>JAGIQG010000022.1:34097088-34697088 GCA_024679065.1 Sphyrna mokarran | reverse complement strand
AGGCAGAGGATGTTGTGTACATGGATTTCAGTACAGCCTTTGACATGGTACCTCATGGTAGATTGGTACGAAAGATGTAGTCACACAGGATCAAAGAGCTGGAAAGATGGATACAGAACTGGCTTGATCACAGAAGACAGAGGGTAGCAATAGACGAGTGCTTCTCTATATAGAAGGCTGTGACCAGTGGTGATCCATAGGGATCAGTTCTGGGACATTTGTAATTCGTAGTATGTATAAATGATTTGGAGGAAAATGTGGCTGATCTGATTAGTAAGTTCACAGATGATACACAAATTGGTAGAGCTGTGGATAGTGAAGAGGATTGTCAGAAGATACAGAAATATATTGATTGGTCGGAGACTTGGGCAGGGAAATGGCAGATGGAATTTAAGAATTTAATACAGAGAAGTGAGAGATAATGCATTTTGGAAGGTCCAATGAATTTAGGAATTATACAACAAATGGTAGAACCCTGAGGAGTATTGACAGACAGAGAGATCTGGGCATACATGTCCATTGATCACTGAAAGTGGCAATGCAGATGGATAAGTTAGTCGAGAAAGTCTATTGCATGCTTGCCATCATTGGTCGGGGCATTGAGTACAAAAATTGGCAGGTCATGCTGCAGCTGTACAGAACCTTAGTCAAGCCTTATTTAGAATATTGTGTACAATTTTAATTACCACATTACCAGAAAGATGTGGATGCTCTGGTGCAGAAGAGGTTTACCAGGATGTTGCCTGGTCTGGAGGGTATTAGCTATGAGGAGAAGTTAGATAAACTTGGTTTGTTCTCACTGGAATGACAAAGGTTGAGGGGTTACCTGATAGAGGTCTACAAGATTATGAGTGGTTTGGACAGAATGGATAGTCAGATGCTCTTATCTTGGCTGGAAATTCAAGTACTAAGGGAATTAGTTGCATGGGAAAAAGTTTAGGGGAGATGTGCAAGACAACTTTTTTTACACACAGGGTGGCGAATATGCGGAACAGGTGGTGGGACACATACGATTGTGGTATTTAAGAGGCAATTAGGCAAATACATGACAGGATGGAGATGGAAGAATACAAACTCCATAAGTGCATAAGGTTTCAGTTTAGGCAGGCATCATGATTGGTGTAGGTTTGGAGGGCTGTAGGGCCTGTTCTTGCGCTGTACTTTTCTTTGTTCTTTGTTCTTGCTGTGCTGCCTCCTTAATGAATATAGCCATCTGATATTATCTTTCTTTTGCTTTTGATATTAATTTTATTCTGCATGAGAAACTTCCATTTGCACAGAATTGGGATGAGACCGACCTATATATTTTAGAAAGAGTTTAATGGAGAAGAAAATATCTTTCAATAGACAGTAAATACCTAGTCCGACACCAGGCTGCACACCTAATCCAGCGCCAGGCTGCACACCTAATCCTGCACCAGGCTGCACACCTAATCCAAGACCTATATTGTGACAACAAAATAATAATTAGAAATAGTTAATCACTTACTGATAAAACTAGTGTAAATTTAGGATTTTCTGGCCAATTATCTCCAACAGTGAATTCAGGAATCATGGTGTCCTATTAATTCCGGACATTCATTTCTCAACACTGTCAATCTCCCTAGGCAAGTAACATGGAGGGAGTGCTGCATTGTTGGAAGTGTCATTTTTCAAATGAGATAATAAAGGAAATTTGCCTGTTTATGAGGATTTAAAAGGTTTGATGGTGCTATCCAAAGAAGAATAAGGCATTCTCTTGTCCTAAAATTGTTTGACTATATATTTACAAACTGGACACTACTCAATGCTAATTTTGAAAAAAATCAAGATTATTTGATAAAACTTCACACCTCAGCTGTGAAGCTTGCAATGCTTTCTGCCTCATGTCAGTAGTTGTGCTGTATCATCTGGTTGGAATTATCAAAGCAGAAATCACTAATGTGATATATTTTTCACATGTAGTCATTATAGATGGCATGAAAATTACTTGCTCTTTACCATTACTTGGCCTTAAAATATAAAAAAAAATTCAGTTATGCAGACCAGTGAATATGTCAATAGTAGATAAAATTACCTCCATATTTAGCAGCTTTAGATGCAGCAGCTCCACCTGCAATGATAAGAAATTGGCAGGTAACTAATTACACAACAAAGACTCCTTGATTACAGGTAGGGCAAAAAACATTCTGAAGATTACAACAACACAGCACTCCTGAGAAATACATTTTCTGAAATTATTCTCATTCATGCAATTTGCTCAAATTAAGCTAATAATGGTCACCGCATTCATTCCATTGCGTGAATGCCCAATTGCTGAAAACTTGTGACAATGGGATATTTTGATTGCAGTGAGTCAATGAACAGAAGCAAGTATTCTTCAAAAAACAGTCCCTCAGAGGTTGACAAGTTATCCGTCTCACTGGATGATTAAAAATCTTGAATCATTTATTTTTAATGCACGTGTGCAGGTTATTTAAGAAGTGACTATTTCCCGAATACTACTGTACCTGATATTACATAATTTTAATCTTGTCTTCAACTATTAATGAGGTTCAGTCAATTCATTTTAATGAATTAATTTAGTGAAGAGAATAATCATGGAAAGAGTAGGGGCCATTAAGGACCAAGGGAGAAATCTGTGTGTGGGGGCAGTGAATATTGGTCCGCTGTTAAATGAATATTTCACATCTGTCTTCACTCATGAGAATGAGGAGATAGTTATGGAAATTGGGGAGAGGTTCTTGAGCTATTTTTGTCACGGTGAGTGACAAGGTATTGGAGGTATTGGCGGGCTTAAAAGCAGACAAGTTTCTAGGTGTGGATGAATTATGTCCCAGGCTGTTGTGGGAGTCAAGGGAGGAATTTGCAGAAGTTCTGAACCAAATTTTTAATTCCTCTCTAGCCACTGGGGAGGTGCCAGAGGACCGTAGAACAGCTAATGTAGCCTCACTATTTAAGAAAGGTGTACAGACAAGCCAGAGAACTATAGACCAGTGACTCTCACATCTGTGGTTGAGAAACTACTGGAGAAGATTCTGAAGAAGAGAATCTATCTCCATTTGAAGAGGCAAGGTTTGATCAGGGATAATCAGCATGGTTTTGTCAGAGGGAAGTCATGCCTAACAAATTTGACTGAATTCTTTGAGCATGTAACCAAGCATGTAGATGAAGATAGATGTAGTTTACGTGGATTTCAGCAAAGCCTTTGACAAAGTCCTACATGGGAGACTTATTAAGAAGGCAAATGCACATGGGATACAGTGTGATCCGGTCAGTAGATTTATAATTGGCTTAGCATTAGGAGATAGAATGTGATGACAAATGGCTGCTTCAGTGATTAGAGGCCAGTAACCAGTGGCATACCACAACGATCTGAGCTGGGCCCCAATTTTTCATCCTTTATATAAATGACATAGATGACAGTAAGCGGGCATAGGATCAGTAAATTTGCCGATGACACAATGATTGTCCAGATGGTTATCAGTGAGGGTGAGTGTTTTGGATTACAGGAAGACATAGACAAGATGATCAAATGGACAGTTAAGTGTGCAATACACTTTGGAAAGAGTAATTGGACAAAGAAGTATGCTATGAAAAGTCTGACACTGAGAAGTTCCAAAGAACAAATGGTTCTTAGCGTGATTGTCCACAGATTTCTGAAGGCAGAAAGGTGGGTTAATGGGATGGTGAACAAGGCATATACAGACTTGCTTTATTAATTGGGGTACAGATTACAAAAACAGAAGTCATGATGCAGTTGTATAGAGCTTTAGTGAAACAACAGATGGACTCTTGTGTGCAGTTCTGGTCACCACAATATGAGAAGGATATGATTGCACTGGAAGGGATGCAGAGGAGATTTGCCAGAATGTTGCCTGCGATGAAACATTTAAGTTATAAGGAGAGATTAGATAGGCTTGGGTTGTTTTCTCTGGAACAGAAAAGACTGAGGGGTGACCTGATTGAGGTGTTAAAGATTATGAGGGGCATGGGCAGGGTGGATAGGGAGCAGCTGTTCCCCTAGACTGAAAGGTCAGTTATGAGGGGACACAAGTTAAAAGTGCAGGGTGGGAGGTTTAGGGAGGATTTGAGGAAAAATGTTTTTACCCAGAGGTTCATGACGGTCTGGAATGCACTGCCTGGGAGAGCAGTGTAGACTCATTACCTCACATCCTTTAAAATATATCTAAATGAATATTTGGCCTGCCATAACATTCAAGGATATAGGCTAAGTGCTGGCAAGTACAATTAGGTGGGCAGGTCATGACCTTTCATGCAACAGTACAGAGTTGATGGGTCAAATGAATTTTTCTGCACTGTAGTATTCTGTGATTCTGAATGGAATATTCCAGGCTGGTAACACAAAGGTGGGAAACCCCATTCATTCAGAACATGAGTATATTTTTTTAAACAGACTGATAAACTGCAGCCCATCAACCTTACATTTGGAAACAAATGGACTTATTAGCGATAGACAGCATGGTTTTGTGAAGGTGAGGTTGTGCCTCAGTAACTTGATCGAATTTTTCGAGAAAGTATCGAAGGTGAGGGAAAGGCAGAGAATGTTGCATTCATGGACTTCAGCAAAGTCTTTGACACAGTACCTCATGGTAGACTGGTACAAGAGGTGAATACATAGAGGATCACGGGAGAGCTGACAAGATGGATACAGAACTAGCTTGGCTATAGATGACAGAGTAGCAGTAGAAGAGTGCTTTTCTGAATAGAAGGCTGTGACTAATGGTGATCATGATGTAGAGATGCCAGCGTTGGACTGGGGTAAACTCAGTAAAGTCTGGCAACACCAATTTTAAATCCAACTGATTTATCTGATAGTAAATCTGCGAACTTTCGGCCTTTGTAGCCTTCGTCAGGCGAATGAGGTGTTCTGGTCTCCAAAAGCACACATATCAGCACAGACAGTTTACAGATTGCTGATTAGAATGCGAATCCTTACACCTAACCTGCTATTCAAGTCTTAAAGTGGCTAACAGCAGAGGTTAGAGGGATGTGTATTGTCTCCAGACAGCACAGTAAGTGAGGTTTTTTGCTAACCCAGGCAAGTCATGGGGGTTACGGATAGTGTGACATGAAGCCAAGATTCCTGTTAAGACTGTCCTCGTGTGTGGAACTTGGCTATCAGTCTCTGCTCAGCGACTCTGCGCTGTCGTGTATCGTGAAGGCCCCCTTGAAGAACATTTACCTGAAGATCGGAGGCCGAATGCCCGTAACTGGTAAAGTGTTTGCCCACAGGAAGGGAACTGTTTTGCCTGGTGATTGCTGAGCAATGCTCATTCATCCGCTGTCGTAGTGTCTGCATGGTCTCCCCAATGTACCATGCTTCGGGACATCCTTTCTTGCAATGTATTAGGTAGACAATGTTGGCCGAGTTGCAAGAGTATGTACCGTGTACCTGGTGAATGGTATTCTCACGTTTGACGATGTCGTCCATATCAATGATCTGGCATGTCTTGCAGAGGTTGCTGTGGCTGGGTTGTGTGGTATTGTGGTCCCTGTTCTCCTGCAGGTTGGGTAGTTTGCTGCGAACAACGATCTGTTTGAGGTTGCGCAGTTGTCTGAAAGCAAGAAGTGGGGGGGTTGGGGATGGCCCTAGTGAGATGTTCATCGTCATCAATGATATGTTGAAGACTCCAGAGAAGATGTCGTAGCTTCTCCGCTCCGGGGAAGTACTGGACAACAAAGGGTACTTTGTCCACCGTGTCCCGTGTTCGTCTTCTGAGGAGGTCAGTGCGGTTTATTGCTGTGGTACGTCGGAACTGTCGATCGGTCAGTCGAGCGCCATATCCTGTTCTCACAAGGGCATCTTTCAGCATCTATCGGTGTCTGTCACGATCCTCCCCATCTGAGCAAATTCTGTGTATATGGAGGGCTTGTCCATAGGGAATGGCTTCTTTAAAGTGTCTGGATAGTCATCTCAGCACCTCACTGTACCGCAAACCGACAGACAGTCTCACAATACTCCACTTCTCCAGCTTCCACCCTAGACACGTTAAAGAAGCCATTCCCTATGGACAAGCCCTCTGTATATACAGAATTTGCTCAGATGAGGAGGATCGTGACAGACACTTCCAGATGCTGAAAGATGCCCTCGTGAGAACAGGATATGGCGCTCGACTGACCGATCGACAGTTCCGACATGTCACAGCAATAACCCACACTGACCTCCTCAGAAGACGAACATGGGACATGGTGGACAGAGTACCCTTTGTTTCCAGTACTTCCCCGGAGCGGAGAAGCTACGATATCTTCTCTGGAGTATTCAACATATCATTGATGACGATGAACATCTCGCTAGGGCCATCCCCAACCCCCCCACTTCTTGTTTTCAGACAACCGCGCAACCTCAAACAGATCGTTGTTCGCAGCAAACTACTCAACCTGCAGGAGAACAGGGACCACAATACCACACAACCCAGCCACAGCAATCTCTGCAAGACATGCCGCATCGTTGACATGGACGACATCGTCAAACATGAGAATACCATTCACCAGATACACGGTACATACTCTTGCAACTCGGCCAATGTTGTCTACCTAACACGTTGCAAGAAAGGATGTCCCGAAACATGGTACATTGGGGAGACCATGCAGATACTACGACAGCAGATGAATGAACATCGCTCAACAATCATCAGGCAAAAACAGTTCCCTTCCTGTGAGCGAACACTTCAGCAGTCACGGGCATTCGGCCTCCGACCTTCGGGTAAATGTTCTTCAAGGGGGCCTTCACGACATAAGACAGTGCAGAGTCGCTAAGCAGAGACTGAGAGCCAAGTTCCGCACACATGAGGATGGTCTTAACAGGGATCTTGGCTTCATGTCACACTATCTGTAATCCCCATGACTTGCCTGGGTTAGCAAAAAACCTCACTTACTGTGCTGTCTGGAGACAGTACACATCCCTCTAACCTCTGCTGTTAGCCACTTTAAGACTTGAATGCCAGGTTACGTGTAAGGATTCACACTCTAATCAGCAATCTGTAAACTGTCTGTGCTGATATGTGTGCTTTTGGAGACCAGAACATCTCATTTCCCTGACAAAGGCCACAAAGGCCAAAATCTCACACATTTACTATCAGATAATTTGGTTGGATTTAAAATTGGTGTTGCCAGACTTTACTGACTAATGGTGATCCACAGGGATCAGTTCTGGGACGTTTGTTATTTGTAGTATGTATAAATGATTTGGAACAAAATGTAGCTTATCTAATTAGTAAGTTCGCAGATATTGCAGAAATTGGTGAAGTTGTGGATAGTGAAGAGGATTGTCAGAAGTTACAGAAATATATCGACTGGTTGGAGACTTGGGCAGGGAAATCGCGGATGGAATTTAATACAGAGAAGTGAGAGATAATACATTTTGGAAAGTCCAATGCATGTAGGAATTATACAATAAATAATAGAACCCTTAGGAGTATTGACAGGCAGAGAGATCTGGGCATACATGTCGACTGATCACTGAAAATGGCAATGCAGGTGGATAAGGTAGTCAAGAAAGCATATTGCATGCTTGCCATCATTGATCGGGGCATTGAGTACAAAAATTGGCAGGTCATGCTGCAGCTGTACAGAACTTTAGTTAAGCCCCATTTAGAATATTGTGTACACTTCTAGTCACCACACTACCAGAAGGATGTGGATGTTTTGGAGAAGGTGCAGAAGAGGTTTGCCAGGATGTTGCCTGGTCTGGGGGTATTAAGCTATGAAGAGAGGTTGGTTAAACTCGGTTTGTTCTCACTGGAACGACAAAGGTTGAGGGGTGACCTGATCGAGGTCTACAAGATTGAGTGGCATGGACACAATGGATAGTCGAATGCTCTTTCATAGCTGGAAAAGTCAAGTATTAACGGATATGGTTGCATGGGAAGAAGTTTAGAGGAAATGTGCAAGACAAGTTTTTTTACACACAGGGTGGCGAATATGTGGACAGATGGTGGGACAGGTATAATTGCGGTATTTAAGGGGCAACTAAGCGAATACATGATAGGATGGGAATGGAAGAATACAACCTCTGCAAATGCATATGGTTTCAGTCTGGGCAGGCATCATGATCGGTGCAGGCTTGGAGGACTGTAGGGCCAGTTCTTATGCTGTACTTCTCTTTGTTCTTGCTGTACTGCCTCCTTGATGAAAATAGTCATCTGCTATTATTTTTCTTTTGCTTTTGATATTAATTTTATTCTGCATGGGAAACTTCCATTTGCACAGAATTGGGATGAAGAGCTAAATATTTCAGAAAGAGTTTAATGGAGGAAAAAATATCTTTCAATCGACAGTAATTACCTAATCCAGCGCCAGGCTGTACACCTAATCCAGCGCCAGGCTGTACACCTAATCCAGCACCAGGCTGCACACCTAATCCAGCGCCAGGCTGCACACCTAATCCAAGACCTATATTGGACAACAAAATAATAATTAGAAAAAGTTAATCATTTCCTGATAAAATTAGTGTAAATTTCAGGTTTTCTGTGCAATTATTTTCAACAGTGAATTCAGGAATCATGCCACCCTATTGATTCTGGGCATTTATTTTTCAACACTTAAACCAAACTGTTAATCTCCCTAGCTAAAACTCTTCTATGTAAAATGGGGGGAGTGCTGCATTGTTGGAAGTGTCATTTTTCAAAAGAAATAATAAAATAAATTTGCTTGCTTATGAGGATTTAAAAGGTTTGACAATGCTATCCAAAGAAGAATAAAGCATTCTCTTGTCCTAAAATTGTTTGACTGTACATTTATAAATTGGACACTACTCAATGCTAATTTTGGAACAAAAATCAAGATCATATGATAAAGCTTCAAACCTCAGCTATGAATGCTTGCAATGTTTTCTGACTCATGTTAGTAGATATGCTGGATTAGCTGGTTGATGTGATGTTCCAAGAATTAGCAAAGCAGAGGTCACTAATGTGGATGTACTTTTCAAATGCATCATTACATATGGCATGAAAATTACTTTCTCTTTACCATTACTTGGTATTAAAGATAAAAATTTCATCGTTACGCAGATCCATGAATATGTCAATGGTAGGTAAAATTACCTCCATATTTAGCAGCTTTAGATGCAGCAGCTCCACCTGCAATGATAAGAAATTGGCAGGTAACGAATTACGCAACAAAGACTCCCCGATTACAGGTAGGGCAAAAAATATTCTGAAGATTACAACAACACAGCACTCCTGAGAAATACAGTTTCTGAAATTATTCTCATTCATACAATTTGCTCAAATTAAACTAATGATGGTCTCTGCATTCATTCCATTGCGTGAATGCCCAATTGCTGAAAACTTATGACACTGGGATATTTTGATTGCAGTGAATCAATGAACAGATACACATATTCTTGAAAGAACAGTCTCTTGGAGGTTGACTAGTTATCTGAACCACTGGATGATAGAAAACTTGAATCATTTATTTTTTAATGCACATATGCAGGTTATTTAAGAAGTGACTATTGCCTGTGTACTACTGTACCTGATATTACATATTTTTCATCTTACCCTCAACTATTAATGAGGTTCATTCAATTCATTTTAATGAATTAATTTAATAAAAAGGATAACCACAGAAAGAGTAGGGCCCACTAAGGACCAAGGGAGAAATCTGTGTGGAGGCAGGGGACATTGGTCAGGTGTTAATCGAACATTTCAAATTGGCCTTCACTCATGAGAATGAGGTAGTTATGGAACTTGGGGAGGGAGACTGTGAGGTTCTCAAGCAAATTGCTATAGGGCATGACAAGGTATTGGAGGGATTGTCGGGCTTAAAAGCAACAAATTTCCAGGTCTAGATGAATTATGTCCCAGGCTGTTGTGGGAGTCAAGGGAGGAATTTGCAGAGGTTCTGATACAAATTTTTAATTCCTGTTTGGCCCCTGGTGAGGTACCAGAGAACTGTAGAACAGCTAATTAGTCCCACTATTTAAGAAAGATGTAGAGACAAGCCAGAGAACTATAGACCAGTGAGTCTCACGTCTGTGATTGAGAAACTACTGGAGAAGATTCTGAAGAAGAGACTCTATCTCCATTTGGAGAGGCAAGTTTTGATCAGGGATAGCCAGCATGGTTTTGTCAGAGGTTTTGGCTAACAAATTTGACTGAATTCTTTGAGCATGTAATTAAGCATGTAGATGAAGATAGATGTAGTTTACATGGATTTCAGCAAAGCCTTTGACAAAGTCTCACATGGGAGACTTATTAAGAAGGCAAACGCACTTGGAATCTACCAGTAAGGTAGATTCATTATCGGCTTAGTGTTAGGAGGCAGGATGAGATGACAGATGGCTGCTTCAGTGATTCGAGGCCAATGACCAGTGGCATACCATAACGATCTGTGCTGGGCCCCCAATTTTTCATCATTTATATAAATGACATAGATGACTATGGCGGGGGCGGGGTAGGATCAGTAAACTTGCCAATGACACAAAGATTGGCCGGATGGTTAACAGTGAGTTTGAGTGTTTTGGATTATAGGAAGACATAGACAAGATGGTCAAATAGGCAGTAAAGTGTGCAATATACTTTGGAAGGAAGTATACTATAAAAGTCTGACACTGGAAAGTTCCAAAGAACAAAGGTTCATGGAGTGTTTGCCCATAGATCTTTGAAGGCAGAAAGGCAGGTTAACAAAATGGTGAAAAAGTCATATAGCAGACTCGCTTTTATCAATTGGGATATAGATTACAAAAATAGAGAAATCATGATGGAGTTGTGATCATATTGGATAGCATGCAAAGGAGATTCATCAGGAAATTGTCTAGGATGGAACATTTAAGTTATAAGGAGAGGTTGGATAGGCTTGGATTATTTTCTCTGGAGCAGAAAAGACTGAGGGGTGACCTGAGTGAGGTGTTCAAGATTATGAGGGTCATGGGCAGTGTGGATAGGGATCAGCTGTTCCTCTAAATTGAAAGTTATGAAGGAACACAAAGTAAAAGTGTGGGTGGGAGGTTTTGGGAGGATTTGAGGAAAAATGTCTTTACCCAGAGATTGGTGACTGTTTAGAATGCATTGCCTGGGAGAGTGGTAGAGGCGCGTTACCTCACATCCTTTAAAATGTATCTAGATGAATATTTGGCACACCATAACATTGAAGGTTATGGGTCAAGTGCTGGAAAGTGTGATTAGGTGTGTAGGCCATGACTTTTCATGCAACAGTACAGACTTGATAGGCCATATTCTGTCATTCTGAAAGGAATATTCCAGGCTGGTATCACAAGGGTGGGATACCCCATTCATTCAGAACATGAGTATGTTCTTTGAACAGACTGATAAACGGCAGTCCATCAACCTCACATTTGGAAACAAATGGACTTATTAATGATAGCATGGTTTTGTGAAGGGGAGGTAGTGCTTCACTAACTTGATCGAATTTTTCAATGAAGTGTCAAAGATGAGGAAAAGGCAGAGGATGTTGTGTTCATGGACTTCAGTAAAGCCTTTAACATAGTACTTCATGGTAGACTGGTATGAAAAGTGAAGTCATACGGGATCAGAATAAAGCAGGCAAGATGGATACAGAACTGGCTTGATCATAGAAGACAGGGTAGCAGTAGCGGAGTGCTTTTTTGAATAGAAGGCTGTAACTAGTGATGATCCATAGAGGATCACTTTAGGAACTTTTGTTGTTCATAGTATGTACAAATGATTTGGAGGAAAATATAGCTGGTCCTATTAGATGTCACACAAATTGGTGGAGTTGTGGATAGTGAAGAGGATTGTCAGAAGATACAAAAAGATATAACTGCTGGCAGACTTGGGCGGGGAAATGGTGAGTGGAGTCTAATATAGACAAGTGTGAAATTATGCATTTTGGAAGATCCAGTGCATGTAGGAATTATACAATAAATAGTAGAACACTTAGGAGTATTGATAGGCAGAAAGATCTGAGCTTACATGTCCACTGACTATTGAAATTGGCAATGCAGGTGGATAAGATAGTCAAGAAAGCATATTGCATGGTTGCTTTCATTGGTTGGGGCATTGAGTACAAAAATTTGCAGGTCATGCTGCAGCTGTACAGAACCTTAGTCAAGCCTCATTTAGAATATTACCACATTACCAGAAGGATGTGGATGCTTTGCAGAAGGCGCAGAAGAGGTTTAGCAGGATGTTGCCTGGGCTGGAGGGTATTAGCTATGAGGAGAGTTTGGATAACTGGCTGGTCACTAGTGGAGTGCCCCAGGGTTTGGTGCTGGGGCCTCAACTATTTACCATTTACATAGATGATCTGGAGGAAGGGGCTGAGTGCAGAGTGATGAAATTTGCTGATGACACGAAGATGAGTGGAAAAGCAAATTGTGTGGAGGGTGTGGAAAGCTGCAGAGGGATCTGGATAGGTTGACAAAGTGGCGAGGACCTGGCAGATGGAGTATAATATTTGCAAGTGTGAGGTTATCCACTTTGGTAGGAATAATGGTAGGAAGGATTACTCTTTAAATGGCGAAAAGCTGCAGGATGCAACAGTGCAGAGGGACCTGGGGGTCCTTGTGCACGAATCGCAAAAACACAGTATGCAGATGCAGCAGGTGATTAAGAAGGTGAATGCAATGTTGGCCTTTATAGTTAGGGGGATAGAATATAAAAGTAGGGAGGTTCTGTTGCAGTTGTATAGGGTGCTAGTGAGGCCGCAGCTGGAGCACTGTGTGCAGTTTTGGTCGCCACATTCGAGGAAGGATATACCGGCCTTGGAGGGAGTGCAGCGAAGGTTTACTAGGCTGATACCGGAGATGAGGGCATTGGATTATGAGGAGAGACTGAAGAGGCTAGATTCTTTGGAGTTTAGAAGGCTGAGAGGTATAAGATAATGAAGGGGATGGATAGGTTAGAGGTTGAGAGACTCTTCCCGCTTAGCAAAGATAGCAGGACTAGAGAACACAGCCTCAAGATTAGGTGGGGGAGGGGGTGCAGTTCAGATCAGAGTTGTGGAGGAGTTTCTTCACGCAAAGGGTGGTGAATCTTTGGAATTCTCAGCCTGATGAGGTAGTGGAGGCTTCCTCGCTGAATATGTTCAAGTCAAAAGTGGATAGGTTTTTGATTGACAAGGGAATTAAGGGTTATGTGGAGAAAGCAGGAAAGTGGTACTGAACCACTACAGATCAGCCATGGTCTTATTGAACGGCAGGGCAGGCTCGAGGGGCTGGATGGCCTACTTCTGCTCTTATTTCTTATGTTTCTTATGTTCTTATAAACTCGGTTTGCTCTCAATGGAATGACGAAGGTTGAGGGGTTACCTGATAGAGGTCTACAAGATTATGAATGGCATGCACAGAGTGGATAGTCAGATACTAAGGGATTTAGTTGCATAGGAAAAAAGTTTAGAGGAGATATGCAAGTCAAGTTTTTTTACACACAGCGTGGCAAATATGTGAAACAGGTGGTAGGACAGGTACGATTGTGGTATGTAAGGGGCAAGTAGGCGAATACATGATGGGAATGGAAGAATACGAACTCTAAGTGCATACGGTTTCAGTTTAGGCAGGCATCATGATCGGTGTAGGCTTGGAGGACTGTAGGGCCTGTTTTTGTGCTGTACTTTTCTTTGTTCTTCGTTCTTGCTGTACTGCCTCCTTGTTGAATATAGCCATCTGCTATTATTTTCGTTTTGCTTTTGATGTCAATTTTATTCTGCATGGAAAACTTCCATTTGCACAGAATTGGGATGAGACAGAGCTATATACTTTACAAAGAGTTTAATGGAGGAAAAAATATCTTTCAATAGACAGTAATTACCTAGTCCGACACCAGGCTGTGCACCTAATCCAGCGCCAGGCTGCACACCTAATCCAGCACCAGGCTGCACACCTAATCCAAGACCTATATTGTGACAACAAAATAATAATTAGAAATAGTTAATCACTTCTTGATAAAATTAGTGTAAATTTTGGATTTTTTGGCTAAATATCTCCAACAGTGAATTCAGGAATCATGCAATCCTATTATTTCATTTTTCAACACCTAAACCAAACTGTTGGTGTCCCTAGCTAATACCCTTCTATGTAAAATAGGGAGAATGCTGCATTGTTGGAAGTGTCATTTTTCAAAAGAGATAATAAAGGAAATTTGCCTGTTTATGAGGATTTAAAAGGTTTGATGGTGCTATCCAAAAAAGAATAAGGTATTCTCTTGTCCTAACATTGTAATATTATATACTTATAAACTCAATGCTAATTTTGGAAAAAATCAAGATCATATGATAAAGCTTCAAACTTCAGCTATGAATGCTTGCAATGTTTTCTGACACACATTAGTAGTTGTGCTGAACTACTTGGCTGATGTGATGTTCCAAGAATTAGCAAAGCAGTAGTCATTAATTTGGGCATGCTTGTCACATGTAGTCTTTCCAAGAAACTTATTTTCTCTTCACATTATAATAAAGGCAAAATACTGCGGATGCTGCAATCTAGAATAAAGACAGAAAATGCTGGAGAACCTCAGCAGGTCTGATAGCAACTATGGACAGAGAATAGAACCAACATTTTGAGTCTGGTTGACTCTGTACTTTCTCTGCAAATGCCGTCAGACCTGCTGAGTTTCTCCACTATTTTCTGTTTTTGTTTTTCTTTACCATTATTTGACTTTAAAGATAATTATTTGATAGTTATGTAGACTAGTGAATATATTAGTGGTCGGAGATCTTGTGGTGCAGTGGGTAGCATGCCTGCCTCTGAGCCAGAAGCTCTGAATTTGAATCCTCCCCTAGGACTTGATGGCCAAAGAAAGAATATTAATAATGCAGCTGAACATGTTGAGTATCAACTTGCAATATCCTTTTAACATGTCCAATGGAAGAAGGTGCTGAGAGTATGAGAAACTCCTGGTCAACTTGCTTGATGCAGATGGTGCCCCTCAAACTTTAATTTTTTTTAGGGGCAGCATGGTGGCATAGTGATTAGCACTGCTGCCTCAAAATGCCAGGGACTCAGGTTCAATTCTGGCCTAGGGTTACTGCCTGTGTGGAGTTTTCAAGTTTTTCCATGTCTGCATGGGTTTTCTCCAGGTGCTCCAGTTTCCTCCCACAGTCCAAAGTTGTGCAGCTAAGGTTGATTGGCTATGCTCAATTGTCCCTGTACGTCAAGGGGACTAGCAGGGTAAATACATGGGGTTGCGAGGATAGATCCTGAGTGGGACTGTTGTGAGTGCAGGCTTGATGAGCCAAATGGCCAGCTTCTGCACTGTGGAGTTCTACAATTCTAGGTAAAATTACCTTCAAATTTAGCAGCTTTAGATGCAGCAGCTCCACCTGCAATGATAAAGAATTGACAGATAATTAATTGTAGAGCTAAGACTCTTTATATACAAATATGGCAAGGAACATTCCGAAGATTACAGCAACATGGAAGTCCTGAGAAATAAGTTTTTTGAAATTATCCTCATTCACACAATTTGCTCAAATTAATGATGATCTCTGCACTCTGTTGGGCAAATGCCCAACTATTGAAAATTTGTGCCAAAATTTCTTAATCAGTTCTGATTGTCTTTGGCAAGTTTATTTAGTATTTTCTGAATCCACTTGCAAATTCAAAATATTCCAAGAGGTGTGATGAGTTCGGTTTTGTTTCAATAATAAACAAATTTTTTTTTAATTACGAGGATTGCTTTTTTCTCGTGTTTACATCATATAAACATACTTTCAAGTCATGCTTCTTGATATTCTCTGCAAATTAATAGAATTTGCCCAAGTGCCTTAATAAAAGCAGTGTGATTGGTATCACTTTTTGTGCTCAACTATCATGAAGTTTGTCTAATGTCACATTAGCCACTGTGCATAACAGGCAAGTTGCAGGAACACATCGAATACAAACTGTAAGGATTAATGTATGTCTAAAAAGCTTGTGCACAGTTACAATATGTCCGAATGCCTTGACCAATTTTTTGTGCATTTATCTATTTCTTCTTTCTTGAAGGCATGAATACTATTTCCCTCAACCAGTCACTGTAATAGTGAGTTCCACATTCTAACTGCTCTCTGGGTAAAAAGGTTTCTCTTGAATTTCCTACTGGATTTATTGGTGACCGTTTTATGTTTTTGGTGTGTAGTTTTGGACTCCAAAGCATGTGAAAAGCATTTTCTATAGATCAAGTACTAAGACCTTTCATAATCTTAAAGCCTTCAATCAGGTCACTCCTCAGCCTCCTCTATTTTTTGGAGAAAAGAACACCGGTCTGTTTAGACTTATTTGATAACCTTCAAGTTCTGATATTGTCCTTTCAAATGTTTTTGCCACTTCTACAATTCTGTATAGAGTTTGAACAAAGGTTTTATGTAAGTTTAGCGTAACCTATCTATTTTTCAATTCTATTGATTGGCCAGCAGCTTTGCAGTCCCACCTGTGTTCACTACTTTCTTTTGGTACAGTTAGGACTACAGCGTTGCAGAGGAAGAAGTGAAGATGTCTTCTGGACTGAGTCTGGAGATTTTGGATGGACATAGATGGGAAGCTGCAGCAAGGGGATAGGAGGATTGGGAGTTTGGGCTAGAGAAGCTGGGGGATGGTGGGTAGGGATGATGGGTGCCATCTAAACATCTTAGAGGTGGTTCTTTCCCAGATGGGCATAGAGGCAGGAGTTTCCCAAAGTAAGTAACTTGCTTTCTTCTTACCAGTGATGTGTGTAGCGAAAGCTGCTAGGTTGATCACCATTATCTCCTAATTCCCCCATAGACTGAAAACTTGTGGCAGAAAAGGAATGAGGCCATTGAATTGTAGTTAATTGCTGCTTAACGCTTGAGGGCGGCAATAGGCCTGAGGGTGGGCTGGCTACCTGAAGTCTTCCTCTGCTATATTATAGATAGCAGATTGGGAGTGATGGGAAAGTAGCTGACTGGCAACCCATTTTATTTGGCCGTTTAGATATGCTGATAGGAGTCATCAAATTCACTCTTTGGTGTTTTTTCTAGCACATCATTGAGTAAAGATTTCATTATCATTCCCAAGACTGATGCAAAGCCAACTTTCTTATATTTCCCGGGATTTAATAGAACATAGAACACTACAGCACGAACAGGCCTTTAGGCCCACAAGTTGCACCGATCATATCCATACTTACCAAGCCATAGAACTATCTGTAACTCCCAATCCCATTAAATCCCATACACTCATCCAGAAGTCTTTTAAAAGATCCCAGTGAGTTCGCCTCTACCACCACCGATGGCAGCCGATTTCACTCACTCACCACTCTCTGAATGAAAAACTTATCCCAACATCTCCTCTGTACTTGCACCCCAACACCTTAAACCTGTGTCCTCTCATAGCAGCCATTTCAGCCTGGGAAATAGCCTCTGAGAATCCACCCTATCTATTCCTCTCAACATTTTATAAACCTCTATCAGGTCGCCTCTCAACCTTCGTCTCTCCAGGGGAAAGAGACATAGCTCCCTCAATCTATCTTCATAAGGCATGCCTCCCAATCCAGGCAACATCCTTGTAAATCTCCTCTGCACCCTCTCAATAGCTTCCACATCCTTCCTGTAGTGAGGTGACCAGAACTGCGCACAGTACTCCAAGTGGGGTCTGACAAGGGACTTATAAATTTGCAGCATTACCTCCTGACTTCTAACCTCAATCCCTCAATCAATGAAGGCCAGTACATCGTACACCTTCTTGACCATATCCTCCACCTGTGAGGCTGATTTAAAAGATCTATGGACCAAAACTGCTCCTCAAGGATCAATATCCTTGATGTTGTACTCCTTCATCTCACTGGACCTGCCAAAATGGACCACTACACATTTATCTGCATTTGAAGTCCATCTGCCACTTCTCTGCCCAGTCTTGCATCCTATCTGTGTCACGCCGCAACTTCTGACATCCCTCCAGACTATCCATAACACCACTAACCTTCGTGTCATGGGCAAACTTACTAACCCATCTCTCCACTTCTTCATTCAGGTCATTTATGAAAATGACAAACAGCAAGAGTCCTAGAACACATCCCTGGAGCAAAATGCCTATAAAGAAGAATTCTCTGTCATATTTTGATTTTGCACTCCACATCTGACACCTCTGATTATTCCGATGAAAGTTTGAAGAAAAATAAAAGATAAAGGTTGGGATTTTCTGATCCCCCATGACAGGTTTTCTAGCAGTCAGGATAGCTTGCCATTGACCCCCAATGGGATTTTCCAATCTTGTCAAAGTCAATGGCCATTTATGTGGCTTGCTGAACATGCAGCCAGAGAAGCCATTGAGGGGGTGCCCCTTCAGCGTAACCAGAAATTCCCACGAGATTAGAACGAGAAAATTTCAGTCAAAGAGAAGAGAATACTTTGTCAAGCGTAATCTTCTGCCGCACTGCGTTAATATTGTTACAGTCACACAACTCTTGGATTTTTCCTGTTGGTTAGTGTTCTGTAGCTGCAATGCTGATAAAGATTTTTGTAAATTAAGACATTTCCTTTCACTGAGAAGACCAATCCATATCCAACAACTTGCTATGAAAACTCTGCCAAAATTTTGACAGGTGTGACAAATTATATCACAGCAGCTGCAACAATCCACAACATCCTAAAAGCATCAACAACATTTTATTAAAAAGTCAACTTGTTCTATCCCCAACGTTAACTGAACTTTAAAAGAATTCCAAGACCCCGATTCATATCTTTGCCAAACACTAATCAGTTCTTCTTTGGACCTATCTGTGTATTAAAATTCATTAAAATTTGTTCATTAGTTTTTGACATTTAGGGAGTGAAGAGGCTGCAGAATAGAGGGTGAGTTCCAAAACAGCTTTGACATTGGCAAGATCTGCCCTAGCAATTATCCCCATTCCTTGCTAGTGACGTATTGGAGTTTCTGCTGTGAATAACAGGAATGCCATTTGAATTCAGTAAAATGTAATTTGAAGGCCTCCACGGTGGATGGGTAGGCTATCCAAAGCATTATTTTCCTGCTATAATATGGATCAGGGACGATGGGAAGGTGACAGACTGACAACCCACTTTATTTGATCCCCCTTAGTCCCTCAACTTCAAAAATGCCAACGGGATCAATGAAATTCACCCCAATGTTTTTTCTAGCTCCTCAAAAAAAGATTTCATTGTCATTGCTAGGATTGATGCAAAACCAACTTCCGATTTGTTGCATCTCCCTTTTTCAGACAGAAATTCTCTTTGGATGCATAGATAAGAATGCACCCCAAATCTTCTACCAGTGGAGACAAAGTTTTACCTAAGCAATACTCTGTCACTGCACCCGAGCACAGCTACTGGGGGTAGTGTCATAAGGCAAAGTCGGTGGTGCTGGGGAGTACTTTCCAATAGATACATCTGAGGTGAAGGCATTCTGAGGAGGGGGTGGGGGATTCCAGGGGAAATCATGACTACAGGAGGTTTCAAAGTATTTTACAGCAAATTAGAAACTGTTTTTTAATAATGTGATTCTCCTGAATTTGAAATAAGTGTCCATTTTGGCAGGAAAACGGGAGTGTTTCCTAGTGGCGTTCGCAGCATTTGTCAGATGGGATTCACTCATCTGAAAGGTGCCAGTAAGCTAATTTCAAGCAATCTGCCGGCTAGGTCTGCTATTTGGAGTTTGTGCCATTTGGAGACAGGCCTTATTTCCCATAAAATATTAAGTTGTGCCCACCACCCCCCCACCCCAGCCAAAGTGAGCACCACCAACCCCTCACCAAAAAGGGGCATCCTCCCCTCTAACCACAAATAATGGGACATGTCCCTACACCATGCAAGCATAAGAGTTGGTGACCCAACACTTCCTCCACTTAGACCCACCCACACTCAAGCCCCTTTCTCCCCAGACCATCCCCCATGCAGCCCTCTTCCCTTCCACCCTCTCTCCCCACATAGCATCTCTCCATCCTCAGATTCCGTTACAGCATCCTCCCCAACAGATCCCCTACTAGGTTTTCTCCCCCTCAGATGCCCCAGTGAGGTCTTCTCTCCCTCGGACCTCCCATTCAACCTCCCTTCAGACCACACACCTTGGCAGTAACAACAGTGCACTGCCCTCATGGTACTCTGGCACTCACAGCCTTGCCTAGGGCCTCTGAAGTCCTCTATCTAAGAGGAGATGTCAATTTCGCCTAGGGA
This sequence comes from Sphyrna mokarran, assembly GCA_024679065.1. Classification (NCBI taxonomy): domain Eukaryota; kingdom Metazoa; phylum Chordata; class Chondrichthyes; order Carcharhiniformes; family Carcharhinidae; genus Sphyrna; species Sphyrna mokarran. The sequence continues at coordinate 34,677,039 of JAGIQG010000022.1, read as the reverse complement.
GAGAGCAGTTATCACTAGATTTGGCTCGCTGGGCCAAATGAGCTCTCCCATGTTGTATAATGCTTCATACTTCCATTGGTGTGGGTAGTGGGTATGAGACTCCCTATGAAAGATGGGTCACAGACAGAGGAATCGTGGCTGTGGACTGTAATAATCGTTAATTGTTACTAGTTACAGTGCATTCTATCTCTAGCCAGTGTCCACCCTCACCATGCCCCTTTGGTGTTCCTTCTAAGACCTGCCATTATAAGTAATTGAGCCCAGGATGCACATCAGAGGTGGGAGTGGTCAGCTGTATTCCACACCCTATGGCCTTTAATGCCTTTGGAGGATATCCCCTGGAGGGTAGGGACCTGGGGGATTCTGGGTGACTTTCGGGTGTCACAGATGCAGCCTGCTGTCCAAGTGATACACCAATGTCAGGAGGGAATTGGAAGAGATGAGGATAGCTGGGGTATCCTGAGTGGGAGGTCCCATCGCTTTCTCCTCCCTATGGTGTCTGTGGGTCCCTGGAGCACTGTATTGAATGGCGGGGCAGCTGGAATGAGCTCCAGAAGCCTCTGTGTCACCTGGCACTTCTGCTTCTGAAGGCTCAATAGCGTCGGCACAATGGTTTGCAAGCCCTCACTGATGTCTCTCTGAATTTGGACAAATCTCTGGATCTCTCAGCAACTGGTCATGCTCTTGAGGCCTGCAGCCACTGTCTTCAGTGACTTGGCTATGCCTTGGATCCTGCCACCCATGGCTACCATTTCCTGCCCCAGGCTTTTTATGCAGTCGCCACACTTGCAGTGGTGGCCTGGGTGTCCTGCAATGCTGGCAATCTCTCCTGCTCATGAAAGCTGTGAGACTCTTCCAAACAGCCTCACAGTTGCTGGAATGTCTCGGATACCTTTGCCTGTAATCCCTACTCTGCTTCTGCAGCTGTGCGAGAACTTTTTGCAGCATCCCGGCATCTGGCTGTTTCTTGGATCCATCAGACCTCTGCCTGTCTGATATCTTCGATGCTCCTATATCCATCTAATGTGCATCATTAAACATGTGGTGCTCAACAGTAAATGATTCTGCAGCCTGTCTGCTAACTCTACCCACCAAGTATGTGACTCTGTGCTGGTGGATGAAGCAGTTGATGCCTTTAACACCAGGTTGGTGGTGCTGGCAGGGGTCGGGGGGTGGAGGGGGGGGTGTGATGTCAGCACCCAAAGGCTCAGCCTAAGCTGGTACTACTCCTGCAATAGAAGACATGTGGGTAAGTACAAGGGAGGACAGGTATCTGGGCAACAATGTACTTACTTCAGAATGGTCTAAAAGGATAAAGGTTTTGTGTGCACAAGCTTATTTTAGTGTCTCCCCATTGTGTGCTCTTCAAAGGGGAGCAGGAGGGCACAGTTTGGGAGTTCCACCACCCATCATCTCCCATTCTCTTCTGTTGTGTGCCATCTTCTCCTGCTGAGAGATAAGGTGGAGGTCAGGGATGGGGATGGGGAGAAAAGGTGGCATAGTTCGGCATCATGCCATGCCAGGCAGGGCAGGCAGCGGTTGTCAGACTCGGGATGAGAGAGGAATTTGAGAAGGGATTGAGTGCTGAACGGCGATGGGCTGTCAAGGAGTGTTTATATGTGAACATTCCAGGTGTGACAGACAGGACTGCTGCCAGGATATGAAGAATGAACATTCACCTTTGCAGCACAAATGAGGTCATTCATCTTCTTCTGGAATTGGATGCAGATCCTCAGTGTCAAACTGTGGTCACTGATTGCCGCAGCCAATGTCTCCAATGTTGTATTGGAGTCCCTGCTCCTGGGTTATCTGCCCTCCTGCGGGTACAAGATGATCTGTTGCTCTTTCATGGAATCTGGCAACCGTTCAAGTCCTCCCTTTGCAAGTCATGGAACTGGTCTGTGTGTTGCCATCTTACTGGTATGACTGGCTGTGAGGCAGGGCAGCTTTTAATACAGCTCTCCCTTGTTAACAGTGCTTAGCTATGGGCACTTTGGGAATGTCAGACGCTTCATTCTCCATAACAATGTAATTCACATGGAGTGTTGCTGAATTGTGGTACAAAACGCACTGAAGAAACTGGTGCAGATCACTCCATTATTCCTAGTGTTATGACACAGAAATTTTTCAGGAGAATTCCATCCCATAATAAAGAATCAATGTTCTGTGCAGAAACAATTTTTTGTATCTCCAGTACAATTTTGAAACAAGCTTGGGCTTTGGTGGGGTAGCAGAATGACAGGTTCTGCAATTGATTATTGGATTGTTGTAGGAAGTTCTTGCATTAACTATTTTTGTCAGAATTAAATTGCAAGATTGCCTGACTTATCTTTGTTGCACCAAGTTGTATTCACTAGGCCTAGAAGTTTAGTTTTTGAAGAACTTATCAAAGTACATTTCTGGGCAGCACCCAGGCACATTAAATAATTCACATTTATACAGTACTCAAGAATCCAAAAATGAAAAACTGAAAAGAGAAATAAATTCAATGCAGGAAGTAACAAAATAGCTTTAAGGGGCATTTAAAATCAGCAAGAATGATAGCAAGGCTGAATGGTCTAAAGAAAACACTTTAGAGAGGAGAGCATGATGATTAGCCACTCGTGAATGGTGTCAAAGGTTTGCATTATTGTTCATCCTTAATTGTCCTGAGAAAGTGACGACACAACTGTGAGGTCATTTCTGATGCAAATCAAGTTGGCATGGGACTGGGGTTATGTGTAAGCCAGATGTTTTATTTCTCTAAAGGACATTAGTGAACCAGTTGTGTTATTAAGGTAATACAGATTTTTAAAGCTAAAGTAAATTTTTAATTTATAGGATTTGAATTCATTTGTATGCTTCATATATAGGATGTAGAAGCTTTAAAAAACAAGGTTGAAGATTTTAAAATTGATACAACATTCATGGAACCGAGCCACAACAGAATCAATGGAAAAAAACTATATGAATGCAAGTTATTCTTTGGGCGTAGTGCAGGAGAGATGTGCCATAGAAGACGAAATTAGAGGAAGTTTGTAAATGAACAAAAACAAGTACAGCACAGCCCTCCAAGCCTGCACCCATCATGATGCCTTGCCTGAACTAAAGCCATATGCACTGAGAATTCATTCAGAATGGTATAAAAATTAATCCTAAAGACAATTAAGACATCAATAAGAATTTCACCCAAGTGGAAACGAGATAAAAAGGCAAATGTTCAAAAGATGCAATAAGATTTTCTTGGCTTAGGGTTAAAAAAAATTATGAAGTGCTACAGAAATGGGATAAACTTCCTTCTGCAGCCTAAAAAAATCAATGAGTGGAATTTTCCCTTTTTACTGCAGTGTTGCAAGGGTGGGAGAAGCAGTTTCTCTGCAGATGCTCATGACATGGGTGCGCTCCGATTGAGTTTGCCAACAGCAGCTTAATTTTTTAAAGGTCACCATTTTTAAAAGCCACCTGATACAAAAAAATGAAAAAAAATCTCCACCACCTTCAGTTGAGGGGTCTGATATTAAGATTCCAATTTATTCTAACGGAGATCACGTCATTCAATGTCGGGAGCTCTGTTATATCACTGGTGGAAACAATTGCAATGGAATTGCAATGAATCGTAAAATACGATTCAACTTAGAAACAGACATAGAAACATAGAAGGTATGAGCAGGAGGAAGCCATTTGGCCCTTCGAGCCTGCTGCACCATTCATCATAATCATGGCTGATCATCCAACTCAATAGTCTAATTCTGCTTTCTTCCCGTTAACCTTTGAAACCATCCATCCCAAGTTCTACATCTGGCTGTTTTTTGAATAATTCAATGTTTTAGAACATATAATATAGAATATTACAGTGCTGTACAGGCCTTTAGGCCCTTGATATTGCGCCGACTTGTGAAACCAATCTAAAGCCCACCTAACCTACAGTATTCCAATATCATCCATATGTTTATCCAATGACCATTTAAACATTTGCTATCCTCCAGTCTTCTGGCAATACTCCTGTACTCAATGACAACCTAAAGATCAAAGCCAAAGGCTCCGCAATCTCATCCCTAGTCTCCCAGAGAATCCTAGGAAAAATCCCATCTGACTGAGAGAACTTATCTATTTTCATATTTTCCAGAATTGCTAACACGTCCTCCTTACAAACCTTCATCCCGTCTAGTCTATTAGCATGTATTGCAGTATTCTCCTCAACAACACTGTCTTTTTCCTGAGTGAATACTGACAAAAATTATTCATTTAGTGCCTTTCCTACCTCTTTGGACTCCACACAGAACTTCCCACTACTGTCCTTGACTGGTCCTAATCTTATCCTAGTCATTTTTTTTATTCCTGACATACCTATAGAAAGCTTTAGGGTTTTCCTTGAACCTACCTGCCAAAGACTTTTCATATCCCCTCTTGGATCTTCTTAGTTCTCTCTATAGGTCCTTTTTGGCTAACTTGTAACTCTCAAGTGCCCTAACAAAACTTCTACTTCTGTTGGTAATAAATTACATAGGTTTACCCTGCTCCTGTACTCGAAATCTCTTGCAATGAAGACCAACATGCCATTTGTCTTTTGTCAACCTGCTGCATCTGCATGCTTACCTTCAGTGAATGGTGCAGAAAGACACCCAGGTCATGCTGCACACTTCCCTCTCCCAATTAACAGCCATTCACGTAGTAATCTGTTTCTTACTTTTACTTGCAAAGTGAATAACCTCACATTTATCCAAATTATATGGGATCTGCCATTGATTTGCCCACTCACCCAATCTGTCCAGATCATGGTGAACGATCTCTGCATTCTCATTACAATTCACTCTTCCATCCAACTTGGTATCATTGGCAAACTTTGAGATGTTACATTTAAACCTTTCATGATATTTTGCACTCCTGATGCCATTTATGCCATGCAAACCGGACAGCAAAATTCCACCTAATGAATGATGGGTAAATAAAGGTGGTCATTGAATCACAGGATCCTTACAATGCTTAAGGAAGCCAATTAGGAAGGCTGTTTTGATTTTATTGTTCAGTAAAAGCTTAAATTAATGTGGAGACACTGAAATCACTGGGGGAATTTTAACTGACAATTTCCCACTTCAGGATCAACATAGTGGGTCAAAATCCCCTAAGAATCGAAAAGCGCAGTTCACTCCAGTGTGATTGTGCTTTCTGGTTTTCATTGGCTCTTGCTGAAGACATAATCAGGTTCATGCCCAGAATGGATGAGATCCTGATTTTAATACTCGTTAATAAATTTCCATATGATTATCTAATCCTCTCACCAAATTATTCCCTCCTCACTGTATACTCACATGTTGGCAAAGTTTTCAACAGGTTTTTAAAACTGTAAACCTGTTGAGGGAATTCCTCTGGGGATGCAAAGGTTAAGTACAGCTCCTGGAAGAGGGGGGCATGTCCAGGCAGTACTTTGGCAATGACCCCAAGCACAGATTGCCACTGCCAAGTTGGATTCTGCCCATAAACTTTATGGGCGGAATCCTCCCAGTCTAATTCGCATTAAAACTGGAGTCATTCATGCTTTTTTTCCAGTGGGACTTCAGAGAAGAATTTCGCACACACTGTGCACTGCAGAGGTCACCAACGTAAATATAATTATATTTCAAGGGGCAGACCCTATTCCCACTGGAGAGGTTGAAATCAGCACCCTGAGCGGGCCACTGTGCACGCTCAGTGGCCCGCACTGATGGACAGCTCAATTGCTGGCTAGCCCCATGTCCTCCACAGCAGCAACTCTCCGACCCCCATTGCCCGATCATTGGACCCCCAACCATTCCTAGCCCACCCCTAATACCTCCTGAGCACGCTGTGATCTCCAGCCCCACCCCACAAATTCCCCTCCCTTTTCTTTCCCCGACAGTAACCACCCCTCCCCAGCCTGCCCCAATCACTGACTCCCTGCTTCCCTTACTAATTCCTGTGCAAAATGACAATGTGAAACCTCTCCACCCCCATGGATTGTCCCCAGAGGCTCCATCCCCTTAACACTGCCCCATGCACGATGGGCAGTGGTATTTTGCCTCTTGGGCTTGTGCCAAGGGCACAGGGTTGGTACTGTCAGGTGCCAATGCCCAGGGGGCACCCCCTGCCCCTCTGAGGGGCCCCAATTGCTACCCTTCACTCCAGCAGGGTCGGCCCACTGGCATCTCAAAAATGGGGAGCCACTGAACATCCTGCTGGAGTGAAATACTCTGGTGGGATGAGAGATGCTAGTGGGTCCAGAGACTTTAGTTCCAGACCTGAAATCATATGCAAATGATCATTTAAATGGTCTTTGCACCTCCCCACTGATTTCCAGTGCGGAGTAGATATCATCGGAAACTGGCTCTGGGAGGTGCAAGTAAGGCATGGACACTCATGCGAATCCTGTGAATCGGCTGATGCAACAATTTCCCAGCCCACTGCGCTAAGATTTGGGAAAATCGTGGCCTAAATCTTTCAATTTAAATAAGATTTAAACATATTAATACCACATAAAAAGGAATAAAAGTGTGTATTGCAACTACCATTCTCATGTTAATCAGGAATCAGAAAAGCCTAATGTTACGTGAGAATCTATTTTAACTTGTGTATATATATTGTATAGATCAAGACTCCAATATACTATATTCAGAATTTTGCGGTATTACCACAATTTAGGACATTTTAGTTACTCCTGAAAGTGTGATACAGGCTGATATGCTGGAGGAGGTAGATATTCTGAGGGAAGATGTATCAGCAATTTTGAAAAACCTAAGGGTCGTTAAGTTCCCTGGGCCAGATGGGATATATCCTAGGATTCTTTGGGAGGCGAGGAGATTGCAGAGCCTTTGGCTTTTATCTTTGGGTCCTCACTATCCACGGGGATAGTGCCAGAGGACTGGAGAGTGGTGAATGTTGTTTCTCTGTTCAAGAAAGGAAATGGGAATGACCCTGGTAATTATAGGCCAGTCAGTCTTACTTCGGTGGTCAGTAAGTTGATGGAAAAAGTCCTGAGGAATAGGATTTATGACCATTTGGAAAGATGCAACTTAATCAGGGATATTCAACATGGATTCATGAAGGGTAAGTCTTGCCTCACAAATTTGATTGGATTCTTTGAGGAGGTAACTAAGTGTGTGGATGAAGATAGAACAGTTGATGTCTCATGAAGAAAGTAAGGAAGGGTGGGATAGAGGAAAATTTGGTCAATTAGAAAAGTAACTCGCAATCTCATAGAAAACAGAGGGTGGTGGTGGATGGAAAATGTTCAGACCGGATTCCAGTTACCAGTGGTGTACTACACGGATTGGTGCTGCGTCTTCCACTATTTGTGATTTTTATCAATGTCTCGGAAAATGGGGCTGAAAGGTGGGTTAGTAAATTTGCTGATGACACCAAGATTGGTGGAGTAGTGGATGAGGTGAAGGACTATTCTAGGCTGCAAAGAGACATTGATAGGATGCAGAGCTGGGCCGAAAAGTGGCAGATGGAGTTTAACCCTGATAAGTGTGAGGTGGTTCATTTTGGTAAGACAAATTTAAATGCAGATTACAGAGTCAACAGCAGGGTTCTGAGGAACAGAGAAATCTTGGGGTTCATATCCACAGATCTCTGAAGTTGTTTTCAAGTGGATAAAACCGTGAAGAAGGCTTATAATGTGTTAGCGTTTATTAACAATGGTTAGAGTTTAAGAGCCGTGAAATTATGCTGCAACTGTACAGAACCTTGGTGAGACCACATTTGGAATATTGTGTGCCATTCTAGTTGCCTCACTATAAGAAGGTTGTGGAAGCATTGGCGAGAGTGCAGAGGGGATTTACCAGGATGCTGCCTGGTTTGGAGGGTAGGTCTTATGAGGAATGGTTTAGAGAGCTAGAGCTTTTCTCTTTAGAGTGGAAGAGGATGAGAGGCAACTTAATAGAGGTTTATAAGATGTTGAAGCAAATAGGTAGAGTGGACGTTCAGAGACTATTTCCTCGGATGGATGTAGCTGTTACTAAGGGGCATAACTATAAGGTTAATGGTGGGAGATATAGGACGGATGTCCGAGATAGTTCTTTACTCAGAGAGTGGTTGGGTTGTGGAATGGACTGCCTGCTGTGATAGTGCAGTCAGACACGTTATGAACTTTCAAGTGGTTATTGGATAAGCACATGGAGTACACCAGAATGATAGGGAGTGAGATAGCTTGGTTTTGGACAAAGCTCGGCACAACAAGCCCCTGAAGGGCTTGTACTGTGCTGTAATGTTCTATGTATGTTTCTATGTTTTTTCAACATGGAACAAATCTAAAATCCTTATTCATTATTTTAGCTTAAACATACTACAAACTACTGGAAATTGGGATGTTATGATCATAGTGAATCAAATCAATAGATTCAAATTTTAGCCACTTATAGGAGCCTTGCTGAACTGCAGGAAACTTGAACTTATTGATTTTAATGCACCCATGCAGTGTTAATTAAGTTGAGTTCCTTGAGTCCTGCTATATCTGGTATTACCATTCAAATTATCCCTTTTTTCACTTATGCGTTCAAAATTCTATAACCTTCACACAGTTCATTTTAATGGACTAGAATATTCAAAATTTGTTATCCAGGAGTGGAGAACCTCATCCAAAAAATGAATGGATAATCATTCCTTTAACAGTCCTTTAAATCAAAAACAATCAATCTTTCCTGACGCATCTTTCAGGAATACAATAATTTACAATTAATTTTCCTTCTTACCTTGACATTGATTTCACTATACAATGTGATACCATTGGGATTATACAGGCAACAAAGTGTATAATGGGGAAAAATATCTTTTGGAAGACAGTAACGTACCCACTCCAATGCCAGGCTGCACACCTTCAGCGCCCGGCTGAACACTTACTCCAGTGCCTGGTTGCACACCGACTCCAATGCCTATATTGGGATAACAAGGATTGGAAATAGTGAATGACCTATTTACAAAAGTAGTGTAAATTTAAGATTTTTTTAGCCAATAATGACTGACAGTGAAATAACATGAATCCTGAACCATATTTTCTTTTTAATTCCAGACATTTTTTTCAACATTCTTTACAGAATGAGTAGTGGACTAATCACCGTAAATCCAGCAAATGAGGAGACTATTACTTGGCTTCAGAGATTTGCATTCACGAAATAAATAAGGTTCAACACTTAAAAAAGACTTTGTTATTCCATGTAGGCTGTAGGAAGTGCTGCTTTGTTAGAGATATTTTCCATTGGTGAGCTGTTAACTTAAAGCCACTTTGCCTATAAATGTTGATCCTATTACACTATCCCAAGAAAAATGAGTTCTCCCAGTGTCTTCGCCAAAATTAATTCTTAAATAACACCACTAAAATGGTTTTATTCTCTATTTGCTGTATGTATGAATGCTTCCTATTCATGATTGGTTGCTGGAGTCACTTAACTAACAGTAGCAATGCCACTTCAAAAGGTAACTAATTGCTAAAAAAGAATTTTAAGCTGAATAAGAACTTTATAATTTTTTTGTCACATGTTCTGCTTGTTTTGGATCATCCAGGAGTGGAAGGCCATTATCTACCTCGAGACAGTCAGTGACCCAGGGGTCAGGCCAGTGATAATTCCTGGGGAACAGTGGAAGCAGCATTGAGTGCCCTTACAGTCGCAATGAGGACCGGCACTCAATGATGAAAGAAAATGAACGACCTCCTTTCAGCAGAAAAGATGAGTGTCCATCCTGTCCTGGCATCCGTCCATACTGATTCACTCTTTGATAAACTGAGGCTTTCGAGCACCAACCCCGACCCCCCCCTCCTCCACAGGACTTGTCTCCAATCCTTCTGGCATGCTCCATCATAAACCTCTGCCTGGTAAGGCACAGTCCTGACATATGTCATTCAATTGCTCTTACCCCCAGCAATCCATACCCTTCCATCCATCAGGCTTTCAATCTTGCTTTTTGACCCACAGAAGATGATCCATAATCATCGGGTCTTCTCACAAGAGAAGATTGGAGGTGGGGTCTCTCAAGTTGCATCTTCTCACTCCATTCAAGGAGTGTGCACTAGAACGTTTTGGCTGAGGACAGAACTGTGACTGACAGCCAGGTTGGTGCGTGCCATGGAAGTGTGGAGCAATGAACCATTCACTCATGACCTTTCTCAATTAAGTTGAGAAATGCCCAGATACCTGTCCCTTCCTTCAACTGAATTCTGTGTCCTTTGTTGCAGAAAACAACACCAATGAGGCCAGGCCATCAGGGGTCATCACCCTCCATACTATTGCATCACCAGCTGAGATTCCCATCAGCTCCAAAGAAACCTCGGAGGAAAGGTCCAAGGAAACCTTGGAGGAAAGCACCTACCAGTTGAAACAGGCATCACACACAGCATCACATTCAAGCAGATACAGTCACCACAGCAAGACATGTTAGCGAAGAAGCTTCTGGGTTACTTTCTTGTGCTCACCAAATCAGCCGTAGGTGTACGTCAGGCAGAAGTTGAAACATTGGTACACTTTGGGCAACCGCAGCTCTGCTGAGCAGGGGCAGCACAGTGGCACAGTGGTTAGCATGCCTCACAGAGCTGGGAACAGGATTCAATTCCAGCCTCGGACCACTGTCTGTGTGGAGTTTGCATGTTCTCCCCATGTCTGTGTGAGTTTCCTCCAGGTGCTCTGGTTTCCTCCCACAGTCTAAAGATGTGCAGGTTAGGTTGATTGGCCATACTAAATTGATCCTAATGATGGGGAATTAACTGGGTAAACATGTAGGGTTGTGAGAATAAGGCCTGGGAGGGATTGTGAATTGTGCAGGCTCAACGGGCCAAATGGCATCCCTCAGCATAATCCTATGATTCTATGAAACACCTGGCACCCAGCCAGGTTATGATGTGAAGATGCCAACATTGGACTGGGGTAGAAACAGAAAGAAGTCTCACAAAACCAACTTAAAGTCCAACAGATTTATTTGTAGCAAACACCACAAGCTTTCGGAACAGGCTTATCCATCTGTCAGATGGGTGGGAGTTCTGAGCACAAACAGGGTACAAAGCCACTAACTCAATTTACATGAATAATGATTGTATGCATCTTTAAGACTTGATTAGCTGTAAAGACTCACATTCCAATGTGAATGGAGAAAGCATTAAGCACAGGTTAAAAGGATGTGAATTGTTTCCAACAGGAAAGTTAGTGAGATTTTGCAAGTCCAGGCAAGTTGTGGGGGCTACAGATAGTGTGACATGAAACCAAGATCCCGGTTGAGGCTGTCCTCATATGTGCTGAACTTGGCTATCAGTCTCTGCTCAGCGTCTCTGCGCCATCATGTGTCATGAAGGTTGTCTTGGAGAATGCTTACCCGAAGATCAAAAGCTGACTGTCTGTGACTGCTGAAGTGTTCCCCAACAGGAAGAGAACAGTCTTGCCTGATTGTTGAGCTGTGTTCATTCAACCATTGTCGCAGTGTCTGCATGGTCTCCCCAATATACCAAGCCTCAGGACATCCTTTCCTGCAGCGTATCAGGTAGACAACATTGACTGAGTTGCAAGAGTATGTACCGTGTATCTGGTGGCTGGTGTTCTCATGTGAGATGATGGTATCCATGTTGATGATCCACCATGTCTTACAAAGGTTGCTATGGCAGGATTGTGTGGCGTCGTGGTCACTATTCTCCTGGAAGCTGGTTAGTTTGCAGTGGACAATGGTTTGTTTGAGATTGTGTGGTTGTTTGAAGGCAAGAAGTGGGAGTATGGGGATGGCCTTGGTGAGATGTTCGTCTTCATCAATGACATGTTGAAGGCTCCCAAGAAGATGTCGTAGCCTTTCTGCTCCGGGGAAGTACTGAACGATGGAGTGTATACTCTGTCCACCGTGTCTCGTGTTTGTCTTGCGAAGAGGACCCAGAGATTGGTCCAGGCTCAGATGACTATCATTGAAGGCTCTCGCACCATGAGGCAGGCACAGTTGGGCTTCCAGAACTAAGAGAGCCAGGTGATGCAGAGGCTTGTGGAGTTCACTTCAGCTGTCCTACAGGCACTCTCAAGGAGAAGGAAGGGCTGAAATCTATGCTGGGGCCTTCTACCCATGAGACGTAGTCATGAGAGATGTAGCCAGCCCTCCAGAATGTTTTCTTAACTGCTACATCTCCTGGGCAACAGGCAAAATAGGGTGGCATGGCTACATTAGTGACACCTAAAAGTTGGCTGGGGGTTTTCAAACCCCAGCCCCCCAAGGGATGCCCGCCAGGGGCTTCAAAAGTGAAAAGGGGGGCAGCACAGCTGATTACCTCCATCTCAAGCATAGATGGAGTGTCACTTAGACATAGTGTTAGGCCATTTAAGATTAAGAAGTTGTAGGGACACCAAGGGAACATGGGTGAATGCACCAGTATGCACTGTCAATAATCACAATTAAATGTTATTGGAACCCCACACTTGTGACTCCTCTGTGTGTGATCCACTTCCCACAGGATGACCGTATCCCAACCTCAGGCATAGAGGTGCAGAGTGTTGTTCTGTGTGAGAGAGGCTTTATGGTCCATCAAATCTGTGGTCTCCAGTTCCCAGCATCTGTGCCAGACCCCTGACTGCTATGGTACTCCAAGTACTCATCTGAACATGTGGTTAATGTCACAAGGTCACCTATTGTTGACAGGGCAGTTACTGACATATGGTCTTCTGCTCCAGTTCCTACTGGCTCCCTGAGCAGTTCCAGCAATCCAGTCCCTATTGGTCCTGGGATAGCATCCTCCACATTAACTAGACCTTAGGGTAGGTTCCTGCATATCCCATTCCCACCTCAAGGTATTGGTTGTACAGTGGTTCCCCGGACCCTCACTTAGACACGAGCCTGGGCACAGGTGTGTAGTCAAAGGCCAGGTTGGAGTCAAACTTCTGTTGCATCAAAGCAGCATGACAGTATGCTGCATAACGAATTATCATTATCTCTTGACTGGACATGTTAACATGGCCAACCCAGGGCCATCACCCTCATGCAATGTCAATGGTACTTGTGGTGAAGTTGTGGACGAAGGATGGTGGGAGTTTTGTGCACAACAACTTTCCACAAACAGCAAAGTGTTGACAACCATGTAACCTGCTTTGTTTTGTGATGTTGATTGAGAAACAAAAATTGACCAGGACACCACGGATAACTCCTCTGCTCTCCTTCAAAATTGCACCATGGGATCTTTTGCACCATCTCAGAGGGAAGATGGTGTCAGCTTAACCTAAAAGATAGTACTGCCACATTGTAGCCCCTACTTAGTACAGTTTAGTTTTGATTTTTGTGCTCAAGTGGACTTCAGACGGCAACTCATAAACTTCTGACTCAGAGGCAAAAGTGTCAACTAAATCATGGCTCTTACTTTAAAATTTTATTTATTTTGACTTTTTATATTACTATTCCACTTTTGGTTTCAGGCTAGTTATCAATAGAGTTGGATTATGTAGATGAGTGGGGTGGAATTTTAGGTGGAAAACTCCAGACTTCCCTGAATATATCTACATCATTCAGCTTTGTTCATCAGTTTTCCTCACCCAAAAGTCAGCCTCATTGATAGGCTTGACTTCTGCCAGATGGTGAGGATTCTGGAGCAGGCTAAAGGACCAGGCAATCACCCTGGTGGGAATTTGTCCCATCCTGATCACTGATCCCTGGGAGAGGAGGTGCTCAATACCAGATCACGTTGATATTTGGGCAGCAGTGGTGTGTCCCAAGAACTTTGGGCCTGGAGGAAGCATTTCTGCTCCTCCTAATCCACAGGAGTGCAATGAAGGTGCTTACCCTCTGCCCAGAGGGTAACTCTCTTTCAACTGCTGGGTTTCCTGAGACCTGGGAAATCTGACAGGCCACAGCTGAATCTGTAAAAGGGATTAAATCAATAGTTCCTAGTCTCACTAAGATAATTAAATTGCAACTCAGCACCGAGGAGCAGGTTGGCGACCCACTCCTTGTTCCACCTTCACTAAACATAGGTGAATGATTTTCTACTCCTCGCTCCCCCAGTGGTGCAGATCGCTCACAATTGGCCACCAGAAAATCTTCTGATCCTGCCAACGTCTACAGCATTTTGTATGGCTCACCTGTCCCACATGTGGGGAAACCACCACAGGAGAATTTTAATCGTGGGATTGCAAGATCTCACTGGTGGGAAGGACCAAAAAATTACAGCTTAGAAGTGGAGTGTTGATGTTAGGGTTGGGATTTTAAATATTTTAACCAAGACCTGGCCTCAACCTAACTATTTTTGAATCATAGAATGATATTTGTGACAATAATCAAATCTCTTTGGTGAGAGACCATGTTACTTGATACTTCTTCAGGAACATCAGCCACGAAATGGTGGAGGAGTCTAGAATTAGAGGTCATAGTTTGAGGATAAGGGATAAACTGTTTAGAACTGAGATGAGAAATTTTTTCGCCCAGATGGTGGTGAATGTGTGGAATTCAGTACCACAGAATGTAGTTGAGGCCAAAACTTTGATTTCAAAAAGAAATTAGATAAAGCTGTAGGGCTAAAGGGATTAAGAGATATGGGGAAAAGGAAGGAATCAAGATATTAAATTTAGTGATCAAGCTCTTGCTTCTGTACAAATTGTTCTTTCCTCAAAATATCTAACTGGTCTTCAACTGTGGCATATGTCATTCAGCCCCTTTAATATTCCTCTTCCTCCTCCTTCAGGTACTGCACTTTAAGAGGGTTTTGGTGACCATGGACATCCATTGGATTGGTCCATGCCTATTTCTGGTGAAGTATTATAGTGGTTTGATGTTGCCTTCTGCATTATGGCTGATCAGGAAACTCTCCTACCATCAGGAATATTGGAAGGATTTATCTTTTGATCACATTATAAACATACCTTCCATGGCTACTACTGTATCACAAGATATCCCACAGACATTATTAATATATTGCAAGAAGAAGCACAGGATATATTTTGAATAAGTGGCCTTAGTGTCCAAGCTGAATTAGATGACTATCTGCTTGGGGGGAAACCAACATGAAGGAGTTTTAAACTCCCAAATATAGATCAGTATAGTCAAACAATATATTAATTGTAGGAAGGTGCCATATGCTGCATTTTCTATCATTACTATTGTAACAAAACTGAGTGCAAGTTAGGCCATATTCTATTGCTATTCAGCACTGTTATAGTGGGTGGGAAGAACCACCGGGAGTATATCAATTACACTTCTGGAATCTTTCCATGTACTATTTGCTGCTGCAAATAACTGCACTCTGAAAAATTTGCACTGGAATCCTGTTGGTTGATGTGAAACTCACCTCACTGAATTTATACAAAGTTTTTAATGAAGTGGAGAAAAATTAGTAACATAACGCCAATGGTTTGGGCCTGTGTTTTCTTAAAAAGTATTGCCAGTCTCTGATTGCAATATTGATGGAGAATAAAAGGAGCAATAAATTTAACTTGGAAGGAATGGTCTGATAAAGCTCAATTAGCAACTTGGTGAATAAATATCCTTACCTGCTTGAACTCCAGGCTGAACACCACCTGGAGAACCTGTATCAACAACACAAATAATATATTAATATACTGAGTTGACTTGTTTAAAAACATTTATTATTTTGATGGTAACTGTACTGACTAAGAGAGGCTGGAGTGACTTACAATGATTACATATTGTCCAAAGTGCTCCCTCATTTTAAAAAAGAAAACAACATTCTTGGCTGGATATAGCTGAGACTGTCAATGCCAGTAGCATTGCCCCAAAAACAATGCAGAAAACAAAAATTAATGATTTAACTTGAATTGTCAAGGTAATAAGACTGCTACTATAAACTGAGCTTCATTAATGATAACATTCTCAGCACTTTGAACAATGCCCAAACCCCCACCATGTTCTTCACTTTATGCCCACACAATGACAAACACGAGTCACTTACTTATAATTCATATCTCACACATGTACACAGTTATCAGCTATTCCACCATGGTAGCCACATTCTTCAAACATCTAACAATACTCTCATGAATTCAATGGCCAGGATTCACCACGTCTGTTGCCCCAACCAGGAATCCTGATGCCCATTGAATCTGGAAAATGATTTCCATTGGGCATTGACACAGTTCCAATTGTTTGAATGTATCTTAAGTGCTGCCTTTGTTCCTAATCAATGTTTATAAATATTCTGTCTTTGGTTAACAGGTTGGTTCAATTATCCACTGGCTATGAGGTTTCACTTCTGCTTTTCAAATCATCATGTTTTTAAGGCACTTCAGATGCATTCAACTATGAAAGGAATGAAAAACAAAGCTAATGGGTAAATGATCCAACCCTGTCAATCAAAGCAGTTCAGAAACCAGACACCAGACGTTACTCTTTCAATGTTTAGAAGGGGCACTACCCAATGAAACTCAATTATGCTTCAAAGAGATTTCAGAGCAACTGCGCTTTATGAGAGAAAGCAAGGGGATCACCCTAGTAAAGTTGGCACGTCCTTCCTATAAGAGAACTTTTAAAAGGTCATTTAACACCTGGAGCTTATGACATTAACTAGAACCAATCTCTAAAGTGGAATGGAATGCTGCAGGGATTTTGAATGCTTCCAATTGTCCTTAGGCATGGATATCAAAGTGATCAGAGCACTTCAAAGATTTTAAAGGACAGAGATAATAATGAATATCTTGACAGAATGGTGTCTGAAATCACCACCATTTGAGTAGGCATCATTTTCAGGGAAACAAGGACAAGTGCAGCCATGACAACTCCATTCTGGGGAAAGAAACCTGAGGTGAACACTTGCCCCTAGCCCAAGCTCACTCAATCCCCAAGTTTGTTTGGGGGCCCTCCCTTTACAGCCTGACAGCAGCAGAGGGGCACATAAGCACAGTACTCATCTCCCTGTCTCCCCTTAGAGTGCAAGGTGCCAGATTAGGATGTCAGTGCCAGAGGGGAAAGTACAAAATTGGACATTGAGGGAATGGAATCCCTTGTGGTTCCTGAATGGTTAGAGGAGTGATTTTGTATCTGTGGCTTTTTGCTACATGGGCAAAGCCCATGGCCCTGGCTCGCCTGGTTCTGGTCAAAGTTGGTAAACATTCCAGCCCTCGGATAAAGGGTAACTTCCCTACTGCATTTGTGAGTGGCAGACTGAGCGATGCCACAGATGTCCGCTGTGCTGCCTTGGAATGAACTGCTAGCATAAAAGCTCGGCTTTTTTTTTAAGAGCCACAGACATTGGATGTCCTCCAGTTTCATGGTGTGCCAGCTCACGCAGAATGAGCCACAGATGGTCTCTGCCCCCTAGAGAAAATATTAGATTCAAAGAGGAAACATATGGATTGGCAAGAAAAAGCAATTGCTCTGAGGATTGGAGCAATTTAAAATTCCCTTAATCGGACCAAGGGATTGATTAAGAAAGAGAAAATAGAGTATGAAAGTATGATAGTGGGGAATACAAAAACTGACTGTGAAGGTTTTTATAGATACATAAAGATTGACAAAAATTAATGTATACCCTGTAGTTAGAAGCGGGGGAATTCATAATGGGGAACAAAAAATGGCTGAGGAACTAAATTCTTTGCTTCTGTCTTCACAAAGGAAGACATGAATAACGTACTAGAAGTTCTGAGAAACAAGTTTTAGAGAAGTGCTGAAGGAAATTGGTATTCACAGAGAAAGGATTTAGGGGAAAGTCATGAGATTGAAGTGGATAAATCTCCAAAGCCTAATAATTTTCATCCCTGAGTACTTAAGGAAGTGGTCCTAGAGATAGTACATCCATTGGTGATATTTTATAAAGTTTTCTGGACTTTGAAATGGTTCCTACAGATTGTAACATAACTAATATAAGTCTGCTATTCAATAAGGAAGCTCGAGAGAAAACAGGAAACTACAGACCTGTGTGCCTAATGTCAGTACTGGGGAAATTGCTGGAGTCTATGATCAAAGAACAAAGGACAAAACAACACGGGAAACAGGCCCTTCGGCCCAACGAGCCAGTGCCGCTACCTCGATGTTCCCACTTCTACCCGTGATCTCTGTCTGTGTTTATAGATCTATGGATTGATTTGAGACCATTTAGGGAGAATTTGTTTTGCCAATTAGCCTAAGAGCACATCTTTGGGATGTGGGAGGAAACCAGAGCACCCGGAGAAAACCCATGCAAGCACGGGGAGAATGCGCAAACTCCCACAGACACAGGCCAAAATCCATGTATCTGCACAGCACAGCGATAGTCACTGAGCTGTCGTGTTGCCCATCAAATGGTCCAGGTCAAGCGTACACTAATGACGTGAAGCACTAGGATACTCTCAAAAAAAAATCCAAGAGCAGCCTTCCCACGACCCATCGCATGTATGCCCCTTGTTAGACAACAAGGCGGACCAAAGAACCTATAGAATAAAAACAAATACATCAATATCATTGACTATTTACACACTTTGCAGGGACTCCCAGGGCTCACGATCCCTATTTTAAATCAGTTTTCTATATCCCTCCATTCCCATTCTGTTTACGTGTCCGTCTTAGTATCTCTTAAATAACTCCAGAGTGCTGCCTCCACCACTTTACTTGGCAGCGCTTTCCATACCCCCACCACCCTCTGTGTGAAAAAACTCCTTCTAGCATCCAAATTATACCTTATCCCCCCTCACCCTAAGCCCGTGACCCCTCGTGCTATTTGAGTCCATCTTTGGAAAAAGCTTAATCCTGTTTACTCTATCTACATCCCTCATAATCTTGTACACCTCTAATAGATCTCCTCTAAGTCTACGTCTTTCTAAGGAAAAGAAACCCAATTTGCCTAACCTCTCCTTGTAACTCAGGCCTTCCATACCAGGCAGCATCCTGGTAAACCTCCTCTGCACTCTCTCCAGAGTCTCCACGTCTTTCCGGTAGTAAGGCGACCAGAACTGGATGCAGTATTCCAAATGAGGTCTAACCAATGTTTTATACAACTGCAACATCAAGGATTTCATGGCACAGCATTTGGAAAGCAGTGATAGAATCAGACAAAGTTAGCATGCATTTACATAAGGAAAATCATGCTTGACAAATGTATTCTGAAGTTGTAACTTGTAGCGTTGACCAGGATGAACCAGTGAAGATGGTTTACTTAGACTTTCAGAAGGCTTTCGACAAGATATTACATAGCAGATTACTTTGTAAAGTTACAGTACATGGGATTTCTGGTCGTATCTTGACATGGTTAGCAAACTGATTAGCAGACAGAAAGCAAAGAGTTGGAATAAATGGGCCTTTTTCCAACTGACAGGCAGTGATTAATGGGGTATTGCAGGGATCTGTGCTTGGACGCCAGCTGTTCATTGTATATATTAATGATTTGGATTAGGGGACTGAATGTATTTTCTCCAAATATGCAGATGATATAAAGCTGGGTGGGGGGGTTGGGGGGTGGGAGGTGAGCCATGAGGAATTTGCAGAGGTGCTTCAGTGTGATTTGGACAGGTGGAGTGAGTGGGCTTATGCTTATGTGATGCAACACAACATGGATCAATGTGAAGTCATCCATTTCATTAATAAAAACAGAAAGGTGGATTATTATTTAAATGAGTATAAACTGAGAGAGGTAGTACTCAGTCAGAACTTGTTATCCTCATGCATCAGTCGCTGTAAGTACGCACATAGGTACAGCAAGAAGTAAAGATAATAAGTGGTATGTTGGCCTTCATAGCAGGAGGATTTGAATATAGAATTCAGGAAGTTTTGCTGCAGTTGTATAGGGTGTTGGTGAGGCCACATCTGGAGTATTGTACACAGTTTTCGTTCCTTATCTGAGGAAGGGTGTCCTTGAAATGGAGGGAGTACAGTGAATGTTTACCAGGCTCATTTCAGGGATGGCAGGTCTGTCATATGAGGAGAGACTAAGTTGGTTAGGATTATATTCATTAGAGTTTAAAAAAGTGAGAAGGGACCATAGAAACTTATAAAATTCTAGGCATGCTATGTATGAACTTCCTCCAGCCTCATCTTTTGCTTCCTTATTTTTCCCATTTTCATTCTCTTTGATTTATCAACATAAGCCTTTTCATAATTTAATCTCTCCTGCAATCCACCCTATCACTGTCCTCCCCTTTTATTCTTTCATTCATTCCTCCTTCCTTTCATTTACTCAAAATCTATTACATCTCTAAATTTTCCCAGTTCTGATAAAAGTTATTGACCTTTTGGGGATAGTTTGAGATGTGAGAGATTTGGCAATAGGATTGGGAAGGTATTGGGAGAAGCCTTGCCTTCTGACCACATCAAATAGCTTCCCCTTTCTGCCTACTAGCTCCTTTTGAGGTGAAATATTAAATTACAACCTTTTCCCTTTCACAAACATTTCCAGATCTGCTGTGTATAGAGGGTCACAGATTCATAGAGAATTACAGCATGGAAACAGGTCCATGCCGCCCCTTCTTTAACTCCTAATCTAGTCCCAATTGCCTGTGTTTGGCCCATATCTCTCTATACTCATCGTACCCATGTATCCAACTTTTCTTATTTTTATTCCATTTCAAGTCACTTTAATCCTCATTTGTAAGCCTGCTTTGATGACTTGCCAAGTCCCAGTTGATTTCTTGAATGTGGCAGCTCAGGATCTTGGTTGACTCCACCTCAGTTCCATCCTAAGCTGGCTCTCTCTGCAAACACTACCCTTTTAGGGATGGGCAGAGGGTCTGGGACAAAATAAGAAATGTGAAAATCTGAATTAGAATTTCAAAGAGAGAAAAGCCCAAAAATTTGAACTGGACAAAGAAAAGCTTCCTTTGAATGGAAATATGGGAGATAAGAGCAGGAGTAGGCAATTTGACCCTTCAACCTGCTCCACCATTCAATATAATCTTCTTTCTCAATGCCATAAGCCTGTGCTGTCCTAATACCTTTTGGTGCCTTTACACTTGAGAAATCTATCCATTTCCTTCTTAATTACATTCAGTAACTCAGCCTCCACAGCTTTCTGTGGTAGAGAACACCACAAGTTCACCACCATCAGAGTGAAGAAATTACTCCTTGTCTCAGTCCTTAATGGGCAATTCCGTGTCCTGAGACTGTGACCCCTTGTTCGAGAACCCCAGCTGGAAGAAGCAACATCTCTGCATTCAGTCTGCTCAATCCTTCAGAATTTTATACATTTCAATGAGATCCTGTCTTAGTTTCCTGAATTTCAGTAAACATAGGCCTATTTGACCCAATCTCTCCTCATGCAACAATCATTCCATCCCAGGGATCAGTCCGGAGAACTTCTGTTGCAATCCTTTCATGGCACGTATATCATCTCATAGAACATAGAACATTACAGCGCAGAACAGGCCCTTCGGCCTTCGATGTTGCGCCGACCAATTAAGAAAAAGTAATGACCCTCTAACCTAAACCATTCCCTTTTCATCCATAAACTTATCTATTAACCTCTTAAACGCCACCAAACTTGGCGCATCTACAACTGCAGCAGGCAGGGCATTCCATACCCTTACCACCCTCTGGGTAAAGAACCTA
Organism: Sphyrna mokarran; assembly: GCA_024679065.1. NCBI lineage: Eukaryota > Metazoa > Chordata > Chondrichthyes > Carcharhiniformes > Carcharhinidae > Sphyrna > Sphyrna mokarran. The sequence continues at coordinate 34,655,643 of JAGIQG010000022.1, read as the reverse complement.
CCTCTGACATCCGTCCTATAACTACCACCCCTTAATTTAAAGCTATGTCCCCTCGTGCTAGTTTTCTCCATCCTAGGAAAAAGGCTATCACTGTCCACCCTATCTAAACCTCTAATCATCTTATATGTTTCAATAAGGTCTCCTCTTAGCCGCCTTCTTTCTAACGAAAACAACCTCAAATCCCTCAGCCTCTCTTCATAAGACCTGCCCTCCATACCAGGCAACATCCTGGTAAACCTCCTCTGTACCCTCTCCAATGCCTCACATCTTTCTTATAATGTGGGGACCAGAACTGTACACAATACTCCAAGTGCAGCCGCACTAGAGTTTTGTACAGTTGCAACATGACATTGCGGCTCCGAAATTCAATCCTCCTACCAATAAAAGCTAAGACTCCGTATGTCTTCTTAACTAAGAAGACCAAAACTACACTCAATACTCCAGATGTTGTTGCACCAAAGCCCTGTACAGCTGTAATAGGACATAATTGCTCCTGTAGTCAAGTCCTCTTACAATGAAGGCCAACATGCCATTTGTCTTCCTAAATGCTTGCTGTACTGCATGCTTACTTTCAGTGATTGGTGTTAAAGTCACCTAGGTCCCTTGTACATCAAAATGTCCCAATCCATCACCATTTAAATAATAGCCTGCTATTCTGTTTGTCCTTCTGATAGCGTAACATGGATGAACGTGAAGTTATGTATTTGCCCACTCACTTAACTTGGATAAATCACTTTGAAGCTTCTTAGCATTCTACTCACTGCTCAGACTCCCATCAAGTTTTGTGTCACAAACTGGGACTAGCAGGAAAACTTAACAATGATTCAGATTTAATTCTTGGCACATTCGTCTACTACAACAATTCATTGAGGAAGGAATTGAAATGTATCTTGTGTCATTTGAGAAAATTTTGACAAAGTTAAAATGGCCACAGGAAAGATGTGCAGTTTTATTGCCAAGCATTTTAGTGGGGAAAGTGTTAGTGGTATACAAATCCCTTTCAGATATAGTAAAGAAAAAAATTACTGTTCTGAAATTATGCGCTAGAGATTTACAGAAAACTAACACAGAAATAGAATCACACTGTCAAATTCAATAGAGAGAAGGAAATGACATTTGATAGTGGGTGTAGGACTATGAATGTTGATCAAAATTTTAAAAATCAGAGAAGTAATGCTAATGGCAAAATTTTGAAATAATTGGCTCTTAGGAATAAGATCCACAGAGAAGACCATAAATTTTCTCAACTAAAAGCAGCTACAATAATGGCCAATGACTATGAATTGTCTCACAAACACACGAGTAGCAGCAGACCACTACTTGCGAATGGACAAAAAAACTAAAGAGAAAGGAAGTCCAATAATGAAGAGAACATTGGCTGCAGAGAGAAGATGGCAGAAATGAAAAGATAGCTAATCTCCAGCATAGTTAACAAGACAATGTGGAAAATAAGTATGATTCAAAGGGATCAACATGTTAATTTTGTCAAAAAAGGTTTTGTCAAAGCAGAAAGTTGGAAATTAAAAAATAAAATTTGAACTTTGTGGACATGTATAGGGTCTTTGCAGAAAATGTAATACCACTAAGTGGTGCTTGTGCCACAGTAGTAGCTTTAAATATATTTACTATTGGAAAAGACCTGAGCATAACGAGTTACAGAAACTTGACATTCAAGGGTGAAGTCTCCATATTTTTGTCTAGTAAAGCAGGGAAACAAATTAATCTCGTTAGAGATATAGGATCAACTCATTTGCAGATGGTGGTATGTGAAGTGAAGCTCCTTCTAGATGGTACATTATTTAAGAATGTATTGATTAAGGGAATTTATTGAGGCTGTTTAGCTGCTCTGTTGTATGAAGTTAATTTAAAATATTACTTAATTTCCAGTGTTGTTGTTGTGGGAATTATGTCAAAGTTGTCTGTTAATAGATTCAATTTTATACCAGGAAATGACTTTAATGGAGGTAAAGTGCCATTTGCTCCAGTGATGTCAAAACAAAAAATTTAAACAAATTCATTAACTGATCAAAATGGCCATCAAGCTTTTTTGATTGATTATCGATGTGATGTCAATGAGATTATTAAAATAGCTGAGGAGGCAGTGTTAAACCTGAATATCCTGGAGAAGAATATTGAGATTTAAATCAAGGGAAGTAACTAAAATATAAAGTAATTCTGCATTTTTAAATAGGAGGAAGACAATTAGCCAAATGGCTGTTGAGATTTTCTTTACAAATTTGGATATTAAAAAAATATATACACCCTTGAAAAAGAATGGAGATCTAGAATTAAAACCTGAACCAGATGGTTCAAAGGCTATGCTAGAAAGTCAACATCCTGACAGTGCAGTGTCTGATTTTAAAGAAGAACAAAATAAATTATTGAAAGGAGTGGCTAAAAGCATTATGACAGAGAATTTCTTCTACGATAATGATTTCTTATTTGCCAAGGCCTGAAAGCCTGAGGGATTATCAGAAATCAACAACGTTGTTCTTGACTAACTTAACCAGTCTGAACTAAATGTACAATTTGCTAACATAGGACATGGAAAACTGTAAAACCTACTCAAAATGAGGAAAGAGATGTGGTATGGTGAACATCAGAAAGTGAAGCCACTCATAGTAAAGTGAACTCCTATTCAGAAGAGTGTTAGAATTCCAAGAACTCATAAAATGATGAGTTCTTCATTTTTCTCCCCCCCCATTCCCCATTCCCTCACCTTTTCTCCCCCTTCTCTATATTCTACTTCTGTCTCATCTTTTCCCCCTGTCACCCCCAACATCTTCATTTGTCACAGCTTACAGTTTTTCTGCTGTTTGGCCATTCACAGCCTTTATTCTTTCTGTGGACAGCTATTAGCAGTTTTTTCCTTTGGTTTCCATGGCTGTGACTCATCTTTCATTCTCTCACCCTGCAATATAAACATCTCTCACTCACTATTCATTTTAGCTTTGACAAAGAGTCATATGGATTCGCAACGTCAGCTCTTTTCTTTCTTTACAAATGCTGCTAGACCTGCTGAGATTTTCCAGCATTTTCTCTTTTGGTTTCATAAACTGAACTTTCAATTCTAATTGCCATACGGAATTTGGCATGACTGATTAAGTCTCGTAACCCAGTGAAATGTAATAACAAGGAGGAGAATATTGCTTATATAGTATGTAGTGTAAAAGTGTTTACAATATTATATTTGATAGTGTTGTAGAAAAAAATTATGTAGTATTAATTATTGGCCATAATGTTTCTAACCTTCTAACAAAGTCTTTGAACCACTCAATTTTCATGGGTGTTTTTCTTAAGTATGAGGTGTTACAAGGGATGTTTTGAGATGGCGATGTTTTAAACGATCTTTTTGATTTAACATAAAATGGAGTAATAAAGGAAGTCAAATGATCTGCTGAGTTCAGAACAGTAATAAGCCTGAGAGGTTCAGTTATGATGGGAACCAAAGGCAAACATAAATGCATGAACCAGATTCAACAGCTGAAAACAAACCTAGACAGTGCAGCAGTCTGCAAAGAATTTATATGCAATGGCTTGGGAACTACATGCTTACATATTAATCATACTGAGCTCAAGAAGACCTACAATGGCAATGTTTCAACCCCACACCTATACCTCTCACCTCCCACACCCAGCACAAGGCCAAATTCAGCTCCAGCTCAATTTTCAAATTTGCTGATGATACCACTATAGTGGATCAGATCTCAAACATGAGACGAAGCATAGCAAAGAGATAGAAAATCTGGTGAAATGGTATGAGAACAATCAAATCTCTCTCAATGTCAGTATAGCAAAAGAGCTTGTCATTGACTTCAGGAAATGTAGTGGAGGACATATGCCTGACTACATCAATGGTGATAATATGGAGGTGGTTGAGAGCTTCAAATTTTCGGGTGTTCAGATACCAACTATCTGTCATGGACTCTCCATGCTATCGCTTCAGTTAAGCAAGTCTACCAATGCCTTTACTTTCTTAGAAGGCTAATCCACTGCAACTCTTAACAATTTTTACAGACGTACCACAGAAAACATCTTATTCTCTTGTATCACAGCTTGGTATGGCTCCTGATCTAACCAAGACTACTAAAACTACAAAGAATTGTGAACGTAGTACAATCTATCAAGCAAACCAGCCTCCCAACCATTGACTCTGTCTGTACTTCCTACTGCCTTGGGAAAGCAGCCAGCATAACCAAGGACTCTTCACACCTTGCATGTATTCTCTTCCACCTTCTTCCATCGGAAAAAGATACAGAAGTCTGAAAATATGTCGTAACAGACTCAGAAACAGTTTCTTCCCTGTTGTCATCAGATTTTTGATTGGTCCAATCCTATACTAAGCTGATCTTTGTCTTCTTCAGATCTGCAACTATATTCTGCATGCTATCCCTTCCTTCTCCCCTATGTACTTTTTGAATAGTATATTTTGCCTGTATAGCACACAAGAAACAATACTTGTCATTGTATCCCAGTATATGTGACAATAATAAATCAAATCAAATTATGGATATATCTTGTCAGAAAGTTTCGATAAAATAAAGATTAAAGACTTGGATAAAAGGGAATTGATGGGGGTTCAGTGCTCAGGATTTTTGATAAGCAATTAAACTTAGTAGTAGGGTAAACTGATATTTACTCAAGTGAAGTGGAGAATAATAGAGTATAGAATCATAGATGTTAAAACTATAAAAGATGAGCATTCAAAGTAGAGATATAAAAGTGCATGTTGCATTTCCAGGCTAACGGCATGACTTCTAAGATTAGTTGTTTGGATGGGATTTAAAAAAAAGAGAAACAATATATCAGTGGCAAGGTTATTGCTATATTGTAGAGAAAGAAGTACAACTGTTGAACAACTGAGATCAAAGCCAGACTAGCTGGAAATGGAAACATAGCCAAAAACAGCTTTCTTGTCTAAGAAGTTGTCTTTTAAATACCTCACAGATTCTATGCTGAGTGAGAAGAATGTATCCAAAAATATTTTCTGGAGTTGAGTCATAAAGTTATGGGATGTTGTTTTAGGTAAAGGGACATTCTCAGAGTTTAGAAACATGAATAGATATGGAATGGAGTTAATTTAAGTATACTGTTTGCATGTAGCCAACATTGTAGTTTTTTTTTCAGTTGGTTCAATTGGGTTGCTTGAAGGTTACAAAGTAGATAGGAATGGGTTAAAAAAAGACCTTAGGCGAGCTAGGAGGGGGCATGAGAAGTCCTTGGCGGGTTGGATAAAGGAAAATCCCAAGGCTTTTTATTCTTGCGTGAGAAATAAAAGGACCATGGTGAGGTTAGGGCCAGTCAAGGATAGTAGTGGGAACTTATGCGTGGAGTCAGAAGAGATAGATGAGGCATTGAATGAATACTCTTCTTCAGTGTTCACTAAGGAGAGGGGCCATATTTTTGAGGATGAGTGTATGATACAGGCTGATAGGATGGAGGAGGTAGATGTTCTGAGGGAAGATGTATTCGCAATTATGAAAAACCTGAGGGTTAATAAGTCGCCTGGGCTTGATGGGATATATCTTTGGGAGGCAAGGGATGAGATTGTGGAGCCTTTAGCTTTGATCTTTGGGACCTCTCTGTCCATGGGGATTGTGCCAGAGGATTGGAGAGTGGCGAATGTTGTTCCTGTCTTCAAGGAAGGAAATAGGAATGACTGTGATAATTATAGGCCAGTTAGTCTTACTTCGGTGGTTGTTAAGTTAATGGAAAGGTCCTGAGAGATAGGGTTTATGACCATTTGGAAAGATGCAGTTCAATCAGAGACAGTCAGCATGGTTTTGTGAGGGATAGGTCCTGTCTCACAAATTTGATTGAATGCTTTGAGGAAGTAACTAAGTGTGTAAACAAAGATAGAGCAGTTGATGTCACATACATGGATTTTAATAAGGCGTTTGGTAAGGTTCCTCATGGTAGGCTCAAGAAGAGTAAAGGGATGTGGGATTGAAGGAAATTTGGCCGATTGGATAAGCAATTGGCTGTCTTATAGAAGCCAGAGAGTGGTGGTGGAAGGAAAATTTTCAGACTGGAGGCCAGTTACTAGTTGTGTACCACAGGGATCAGTGCTGGATCCTCTGCAACTTGTGATTTTTATCAATGACTTGGAAGAGAAGGCTAAAGGGCGGGTTTGTAAATTTGCTGATGACACCAAGATTGGTTGACTAGTGGATGAGGTGAAGGGCTGTTGTTGGATGCAAAGAGATATTGACAGGATGCAGAGGGGGGCAGAAAAGTGGTAGATGGAGTTTAACTTGATAAGTGCGGAGTGATTCATTTTAGTAGGATAAACTTGAATATGGACCACATGGTCAACGGCAAGGTTCTAAGAAATGTGGAAGAACAGAGAGATCTTGGGGTTCATATCCACAGTTCTCTGAATGTTGCCACTCCAAAGGATAGAACCATGAAGAAGGCTTACAGTGTGTTAGCATTTATTAACAGGTAGTTTGAATTTAAAACCGTAGGGTTATGCTGCAACTATACAGGACCTTGATGAGACCACATTTGGAATATTGTGTGCAGTTCTGGTCACTTTGCTTTAAAAAGGATGTGGATGCATTGGAGAGAGAGCAGAGGGGATTTACCAGGATGCTGCCTGGTTTGGAGGGTAGGTCTTATGAGGAAAGAACAAAAAGAACAAAGAACAAAACAGCATGGGAAACAGGCCCTTCGGCCCAACGAACCCACGCCGCCACCCCGATGTTCCCACATCTACCCGTGATCCCTATCCATGTTTATAGATCTACGGATTAAAAACCAAATTTGAGACCATTTAGGGAGAATTTGTTTTGCCAATTAGCCTAAGAGCACATCTTTGGGATGTGGGAGGAAACCGGAGCACCTGGAGAAAACCCACGCAAGCACAGGGAGAATGCGCAAACTCCCACAGACACAGGCCCAAATCCATGTATCTGCACAGCACAGCGATAGTCACTGAGCTGTCGTGTTGCCCATCAAATGGTCCAGGTCAAACGTACACTAACGACGTGAAGCACTAGGATACTCTCGAAAAACAAAATCCAAGAGCAGCCCTCTCACAACCCACCGCGTGAATGCCCCTTGTTAGACAACAAGGTGGACCAAAGCACCTGTGGGATAAAAACAAGTACATCAATATCATCATTTTTTTTACACACTTCCCAGGGACTCCCAAGGTTCATGATCCCTATTTTAAATCAGTTTTCTATATCCCTCCATTCCCATTCTGTTCATGTGCCCATCTAAGTATTTCTTAAATAACTCCAGAGTACCTGCCTCCACCACTTTACTTGGTATGCATTCCATACCCCCACCACCCTGTGTGGAAAAACTCCCTCTAGCATCCAAATTATACCTTACCCCCCTCACCCTAAGCCTCTGACCCCTTGTGCTATTCGAGTCCATCCTAGGAAAGAACTTAACCCTATTTACTCTATCTATACCCCTCATAATCTTGTACACCTCTATTAGATCTCCTCTAAGTCTACGTTTTTCTAAGGAAAACAGTCCCAATTTACCTAACCTCTCCTCGTAACTCAGACCTTCCAAAACAGGCAGCATCCTGGTAAACCTCCTCTGCACTCTGTCCAGAGTCTCCACATCCTTCCGGTAGTAGGGCGACCAGAATTGGATGCAATATTCCAAGTAAAGGTTGAGGGAGCTGGGGCTTTTCTCTTTACAGCAGAGGAGGATGATAGGCGACTTAACAGAGATTTATAAGATGACAAGAGGGATAGTGCAGAGATTATTTCCTTGGGTGGATGAAGTTGTTACTAGAGGGCATAACATTAGGGTTCGTGGTGGGAGATATAGGAGGGATGAGCGAGGTAGATTCTTTACTCAGAGAGTGATTGAGGTATCGAACGCACTGCCTGTTGTGATAGTGGAGTCGGACACTTCAGGAACTTTCAAGTGGTTATTGGATAGGCACATGGAGCACACCAGAATAATAGGGAGCAGGATAGCTTGATCTTGGGTTTGGACATAGCTTGGCACAACATCGAGGGCTGGAGGGCCTATACTGTGCTGTACTGTTCTATGTTTCTACATTGTTAGTTGTGTTTCCTATGTTTGCTTTTCTAGTTCCATATTTTATAATTTAATACACATTTGTTTTAATGATTACAGCAAGACTGAACATTTCTCATTGGTTTTCATACATTTCCTCACATATGACAAATTGCAAAATAAACAATTAAAACCAGTATTCCAAGTTATCCTTCTAGGTTTTAAGATACACTTGTATTTAACATGAGTAGGATTCTGAACAACTCCTCCTGCCGTTAATTATTACCCAGACAAATAAAGATTGAAAGAATGAAGAAACTGAATAGCGTAGTGGGAAAATTCCATTAATAAAGCAGAAAGAGTTGAAGGAAAATTAAAAATGTATCATTCATTAATATTCAGTTGCTGAATTTTAGTTACAGTGAAGTATTATGTAAAGAGTAAAAGGATGAGAAGTGAAGGGATTGGACCTTTAAAAGGTGAAGGGAAAAAAGTCTGTGTGGAACTGGAAGAAATGGCAGAGATGCTTAATGAGTACTTTGCCTCGATATTCACGGTGGAATATCGGAGGTTGTACTGCAAGTTTGCAGCTGACTGGAAAGATTGAGTATGTGGACGTTAAGAAAGAGGATGTGTTGGAACTTTTAAATTCTATTAAGATGGATAAGTCACTGGAACCGGATGGGATGTACCCCAGGTTACTGTGGGAGGTAAGGGAAGTGATTGCAGAGCCTCTGGCGATCTTCTTTGTGTCGTCGATGGAGACGGGAGAGGTTCTGGAGGACTGGAGGATTGGGGATGTGGTTCCTATTTTCAAGAAAGGGAACAGGGAAATTACTGACCGGTGAGTCTGACCTCAGTGGTTGGTAAGTTGATGGAGGAGATCCTGAGAAACAGGGTATATGAACATTTACAGAAGTTTAGTTTGATCAGAAATAGTCAACACGGCTTTGTCAAGGGTAGGTTGTGCCTTACAAGCCTAGTGGAATTCTTTGAAAATGTGATTGACGAAGAAAGAGCGGTGGATGTGATTTACATGGATTTCAGCAAGGCATTTGATAAGGTCCCCCATGCAAGACTTCTTGAGAAGGTGAGAGAGCATGGAATTCAAGGGGCTTTGGCCTTGTGGATCCAGAACTGGCTTGCCTGCAGAAGGCAGAGAGTGGTTGTGGCTGGGTCTTTTTCTGCATGGAGGTCAGTCACCAGTGGAGTGCCCCAGGGATCTGTTCTAGGACCCTTACTGTTTGTCATTTTCATAAATGACCTTGATGAGGAAGTGGAAGGATGGGTTAGTAAGTTCGCTGATGATACGAAGATTGGTGGTGTTGTGGATAGTCTGGAGGGACGTCAGAAGTTGCAACGAGACATAGATAGGATGCAAGACTGGGTGGAGAAGTGGCAGATGGATTTCAACGCAGATAAATGTGTTGTGGTCCATTTTGGCAGGACCAATGGGATGAAGGAGTACAATATCAAGGTAGGAGTCTTAGCAGTGTTGAGGAGCAGAAGGATCTTGGGGTCTGGGTCCATAGGATTCTTAAATCAGCCTCGCAGATGGAGGATGTGGTCAAGAAGGCATATGATGTACTGGCCTTCATTAATGGAGGGACTGAGTTTAGGAGTTGGGAGGTAATGTTGCAACTTTATATGACCCTTGTCAGACCCCACTTGGAGTACTATGTGCAGTTCTGGTCGTCTCACTACAGGAAGGATGTGGAAGCTATTGAGAGGGTGAAGAGGAGATCTACAAGGATGTTGCCTGGATTGGGAGGCATGCCTTATGAAGATAGGTTGAAGGAGCTAGGTCTCTTCTCCCTGAAGAGATGAAGGTGGAGAGGCGACCTGGTAAAGGTTTATAAAATGTTGACAGGAATAGATAGCCTCCGAGAATCCACCCTATCTCCCAGGGCTGAAATGGTCACTATGAGAAGACATAGGTTTAAGGTGTTGGGCAGCAAGTACAGAGGAGATGTTAGGGGTAAGTTTTTCACTCAGAGGGTGGTAAGTGAATGGAATTGGCTGCTGTCAGTGGTGATGGAGGTGAACTCACTGGGGTCTTTTAAAAGACTTCTGGATGAGTACATGGGATTAAATGGGATTGGGAGTTAAAGGTAGTTCTATGGCCTAGTAAGTATGGGTATGATTGGTGCAACTTGTGGGCGAAGGGCCTATTTGTGCTTGTATTTAACATGAGTAGGATTCTGAACAACTCCTCTTGCTTGAGGGACAGGATATATGAACATTTACGGAAGTTTATTAGTGTTTTATGCCTGTGGTGCTGTGGTCACCATTAGTCAATAATTTAAAACTAATCTTTTTTAGAAAGTATTATTTAACTTTAAAGTTCATTCTTCATATCTCATGCTTCCATTATATCTTTACCATTTTTGCAGTTATACTTGTAATTTAAAACATTATATATCCCATCAAGCCTTATCTCCTCACGCTACATTTTGATGTCATATGATCTTCCAACATTTTCCTCTCAAATGTTTCATTAATATATCCCTGTGTTACAAGGCAGACAGTTCAATTCTTTTTTAATAATCTAAGAGAAACAATTCTTCTAGATTAATTATATTTTTCAGACTTTCTCCTCACACTTGAAGAATATCCTGGACTGAATTTTCAAACAGATGGAGACAGGTTTTAATTTGCATATCCATGGTTCCCAGATGTAATTACCCATCTAAATGACTTGCTGCATCCACTTGTGTGAATTTGGTGAGGTAGATGCCTAAATTTGCAATGTGCAGATCTGAATCTTATTAATTTATTTAGTTAGACAAGAGTAACCATTTTCAGAGTTAAGATTGGTGAGATTGGTGCTAGGCATATCACTCTGTTGACATAAGCCCAAGGTTATCATTATGGGATTTGTCTTGCATAACTGATTTCACAGTCTATCATCATCAAAGCAGGATGCTTATCATGAGTAGTTTAATTAACAGTTCTAAGGAATTAAACAATAGAGATGTTTGTTTTCATAACAGATCAAGTTCTTAGATGAAATGTTTGTGTTCAGAAGGGAAATAATTAATTAATTCAATGACATGTTTGTTTTCATAAGAGATTGGTTGATTGGATTTCAATGCATCATTTTTTATGTGTGTTTTTTTAATTGTGACTTAATCCACAAGGACATAACTATTTTATGTCAGCATTACTCCTTGAGGTTTTCCCATGGATACTAGATGAGTTCGGATGGAGGGATAGGGCAAATAGTAGTGGGTGGGGGCACGTGTTGGCACTAAGTTGGCATAAAGGCTATAAAATTCCATGAAGGTGAGGGTGCATGAGGGGCCATTGGCGTGAATACGGTTGCATAGATTGGCATGGCGAGTATGGGGTTTGATATGGGGTAGGTACAAGGCATAAATTGGAATGGAGGATATGGATGCATAAGGGGGCATGGATTGCCATGTTTGAAACATAACGACTGTGATTGTGTGTGTGTGTGTGTGTGTGTGTGTGTGTGTGTGTGTGTGTGTGTGTGTCGGGGTAGGGGTGGCTGGAATTTTTTTTAAACCTTCACACAGTGCCCGTAAACTACAGCAGGCCTTCGGACCAGCCTGCCTTTGCAACTGACATCCTCAACATATAAACGAGGGCAGCAGGCTTCTAATCGAACCTGCTCTCACTGAGCAAAACTGTCAACTTCCAGGCATCTTCTTCAGGTTTTGTGGAAATAGGAAGTATCAAAGCTTGGCATGCCTGACCCAAGAATGAAAATCCAGGCCTATGTTTTCACAGTAAGATTTATTTTGAATTACAGAAGGTAAAGTTGCAATTACTGGAAATTTGAAATTAAGCAGAAAATGTTGGTAATGCTTGGGAAGACAACACATATAAAAAAAATGTTAGGATAATATTTCATAAGATTATGTTTGGAATATATCTAAAAAAAATTCAGATGCTCTGCTCCAAATTTATTGACGCTGAATTTGCTGTCAGTGGTTCAATTACTGACACAATCATGTTTCACACGAAATTTCATCCTTTTCCTCATATAAGTGATATCAGGCTATTTGACTTCTCCAGAGCCCAGGAACTCAGTACCATAAATTCAAAGTACACAAAAAGACCAATTGATTCAACGTGTTGTATATTCTGAATAAATCTGTTTTCTGTTCAGAGACCAATTAACATGGTATATTTCCAGGCCACAATTTCACAAATAAAAAAATGTTGCTGTTGAAATAGTGATTATTAATTAATACCATAATTTGTAGGTCTAGTAAATTAAGAATAAATGATTGTACCTGCTACACTTCCTGAAGCATCTGCATTAATAACACAAGAAAGGAAATATCAGTATATATATCAGAGATCGTGTATCTGCTGGCTATGATTTTCCAAGATTCTTGAGATTTGAGAACATTCCCATCAGATGGAAGTTGGCAAATGTCAGAGCACTTCAGCATGGATAGAAAGTTGATTAATAAATAGAAAGCTGAGAGTAGGCATAAGAGAGCCTTTTTCAACTAGGCAGGCAGTGAATAGTGGAATGCCACAAGAATGAATCCTAGAGTCTCAAGTATTTACAAACTGTATTAAAGATTTAGATTAAGGAACATAGAACATTACAGCACAGAACAGGCCCTTCGGCCTTCGATGTTGTGCCGACCAATATAAAAAGCAATGCCCCTCCAAACTAAACCATTCCCTTCTCTTCCATATACTTATCAACTAACCTCTTAAACGCCACCAAACTTGGCGCATCTACAACTGCTGCAGGCAGGGCATTCCACTCCCGAACCACCCTTTGGGTAAAGAACCTACCTCTGATATCCGTCCTATAACTATCACCCCTTAATTTAAAGCTGTGTCCCCTCGTGCTAGCTTTCTCCATCCTAGGAAAAAGGCTATCACTGTCCACCCTATCTAAACCTCTAATCATCTTATATGTTTCGATAAGGTCCCCTCTTAGCCGCCTCCTTTCTAACGAAAACAACCTCAAATCCCTCAGCCTCTCTTCATAAGACCTGCCCTCCATACCAGGCAACATCCTGGTAAACCTCCTCTGTACCCTCTCCAATGCCTCCACATCTTTCTTATAATGTGGGGACCAGAACTGCACACAATACTCCAAGTGCGGCCGCACTAGAGTTTTGTACAGTTGCAACATGATGCTGCGGCTCCTAAATTCAATCCCCCTGCCAATAAAAGCTAAGACTCCATATGCCTTCTTAACAACTTTATCCACTTGACTGCCTACTTTCAGGGATCTATTATATACAGAGAGCAATGTATCAAAGTTTGCCAATTACATCAAGTTAATTGAGAAGGTAAACTGAGGATGCAGATAAGCTGCAAAGAGATATAGACAGGTTAAGTGCATGGGCAAGAAGAAAGATGGCGCAAAATGTAGAGATACGTGAAGCTATTTACTTTGGTCATAAGAATAGAAAAGGAGAATATGTTTTAAAGTGTGTGAAACTTATAAGTACGTTCAAAGAGTATTGGGTATTCTTGTACAAAGAATAGTTAGCATAAATTTACAGCAAGCAAATTATGAAGGCAAATGCCATGTTGGCCTTTATTGGAAGGGGATTGGAGTACAAGAATAAAGAAGTCTTGCTATAAATGAGCAAGGTTTTGGTGAGACCACATCTGGAATGATATTGCTGTTTTGGTCTCCACATTTATAAAATAAGATACTTGAATTAGAGGCTGGGCAATGAAGGTTTATACTGTTATCCCAAGGATGAGGGGGTTGGCTTATGATGAAAGACTAAGTAAATTGTACTTATTCTTTGGGCAATTTCATTAAAATCTACAAAATTCTGAAAAGGTTTGAAGGTATACAATGAGAAATTGTTTACAACGATTGAAGAATCTAAACCATGGGGCCACAGTGTCAGCATAAGGAACCAATTATTGAAGACTGAGATAAGGAACAATTACTTTAATCACAGAGTTGTGAATCTTTGGAATTCTCTATCCCAGAGAATTGTTGATACTCCATTGTTAAATGCGTTTAAGGCTGTGATAGACAGTTTTTTTGTCTTACAGAGAATTAAGGGATATGGGGAGCGATTGGGAAAATGGAATTGAAGCCCATTATCAACCATGATCATATTGAATGGTGGAGTGGACTCGATAGGCTATATAGTCTATTCTTTCTCCTACTTTTTGTTTCTACGGTTGATATATTGCTGTGAAAATGCAGCAGGGCACAGTTAAGTGCCAAGCTATTTTCTAATTCAAACTAAACAGTTGACTCTGATTTTGCTGTCAAGCCCAAAAGAGGTACTGATTATCACACAAGTGAGAAATGTGGCATATGACTTTTGGTGTCAATGTGATACGAGATACATAGGCTGTACATCCAAATTCTTAGAGGATCAAACAGCAAATATCTTTGGCTGCTCGCAAAAGGCAGAAGTACTGACTGTAATCAACCACCCCATGCTTGAAAGTATAGTGCCCAATACTGTATGATTGGATAACATCTGCTAAGCAGTCTTGATGGTGCTAATAATTACATTGAAAGCCACTTTAAGATTATCAATCAGATTCATAGCGGTGCCCATTTATGCATACAAGAAGCTACTTATATTCAGATACAGGGCCTTGATCTTTGCTGACAGAAGAGGCATGTACCTTTTTCAGTGAAACAAAAACTTTGGGGACAGTCATTTGTTGGATCATTCCCCATGGCAATATCTTGACCAGTCATCCTGGTTTGTATTTTAACAGCAGCTTGGCAGTTAACTGATCCCTGCTGCATTCATCAAGGCCACATATTTATTATTCATTTTAGAATCCATTTGTCAACGCAATCAGTACTCTCTTCTCAAGTAGTATAAACTGTTGTTATTTTTTACTGTGTTTAATATTACTATCTGTCCTGATGAGTGCAATACAGAATGCTTTGACACTATGGCTGGTATTTTACAACCCCAAGCGAAACTCGTAAAATCCAGCCTAAGACCAATTGAGAATTCCATTCCAGTGGTAAAATTCTGGTCTTTTTAATGGTCCAAACCATTGAAAAACACACTTTTTGCTTAATGGGAGATTCAGTCACTGTGATATATGGTCCACCACAGAAAAATCCAAGATAAAGCTCCCTCAAGCTAAGTTTCTGGGAGAAAATAAAGTTTTAAAGTTTATTTACTAGTACAAGTAAGGCTGATGTTAACACTGCAATGAAGTTACTGTGAAATTCTCCTAGTTACCACAGTCTGGCATTTGTTCGGCTCAATGCACATAACCAATACATCTTTCAGAATGTGGGAGAAAACCAGAGTACCTAGGGCAAACCCATGCAGACACAGGGATAGCATGCAGACTTCACACAGACAGAGAACCAAGCTGGGAATCGAACCTAGATCCCTGGCACTGTGAAGCAGCAATGCTCATCACTGTACTACTGTGCCATCCCTGTGCTGTGACATTTATACAACTCTTTTATGTTACAAAAGATCACCAAACTAAAATGCTAACTCCATTTTTCTCTCCACAGATGCTGCTGGACTTGCTGAATATTACAAATAAAAACAGAAAAAAGTTAATTTTTCCATTTATGCTGCTCTTTAGTTTCTGGGAGGAAACTAACTATCCATGTGGATTTTTAATTAACAGGATGTGGGCATCAGCTGGTTATGCCAGCATTTATTGCCCATTCTTAATTGCCCTTGAACTGAGTAGCTTGCTAGGCTTTGAGTGACTGTCTGTGTGACGTTTGCAATGATCTCCGTGTATCTATGAGGGTTTACTCTGGCTTCCTTCCACAGTCCAAAGATGTGCAGGTTAGATGGATTTTCCATGCTAAATTGCTCCTTAGTGTCAGGGGATAAGTAGGATAAATATGTGGGGTTAAGGGAATAGAGCCTATGTGGGATTATTGTCATTGCAGGCTCGATAGGCCAAATGGCCTTCTTCTGCATTGTAGGGATTCTATGAGAAGGCATTTTTTAGAGTCAATCTCATTGATATCAGTCTGGAGTCACATACAGAGCGCCACAGTGGCACAGTGGTTAGCACTGCTGTCTCACAATGCCAGGGACTCAGGCTGAATTCCTGGCTTGGGTCATTGTCTGTGCAGAGTCTGTACATTCTTCCCGTATTTGTGTGGATTTCCTCCGGCTGCAACAGTTTCCTCCTACAGTCTGAAAGATGTTTGGCTATGATAAATTCTCCCTCAGTGTACCTGACAGGTGCCGGAGTATAGCAACTCAGGGATTTTCATAGAAACTTCATTGCAGTATTAACACGAGTACTTGTGGCACAAATAAATAAATTTAAAAATAGACATATACGTTAAAAATAAACAACAGGTAAGGATGGTGGATTTCTTTCCCTTAAGAACATTAGGTAAACCTAATTACAACAACTAATAATGGATTCTGTCTATCCAAATGATAGATATCTCTATTTATTCTGTTTGCACTAGACTACAAAATAGGTCAAAATACAGAAGATATCATCCAAATCCATCTCCCATCTCAATCTTGCAGCCCGGAATTCACAATCTAATTTTTATTGCACATTTTTATTAAGTCTGACCTCAGTATTGGCCCCTCTGCATATACAAAACAGACATCATTGCAATATTACTTCAAATATATGGATATAAAGAAATAAAGTTTGTTTATTTAGTAGTCACAAGTAAAGCTTACATTAACACTGCAATGAAGTTACTGTGAAATTCCTCTACTCGCCATAGTCCAGCACCTGTTCAGATCAATGCATTTAACCAGCATGTTTTTCGGAATGTGGGAGAAAACTGGAGCATTTGGAGGAAACCCACACAGATAATATGGAAACTCCACACAGACAGACCCAAGCCAAGAATCAAAGCCAGTCCCTAGCACTGTAAAGCAGCAGTGCTAACCACTGTGCTACCATGCAAATAGGGACTGAGGCTAAATATTCCTCTGCAGTCCAAACTTGTCCACCATTTCCTTTCTTCCACACATTTCAATTTTAACTATACTTTTATTCACTTCTATTTCACAATTATCAAAACCTTTCCCAATGGCTTCAGTATTTATTCATCTACAAAAAAATATATTTTTTAATTCAGTGTGGTAGGCTGACTGGGTTGGAAGATGGTTTCACATTTCTGTAATCCACTAGCAAAAAACTATATTCCTAGCTCTCTGCAAACATTACCAATCATTCTATTTGTCTAACCACAACTGCATTGGGATACTTCTTATATGATGTAGAGATGCCGGCGTTGGACTGGGGTAAACTCAGTAAGAGGTCTGACAACACCAATTTTAAATCCAACCGATTTATTTGATAGTAAACTTGCAAGCTTTCGGCCTTTGTAGCTTTCATCAGGCGCATGAGGTGTTCTGGTCAGCAATAGCACACATATCAGCACAGACAGTTTACAGATTGCTGATTAGAATGCGAATCCTTACACATAACCTGCTATTCAAGTCTTAAAGTGGCTAACAATGTGAGTGGAAGAAACACTGAGCACAGGTTAGAGAGATGTGTATTGTCTCCAGACAGCACAGTAAGTGAGGTTTTTTGCTAACCCAGGCAAGTCATAGGTGAAGCCAAGATCCCTGTTAAGACCGTCCTCATGTGTGCGGAACTTGGCTATCAGTCTCTGCTCAGCGGTTCTGCGCTGTTGTGCGTCGTGAAGGCCCCCTTGAAGAACGTTTATCCCAATGTCAGAGGCTGAATATCCGTGACCGCTGAAGTGTTTGCCCACAGGAAGGGAACTGTTTTGCCTGGTGATTGTCGAGTGATGTTCATTCATCCACTGTCGTAGTGTCTGCATGGTCTCCCCAATGTACTTGACACACGACAGCTCAGAGCCGCTGAGCAGAGACCGATAGCCAAGTTCCGCACACGAGGATGGCCTCAACAGGGATCTTGGCTTCATGTCACACTATCTCTAACCCTATGACTTGCCTGGGTTAGCAAAAAACCTCACTTACTGTGCTGTCTGGAGACAATATACATCTCTCTAACCTGTGCTCAGTGCTTCTTCCACTCACATTGTTGGCCACTTTAAGACTTGAATAGCAGGTTAGGTGTAAGGATTCGCAATCTAATCAGCAATCTGTAAACTGTCTGTGCTGATATGTGTGCTATTGCAGACCAGAACACCTCATTCGCCTGACGAAGGCTACAAAGGCCGAAAGCTTGCAAGTTTACTATCAGATACTTCTTATATACCAGTATTGTGCTCCTAGCATGGAAGAAAAGATGTTCATTCTAAAAATGAAGAATTCTGTCAGTTAACCACAGATCATAAATAAAAAAATGTTATTACTTTATTATTTACATTTCATATATTCTGGGCTATACTTAATATGAAGACTTCTGTTTTAATATGAACAAAATTTTAATTTCAAAAATTAAATAATAATTTCATGTTTTATAAATTAAGAACTAAATTTGATGTACCTCCATATTTTGCAGCTTTGGCTCCTGGAGCAGCACCTGAAATGATGGAGGATTGACAGATTTGTAAAAGAAGATATTGATTGTTTATGATGTAGATCAAGAAACAATAAAAAAAATCATTCCTGAGAAATCCCATTTGTGAAATATTAGATGTTAACATATAAATTATTTAAATCTGCATTAAAGTGGTGTGACCTTAAAGTTTGATTGGGTGAATACTTATTGATTAATGCATATTATGCACCGTGTGCCTTATTCTCCAGATTTCAGCATTCTTCACACACAGCTGAATCAGTCAATAAAGAATAAGTTTCACAAGTGAGGCTTTACTTCCTCTGAGATACTGCTAAAATCAGTTGTGTGATGGCTAATCATTTGTTACTAAACCATTTCCATCTTCACACAATCTTACATCTGTACTTTCCATCTGGGGGCAGCAATCAGGAGGAAGAAACTTTATTGCATTTGCTTCTCAATCTGAGGCACTATGCATTTGTTGAATCTTAACTTTATTTTCAACTGATGATTAGCTAATTTAGTACTGATGAGGTAGGCATTAGATTTGCACAGTAAGTTATCAGGGAAGTCTCAGACAACAGTCAGAGTCTGACAAAGCGATCCAATGAGAGTGAAAGAAATTTAACGAATAATAAAACTTGCTGACCCTCGAAAGAATGAAAGAAAACAGATTAATGGAAAATAACAACAACTTGCGTTGGGGCTGACCTTGTGAAAAGACACACTAGTCTCAGAAGCCCAATAATTTGAATTCATAATTGAATAGGTTTGGTGTTGATATATGTTCTTGCCTGCGGCAAAGCAAAATAGCAATTTTATACTTCTGCTAAATCAACAGCTAATCACTGCATCAATGTTCACATAAATTGTCATTTATTTATTCTAGTCAAAAGCAAAAGTTGCTTATGGATATCCACTGTTCTTGATTGTGGGGTCAAGAAAGAAGCACAAAGATTCAGCAGGTCAACGTTTCTGAAATTTAGAGGAACATGTCTTCTGGGAAGATATGGTCACGTTAGGTATGGACACATTCAAACTTTGGACAATGAGGGTGGAATTTATGAGAATTCTGATTGTCTAGATTGAGGAATCTATCAGTTACTCAAGAGCTGCAGGGAACAAGGTGATGGTGTCAGAAAGAAAACAAGTCATATCATTCTGGAAAGTATGCTCTTCTCAAGGCAACATTGCTGTGATCCTAAAAGTTGGTTTTCTTAATAAGATTTTTACTAGCAGGCTTGGCTTCAGTAGCTTTCTCATTTCCTTATTGAAAGGGTGCAATTTTTAAAAAAACTTGTGCAGAAGTTGGGCTACCACTTTGAGTTACTAAGAAAACCTTGTGATATTTTACTTTTTGTTGAATGCTATCATCTGAGGAGAACTTAGCACTGGTAGTTTGATAGCTTCTTTGGAGGCTCAGTTTTGTTTTGATGAGTCCAGATCTGTCTTTCCTATGGCAATGCCTGACTTGTCTCTATAAAGATTTGACTTGTGTAAACATAAAGTAAACAAGCACAAAGGTCGTAATGTGTCACTGACTGCTGCTTGAGAAACAGAACTGCGCTTTATGTTCTCAAATCAGTGCAGCCTCCCTGCACTGACAAAGAATTTGGCATGATAACATTGGCTTGGATATCCAGCCACATCAGTTTCTGACAATTCAGAAGGTGGTGGACACCAAGATTAATTACCTTCCTGTCATTTTGTAATTGCTAATTAATCAAGCTATTAAACTTTAAAACACAATCATTCATGACTTTTTCTTGCATTTTTTTGAACATTGTACATAAAAACGTTTGGAGGTCTTCTACACCAAATATAATGAGATGTCACAAAGTTGCGTAGAAAAGCCTGGCTTTGGACAACGGTTGAATCTACTAACCGATTCTATTGGGGAAGATGACAACTTATGTATTCTTTTTAATTACTTGAAATTTTTTTTGCTTCTTCAGTACATAATCAATACTGCTCTGAGGGCAGGGGGCCTTTACAATTCTAGTTGTTATCACAGCATTACTCTTCAATGATATCCTGGCTTATAATACTATATGAACTCTGAGTCCCATTTTGCACCACAGTTTCTATGAACCCACAAACTTTGGATTTGCACCTAACATGACTTGTAGTCCTTTGCGAATGAGTTGCAATAAGAAAACCAACACTATATTATATTTCATAGTAACTCAGTCACAAGAGCTGACTGCATTGTGACATTTGAAAACAGACAAATATTGGACCTGATAATAACTATGATGTTGGAAGGAAGCATGGTGAAGGATTTGTGGTTGAGAAGCAAGCTTCCTTTACAACTATAAAGGAGATGAAAGGAGATATCAGGGGTAGGTTTTTCACTCAGAGGATGGTGAGTGAATGGAACCGACTGCCGTCGGAGGTTGTTGAGGCAAACTCACTGGGGTCTTTTAAGAGACTTCTGGGTGAGTATATGGAAAAGAATAGGATAGGGGGTTATAGATAGGTCTGCGGATTGGTAGATGTGATCGGTACAACTCATGGGCCGAAGAGCCTGTTTGTGCTGTATTGTTCTATGTTCTATCGGGGAACACTTCTGCAGTCATGGGCATTCAGCCTCTGATCTACAGATAAGTGTTCTCCAAGGCACCCTTCATGACTCACGACAATGCAGAATCACTGAGCAGAAACTGATAGCCAACTTCCGCACACATGAGGATGGCCTAAATTGGGATCTTGGGTTCATGTTACACTATCTGTAATGCCATGACTTGCCTGGGCTTGCAAAATCTCACTAAGTATCCTGGCTGGAGACAATACAGATCTCTTTAACATATATTTAACCCTCTCTCTACTCACGTTGCCTGTAACTTTAAGACTTGATTACCTGTAAAGATTCACGTTCCAACCATTATCTTGTAAATTGAGTTTGTATCTATATATGTCCTGTTTGTGAGTACAACTCTTCACTCACCTGAAGAAGGAGCGACATTCCGAAAGCTTGTGCTACCAAATATATCTGTTGGATTTCAACCTGGTGTTGTGAGACTTCTTACTGTGCTTACCCCAGTCCAATGCCGGCATCTCCACATCCTGAAGAAGAGTGCCAGAGACCAGCAGTGGAACCTGAGAGCTGAAACTTGGAAGTATTAATTAGGTGGGCAGCTAAATAAGTAATTGATGAGTTTTAAGTTTTGCTACCTCTGACATCACCTTTCATCTCTCCGCTCTCATTGTCTGTACTTTAAGATTATTTGTAAAGACTCGCATTCCAACCATTATCTACTAAATTGAATCTGTACCCATGTATGCTCTGTTTATGAACACAACTCTTCTCTCATCTGAAGAAGAAGCAACACTCTGAAACCTTGTGTTACCAATTAAACTTGTTGGACTTTAACCAGGGGTTGTAAGACTTCTTACTTCTCTCCTTTGGACCACTCCATTTTTGTAAAAAATCAGAAAAACAACCTCTTTCTTACTGTACCAAATTCCCTCATTTATCAAATTCCCAAGCTCATACTCTGTCTCAAGCCATATTTTCATGTATTTAACATGACTGCCTATACTTATGGTAGCTGAAATTCTGCAGAGCATTTTAGGCACTATTGGCTAGAGAAACCACTTTTACAAAGCTCTCTAATTAACTACTACTGTCTCCCCACTGCTGGCTTGCTTATCTCTGACTAAACCAGAAGGAAACTTAACTTTAATAGTAAACTATCGTTACATATTAAGTGAAAACTTGATAAATGTTAGAAGGAGACTAACCTATAACATTAGCACTTAAAATTGCTCATTTACAAAATTCCCAAACGCACACTCCAACATTTCTCATGCCTGTTTTTAAATATCACAATATAGTCAGGTCTTACGATTTTGAGTTACTGTAATATAGTATAGAGTCATAGAATTTTACAGCATAGAAACAGGCCCTTTGGCACAACTTATCCATGCCGCCCCTTTTTTTGAAACCCCGAAGCTAATCCCAGTTGCCTGCATTTGGCTCATATCCCTCTCTACCCATTGTACCCATGTAACTATCTAAATGCTTTTTAAAAGAAAAAATGGTACCCACCTCTATCACTAACTCTGGAACTTGTTTCAGTCTCTCATCACCCTCTATGTGAAAAAAACTGCCTCTCTGGACACTTCTGTATCTCTTCCCTCTGACCTTAAACCAATGCCCTCTAGTTTGAGACTCCCTACCTTTGGCAAAAAATATTGACTATCTAGCTGATTTATGTCCTTCATTATTTAATAGACCTCTATAAATTCATCCCTCAGCCTCCTACGCTCAAGAGAAAAAAGTCTCAGTCTATTCAGCCTCTCCTTGTAACTCAATCCATCAAGTTCTGGTAGCATCCTAGTAAATCTTTTCTACATTCTTTCTAGTTTAATAATATGCTTTCTATAATAGGGTGAGCAGAATTGCACACAGTATTCCAAGTGTGGTCTTACCAACATCTTGTACAACTTCAACAAGACATTCCAACTCCTGTATTCAATGTTCTGACCACCGAAACCAAGCATGCTGAATACCTTCTTCACCATTCTGTCCATCTGTGACTCCACTTTCAAGGATTTATGAACAAGTAACCCTAGATCTCTTTGTTCTGTAACTCTCCCCAATGCCCTACCAATAACAAAGTTAAGTCCTGTCCTGGTTCAATCTATTAAAACGCATCACCCCATTTTTGTCTAAATTAAACTCCATCTGTCATTTGGTCCAATTGTTCAAGATCCCTTTGCAATTGGAGATAACTTCCTTCACTGTCCACTATGTAACCAATCTTGGTATCATCTGCAAACTTACTAACCATGCCTCATTAATATAAATGACAAATAACAGTGGATCCAGCACTGATCCCTGAGGTACATTGCTGGTCACAGGCTTCTAGTTTGAAAAGCAATTCTCTACAACTACCCTCTGGCTTCTGTTAAGAACCCAATTTTGTATCCATTTAGATACCTCACCCTGGATCCCGTGAGATTTAACCTTATGCAACAACCTACTATGCGGTATCTTGTCAAAGGCTTTGCTTAGGTCCATGTAGACAACATCAACTGCACTATCCTCATTTACCTTCTTGGTTAGTGTGAGATATGATTTTCCACCCAAAAAGCCATGCTGACTGTCCCTAATCTCTAAATGCCTGTAGATCCTGTCTCTCAGAATACCTTCCAACAATTGACTCACCACAGATGTGTGGCTTATTGGCCTGTAGTTCCCAGGCTTTTCCCTGCAGCCCTTTTTAAACAAAGGCACAACATTTGCCACTCTCTAATCTTCAGGTACCTCTTCCCTTTGACCTTAAACCTATGCCCTCTAGTTTGAGACTCCCTACCTTTGGGAAAAGACATTGACTGTCTAGCTGATTATTATTATTTAATAGACTTCTATAAATTTCTATCGATTATTCAAATACCTCAGCTAGGGGACCCACAATTTTCTTTCTAGCCTCCCACAATATCCTGGGAGATGCTTCATCAGGTCCTGGAGATTTATCTACCTCTAAGCTCCTATAGCATCTGTACTCTGGAACATTGAGCTGTCTATCCTGTCCCTCTTTAGCCATATTTCAGTAATTACTATGATATCCCAGTCCCCTGTACCCATCCACACCCTGAGTTCATCTGCCTTGCCCGTCAGACCTCTATAATCTTGGTTTTCTTGTTGCAGCTTATTCTCAAAGAAATATGAATCACACTTTGGTGTGAATACATAAATAATAAAGAGAGAGAAATTGAAGTATGAGGGAAAATTAGCAAGAAGTATAGTAATGGACATTAAAAGATTCCACAAATATATAGAAAGGAAAAGAGTAGCTCAAGTGAGTGTTAGCCCCCTAGTTGGTGAGATTGGAATTAACAACATCAAAAGAAGAAAAAAACAGATGTTTAAAACAAGTACTTTGTATTTAACTTCATATTAGAAGAAATAAAAAGGAATAAAAGAAAGTGAGGAGAGGGAAAGGGAGAGAGGAGCTTAAAACAATGGGGGAAATTGAGGATGAACAATGCTTTGGTCCATTTACCTCAGTAAATTTTTCGTTTTTGGGGTGTGTGCAGCTAGAAAGTCCCAACAATGACTATTGTTAGAGAAAACGCAATGAGAATATCAATGGGACTTAAGGCTGACAGGTTCACTGGATTTATCAGCCTCTGTCCTAGGGTTTTTAAAGAACTGGCTGCAGTGACAGTGGGTGCATTGGCTTTAATCTTTTAAAACCCTCTGGGTTCTGGAATGGTCTCAGCAGATTGCAAAATCACAAATGTAGCACTTCCATTTAAGGAGGAAGGGACACAGGAAATAGGAAACCATGGTTAGTTCACCTAAAGTCAGTTGTTGGCAAAATACTCAAATCAATTACTAAAGAGCTGATGGCAGGAGATTTAGAAAATTATAGTACAATCACGTATAGTCAACATGGTTACATGAAAGGGAAATTGTGTTTGACAAATTTATTAGTGTTCTTTGTGGTTGTAACAACTAGGGTGAATAGAGCTGAACCATGGATGTGGTGCATTTGGATTTCCAAAAGGCATTTGATAATGTCATAAAATGGCTATTTACAAGATAACAGCTTATGCTGTTGTAAGTGATATATTTGTATTGATAGAGGGTTGGCTAACTAATAGAAAACACAGAAAATAAATAAGCCACTTTCATGATGATAAACTAAGGATCATTGCTGGGGGTTCAAATATTTACAAACTATTCCAGTCTTGGGTGATTTTCTGTGTTGAGTTTGCACATTCTCCCTGTGTTTGCTTGGGCTTCATCTGGATTCTCTGGTTTTCTCCCATAGTCCAAAGATGTGCAGGTTAGGTGGCCATGTAAAATTGCCCCTTAGTGTCCCAAAATGTCTATGTTAGGGGATTAGTGGGGTAAATACATGGGGTTATGGATTAAGGCCTGGGTAAAGGTGTTCTGTCAGAGAATAGTGCAAATTCGATGGGCTGAATGATCACCTTCTACAGTGCAGTGATTCTATAGTAATGACTTGGATGAAGAGACTAGTATATTGTTGCCACATTTGCTGACAATATCAAGATTGATAGGTAAATAAGTTGTGTGGAGGGAATAAAATGTTTGCATAGGGATATAGATAGATTAAATGAGAGAGTAAAAAGTCGGTAGATGTGGGAATGTGGGAGTATAATGTGGGAAAATGTGAACTGGTCCACTTTGGCAGGAAGAATACAAAAGCAGAATATTATTAATTGGACAGCGACTGCAGGATGCTGTGGTAGAGAAGGATCTAGGTATTCTTGAACATGCATCATAAAAAATCAGCATGCAGGTACAGCAAGTAATTACAAAGACAAATGGAATGCTGGCCTTTATTGATGGAGTATAAAAGTAAGAAAGTCTTTTTACAATTGAGATTACACCCAGAGGACTGAAGAATGAGGTGTGATCTTACTGAAACATAAAATCTTGAACAGGCTTCAAAAGGTAAACGTAATTGTAGCAGGTAGTTGGAATTGTAGCAGGCGGGGTCAGACCATGCAAAGGTCCCTTGACCTTGGGAGGGAATTTCTGGCCTTGGGGTAGCATGGCTGGAAAATCCCACACCGAGTCTCTTTGTGATTCTCTACCACTGACGTTAGGTTAACTAGTATATAATCAAATTATATCCTTGGACTGGATAAAACCTGATGCAAGGAAGGAAAAGTACGCAAGTAACAAACTGCTGCAATGCTGCAGATGCTAAGTTTTCATAGAACATGTAGTCAGTGGTCACATCGGACACCCTATTTATATCAGTACAAAATTTTGTTTGTATGGTATGTGGTATCCCTGGAAATAATTTAGTTAGTTCTTCCCCTGTAGCTTGTGAAAGATGCTTAATGCAGATACATGGAAACACCACCTGCAAGTTCCCTTTCAAGCCACTCACTATCCTGATTTGGAAATATATCACTGTTGCTGGGTCAAAATCTTGGAATTCCCCCCCTAATGGCTTTGTGGGTCAACTACAATATATGGACTGCAGTGATTCAAGAAGGCAGTTCACTACCACCTTCTCAAGGGCAACTAGAGATGTGCAATAAATGCTGGCCAGCCAGCAAAGTCCATGTTCCATGAATGAATTAAAAAAAGAGGGGTAATGACTTCGTCATCCACTTTATCCAATTTTGTACTGAAATATGTTTATACTTGTAGCCTTGCAAAGCACTCTGAGCAGTACATCATAGTCCATAGTTTCCAAAGATATTCTTAACTGATAGGTTGACAATAGTCAAATCTACAAATTTTCCATCCAACATCTGGAAGACAACTTACCGGGTACAACTCCTGGCTGAGCTCCAGGTACAGCTCCTAGTCCACCTGCAACATCAGCATAGGATAGTTACAGTCACACATATCTTCAATAAAATGACAGAAATTTCACTGAACTAGCAGCATGTTGCATCCTACTTGCATTTATTCCATTGCCAGAACAATCAGTAAACAATGAGAGTGGTGGGGTGGGAAGAAGTGTAATAAAGTGGAAATATTAAAGCAAAGTCAGAATGGCTGACAATCCAGCATTAAACATAGAATAAACAACTGGATCCACCACAACATCTAGAAGAGTACTACCATTCTTGCAATAGCAACACAGAAATAGAAACAACATTCATAGAATGGTTACAGCTCAGAAGGAGGCCATTCAGCCAACCCTCGAAAGGAATAACTCATCTGCCTTCTCCCCATAACTCTGCAATTTTTTCTTTTTCATATAATAATCCAATTCACCTTTGAAAGCCTCAATTAAATCTGCCTCCATCATACTGTCAGGCAGTGCATTCCAGATTCCAACTTCTTGCTTGTGAAAAAGACTTTTTTTCATGTAGCCATCACATATTTTAAAAAATTAACCTTATAGTTGTATGCTCTGATTCTCAATTTTGACCAATGGGAACAGATTCTCACTTGCTAATATGCCTATGATTTTGAATAATTTGGTCAAATCTCCCCTCAACCATCTCTGCCCATAGGGAATCATACCAACTTTTCCAATCTTTCTATTGAAATGAAATTTCTCATCCCTATAATATTTTTCATGGATTATTACTCCGCCTTGTCTAATGCCTTCACAGCTATGCTAATATGTAGTGCCGAAAATTGGACACAATATTTCAGTTGAGGCTAAACCCGTTTAACAAATTCCTTTTTTTGTACACTTTGTCCTTATTGATAAAGTCCAGGATGTCATATGTTTTATCAAATTGTAATCCCAACCTCTCTTGCTATATTCAATGATTTATGGACAGGTGCCAGGCTCCATTTAAAATTGCATCTTTTCTTTTATGTTGAGTCTTCGCATTCTACCTACGAAAGAGAATGTACTTTTACATATAATATACTGAGTATTCTAGTTAATTAAAATATAACATTGTAATTGTTATTATGCTATTTAACATGGCATTGTATTGCCAAATAAACCCTACTGAACCAATTACTAGCTTGAAGAAATTGGTCTAGTGTAGCAAAAATACTGCTGCTCACAAATAATGGAATAGATAATTCTGAATATTTTGGTATTGACATGCAGACTGGATATTAACATAATGTGGGTTCATTATTCAATTTCCATTAGTATCAAAATAATATGGGCCACTCCAACCATCATGTCTTACGGTTTGACATTTGCGTTTTCATCAGTGTCATGAATCTATTGTCAAATCCATACATAGATTACGGCATAGGTTTGTACCTACAATTTTTGTTTGGATTACATTTGCAGTGACTTTAAGAAACCAGTGTCCTTCCTGTGAATGTACGAAGTAGAAAAATGCTGCATGAACATTAAAGTGTATATATGCCACAGGAACTCTTCTGGTATATATTGCAACATGATACTACTAACTTCATAGCATTGATTGTATCATTCATGATTAGTGTACTTAATGCCTCAATAAAGTGGTTCAACACTGACATGGAAGTTATGCATATCTCAATGTGCCAACAGGAGAGTACATAGCAGGTCCAAGGAGAGAGTCACAGTTAGGGCCAGAGAGTCCAGCAGAATAACTGTATGGTAATATATAAATAATTGTACATATTGTTCTTATTATTGGCAATAAAGCCTTCATTGACCCAAGCCACATCGAGTTACCCTCCTTCTATTACATTGGCAACTTTATAGTCATTGGCAGTGTCCACTTGAAGAGCATGGAGACTTGAGCGTTAAGAATACAAAAACGTAAGAAAAAGTAAAATATATTTACTCAGTACAATGTCTATAGTTGGAAAAATCAAGCCATTGATCCTAAAGTAGACGACTGGGGACAATATATAGAAAGACAATATATATAAAAGTTACTTCTATTTCTGAATGAAATAACAGATGAAGAAAAATGAAAGGTTATTTTCCTTATTGTCTGTGGCTCATAGTCTTACAATTTCCAGTGAGAACTTTATCACCAGATGCTCCAGACATAAAAGGTGGTATTTTCTGGCCACACTTGCCAGAAAATGATGACCAAGGTCAATGAATCTTTCCATGGTCTGTCCCTCACCCAGTTCAGTTCCTGTGGCAGATAAAATAGGAAAATTTGCTCCCAAGTCTTTTGACCTGGATGTGGAGCTGGTCAAAATCATTTAGAACTCCGTCCCTCAATCATTTTGTAGAGATACAAATTTTATATGACAAACTGAGAGCCAGGAGAAACAGTCTCAGGCTTCATGACAAACAGTAGGTGACTGGCAGAACTTTGCAAAATTGACCCAGAGATATTAAGGGACAGAATGGTCTGTAGTATACACAGTCTAATCATACAAAAGAAAATACTGGCTGAGATCAAAATCACTTCAGAAAAAGCTGTGGGACTGGCCCAGGTAACTGAATGTATGGAGCATGGCATAACTGAGTTGCAAGATCTGCAAGTCATGCTAAATGAGCTAAATCATTTGTGAAGGAAAACGGCAATTGTGCAAAAGAGTCCAGGAGTGGGTGCAACAGTGCTTAATGGAAGAAATGCAGCAATGAGGACTGAAACATGTTTTCAATATGGGGGAGAACACTCCTAAGAAGTTTGTCGATGCGAGAATTATGGGTGCTTCAGGTGTAATAGGAAAGTTACTTAAATGGTGCAGGGTGAAGATGTGTGGTGCAGAGTGAAGTAATCAGTACAAAAAAAGCACTGCGACTAATGGTTTAATTTCCTTAAAGAAAGAAATGGGATGAGAACTCAGCAAGGGATCCAAGTCATTCAATCTAAACCAGATTTCTATCATCTTAGCCGTAAATCACCATCTGTTAATAAAACACCAAAGATGGAAATGGAGAGAAAAGCATAAGGAAACCTTCATAAAGGCTACACAAGTTCTGCAGTCATTTGCCTTGATGGTGCATTTCAACCCAAACAAACCTTGAAAGTAATATGCAATCCTTCACCATATGGAGTGAGAGATATTTAACCCATTTGATGGTTGATGGAACTGAAAGGTTTGCTTCTAAAACATTGACAGATATGGAAAAGAAATATGTCCAAATATATAAGGAAAGCTTGGCGATCATTTGCGCAGTCAAAAACTTCTATCAGTATATTTATGGCCAACATTTTACAAGCCACTGTCAGGTTTATCCAGAGAAGATAAGCTGGTGCCGCCAATTGCCTCTGCAAGGGTGCAGAGATAAGCTCTTTTGTTAGTGGCCTTTTGTTGTACGTTTCAGCATTACCCTGGAACACAAATATCAAATGTAGATGCACTTAACTGGTTGCCTTTACCACAAAAAGTAGCATCCTCACCAGTTCCTCAAGAAATTATACTGGCAATGCATCTGGTAGTGACGTCACCAGTCTCAACTAAATATAACATTATGGACAGAAAGAGATGCTGCATTGTTGGAAGTATAAAAAATTCTCATGCAGTGGTGGCGGTATGAGAAGGCAGAATTGCTAAAATCCTATCAAAGTAGAAGGACAGAAATAACCTGTGAAGACGGGCAATTACTGTGGGGGCTAGAGTATAGTCCCACCTAGGGGAGATGATTCCTATCACAAGAACTGCAAGATTCAATTGTAAGGGGAATAGAAAAGCATTTCTGCAGACGCAAACAGAACTCCAGGCTGGTATGTGTGTCCATGGTGCAAGAGTCAATGATGTGAAGAGCAAAAGGATGAGATGCGAAGGAATAGAACCTATAAAATGTGACGGCGGGAAGCCTGGTAGGTGGAGATACGGTCGGCGCAACTTGTGGGCCGAAGGTCCTGTTTGTACTGTAGTTTTTCTATGTTCTATGATGTCCCAGAGTGGTTGCATGGCATTCTGGAGGGGAAAGCTGAACAGCCAGCTGTCGGGAGCATGTAGGCACCAATGACATAAGTAAAAAATGTGATTATGTCCTACAAGCTGAATTTAGGGAGTTAGGAGTTAAACTAAAAAGTAGGACCTCAAAGGTAGTAATCTCAGGATAACTACCAGTGCCACCTGCTAGTCAGGGTAGGAGTGGCAGGATAGCTAAGATGAATAAGTTCTTGATGAATAGTGCAAGAGGGAGGGATTCAAATTCCTGGGATACTAGAACCAGTTCTGGGGGAGTTGAGGCCAGTACAATCAGATGGTCTGCACCTGGACAGAACTAAAACCAGTGTCCTAGGGGAAGTGTTTATTAGTGCTGTGGGGAGGGTTTAAACTAAGATGGAAGGGGGCTGAGGCAATAAAAGCTCAGATAGAAACCACTAGATCAATGCTTGGTGCGATGCAAGCTCAGTTTGCTGTGAAGCAGACTCAGGTCCGACTGCCACCCCAGAACTTGGGTCCGACTGCCAACCCGGACCTTGGATCCAACTGCCACCCCGGACCATGGGTCAGATCGCAACCCCAGGCCTTGGATTTGACCGCCACCCTGGATCTTGGTTTTGATTGCCACCCCGGACCTTGGGTCCAACCACCATTCCAACTGTCAATGTTCAAAGAGGCAGATTCTCACAATAGTCCAACAAAATAGCTTGGATTGCAGAGGTGCTGTCCCAGGATGACGGCATTCATTTGCTTGGCATTGCCATTTGGCCAATGCCCTTACTGGTAATCATCAGCTAGCTTCCTAGACTGCCGCAGCCCATGTTGAGGTAGCATAGTCCAAAATTGGATCCTCAAAGCCCAGAGACATTTGAGAAGGAAAGATTGCAGAAGTGCTTTCCTAGAAGTTATTGTATGGTTCTGTAAATAGTAGTGGAGCAACTGAATACTGGTTCTTTATAGAGTGCTAAACACATTCCACAGAAGTATAGAATCCCTACAATGCAGAAAGAGGGCATCTGGCCTATCAAGTCTGCACCAACTTTCTGGAAGAGCATCTTACACAGGCCCCTCACCCTATCCCTATAAACCTGCATAGATACCATGTCTAATCCACTTAACCAACACATCTTTGGACATTAAAGGGTAATTTAGCATGGCCAATCTATCTAACTTGCACATCAATGTACTTACATTGTCCAAATTTGGTAGATTGGTGTTAAATCAGTTGGTAGGAATGCTCTGACAAAAGTTTTGCTATGTGCATTTCATGATGACACACCATACAAGCTGCAGAGGTAACAACTGCTGGTGTAGCATGACAGCAAAAAAGCACTAGACTTTTGCATTGCAATTTCCATCAGTGGTATGACAAAGCAATTTCAATTTCTCTATTTTTTAGCTTTTGACCAATTCTATACCCATACTGCTACTGCCTCTATATTGTATGGGCTTCAATTTTGTTAAATAGTCTAATATATGGTACTTTCTTAAATATCTTTTGAAAGTCCATATATACAATGATCTATTGCACTATTCCATGTCTCCATTATTACTCATCAAATGACTCACTCAAGTTAGTCATCATGATTTGCCCTTAACAAATCCATGTTGGTTCCTCTTTACAGGATGTTTGCCAAATGGATCTTCATTTTCTCCCAGATTATTTAGTGCAATTTTCTTATAATTTGTGAGAGCGTCAGGTTCTAACTGAAAACTGGTGTGTATCTCTCCAGATGCACTGCAGTTTTCACACTAGAGGTTGAGCCGCTCTGACAAAAAAGAGAGGTTACGTATCATCCTCGTTGCATTGGGTTTGACAGCCGATAAGGCTGGCTCCAGAGAACTGATATTAAATTCCCTCCCAGCTCCATCCTTACTACGGCCCAATCGCTGCAGGCTGTCAAAGTTAAATCTGATTCTTGGTCAATTTTTTTTAATGGCACAATCATTAGTCATATGAGAATAAAATAATAATATATAACTAATATTAGAATAACAGTGTATTTCAATATTAAATGAAGAAGAACCTTTACCTGCAACAGCTCCTGGACCAACTCCTGGAACACCTGTATGTGCAACACAAGAAAATTCAATATTATAATGCAAAATGAGTCTGTTGAGTCAACATGCAAAATGAAGACTGGTGCACAGACTAATGTTTCTTTAGCCAGAGTTTTCAAATGATACTCCATGCAATTTCTCTTATTAAATGAATGAAGTGATTATAATATTAGCAACTTGTGCTTTTGGGGACATAATTATATAAAAGAAAACAAACAGCCCACCCTTCAGAGATGGTTTCAATCTTAACTGTCTGGTGGCAACTCAGCAAAAGGCTGTTAAATTGACTAGGGGATGTATCAACTGATATCCTGCTCCATTGTCTTTAAACAAATAGCAAGGACATCTGTCCTTCTTTAAATATAAACAGAGGTATAAGTACTTGGCAGGTGAGGTAGCATCATAGGAGTAATAAACGTAGGTGGGATTTGCAGCTCCTCCCATGAGTGGGATCTTCTGGTTCCAAAGAAGATGCACCACACTATCTCTCCCCCCTCAACCCAACCCCCATGGTGGGCTCCCATGGCATGATGGCATGACTGTGCGATCCATACAAAACACCATAGAGATTGGTGAGGTAGCTTGAGGAACAGCACACACTTTTAATAAGCACTTCCAGGCTCATCATTGTGTTCAATGGTGTCAGGTTGTAGCCACTGCTCCCATTTGTTTTGGCATTAGTTCAAGATTGCAACAGCTCCTCCCAATGGTAAGCTGCCTCTGCCTCCAGAAAACATAGCCTGGGCAGAGGGAGGGAACAGTGGCCGGGGGTTTAATACCTCTCAGCTAATGTTTTGGGTCCGATTTTTTGGTCAGACTGGAAAATATTACATTATGTAATAGGTTTTAAGCAAGCACAGTGGCAGGGAAAGAGGGGGCAATTATGAACAGAACAGAGGTGAAAGTCAGTGAAAAGGGAAGAAGGCAGGAGCGATTTAAATTTCAGAAACAGATGATAGTACCAGGCAGAAGAGATGGTAATAGCCCAAAAAAAAGAACAAAATATGACTCTAGAGGAGCTGTCACAATTATGAACTGCTGTCCAAACAAATGGGAGCAGTGGCTGAAATTGTTGAACTTGATGTTGAATGTAGAAGTGCTAATTAAAATTGAATGCTGTTCCTCAAGCTTACATTGTACTTAATTGGCAGAAATGCAAGAAAAAAGAAATGATGATGAAATGGAAAATTAAAACGATAAGCGATCAGTCCGGCTTTTGGAATGAATGGAAATGTTCTGCAAAACAACCATCCAATCTCCTTCCCAATGTAAACGGAACAAAACTGTAAATAGTGAATATCACATACCAAATTGAAACTACAAGAAAGTTGCTTTTCCATCTGCAAGGTGTGTTTGAAATCAAGGTGTGAAAGGGCAAAAGCTGCATCTCTTATATCTGCACGTTGAGTGCTGGGGAAAAGGTGTTGGAGATGGTAGGGGTAGGATGTTAGAGATAGTGGACAGATGAACTGCAAAATTATGGAGTTAACATCTCTTTGGGATATTGAAATGGAGGGAATAGGCATTTTGTTTGATGGTAGTATTGTGCTAGAGGTGGCAAAAATATTAAGAGGACCCATTGTGTGGAAGCTGATGATTTGAATGGTGAGAACAAGGGTAATTCTATCATGGCTATATAAAGGAGGGAAGAGGGGAGTTTAGTAGTGCAACAAGTGGAAGGGACACAGTTAACAGTCTTGTCAACTGCAGTGGAGGATCTTTGGTTGAGGTAAAAGAAATAAAAAATACTCGTGTGGAAGGTGACATCATCATCAGAACAGATATGACAGAGGTGGAGAAATTGTGAGAATGGAATAGAATTCTTATAGGAAGAAGTACAATCAGGATAGATGTGGAAATCAGTGGACATACAATAGGTATTGGTCAAGTGGCTATACCCAGAAATAGAAATTGATAAGTTGAGGGAGAGAAGCTTGAACTTGAGAAGGGAGTGATGAATGAGAAAATTTGAAGCAAAGTTTATGAAATTTTCCAGTTTAGGGCAAGAGTAGAAAGTGGCATTGATATCGTTCTCAATGTGCTGTAAAAGAAGATGACCTGAATAGCATTGAAATAAAGTATTCCACATATCACAAAATGACAGGCACAGCAAGAACCTATAAGTTCCAATGGTGACACATTTTATTTTGAAAAAACTTAGAAGAATCAAAGTTGATTATTCAGTAAAACAAAAAGGTCAGTTAGGCAGAGGAGGGCAATGACAGATCAGCTGTGGAATTTCAGTTCCTACCAAAATCTGTTTACTGAATGCCATAGCTACCTCAACTACTCTTTCGCACATATAAGGATTTTAAACCATTCTCCCAGTTTCTCTGTCACAATTATTCTGACGCTGTCAGCTTCCACAAGAATGTTTCAGACATGTCTTCCTTTTTCCTGAACCAAGGTTTTCCCCACATTGTGGTTAAGAGGGCCTTAAACTACGTTCATCCATTTCCTGCACTTTTGCCTTCCCTCCCAGAAATTTTTGGAGGAAGGAGGTGCAATTCCAGGAAAGTACGTAGGCTTCAGGGAAGCCAAAATAAAGCTCCCGTTTTTCAAAGAGCAACACAGCACGGGAAACAGGCCCTTCGGCCCAACGAGCCCGCATTCTTGGCTGATAACCAATGCCGTTATAATAATTAATTTTTCCCTTAAACAGTCTTCACTTCCTCTGTGTTGCCAACCAGGGTAAATCTGAAAACAAAAACATGCAAGTTTTTCAGCCTTGTAACAAAATTAAAATAGTCAATCAGCTTCTTGGGAGCAGGTTGGTTTTTCATCCTTATCCTGCCATTGTTAAATTCAGAAATGAGCAGATTTTAGATTTATACTTCTTACCTGACCCCAATCCATCTATTTTGGGAGTTAAAATTACCTCATTAACTTTGTTTTTGTCTCCATAGATGCTGTCTATTTCCAGCATTTTCTATCAAATTTTAGATTTCTGGCATCTGCAGTATTTTGACCTTCTTTAAATAATTATATAGAAAAGGTCATTATGGCCAAGTGAAGATCGAGAAAAAAGGATTTTGATCAGAAGAAGCCCAAACAGGAGAGTTTACTTTAGTTGTGAGAGCAGCAGTGATTGCCTGAGTGAAACAAGGAAAGTTTAGAACTTCCTTGCTTTGCACTTACCAGAATATCTTTGCTCTTAGTCAGCATCTTTCTACAGCTTTAAATGTTGCCTCTGCCCAGTGGCCTGTTATCATATACCACCAATTTTTGGCAGGCAAGGGATTGAGATATTTGGTGTATGCTGTGGGTGTACCTGTACCACATGGATTGCAACAGTTCAAGGCCACTCATCACCAACTTCACAAGGCAAATTAGAAATGGGCAATAAATGCTGATCTAGTCAGTGATGCTCACATTTCATGAACAAATTAAAAAAAAACATGGAGATGAGGTCTTGGAGATAAAATAGCCCAGGGTTCTTGCTGCTAAGGTGAAGGTTCGGTAATCAGTTGCGTCATTTTCACTGTGTCTTTTATTTATTTTTGGATAATAGTATTTTGAGATATATTTGTGTGGCAGAATTATTGATATTGTTCTTAATGTGCTGTAAAAGAAGACGACCTGAATAGCACTGAAGCAAAGTATTCCACATATCACAGAATGACAGGCATAGCAAGGACCTATAAGTTCCAATGGTGACATTTTATTTGGAAAAAACTTAGAAGCATTAAAGTAGGTTATTCAATAAAACAAAGATCAGTTAGGCAGAGGAGGGCAATGACAGACCAGCTGTGGAATTTCAGTTCCTACCAAAATCTGTTTACTGAATGCCATAGCTACCTCAACTACACTTTCTCACATCCTGCTAAGGATTCCAACCCATTCTCCCAGTTTCTCTGTTACAGTTATTCTGATGGTGTCACCTTCCACAACAGTGCTTCAGATATGTCTTCCTTTTCCCTGAACCAAGGTTTTCCCTGCATTATGTCACTGCTTGAAAATCATATTATGTAACCATATAATTAATGTATATTAACCCAGGATTATTTAAACGATGTATATTTCTTCTCATTTACCTTGTGTTTGGCATCATGGCATTTCAAATGCAATAGAGTGACTCTTCCAGTAGTCATTTATTGTGTCATTAACATTTTCTGCATGTAATTAATATACCTTCAGCATAAACTTAAATAACAGAAGGAGCACATGGTAGTTAGCACTGTTGCTTCACAATGGCAGGTACCCAAATTCAATTCTCAGCTTGGGTCACTGTGAGGAGTTTGCAATGTTCTCCCTATGTCTGCGTAGGTTTCCTCTGGGTGTTCAGGTTTCCTCCCACAGACTGAAAGACATACTGGTTAGGTGCATAGGTCATGCTAAATTATCCTTCAGTGTCCCCAAACAGGCACAGAGTATGGCAACTCAGAGATTTTCACAGTAACTTCATTGCAGTGTTAATGTAAACCTACTTGTGACTAATAAATAAACTCTAACTTTAAACTTAGAAAAACATAAAAACAAAAAAAAACATAAAACATAATCATGAAAAGGACATTATCTAAATTCTTCCTGAACTGTTAAATGTTATAGCACTTTGTTTTTATTTCCGATTTCCAACATTTGTTATCTTTTGCAATTTAATTTATATGCCTACAATTCACTCCTGCACAAAAAATGAAGATTATTAATCTAGGTAGGATCTGGCATAAAATTCTTCTTCACCTCAGTATTCCTCTTTATATCACACAAGTTCTACTGGATTTCCCTCTATTTCAAAGCATGAGCTTGAGTTGACACTGTCTGTTATACCATATTGAATTTACAGCAAAAAAAATAGCGCATTTGGCCCAACTAGTCCATGTCAGTGAAGATGCCATCAAATCCCCTCTCACCCAACTTTATCTAACCCTATCAGCATATTTTTCTAAATTTTTCTCCCACATGTAGTAATCTTGAATCCTCTTAAATGCATCTGTACTATCTGCCCCAACAACTCCAAATTCCACATTCTAATCACTGGGTAACAAAGTGTCCCGTGGATTCCTTATTTATGACGAGGAAAGAAACACTGCGAAAGCTGGAAATCAAATTAAAAAAATGCTGGAAAGGGGTTTAATGGGCAAAATTTTATGACCCCTGTGTGGCAGACTAGGAGACAGAGAACTGCTAAAATGCTGAAGAGCTGTGCTGGCTAGGGTGTTTCCCAGCAGGGAGAATGGCAGCTACTTGGCCACCCGCTGACTGGAGGGGTGTGCCCAATTTCGCCAATTATAGGCCATTTTTTTGGACTACTGTCAATCTGTTGGTGGCAGAGCAGTCCGTCCCCCACCCCCATCACCCCTGTGGGGTAGATGCCAGCTGCCAGGAGGTGGCCTCCTTGAGAATGATTGGTGGAGCTAGCAGAGCTGAAAGCTGCCAAATCAAAAGGGGGAAGCCACCAGTTCCAATGTAGGAAGCCCACCTCCTCAAGATGGAGATGCCCTTTCATTATCCTTGCTACTATGCAGCAGCTACCGCTTTTGTTGGGATTAATCTTGAATTCAAGCCTATTCAACCTGTTTTCATAACTTAAATGTTCCACCAGACAGCATCTGATAAAACTCCTCTGCACTCCCTCCAGTGCAATCAATCCTTCTGATAATATGGCGATCAGAACTGCACAGTGCTCTAAGTTAACCTCATCAAAGTCCTACACAACTCCAACATGACTTCCCTGCATTTGTGATCTATATTTTGATCGATAAAGGCAAGAATCCCATGTGCCTATTTCACCACAACATGTCCTTCTGATTTCAATGATCTATGGACAAACATGCCAAAGTTCCTTCATCTCACAGAACTTCCATGTATGCTGCCACTTGCTTGTCAAATTATTCCTTCTGAAATGTATCATCTCACACGTTTCAGGGTAAAATTCCATCTGCCACTTATTTCCCCAATTGACCCTCCCATCTATATCTTCTTGTATCCAAGACACTCAACCTTACTGTTCACCATCCAGTGAATCTTTATGTCATCTGCAAACTTACTAGCCCTACCCCCCACATAGACTTTTATCTATTTCTTTTACATAAAAGACGAGTATTAGGGGACCCAGCACAGATTCATGTGATACACCACTGGATACTGGCTTTTAAACACTAAAGCAACTTTCTGTCATCATCCTCTGTCTCCTACAATTAAGAAGTCCCACAACTCCAGGTTAAAGTCCAACCAGTTTATTTGATAGTAAACCCACAAGCTTTCAGAAATGCTGTTCCTTCGTCATGTGTGTGTTCGTCAGGTCTGTGTTCACACACTTGATGAAGGAACAGGTTTCTGAAAGCTTGTGGATTTACTATCAAATAAACTGGTTGGACTTTAACCTGGTGTTGTGAGACTTCTTACTGTGTTTACCCCAGTCCAACGCTGGCATCTCCACATCATCCTACAATTGAGCCAACTTTGTCAAATTACCATGTATCCCATGTGCATTTGCCTTCTTTATATGTCTCCCATGTGGGACCTTGTCATTAGTTGATAAGTATATGGATGAGAAGGGAATGGTTTAGTTAGGAGGGGCATTGCTTTTTATTTTGGTCGGCACAACATCGAAGGCCGAAGGGCCTGTTCTGTGCTGTATTGTTCTATGTTCTATGTTCTAAAGGCTTTGCTGAAATCCAGATAAACCCTCTCGAATACTTCAGGTGAACTTGTTTTCACTTCCAGGCAGGGCATTCCACACCAGAATCATATGTTGCGTGAAAAAGATTTTCCTCACAGCACATTTGCATATTTTTAAAATCACTTTAATTTCATCTGATCAGGGAAAGTCAGCATAGTTTTGTCAAAAGAAGGTCATGCCTAACAAGTTGGATTGAAATTTTTTGAGATGGTGACCAGGTGTGTAGATGAGGGTAGTGCAGTTGGTGTAGGTTACCTGGATTTCAGCAAAGCCTTTGACAAGGTCCCACATGGCAAACATATGAAGAAGGCAAATGCACATTGCATACATGGTAATTTGATAAAGTTGGCTCAATTGTTGGATGATGTGGAGATGCCAGCGTTGGACTGGGGTAAAGAAGTCTCACAACACCAGGTTAAAGTCCAACCAGTTTATCTGATCCCACATGGGAGACATATAAAGAAGGCAAATGCACATTGATAAAGTTGGTTCAATTGTAGCAGACAGAGGATGATGACAGATAAATCCAGATAAACTACATCAACTGCATTACCCTCATCTAAACACCTGGTCACCATCTCAAAAGATTTAATCAAATTTGTTAGGCATGACCTCCTTTTGACAAAACTATACTGACTTATAGTTAATTAAAGTGATTGGTGTGAATTACATGAATTAAAGTGATTTAAAAAATAAACAAATGTGACGTGAGGAAAAACTTTTTCACGCAACATATTGTTCTGGTCTGGAATGCCCTGCCTGGAAGTGTGGTGGAAACAAGTTCAATTGAAGCAATCGAGAGCATATTACCTGACTACTTGAATAGAAACAATGGGCAGGGATATGGAGAAAAGACTAGGGAATGACACCAAGCCACAATACTCATCTGGACAGCTGTTACAGACACCATAGGCCAAACAGCATAACAATTCTATGATTCTATGATTTATTCTTCGCTGATTACATTTTGATAAGAAAGATGAATACACAATAAATAAAAACAGAAAATGTGGCACAAATTCAGCTAGTCTGGCAGCACCTGTGGAGACTGAAACTGAGTTAACATTTCAAGACTGTATGACCCTTCTAAAGAGAGGTCTCAGGTCTCTCCACTTCTTTGAATAGAGGCCCAAACAATCCTCATTTTCCACCCAACTGAACATTTTCTCTCATTCAACTGTTTCTCTTTGAACTTGTCTCACTTCCTGCCTGATAGGGAGTAGCTGTTCCCCATGACTGAAAGGTCAGTCCATAGGGAGAAGGGGAATGTGAGACAAAACCTTTTTACTCAGGTGATGATTGTCTGGAATGTACTGCCTGGGTGGATGGCAGATTGCCTCACATCCTTTAAAAAGTACCTGGATAAGCACGTGGTACATCATAACATTCATGGCAATGGACCAAGTGCTGGTAATTGGGATTAGGTGAGAGGTCAGATGTTCCTCACATGTTGATGCAGATCCGATGGGCTAAAGGGCCTCTTCTACGTTGTAGGATTCTATACCCAAAGGGTGGTTCGGGAGTGGAATGCCCTGCCTGTGGCAGTTGTAGATGCGCCAAGTTTGGTGGCGTTTAAGAGGTTAGTTGATAAGTATATGGAAGAGAAGGGAATGGTTTAGTATGGAGGGGCATTGCTTTTTATATTGGTCGGCGCAACATTGAAGGCCGAAGGGCCTGTTCTGTGCTGTAATGTTCTATGTTCTATGAATTCTCCTAACTCTGCTCACATGATTCGTTGACGAAAATCCAGATGTATGATTTCAGATTCAATGAACTAAAGGAGCATCACACTCTTGTGGATGCAGAGGAATGAAGCAGATTGCAGAGGCCTTGATGGAGTCTAACATGCTCTATGCCAATATCTGAGACAATACAAACAGACACACAGCACCAAGAATCTCTGCCTGAAGCCTGATCAGAGCTTACAATTTTGTGGTTTTGACCACTGGCCTTCAGCCATTGACAGACCATTTGGTTAGAATGATGATGCTATCTTTCAGGATTGCCTTTCCATTAGAAACATAGAAACATTAAAATAACTATGGCAGAGGGAGAGGCCATTTGGCTTACTTTGTATTGGCTGAAAAAATTCTTCATTCTTTTCTCACTTTTCAGGGCTTGGTCTGTAATCACCTCAATGTGATCCAAGAGTTGGCCCCTTGGAGAATGAGTTCCCTGATTAAGATAATGATTGTCTGCTTCAACTTGATGGGCCCTGTTGCCATCTGGTGACAGAGGTCCCCAGTGGAAGTCCCTCCATGGAGGGATCCTCCCCCACTATTATGGGACCTGGGGTGGAAGGTGGTTCATACAGCAGTTCTGTACAATAAAAGGTTAAATTGGTTCACCCACACTCAAGCAACTTGCCCTTTTCGCAACCTTGTGGAGTCTGTGGTCCATGTCTATATTTGATGTTATAGAATGCACACCCTTTTCAGTTTCGTCAAAAACCTTTTGTTGATATTTCGTTTGCATTTCAGTCCCACACTCCTGATGTATGGCTACCTGGTGCGGAGAGGGGTGGGAATGGGGAAGACTTCCTCATGAACCTGCTCCTGGGCCTGGCAAAGCTTGCCATAAACAGGTCCAGGCAGCAGGTGACCAACAAGGTCATCCAATGCAACTGCTTGCCCCTCGACTGCAGCTATATTTGTGGCCAGGTGTCCCTGGAAGGAGCATGCAATGTCCAAGGGCACCATTAATGCTTTTTGTGCCTGCTTGGCACCATAGGGACTGGATGCAATATTGACTCCTTTAAGCACATTTTGATTTTATGTTTTATGTTTCCTTTCTACTTTGTTTTTCATCTTGGGTTCCCTTTCTTTTGGGAGCTTCCTATTTTAATTTGTCCCCTCGTTAATTTGATTTAGTTTATTTGATTGGCTCAAAGAAATTGGCAATGATTGTCTCCCCAATCAGGAAGTCTCACTTGTGCATATTATGAATGTCAGGGTTACTGATATTCTGGATTCTGATTTTGTGTCAGAAGCACTCTTAGGGAGGGAGAGAAATTTGTAAATTAAGGGAATGTGGTGAAAGGACATTAGTCTCTGAGGAGTTATTTCAGTGGCAATGAGGAAAAAGAATGAACCCTGAAAGAACTTACTTACAAATGGCTGGCCCAGCTTGGGGAAAGCCATTCTCAGGCATCATATGTTTGTTTGGGAAGCTGGACTCATTTGACCTTGCTGTCAAGGATTGGTCCAAAATGTGGAATGCATGTGTTACTGCTTTAAAACTAATGACATTGTGGCAAATGAAAAACAAGGGTCACTCCTCTGACTGCTTCTAGGCTGTTAGTATTTGCAGTTTAACTTCCCTTGCGGCAGTAGATAATAAAAATTTATGAAAATTACTGGCCTAGTGAGTGAGTACTATGACCTAAGCCACTTCTAATCCTTAGACATTACTGGTTTTATTGACACTCCAGGCACAGGGGAATCTGTTAAGGGTCACCTAACAAGGTTAAGATGACTGGTGGAATCAAGTGAATCTGAATGAGTGATACAGTGGTTAGTACTGCTGCCTCACAGCGCCAGGGACCTGGGTTCGATTCTGGTCTTGGGTCACTGATTGTGCAGAGTTTGCATGTTCTCCCTGTGTGAGTTTCCTCTAGGTGCTCCAGTTTATTCCCACAGTCCAAGGATGTGTGGATTAGCCATTCTAAATTGACCTCTGTATGAGGGGATTAACGGGACAAATATGTGGGGTTACAGGAACAGGGCCTGAATGGGATTGTAGTTGGTGCAGACTCGATAGGCCAAATGGCCTCTTTGTGCACTGTAGGGATTCTAGGAACCTGGTTTAATCTTAATGAAAATGTCTGGCTGGTATGTAACTATTCAAAAATGCCTATTAGCTGAAGTTCAACTGGATTTCAAACAGGTGCTACTGCTGACCTTATTACTGGACTGCTGCAAGTGGAGTGAATTGCAAAGTATCTGTGTGGAGGTGAACACTCACCAGTGCCACCATTTGAGCACAGGATATTGCATAGGCCACTCAGGAAGTATCAGATACATCTAAACCTAGAACTGCCCACAGTCCAGCCCCAAAGCAAAGCCAATTATTGACCAAACAATTTCAAGTCCCTTCCGAATCCAAGACAAGGCATTGTAAATTGTTGCTGATATATGGAGTGGAAACAGCAGAACAGTCCTTTTAAGACCTAGATTGAGGAAAATAACACGTAGGCTAGTGTCCAGGAGAGTACACATGCACATCTGATGTAGAGCAATTAAACTGTACAGTGATGTCCAAATCAGACCCAATAAAGATAACTGTATAGTTAAATGGATAGCTGGTATTAATGGAGATTGATCCAGATGCGAGTGTATCTGTGGTCAAAGTCAGGGTTCCATAAAATTCGCACTGAACCCTTAACTTTAATCAAGACTGAACTTGTACAAGGGAACCTTTGTGAATTGTGGGTACAACCTCTGTTCCTGTCTCGTATGAAAGGCAATTGGTTCAGATATCAGTGATTGTAATGGAGGGCTTGGGACCAAGCCAAATGGAGTGAAATTGGTTGCAAAAGATCCACCTGGCTTGGGTAAACATTTTGCAGTTAGAAAATAGTCGCCTGTGTGAAGTCCTGCTCAAATACCTGGAAATTTGTCGGGAAGGTCTAGGAACTATAAAAGGAACTGACGATCTTGCATATTGACGCAGAAAACAGTTTTCACTGTTGAATATCTTAGCACACTATGATCCTAGAAAAGAGTCATTCCTGACTGACCTGCAATGCATCTCCATACTCCAATATTTGGAGAAAAAACATTTTCATCAGTACCTTTATGAGCAAAAATTTATGATTGACCAACCACAAGCCACTATTGGTCCTATGAAGAAGACAAAGCAATACCACCAATAGCAATGGCCCAAATCCAGCAGTGGGCTTTATTATTGGTAGCCTTTATTATCAGTTGGAACAGCTGTCAATGATATTAGCCCTAAAGGTGTTATGAGTAGGCCACCTTTAGCAGACACTTCAATATTAGTACTCAAGTAGAAGTGAAGGTAATGACAATGAATTTCCCGGATATTCTCCCATTAGCCACACATAAAGATACATCTTTAGATGCAAAAGGATCCTGTCTTCGC
Organism: Sphyrna mokarran; assembly: GCA_024679065.1. NCBI lineage: Eukaryota > Metazoa > Chordata > Chondrichthyes > Carcharhiniformes > Carcharhinidae > Sphyrna > Sphyrna mokarran. Next base: position 34,611,256 of record JAGIQG010000022.1, on the reverse strand, counting down.
AAAAGTTAAAAAAAAGATAATGACAGGAGAAATGGAAAGACTAGTACAGCCTGAAGATAGCAGCTCACTATTGAAGATAGCATACTGCTGTGCAGGACACAAGTGGTTGTTCCAAGTTAGAGCTGACATTGCACACTGGCTGAACTACATCACAGTCACCCCAGAAGTGTCCAAAGTGAAGATGCTGGCAAGAAGCTGTTTATTGGCCCAGCATGAATTGGACATAGTGCTCATGGGTCGGTGCCACCTAGGATAGAAGGTACCACCAGCAGTTCTCCTACACCTGCGGGAATGGTCAAGTTTTGCTACACATGCATTCTGCAGACCCATTCATGGGCTCCATGTTCCTCATCATAGTGAACACCCAAGTGGACGAACATTTGTAGGGTGCATTTGGTGACCACAATAACATAAAAAAACTTTGCACCTTTTTTCTGCACATGGGATACCAGAGGTGGTCGTATCTGCCAATGGATTGTCTTTTGCCAGTCAGGAGTTCACCTGAGTTCATGAAGTCTAATGGGATTCAATATATTAGGACAGCATAATACCATCCATTGTCAAATTGATGACAGCCTCAATGGAGACCAAGCTATCCCATTGGTTAAAATAAAGTTATTTGATTATAGAACAACCCCCATACCACTGCAGGAATAGCACCCATAGAATTGCTCATGGATAAATGATACACATCAGATTGAGATTGATCTTCCCTAACCTCGCATTGGGGAAGTGGAATAAGGAACCCAAAGCAGAAGCCAGGACAACGGCATAGAGAGACAATTGAAGGCCAGTTAAAAAGGACTGATAAAGAATTATAGCAATAGTCCCACATGGTTATCAGGAGCATGACTCTGGGATGGGGCCAGTATCCTACAAAATATATATGCAGAAAAAAAACATTTTGATCAGGTAAGGGTCTTGAAATCTCACTTCATCCAATAGCCACCTATGCCTAGCAGGCTGAGAACAATGGAGAGACATCCCAAGCCACTGGCAGCATCTCTCCATTGTCTGTATTAGCACCTCGGAGTCTGACATAGACATTGCAAATGAAGCTCAGCTACTCCTTTGCCTCCCAAGAAATGGAATAAATCAGAACACTAATGCCCACAAGTAAGAGACGAACCTCTGATCAATATGTCACAAGACACTCATGAGGCGCGAAAACCTTGAACTTGGGATTGGGGGGTGGGGAATGGATGTACCGACCCCAACAAGTCCTATGAGGTTGGCCTTTTGGAGTATGAACTCCCTGATTGGACAGAGTGTCTCCTCTTTGTATGTTGAGGAGTGTCAACTCAACTGGAACTCTGGATTTTGACTTTGTACCAGAAGCACTCTTAGGAGTGGAGACAAGTTTGTAAATAAAGGAAATCTGGTGAACAGATACTAGCCTCTGAGGAGTTCGGTCTGTAACATTGTAAATTTTAAATGTATTTAGAGCTTCTTTCTCTACTACTTTTCTGATGAGTTCTAGGCCCACTTCTACCGGGTGAAAAATTCTCAATTTCTCTTTTAATCCTTCTATTGATTATTTTTAGGTTATTGACCTCTCTTCTAAGGAAAATGGATCCTTCCTATCTACTCTATCTCAACCCTTCAATTTTATACATCTCAATTCTTCCTCAGCTTTCTCTGTTCCAAAGGAAATAATCCAATCTTTCCTCATAGTTAAAATTCTCAATTTCTGGCAACTTCATTGTAAACCTCTCTAGTACCTTTTCTCTCATGTGATCACATTCGTCCTGCAAAGAGTAACCAGAACTGTTCACAGTATTCTCACTGTGACCCAACCAGCACTTGATATAGTTCCAAAATAATATCCCAGAATAATATAAGAGATCTGGATCTTCTGATAAGCAGAGCACAGCATCCCTCAGAGCTCTGAAGTGTTATAGAGTCATGGGGGTGGGGGAGGGGCAGGGATGTGACACTAATCTTTGAATGCAGCACTTTTCACAGCACTAGCTGCTGCATGGCAAGTTTAAATCCAGTGTGAATGTTTAATCCCTAGCCTTAGTCAACCTACAGTCACATCTCAGCAATGGCTATCAATTAAAACCATTCATCTTTATTTGTCATGAATTCATCCATCTTGGAGTCAATATTTGCAGTCATTGTTGGAATTAGCAAAGGGAACATTATACCCAAAATCTAGTAGAAAGTAAGCCAACAGCTTTAAATTGTCAAAAGGACATAATCTTTGAACGAAGTACTGCAGAAGGAAAGAATATTGAATAATTTGTAATTCTGTTATCACTTGGGCAATCCTTTGATTTAGCTATTTGATTCCTACTGTGTACCTTATTATTTCCATACTTTCCACATATAGGTCTCTCATTAAATATTTTGTTACTGCTAATGAACATTTCATATTGATCAAGGTCCAGGAATGTGTCTTTCACTATTCCTCATTTGGCAAGATATTTCAGAGGTTCTCCCTGTACAATATCCCTTGTAATAAAGACCAGACTTCTGGCTCATACACCAAATTTTGTGTGTATTGGGCACAATGATATTGTCCAGTTTATGTAACTATAATTTAATTAACAGGCGCAGCTTTTCAAATGCAAATTCAATGAAGCCAAAATATTGTTAACTGCAGAGTAAAGTGAGAAGAGTTAGTAGCAATATTTGACAAAGCTGCATGCCATGAGGAAACTATTGTAACTGTGAAGTTTATTCATTATATGGTCATGGATTTAATAGCATTATGCTTTCTACATTGACAAGAACATTGTTCTTTATAATACTCTATACTTTACAGTAATTTAATTTTATTATGAACTATGAAAGTAGATGATTTACCTCCATATTTAGCAGCTTTAGCTGCTGCATATCCACCTGTAATAACAAAGAATTGATAAGTTATGACAAAGCAGAGAGCAGCTTCACAGAGTAGAATTGGTAGCAGTTTGTAGATTAATAGTATTACCTTATTTCAGCTAAAAGTAATTCTTAAATTATTCAACTTAATGCAAATAATTCAAATCTCATGAGAACATGGAATAAAAATAGATTTCTTGTCCATTAATTTTCATTTTGCATGTCATTACAATTCTTTTGTATGTTGCATACCTAAAAATTTCAAATAGTAAGAGAAATGTCTCTCAAAATAATTTTTGATGGCTATTATGAGCATAGAGAAGTTTACTACAAGCTCAATGGATACTTTGGCAATATTTGCTCAACCAACGATGATTATTTCTCTGCATTCAAAGATGTGTTTTTTGGATGTAATGTTTGAAGCTTTATTGCTTGTATTCCATGGAAACTATTGAAATTGTTAAAAATGCAGATGGCTGCAGCAGGCCTTCAGTTTCTAGAACTAGAATGGTGCTGATCCCATGACAATCTAGTCGAGGAGTGACTGCCACATCACATTTCACTCTTCAGGCTCAAAAATAACCCAGATGTTGCTCTCACTGAGTACAATGGACAGTGTAGGGCAAAGGGTTAAAATCTGATTCTGATGTAACAATTGATGTAATGTCACATGACTAAGAGACATGCTTCTGTTTTGAGAAGCAGAAGTATAACATTGTGCTGAGTAGTAAAATGTGTGTAGGTCTCTGAATAAACATGGTTTTTATAAATAACAGTCAAGGTTCAGATCTTGGAGAAAAATTAGAGTACTGAGGCTTCATATCAGATCATCATTGAAACCCTACAGTACAGAAAGAGTCCATTTGGCCCATCAAGTCTGCACTGACCACAATCCCACCCAGGCCCTAACCCCATATCCCTACATATTTACCCAGTAATTCCTCTAACTATGCATCTCAGGATACTAAGGGCAATTTTTAACATGGCCAATCAACCTAACCTGCTCATCTTTGGACTTTGGGAAGAAACCCATGCAGACACGAGGAGAATGTGTAAATTCCACACAGACAGTGACCGAAACCGGGAATCGAACCCAGTTCCTGGAGCTGTGATGCAGCAATGCTAACCACTGTGCTAGCGTGCCGCCCAAGTCATCTGAAACATAAGTTAATTCAAGAAATTGGTGTATTAAAGTAAAAGGCTGTGACAATAAGATACTATTTATCAAAAATGGCAATCAAACTGTTAGTGTTCATTTTTCATCAATGATCAGAATTGAGGCACTTTATGTTTCAATGTTTTGTAATGAATGCCCTGAAGAATAGAATATGATAAATCAAGACTGGATAAGGCTAACATGAGTGGTCAAGATCCATGAGAGTTATCACATTCAAACTTCAATGACCTCTATTCCAGCTACTGACAGTTTGAAATGTTCAGAGCGATGATCAAAAAGGGAGATTTATAGCCTAGCAGAATGGAATGAAATGAAATGTGAAGGTAAGGCAGCGCAAGTGTTGATAATGGGTCTGGAAGTGATTCTTGTGTCAAAAAGCAATTGCAGACAGAACAAAGACCCTCAATATGCAAAGCAAAGATCTTGCAGCAGTAGTTGCATCACACATAAAAATGCAAGTGGATGCCATGGTGTCAATCAGTTAGAACTCAGTAAGAATCTAGCAACACCAATTTTAAATCCAACCGATTTATTTGATAGTAAATTTGCGAGCTTTCGACCTTTTCGTCTTCGTCAGGCAAATGCAGTGTTCTGGTCTGCAATAGCACACATATTAGCACAGACAATCACAGATTGCTGATTAGAATGCGAATCCTTACATCTAACCTGCTACTCAAGTGTTAAAGTGGCTAACAATGTGTGTGAAGGGAACACTGAGCATTGGTTAGAGGGATGTGTATTTTCTCCAGACAGCACAGTAAAAGTGAGGTTTTTTTGCTAACCCAGGCAAGGAACGGGGGTTACAGATAGTGTGACATGAAGCCAAGATCCCTGTTAAGACCGTCCTCATGTGTGTGCAACTTGGCTAGCAGTCTCTGCTCAGCGACTCTGCTCTGTCGTGTGTCATGAAGGCCCTCTTGAAGAACATTTACCCGCAGGTCAGAGGCCGGATGCCCGTGACTGCTGAAGTGTTCGCCCACAGGAAAGGAACTGTTTTGCCTGGTGATTGTTGAGCGATGCTGAGTGGTCACTGTTCTCCTGAAGGTTGGGTAGTTTGCTGCAAACAATGATCTGTTTGAGGTTGTGCGGTTGTCTGAAAGCAAGAAGTGGGGGCGGTGGGGATGGCCTTAGCGAGATGTTCATCGTCATCAATGATATGTTGAAGACTCTGGAGAAGATGTCGTAGCTTCTGCGCTCCGGGGAAGTACTGGACAACAAAGGGTACTTTGTCCACCGTGTCCCGTGTTCATCTTCTGAGGAGGTCAGTGCGGTTTATCGCTGTGGCACGTCGGAACCGTCGATCGATGAGTCCAGCACTATATCCTGTTCTCACGAGGGCATCTTTCAGCGTCTGGAGGTGTCTGTCACGATCCTCCTCATCTGCGCAAATTCTGTGTATATAGAGGGCTTGTCCAGAGGGAATGGCTTCTTTAACGTGTCTAGGGTGGAAGCTGGAGAAGTGGAGCATTGTGAGGTTGTCTGTCGGTTTGCGGTACAGTGAGGTGCTGAGGTGACCGTCCTTGATGGAGATGTGTGTGTCCAAGAGTGCAACTGATTCTGGAGAATAGTCCATGGTGAGTCTGATGGTGGGATGGAACTTGTTGATATCATCATACAGTTGTTTCAATGATTCAATCACCTCATACACCAGCTGTATACAAACGCCGCACCCTGGAAAGTAAAATGGAATACATATTCTCAATTTGTGCTCAAGACGCAGACCAGCTGTGAAACTTTGCCAAGCAGATGAGATGAAGAAACTACACCATTTACATGCACACCAAGAACAGGAAACTTGAAAAACTTGGTATCACCACCAGCAACAACCAAGTCTCCCTTGGCACCACAGTAGAAAACAGCACTACCGCAGGGAGGTCCATTGTTAACTTGTCGGACTACACGCTTCAATCAGAGGAAATCGAAGTTCTCAGCCGAGGTCTCAATTTCTGTCCCACCACCAAAATGGACCCCATCAGTCTTGCAGCGGACACAGAGGAATTCATCAGGCGAATGAGGCTGTGTGAGTTCTTCCACAAACCCCAAGAGGCCAATAGCGAACTCAATGAGACAGCTAATGAACCAGAACAGCCGACAGAGGGATCCGCAGTGCAGCAACCGAAGAGGAATGAATCCAATTGGACTCCTCCGGAAGGCCGCTGCCCCCTGGACATGTATGCCCAAGCCATCAGGAGGTGCGTGAACACCAGATTCATCAACCGCACTTATAAGACAGTCCCGAACATCACCCAAGGACAAAGCAAAGCCATCCGTGCTCTCAAGACAAAGGAGGCGCCACCGTCATACTGAACAGAACAGACTACTGTGAAGAAGTGTACTGACAACTAAACAATGTGAAACACTACAGACAGTTACCAGCAGATCCGACCAAAGAACACACTCGTCAACTCAACACTCTGATCAAAATCTTTGGTCCGGACCTTCAGAACACCTCCGGGCTCTCATTCCACGTACTCCCTGCATTGGAGATCTCTACTGCCTCCCAAAGATACACAAGGCAAACATACCCGGCCGTCCCATCGTTGTGAGAACCTCTCTGGCTATATCGAGGGCATCCTGAAACCCATTGTACAAAGAACCCCCAGCTTTTGTCTTGACACTACGGACTTCCTACAGAAACTCAGCACACATGGAGCAGTTGAACCAGGGACACTCCTTGTCACAATGGATGTCTCAGCGCTCTACACCAACATCCCCCACGACGATGGTATTGCTGCAACTGCCTCAGTACTCAATGCCAACAACTGCCAGTTTCCGGATACAATTTTACAACTCATCCGCTTCATCTTGGACCACAATGTCTTCACCTTCAACAATCAGTTTTTCATCCAGACACATGGAACTGCCATGGGGACCAAATTTGCACCTCAATATGCCAACATCTTCATGCACAGGTTCGAACAAGACTTCTTCACCACACAGGATTTTCAACCAAGGCTATATACTAGATACATTGATGACATCTTTTTCCTTTGGATTCATGGTGAACAATCATTGAAACAACTGTATGATGATATCAACAAGTTCCATCCCACCATCAGACTCACCATGGACTATTCTCCAGAATCAGTTGCACTCTTGGACACACACATCTCCATCAAGGACGGTCACCTCAGCACCTCACTGTACCGTAAGCCGACAGACAACCTCACAATGCTCCACTTGTCCAGCTTCCACCCTAGACACGTTAAAGCAGCCATTCCCTATGGACAAGCCCTCCGTATACACAGAATTTGCTCAGATGAGGAGGATTGTGACAGACACCTCCAGATGCTGAAAGATGCCCTCGTGAGAACAGGATATGGCGCTGGACTCATCGATCGACAGTTCCGACGTGCCACAGCGATAAACTGCACTGACCTCCTCAGAAGACGAACACGGAACACGGTGGACAGAGTACCCTTTGTTGTCCAGTACTTCCCCGGAGCGCAGAAGCTATGACATCTTCTCCGGAGTCTTCAACATATCATTGATGACGATGAAAATCTCGCTAGGGCCATCCCCACCCACCCACTTCTTGCTTTCAGACAACCGCACAACCTCAAACAGATCATTGTTTGCAGCAAACTACCCAACCTTCAGGAGAACAGTGACCACAATACCACACAGCAACCTCTGCAAGACATGCCGGATCATAGACATGGACGACATCATCAAACGTGAGAATGCCATTCGCCAGGTACACGGTACATACTCTTGCAACTCGGCCAATGTTGTCTACCTAATACGTTGCAAGAAAGGATGTCCCGAAGCATGGTACATTGGGGAGACCATGCAGACACTACGACAGCGGATGAATGAGCGTCGCTCAACAATCACCAGGCAAAACAGTTCCCTTCCTGTGGGCGAACACTTCAGCAGTCACGGGCATCCGGCCTCTGACCTGCGGGTAAATGTTCTTCAAGAGGGCCTTCATGACACACGACAGCGCAGAGTCGCTGAGCAGAGACTGCTAGCCAAGTTGCACACACATGAGGACGGTCTTAACAGGGATCTTGGCTTCATGTCACACTATCTGTAACCCCCGTTCCTTGCCTGGGTTAGCAAAAAAACCTCACTTTTACTGTGCTGTCTGGAGAAAATACACATCCCTCTAACCAATGCTCAGTGTTCCCTTCACACACATTGTTAGCCACTTTAACACTTGAGTAGCAGGTTAGATGTAAGGATTCGCATTCTAATCAGCAATCTGTGATTGTCTGTGCTGATATGTGTGCTATTGCAGACCAGAACACTGCATTTGCCTGACGAAGACGAAAAGGTCGAAAGCTCGCAAATTTACTATCAAATAAATCAGTTGGATTAAAATTGGTGTTGCTAGATTCTTACTGAGTTCTTACTACCCTAGTACAATGCCGGCATCTCTACGTCAATCAGTTAGACATTAAAATAGAAGTTACAGAACTGGAAGTGATGTCTTCGTGATCCTGCAGGTCCTCAACAGCTAGAAAAGTAATTCTGAAAATCTTTATAACTCTGTAGGTCACATCAGTGAAGTATAAAATATGACACAGCAATAGATGCAAAAGGGAAATTGTGGAAGGTGTAAAAATGATTCTTCAATTCTGTGACTTTTTTTAATGAGGTTTATTTGGTTGAAGGTAGGTTGTACCTTTTTGGAAATGCTGCATCGGGGTATGCTCTCCTGCATTTTTTCTGAATGCAGGGTTGTTCCCCGATTGATAGTGATAAAGAATATGATGGATTATGAGGTTATAGATTGTGATTGGATACAAATTAGCTGATGCCACTAATGGTCCACAGTTCCTCATGGGTGCCCAATTTTGAGTTATTAGATCTATTCTAAATCTATCCTATTTAGCATGGTGGTGGTGCTGCACAATAAAATGGAGGATGTGTTCGCTGAGAATACAAGACTTCATCTTCAAGCACTATGCAATAATCACTCATATTTCTACTGTCACAGACAGATGCATCTGTGATAAGTAAATTGCTGAGGACGAAATCAAGTAGGTTTTTCCATACTATCTATGACAGGGCCACTCAAGCAGTTATTTATTTTAGGACACAGTCTCAGTCAGTTTGGTTAATTGTTGTACTACCAAGCACAATTGAAGGATGTTGAAGTCCCCTATCTAGGCTACATTTTGCATCTTTGTACCAGCCCCCACCACAAGAGTGAATGCTGATTCATCAGCAGAGGCAGGGTGGTCAGTGGCCATCAGGATGTGGTTTCCTTGCCCATGTTTGATCTGATGTTATGAGGTTTCATGGCTCCAGAGTCAATGTTGAAGATTACAATGGCAAGTCCCTCCTGACTGTATTACCATCTCTTGTGGATCTATCCCATTGATTGGATAAGACATACCCAGGGATGGAAATGGTGGCTTTTGTAACAATGGCTGTTAATCATATTCACCAAATCATGCCTATGGCTGGCTGCTTAACTGGTCTGTGGGACAGCTTTCGCAATTATGACACAAATCTCCAGATGTTAAGAAGGATTTTTCAGGGTCAACAGGGCTGGGTATTTTTTTTAAATTCATTCATGGGATGTTTATTGCTAAGTAAATGCTATTTAGTAGCACTGTTGATGACTCCTTGCATCACTACTGATGATTGCGAGTGGATTGAAGGGATGGTAATTGGCCACACTGGACTTCTGTTTTTGTGTACTGGACTTACAGGGCAATTTTTTCAATTGCCAGGTAGATGCCAGTGCTGTAGCCATACTGAAACAGCTTGGCTAGGGGTGTGGCATCTTCTGGAACACTAGTTGATCGCACTATTGTCAGAATATTGTCAGGATCCTAGCCTTAGCAGTATCCAGTGCCTTCGGACATTTCTTGATTTCATGTAAATTGAATTGGCTGAAGACTGGCATCTGTGATGCTGGGTACATCTGGAGGATGCTGAGGTGGATCATCCATCCCACATTCCTGGTTGAAGATAGTTGCAAATTCTTCAACCTCATTTTTTGCACAGGCATGCTGGGCACCCCGTTCATTGAGGATGGGGATATATGTGGAGTTTCCTCCTCTGCTGAATTGCTTAATGATCCATTGGCATTCACAGGCAGATGTGGCAGGATTTAGATGTGATCCATTGATTGTGAAATTGCTTAGCTTTATCTGTTGCATGCTGCTTATGTTTGGTGCTACTCCTGGCATGCCCTTCTGCATTCTTCTTTGAACTAGGGTTGATCCACTCGCTTGGTGGTAATGACAACTGGGAATATGCCAGGCAATGAGTTACAGATTGTGGTGTATACAATTCCCCTGCAGCTGATATTCCACTGTGCCTTATGACAGCCTCATCTTGAGTTTTTTTTGAATTCATTTGTGGGATATGGGTGTTGCTGGGTGGCCAGCATTTATTGCCCATCTCTAGTTGCTCTTGAGAAGGTGGCGGTGAATTGTCTTCTTGAATTGCTGCATTTCATGTTCTGTGGGTTGACCCACAATGCTGTTAGCGAGGAAATTCCAGGAGTTTGACCCAGCGACTCTGAAGGAACGGTGATATATTTCCAAGTCAGGATAGTGAGTGGCTTGGAGAGGAATTTGCAGGTGGTGTGTTCCCATTTATCTACTGTCCTTGTCCTTCTAGTTGGAAGTGGTCATTGGTTTGAAAGGTGTTGATTAAGGATCTTTGGTGAATTGCTGCAGTGCATCTTGTAGATAGTACACATTGCTGCTACTGAGCTTCGGTGGTGGAAGGATTGAATGTTTATAGATGTGGTGCCAATTAAGCAGGCTGCTTTGTCCTAGGTGGTGTCAAGCTTCTTGGGTGTTGTTGAGCTGCATCCATCCGGGCAAGTGGGGAGTATTCCATCACATTCCTGGCTTGTACCTTGTAGATGATAATAGGCTTTGGGGAGTCAGGAGGTGAGTTACTTGCCACAGTATTCCTAGCTTCTGACTTGCTCTTGTATTCAATGTGTTTGTGTGGTGAGTCCAGTTGAGTTTCTGGTCAATGGTAACCCCAGGATGTTGACAGTGGGGATTCAATGATGGCTATACCATTGAATGTTAAGACATGGTGGTTACAGTGTCTCTTATTGGTGATGGTCATTCCCTGGCATAGCATGAATGTTGTTTGCCACTTGTCAGACCAAACCTGGATATTGTCCAGATCTTGTAGCATTTGAACATGGACTGTTTCAGTATCTGAAGAGTTGCAAATAGTGCTGAACATTGTGCAATCATCAGAGAAACACTTCTGCCTTTATGATGAAGGGTCATTGATGAAGCAGCTGAAGATTGGTGGGCCTAGGATATTCCCTTGAGGGGCTCTTGCAGAGATATCATGGATCTGAGATGACTGACCTTCCACAACAACAACCATCTTCCAATGTACTAGGTATGACTCCAATCAGCAGAGAGTTTGCCCCCCGATACACACTGATTTCATTTTGCTGGGGCTCCTTGATGCCACACTTGGTTGAATGCAGCCTTGATGTTAAGGGCTGTCACTCTCACCTCACCTCTGGGATTCAGCTCTTTTGTCCATGTTTGAGCCAAGGTTATATTGAGGTCAGGAACTGAGTGACCCTGGTGAAACCCAAACTGGACTGAGCAGGTTATTGCTGAGCAAATGCTGCTTGATAGCACTGTTGATAACCCTTTCTATTACTTTACTGATAATCAAGAGTAGACTGGGCAGTAATTGGATAGATTGGATTTGTCCTGCTTTTTGTATACTGGACAATTACCTGGGCAATTTTCCACATTGTTGGGTAGATGCCAGTATTGTAACAGTACTGGAAAAATCTGGCAAGGGGGACAGCAAGTTCTGGAGCACAAAAGTCTTCAATACTATTGCTGGAACGTTATCAGGGCACATTGCCTTCACACTATCCAGTGCCTCCAAGCATTTCTTGATGTTACATGGAGTGAATTGAATTGGCTGGAGACTGGCATCTGAAGTGCTGGTGACTACTGGAGGAGGCCGTGATGGATCATCCACTCAGCACTCCTGACAGAAGACTGCTGGGAATACTCCAGACTTATATTTTTCATATGCGCTGGGCTCCTTTTACTAGAGTGGATCAAGATTATCCATCTAGCACATTCGTGGAGCCACAATGTGAAAATGGGTATGCCATGGTCCTATTTCAGTAAATATAAGGTGGTTTCATTCCTTTTTGACATTGTAGCAGTTTAGCATAACAGTGGTTTACTAGGCTACTTCAGAGGACATTTTAGAGTCAATCACATTGCTTTTAATCTCATATATAGGCAAAGTAAGAATGGCAGATTTCCTTCATTAAAGGATATTCATGAACCAGATCTTTGTGACACTTAATGAGACATAGATAGGCTGGTAGCTTGGGCAGATAGATGGCAGATGGAATTCAATCCTGATAAATGCGAGGTGATGCATTTCAGGAGAAAGAATGTAGCGGTGAGGTATATGATAAAGGGTAGACCTATTAAGAGTATAGAAACACAGAGGGACCTGGGGGTGCAGGTGAACAAGTCTGAAGGTGGCAGAGCAAGCGGAGAAGTTTGTGAAGAAAGCATATGGTACGCTAGCCTTTATAGGAAGTGGTATAGAGTACAAGAGCTGGCCTTTAATGTTGCAGTTGTATAAAACGTTGGTTAGACCTCATTTGGAATACTGCGTCCAGTTCTGGTCGCCTTACTACCGGAAGGATGTGGAGACCCTGGACAGAGTGCAGAGGAGGTTTACCAGAACGCTGCCTGGTATGGAAGGCCTGAGTTATGAGGAGAGCTTAGGCAAATTGGGACTGTTTTCCTTAGAAAGACGTAGACTTAGAGGAGATCTGATAGAGGTGTACAAGATTATGAGGGGTATAGATAGAGTAACCAGGGTTAAGCTTTTTCCTAGGATGGACTCGAATAGCACGAGGGGTCACGGGCTTAGGGTAAGATATAATTTGGATGCTAGAGGGAGTTTTTTCACACAGAGGGTGGTGGGGATATGGAATGCGCTGCCAAGTAAAATGGTGGAGGCAGGCACTCTGGAGTTATTTAAGAAATACTTAGATGGGCACATGAACAGAATGGGAATGGAGGGGTATAAAAAACTGATTTAAAATAGGGATCATGAGCCTTTGGAGTCCCTGGGAAATGTGTAAATAGATGATGATATTGATGTACTTGTTTTTATCCTCCAGGTGCTTTGGTCCACTTTGTTGTCTAACAAGGGGCATACACGCGATGGGTCGTGACAGGGCTACTCTTGGATTTTTTTTGAGAGTATCCTAGTGCTTCACGTCATTAGTGTACGCCTGACCTGGACCATTTGATGGGCAACAAGACAGCTCAGTGACAATCGCTGTGCTGTGCAGATACATGGATTTGGGCCTGTTTCTGTGAGAGTTTGCGCATTCTCCCCGTGCTTGTGTGGGTTTTCTCCGGGTGCTCCGGTTTTCTCCCACATCCCAAAGATGTGCTCTTAGGCTAATTGGCAAAACAAATTCTCCCTAAATTGTCTCAAATTTGGTTTTTAATCCATAGATCTATAAACCTAGACAGGGATCACGGGTAAGGTGGGAACATCGGGGTGGCGGCGCATGCTCGTTGGGCCGAGGGGCCTGTTTCCCGTGCTGTTTTGTTCTTTGTTCTTTATTTCTTGGTCACTATTACCTGGACCAGTTTTTAATTCTGGATTTATGAATTAATTGAATTTAATTCCTCCAATTGTTATGGTAGATTTTGAATGGAGTCCCCATAGCATTAGCTTGGAAATCTGGATGACCAGTCCACTGACCTTACCATGAAGCCACCATGAAAAATTTAATATGTGTGTGAGATTTTCCATTCAACTTGCCACATGTTTTGTGATGGCGAAGGCAGCCTGCCATTGGCCAACAATAGAATCTTCTGGTTTCCTATTTAATGCATACCTCACTGCTGGAAAGCCTGAATGGAAGTGCACCAATGACAGGACTGGAAGATCCCATTGGTGTACAGATGGCCAGAAAGTTCCAGCCTCTATTTTTTAATTTCATTGTACCTTTGTTCCACCCCATCTGCGGAATGTTTTCCACCCAAATACTCTAGTCTCCATCATTTGTTCCATTAGAAATTTGCAAGAGGCCAGGATGGGAGAAGTGTAGAAATGAATTTTAGAACATAGAACATAGAACATTACAGCGCAGAACAGGTCCTTTGGCCTTCGATGTTGCGCTGACCATTATAAAAAGCAATGACCCTCCAAACTAAACCATTCCCTTCTCTTCCATAAACTTATCAACTAACCTCTAACGCCACCAAACTTGGCTCAACTACAACTGCCGCAGGCAGAGCATTCCACTCCCTAACCACCCTTTGGGTAAAGAACCTACCTCTGATATCCGTCCTATAACTATCACCCCTTAATTTAAAGCTGTGTCCCTTCATGCTAGCTTTCTCCATCCTAGGAAAAAGGCTATCACTGTCCACCCTATCTAAACCTCTAATCATCTTATATGCTTCGAAGATGGAGGAGGACTTAGAGATGGGAAGGACCATGAAAGAATTTGAAAACAAGATGGCTATTTAAAAAAATTAGGTATTTCTAGCCAACTGCAAAGGTGACAGTGAACAGAATTTGTTGAGTTAGGTTATGGATTCATTATGATCATGGCTGATTATCCAATTCAATACCTGATTCTGCTTTCTCCTCTATTTCCTTTGATCCGCTTCATCTCAGGAACTGTATCAAACTTCTTCTTGAAAATGTACAATGTGCTGCTCAGTTGTTTTTGTGATAATGAATTCCACAAGTTTGCGACACTTGGTGACACCCAGTCCTAAAAGGTTTACTCTGTTGCTTAGACTATGGCACCTGGTTCTGGACATCTGGTTCCATTCACATTGTCTGCATCTTTAAAACTTGACTAGCTGTAAAGACTTCTAATTCTAATCAGCATTCACTATTCTGTAAACTGAGTGTGTGCCTTTATATGCCTATGTTTGTGATCAGAACTCCCCACTCACCTGACGAAGGAGCAGCGCTCCAAAAGCTAGTAGCATTTGCTACCAAATAAACCTGTTGGATTTAACCTGGTGTCGTGAGACTTCTTACTCTGGACACCCCGCCAATGGGAACATCCTTTTTGCACCTTCACTTATCAGTCCTGTTAGAATTTTACAGGTTTCTGAGATTCCCCTCTCAGTCTTCATAACTCCAGCAAACATAATATGAACTGACTCAATCTCTCCTCACACATCATTCCCGCCATCCCAGGAATCTGTCTGGTAAACCTTCATTGCACTCTCTCATTAGTAAGAACATCCTCCTTCAGAAAAGGAGGTCAAAATTGCACATAACATTCCATGAGTGGTCTCACCAAAGCCCTTTACAATTGCAGCAAGACATCCCTGCTCCTGAAGGCCCCAATACCTTTGTCTTCTTTACTGCCTGCTGCATCTACCTGTAAACTTGCATTCAGCAACTGGTGTACAAGAACACTCAGTCTCTTTGCACATTTCCTTCTTAATTTATAGCCAGCCATTCAGATAAAAATCTGCCTTCTATTTTTGCTATTAAGTGGATATCCTCACATGTATCCACATCATACTGTGCTTGTACACATCACATTGAAGATCTCAGCATTCTCTTGTCAGCTCACCTTCCCACTCAGCTTTATTTCATCTTCAAATTTGGAGATATTGCATTTAAGTCCATCATCTAAAATTATTAATATATATTGTGAATAGTTGAGATCCCAGATCTGATATCTGCGGAACTGGTGTCACTACCAGCCATTCAGAAAAAGAGCCATTTAATCCAACTCTCTGTTTTCTGTCTGCCAACCAGTTTTTAAACTAGCTCAATACAATACTCCCAATCCCATGCACTATAATTTTACACACTAATCTTTTACCTGGGACTTTGTCAAAAACCCTCTGAAAGTCCAAATAAACCAATTGACTAGCTTCCCCTCATCAATTCTACTAGTTACATACTTGATGAATTCAAGTAGATTTGTCAAATGCGATTTCCCTTTCATAAATCCATGCTGAGTCTGACTAATCCTGTTTTCCAAGTGCTCCGCTATGACATCTTTAATGAATGCTAAAATTTTCCTGAGTCCTCAAGATGATGAGGAGGATTGACAAAGTAGACGTGAAGAAGATGTTTCCTTTTGTAGAATAAGATGTTGTCATTTTAGAATAAGAGATGGCAGATTTAAAATAGGGACAAGGAGAAATTACTTCTCTCAAAGGTCGTGAGTTGGTGGAATTCACTACTGCAGAGCATGGTGGATGCCAGGACTTGAATAAATTTACGGAAGAGGTGGAAAGATTTTTGATTGATAAAGGTTTGAAAGGCAGGTATGTGAAGTTGAGGCCAAGATGAGAACAGCATGATCATATTAAATGGCAGAGCAGACCAAAGGGGCTAAACTGCCTACTCTCTTTGTTATGATTAAGATCAGGCTAGTCCTACTTTCCCTCTATCTCCCTTTCTAAATAGCGGGGTTACATTAGATACCAACTTTTTTCTCTTCACATATCTCTAGAAACTTTTACAGTCAATTTTTATATTCCACACAAACTTACTTTTGTACTTTATTCTCCCATTCCTAATCAATTCCTTGACCCTCCTTTGCTGAATTCTAAACTGCCTTAAATCGGCAAGTCTGTTATTATTTATGACCAATTTGTATGCTCTTCCTTTGATTGAATACTACTCTAATTTCCCTCGTAAGCAATAGCTTGGCCACCTTTCCTATTTTACTTTTGTGCCAGACACAGATTCCACTGGTCCTCCCCTGGGTCTGCCAAGTTCTGGCTCTGCTGGTTTTATCAACTCCACTGTCTGAGCCTAGCAAAGTCCAGCTACGCTGCTCCCTCTCTCTTACTGTCCATCAGTCTGCCAAACCCCATATCCTATGGTGCATCAGGTGGTCAGCAGGAGAGTGCTGGTGGGATGAGTGGCAGCTCTCCTGAGCCTGTTAATGGAAGAGATTTTCAGGGCTTTCTAAGATTCTCTTCTAACTCTGGCCACATTAGAGGCTGACATCTAAAATAAATTAAAGAATGAAATAGTATTATTATTCTGCCAAATCATGGGAATTTCTCATCCCTGATAGTGACAGTTGGTCAGGAGAGTCTTGAGTAACAAAGACATGGTTGAGAGTTTCAGTGGTGAAGATGGGTGATGTTCAAGAGGTGAAAGCAAACAGTGTTGGTGGTGGAAAGGTTGCAACCTCAGTTCCAAGGTTGCAAATGGTCTGGTTCAATCTCCAACACTAGTCAATGAGAGAGATGATGTTTATTATTAGAAAATGGAATTTGGGGCTGTCTCGAAGGATAATGAGCTGGGTTTTATTACTGAAATCTCTCCCATAATCAGACATCTCCCCTTGCCTTTCTTTTCTATGTCAACAATCTCATATTGGCCACAACCCCACCTTTACTCCATAGGATCAGTGACTCTCTCAGATTCATTGTTCCAATCAAGATTGCATCCTTTCGTTCACCAAGACTGCTTTTCAGGGATGTTCCCCATCCTCTTAATTCCAGGTGAGTGATTTTGGTCTTAATACTTGCAGAATATTTTTGCTGAACGTTGAACAGCATGACAAATCAAAGTCAGTGGAAGTTGACAGGTATAGTGTAGTTGAGCTGATTTGTTTCTTCTTTGTTCACAAATTGAATATGAATGTTTCTAAAAAGGTCAGCCACATTTCAAGAGCAAACGTGTTAAAAAATATTGTTGGACATGTAATAGGTGACACTATTTTCAGAAGATGTTGCAGTGAAGCAGCCTACAGGTCAAGGATAGAAGTGGGCCAAAAGTAGTCTCCAGCTTGTTTTCATGTCAAGCCCTAACACTGATTTCTGATTCTCTTAATATAAAGTGAAAAACTAAATGCTATAAAGGAATACTAACAAACTAGATTGGAAAATCAGCAAAATTAAACTTACACCTTTCATTTTATTCACCTCAGACAATCTAAATTGTTTTTAATCGGAGATCACATTACCTGGAATTCCTCCAGGAATACCTCCAGGTGCAACTCCTTCAAAGACTCCTGCTCCACGCCATGGAAGTGCTCCTATGATGAAAGGACAGAGAAGTTTCAATCAACAATATGCAACAGAAGAATATATTGCAGTCCGGTAGATAAAGAGTATTACAAAGACTACTCATTCATGACAGCAGGATTCTCTGGTCCCCTGGCAATACACACCCTCCCATGCATTTTCTGGTGGTCTGGGGTGACATCAATTGCAAATCATTACAACGACAGCACCAGAGAATCCCACTGCCAGTGAACAGTGTACCATTAGGATCACAAGTAGGCAAATTCAGCTCTTCAAGCCTGCTCCACCATTCAACCTGATTATGGATGATCTCACTCTGGACTTAAATCCACCGCCCTACCTCTTCCCCTTATCCTCTTTTTATTAGAAATATATCTACCTCCTTAAAACCATTTGACAGTTCAAACTCCACCATACATGGACAGCGAGTTCCACAAATTCAACATTCTCTGCAAGAAGTAGTTTCTCTTCATCTCAGAGTTAAATCTACTGTCTCTCAACCTATACCTGTGGGCCAAGATTCTCCTGGCCCACTGTCCCACTTGGGCAGCACAACAGGCTGAGAGACAATCTCCCATTAGTAATTGGAACAGAGCCGATTGTCATATGGAATAGGTAGAGTCTCTCATTATCCTGCCAGTTGGACACTTAATTTGGTTCTGGGAGAATCCCAGCCATGATGGGATTCTAGATAGCCCCATGTGAGGAAACATTTGATTTACATTTACTTTATCAATCCTTTTTAAAATTTTATACACTCCAATCAGATCCCTTCTCATCCTACTCAATTGCACTGAGTATAAGCCCAGGCTGTTTAATCTCTCTTCATACTTTAACCCTTTCATCATTGGTGTTGAAATGAATTCAATTCTTTGGATGAAATTGATTCGGTTCTTTAGATGAATTGATAGATATTTCTATTATTTAGATTGCTTTTCTGAAAAATCTGTAGTCATTTAACTCTGGCATTTTGAACATCCAAAATTTTAATTGCTCCACCACTAGTGGTTGCATCTTCAGCTGCTACTGTGCTAAGCTCTGAAATTCCCTCCCTAAACTTCACCGCCTATCTTTCTTCAACACACACCTTAAAACCTACTTCTTGAATCAAGCTTACAGCCTTGACATTGCCTTACTTAGCTTAGTTCTAATTTGCTTTGTAATGTCCCTATGAAGTGCCTTGGGACATTTTAAGAGTGGTATATAAATGTATGTTTGCATACTGCTTTTGTGTGATACAATCTTGTACACTTTCTTACTTAACAGCATTGCAGATGTAATTGCATCATATGGTTTGCAATTGTTCAAGAACTCAACCTTCTCAATAGCTATAAATATTTTGCCAGCAACATTCCTATCTCATGAATGAATAAAAAAAATGCAAAAAAGTTCACTTAATTTTAAATTCTAATAATTATGTCTCAACATATGCTGACTTTCTCTCATGCAACTGACTCCTATTAATCAAAATATTACTTTGAGTTATTGTGCATGTGGTTAACAACATACAAGATTCGTTTGCCTTTTTCTAGGTTTGTACTCAACAGTAACCGCAAAGAATGGAAAAAGTCTTTCTGAAAATAACTGGGGAAAAGTGGTAATAGAAACATAGAAAATAGGAGCAGGAGTAGACTATTTGGAGGCTCAAGTCCGCTTCACCATTCAACATGATCATGGCTAATCCTCCATCTCAATGCCATATTCCCATTATCTCCTGATACTCCGACATTTTTAGTATCATGAAATATGTCTATTTCCTTGTTTGACTTGCCCTCTGCAGCCTTCTGTGGTAGAAAATTCCACAAGTTCACTACACTGAGTAAAGAAGTTTCTCCTTGTCTCAGTCTGAAATGGGCAGCATAGTGCGCAGTTTGCATGTTCTCCTGTGTTTGCATGGATTTCTTCCAAGTGCTCTGGTTTGCTCCCACAGTATTAGGTAGATTGACCATGCTAAATTGTCCTTTAGTGTCAAAAGATGTGAGGGATAAGTGGATTAGTCATGGAAATTGTCTGGGATTATATGGAGAGAATTCTATACACCACCAGCCAAAGCAAAAATCATCCCTGCATCCAATCTGTCTTGCCCGGTCATATTTCTATATATTTGATAAGATTCTTTCCCATTCATCTAAACTCCAGCAAATACAGACTGTTTGACTCACTTCTCATCGTTCAACAACCACAGGAATCAATCTGGAGAACCTTTGCTATACTTCTCCAATGGCAAATGTATCCTTTTTTAGGCAAGGAGACCAAAATGGCACACAATATTCCAGGTGTGATCTCATATGAGCCCTATACAACTACAGGAAGGCATTCTTACTCCTGTACTCAAATCCTCTGGCAATGAAGGCCCACATACCATTTTCCTTCAAACTGTTTCTGTACCCACATATTTGTTTTCAGTACAAGGACACCCAGGTCCTTTAACTTCAGCACTTTTCAATCCATCACCATTTGATTATACTCTGTCATTCTGTTTTTGTGCTGGTGGACAACTTCACACTGGGTCACTGGTTACAGATTATAGTTTTATACAATTGTGCTGTTGCTGATGGCCCACAATGTCTCATAGTTGCCCAGTTGGAAAGTGTGAGATTACATCTGGTCCCATAGTTGTGCAGGAAGTAATGTGAGCACTTGTAATTATGTGAGGTGTATCTTTAATTAAGGTTTGAGTTATATTGATTTCAGTTTGTTATAGTAAAAGTTTTAAAAACTGAAATCTTATCCAATAATTTTTCCAAATTATTAAAAGAATTAAAAGGTCAGGTATAAAGGAAAAGGTGGTGGAGTGGCACTGCTGGTTAACAGAAGAAAATGACATAATAGTGAGAAAGGATATTAGCTCTGACAATATGGAGTTTCTGTGAGTAGAGTTGAGAAATACTAAGGGGCAAAAAATTTTTATGGGTGTCATATATGCAGTGATGATTTTGAGAATGGCATTAAACACAAAGTTAGAGGTACATGTGATAAAAGGATATCGATGATCATGGGTGATTTTAATCTGCACATACATTGGGCACATCAAATTAGTCACAATGCCACAGGAGAAGAATTCCTGGACTGTATACAGGATGGTTTTCTTGACCAATATGTGGAGGAACCAACTAGAGAACAAGCTATTTTAGATTGCATACTACGTAATAAAAATGGAATCATTGTCAATCTAGCTGCACGAGACCCCTTGCGAATGAGCAATCATAAGATAATAGAATTTTTTATCAAGATGGAGAGTGAAGTTGTTGATTCAAAGATGAGGGAGCTGAGTCTGAAAAAGAAAACTATGAGGATATGAAGTGCGAATTGGCCTTGATGGATTGAGGAGAGTTGCCTAAAGAGATGACTATGGATAGGCAATAGCAAACTCATGGGAGAACTGTTTATTCCTTTCTGGCACAAAAGCAAAATGGGTAAGAGAGCCATTCCTTGGCTTACAAAGGAAATTAGAGAGTGTCCAATCCAAGGAAGGAGCATACAGATTGGCCAAGAAAAATAACATGTCTGAAGATTGGGAGTAGTTTAGAATTCAGCAAACAAGGGATTAATTAAGAAGGAGAAAACACAGTACGAAAGTAAGCTAGCAGGGAACATAAAGACTGACAGTATGTTTTTCCACAGATACATAAAAAGAAAGAGATTGGTGAAAACAAATGTGGGTCCCCTACTAACAGAAATGGGTGAATGTGTAATTGGGAACAAATAAATGGCTAGGGAACTGAATACATACTTTGGTTCTATCGTCAGAAAAGAGAACACAAATCAGATACCCCCCAGAATGTTGGAAAATGCAAGATTTAGTGAGAGGGAAGAACTGAGGGAGATCAATATTAATAGAAAAATGTGTTGGGAAAATTGATGGCATTGAAGGCAGATAAATCCCGAGGGCCTAATATTCTACACTCCAGAGTACTTAAGGAAGTGGCTTTAGAAATAATGGATACATTAGTGTCATCTCCAGGATTCTAAAGACTTTGGAAGAGACCCTGCAGATTGGAGGGTATCTAATAGAACATAGAACATAGAACATTACAGCACAGAACAGGCCCTTCGGCCTTCGATGTTGCGCCGACCAATATAAAAAGCAATGCCCCTCCAACCTAAACCATTCCCTTCTCCTCCATATACTTATCAACTAACCTCTTAAACGCCACCAAACTTGGCGCATCTACAACTGCTGCAGCAGGGCATTCCACTCCCGAACCACCCTTTGGGTAAAGAACCTGCCTCTGATATCCGTCTTATAACTATCACCCCTTAATTTAAAGCTGTGTCCCCTTGTGCTAGCTTTTTCCATCCTAGGAAAAAGGCTATCACTATCCATGTCACACCAATATTCAAAAAGGGAAATAGAGAGAAAACAGCGACTTATAGATTAGTAAAATTAATTTCGGTAGTGGTGAAAATTCTTGAATCTATTACAAGGACTTTCTAGTGAGGCATTTAGAAAGCAGTGGCAGAATCAGCATGGATTTATGAAGGGGAAATCATGCTTGATGCATCTTTGGAATTCTTTGAAGATATAACTAATAGAGGGAGCCTGTTGAAGTAGTAAATTTGGACTTTCAGTCCTGCAGAAAGATTATCATGAAAGATTAAAACACATGGAATTGAGGGAAGTATTGAGATTGATAGAAAACTGGTTGGCAGAGAGGAAACAGAGTAGGAATTAAGGGTGCTTTTCAAATTGGCAGGCAGCAACTAATGGGGTGCCACAGGAATCTGTGCTGCGATGTCTGTTGTTCACAATACAGTGCAGTCCCATTGTAATGTGATGGTTGGGGTCCATAAAATGTTATTGCGAATGTTATCGGGGTCATGCTAAATCAGGATTGCACTAAATTACTAAACCAGAAAGAACAACAAAAAAGGGTCCTCCGTCATATCATGTCATATCTGAATTTGCGCTAAATTTGGGCGTGTAAAATCGGGGTTATATATACTGTATACTGTATATATTAATGGATGAGGGAACAAAATGTAACATCTCAAAGTTTGCAGATGAAACCAAGTTGGGTGGGAGGATGAATTGTGACGAGGATGCAGAAATCCTTCAGAGTAATCTGGACAGTTGAGTGAGTGGGAAAATCAATGGCAGAATCAGCACAATTTAGATAAATGTTGAGGTTATTCACTTTAGAAGCAAAAAAAGGGTAGATTATTACCTGAATTGCTGTAAATTGGGAGGGGGGGGCGCTGTGCACTGAGACTTGGATGTCCTTGTACCCCAGTCACTGAAGGTAAGCATATAGGTGCAACAGGCATGTTGACCTTCATTGCGAGAGATTGCAAGTAAGGAGATGTGATGCGTTGTTACTAATATACAGAGCCTTGGTGAGGCCACACCTAAAGTATTGTGTGCAGTTTTGGTTGCTTTTTCTGAGGAAAGATGTTCTTGTTCTCAAGGGAGTGCAGCGAAGTTTTGCCAGGTTGATTCCGGGGATGGTGGGACTGATATATGAGGTGAGATTGACTAGATTTGGATTGTTTTCGCTGGAATTCAGATGAATGAAGAGGAATCTCATAGAATTCTTACAAAATTTTATCAAGACTAGACAGGGTAGATGCAACGAAGCTATTCCCGATGGTCAGAGGGTTCAGAACGAGGAATCACAGTCTGACGATTCAGGGTGGACCATTTGGAACAGATGTGAGGAGACATTTCTTCACCCAAAGAGTAGTGAGCTGTGGAATTTGTTACCACAGGAAGTAGTTGATGCCAAAATGTTGAATGTATTCAAGAGGCAGCTAGATATAGCACTTGGGGCAAATGGGGTCAAAAGTTATGGGGAAAATGCAGGATTAGGCTGTTGAGTTGGATGATCAGCCATGAAATGAATGATGAAATAGTTTCAAAGAGCCAAATTATCTCCTCCTGCTCCTATCTTCTGTTTCTGTGTTTCCATGAATCAGTCTCAATGGAATCATAACAAATCCTTTGGCCCAGATTTTTACTACAATGGAAAGTCTCTCCAACATGGCAAAAATCTACTGTCCCTGAACATAGCATGTTTAATTTTCACAAGGGTGGGACTGAAGTCATGCTGAGATTTGCATATGCATGTTTCAGAGACTGCTGGTTATTTAAATCCAAATTGCCTCCATGGAAATGGGGTTTTGGATGGCCAGGAGTGTGCAAATTGCACCAGATAACAGGAGCTCTGAAACGAAAACAGAAAATGTAGAAAATCTCAGCAGGTCCAACAGCATCTGCAGGGAGAAAATGGAGCCAATGTTGAATCTAGATGACCCTTTGTCAGGTCTGAACTTGGTGGATTTATTTAGATAGCCAAGGTTAGGTAAGGTGTCCCATTGTATGGGATCCGTGGACACCTTTTGAACGTAAAGCACCCTTTGTGAGAGGTAGGGCAATTAAAATATTGCAGGACCTGCTTTTAGTTTCAAACAAGCTATTTCCAGAAAAACAAATTTCATCGAAAAATGCTATATTCTAGAAGCATCGTTCAGGCCATTTAGTTTAATGTTTTAAAAGTTTATTGATGAGTGCCACAAGTAGGCTTACATAAACACTTCAATGAAGTTACTGTGAAAATCCCCTCATCACCACACTTCAGCATCTGTTCAGGTACACTGAGGAAGATTTTGCACAGCTAATGCACATAACCAGCATGCCTTTTGGACCGTGGGAATCCAGAGCACCCAAGGAAACTCACGCAGGCAAAGAACAAAGAAAATTACAGCACAGGAACAGACCCTTTGGCCCTCCAAGCCTGCACTGACCAAGTTGCCCGACTTAACTAAAACCCCCTATCCTTCTGGGGACCATATCCCTCAATTCCTATCCTTTTCATGCACTTGTCAAGATGCCCTTAAAAGTCATTATCGTATCCGCTTCCATTACCTCTCCTGGCAACATGTTCCAGGCACCACTACGCTCTGTATAAAAAATCTGCCTCATACATTTCCTTTAAACCTTGCCCCTTGCACCTTAAACCTATGCTCCCTAGTAAGGGAGAATGTGCAGACTCTGAACTGACAGTGACCGAGCTGGGAGTCAAACCCAGGTTTCTGGTGCTGTGACAGCAGTGCTAACTATTGTGCCACCCAACTGTTACCATTGAAATGCCTATCCTTCAGGCATTTCAAAAACTTTTTTTTTCCTTAAAAGAATGCCCCAGAGGAATGGGGCATTTATGTTATAAATCAATGACCAAAAGAGCCAAAAATATTTTTAAGATTATTTGTCCAGTGGTAGGCATCTATCTTACTTTAACATAGATTAAAGTATTATCCAGTCAGTATTTAAACTGGGGCATTGATCTTTCTTCAGCCTAAGCCACATTTGCGATACTTTTTCAATATGGATATACCTACACAACAAAACTGGTTGTTCCTTTTCTGGTGGTTCAGGATGTATCTCATCAGTTTGTCCTCCATTTTATTGGCAATTACTGATACTTCAGATTATAAAGATTTATGCTTTTTTTGTACAAATATTCTATGGCACTGATTTCATTGTCCAATCTAATCAAGCTATGACTTCTATTTCAAGCTTTTATGTCTGCTAGAACTACAACTATGAGTTGAATTATCAGAGGTTCTCTCTCCAATCTGAATTTTTTATCAGAGGGTTAGCTCAGTTGGTTGTTCATGATGCAGAGCAATGGCAACATGCAATTCTCATGTTTGTCGAGATTATTCATGAAGGTCTGCCTTCTCAACCTTGCTCCTTCCCCAAGGTGTTGTAATCCTCAGGGTAAAATCACCACCGGTCAGCTCTCCCAATCAAAGGAGACAGAGCAGCCTGTGGGACTTTGGCAACTGAGTATTTTATTCAGCAAGAATTACGCCGGGAGTCATTTTCATGATTTCAGTATTTAAACTGGGGCATTGACCTTTCTTCAGCCTAAGCCACATTTGTGATACTTTTTCAATATGGATATATTGAAATTTTCTTACTTTCCACTCTTTCACTCAATTCTGCCAGTCTAAGGAACTTGTTTCTTAGCTTTCATGCTGATCATCCAACCAATACTTAAATATGCAATAGTATTTTGTGCAAGTCCCACAGTTGTCATATTCCTCTATTTAGTCAGCCCCTTTAGAACATGTCATAGAGTTGTAGAGTTTACAGCATGGAAGAGGCGACTTAATAGAGATTTATAAGATGATGTGAGGCATTGATAGAGTGGACGATTGATAGATGTAGCTGTTATTAAGGGGCATAACTATAAGGTTCATGGTGGGAGATATAGGAGGGATGTCTGAAGTAGATTCTTTACTCAGAGTGGTTGGGGTGTGTCTGCTGTGATAGTGGGATCGGACATTTTAGGAACTTTCAAGCGGTTATTGGATAGGTATGTGAAGCACTCCAGAATTATAGGGAGGGCCCTTTGGCCAAACTTTTACATGCTGCTCTTTTTTTAAATCCCTAAGTTAATCCCTCTATTGCCTGCATTTGGTCCATATCCCTCTATACCTATTGTACTCATATGACTATCTAAATGCTTTTTAAAAGACAAAATTTTATCTGCCTCTACTACCACCTTTGGCAGCTTGTTCCAGAGACTTACCACCCTCTGTGTGAAAAAAATGCCCATCTGGACACTTCTGTATCTCTCCCCTCTCACTTAAACCTAAGCCCTCTAGTTTTAGACTCCCCTATCTTTGGGCAAAGAAATTGACTATCTAGCTGCTCTGTGCCCCTCATTATTTCCATAGACCTCCATAAGATCACCCCTCAGCTTCCTATGCTTCACAGAAAAAAGTCACAGTCTATCCAGCTTCTCCTTATTACTCAATCCATTAAATCCCGGTAGCATCCTAGTAAATCTTTTCACACTCTTTCTAGTTTAATAATATCCTATGATAGGGTGACTAGAATTGCACAGTAATCCAAGTGTGACCTTACCAATATCTTGTATAACTTCAACAAGACATTCCAACTCCATATTCAGTGTTCTGACTGATGAAACCAAACGTGCTGAATGCCTTCTTCATCACTCTGTTCACTCATGACTCCACTTTCAAGGAGCTATGAAAATATATCCCTAGATTTCTTTGTTCTGTAACTCTCCCCATTGCCCTACTATTAACTGAGTGAGTCCTGCCTTGGTTCATAAAAAATAGAAACATAGAACATTACAGCACAGTACAGGCCCTTCGGCCCTCAATGTTGTGTTGAGCTATATCCAATCCCATGATCATGCTATCCCCTCCCTATAATTCTGGAGTGCTTCACATACCTATCCAATAACTGCTTGAAAGTTCCTAAAATGTCCGATCCCACTATCACAGCAGACACACCCCAACCACTCTGAGTAAAGAATCTACTTCAGACATCCCTCCTATATCTCCCACCATGAACCTTATAGTTATGCCCCTTAATAACAGCTACATCTATCAATCGTCCACTCTATCAATGCCTCACATCATCTTATAAATCTCTATTAAGTCGCCTCTCATTCTCCTCTGCTCCAAAGAGAAAAGCCCCAGCTCCCTCAATCTTTCCCCATAAGACCAACCCTCCAAACTAGGCAGCATCCTGATAAATTTCCTCTGCACTCTCTCAATGCTTCCACATCCTTCTTATAATGGGGTGACGCTCATATTAATATAAATGCATCATCTTGCATTTGTTTAAATTAAACACTATCTGCCATTCGTCAGCCCACTGCCCAATTGATCAAGATCCCGTTGCAATTCAAGATAACTTTTTTCACTGTCTACTATGCCGCCAATCTTAGTGTCATTTGCAAACTTCTAACCATGCCTCCTATATTCTCATCCAAGTCATTAATATAAATGACAAATAACAGTGGATTCAGCACTGATCCCTGAGGTACACCACTGGTCATTGGCCTCCAGTTGAAAAACAATTATCTACAACCACCCTCTAGCTTCTGTCAAGAAGCCAATTTTGTATCCATTTAGATACCTCACACTGGATCCTGTGAGATTTAACCTTATGCAACAATCTACCATGTGGTATTTTGTCAAAGTATCTTGTGTTAGTTGAGAATCCAGTCTGGATAATTGTTCATTGATGTGATAACATCATGTGTGTCATGATCACTTCCACTATCACTAAATAAACCTTAATCTACTGCATTCTGTCCCACAGGAATTCACCATAAAACACAAGCATTTGAGAGAATGTTTAGCTTTGTTTAGCTTTACTGGCTGTTCTGAATCAAAGATTTTGAAATTAATTCTGATTAATCATGAAAAATTAATCATGATGGTTTAATTTCCACATTTGATAAGTACTGGCTTGTCATGATGACATATTACATTATCAGGTCCTTTCTATTCCTGATGACTCTGACTCTCACTTTCAGAGTAGGCTAAATCTTCTGAATTAAATAAATAATTCAAATGTGAAGGAAAAGATTGAACTAATTATAGTACCTTCTAAAACTGATAGGGATTAAATTCTCTGGTCATGAATTATTTGCCTTAACCACCCACAGCAGGGAGATTGTCAACTTGCAGCCTGGCTGATCACCTAAAATTTTACAAGCTATTTTATCAATAGCCACAGGATTGCTTTTACTGAGCCTACTGCCAAAAGAACTTTGAATTGTGGTACTCATGACTATGATGTCTATTTTTCAGATGTATCAATGAACTTGTCATTCTCAAAACTCCTCATTATCAGTCAGATACTTTGCTGCTGCCCAAGGCAATGAGATCTATTCAGCTATTACTCTTGTTCCCATTGTGTCAAGTCTGCGAAAGTACTTTTTTTCTGCCAGTTTTTAACCCTTCTGTTGTACTGACTGGCTAGACAAATGCCACCTAGGGTGTGGCTTGCATCTCAGGTCATTTGACCCATTCTCTTAAAGGAACGTGTCATATCATACATAGCAGACCCAGCAGCCACATCTTTTGGTAGGGTACCAGATTTCTAATATTCATAATGTACTGTACTGTACATATTTCCTAAACACAAGCATTGATATTGGTTACTATGATGTAGAGATGCCGGCATTGGACTGGGGTAAACACAGTAAGAAGTCTGACAACAGCAGGTTTAAGTCCAACTGATTTATTTGATAGTAAACTCACAAGCTTTTGAGGCTGAGCTCTTCGTCAGGCGAATGAGGTGTCTGAACACCTCATTCACCTGACGAAGAGTGGAGCCTCAAAAGCTTGTGAGTTTATTATCAAATAAATCAGTTGGACTTAAACCTGGTGTTGTCAGATTTCTTACATTGGTTACTATGGCAGAGAAATATAAATGAAATATGCTAAATGTCATGCTGCAATAGCAATGACACTTGAGGGACCCCCTGTGCAAGTCTGGGAATATGATGTGACATTTAATTCTAATAACTTTTAGGTAGTTAGATCTGTTGCAATAATGAAAAAAAATCAAAAAGTGAAAAGAAAGTAAAACTCATATCTTGTGGAAAATACCAAAACTATCAGCTTAACATACAACTAGAAAATAAAAAGACATCAATAAATTATGAGTGGAAGAATTAATAACCAATTCATGTAAAAAGAGAGAATATGAGCAGTTTGAAGCTGTTCTTCCTTCTATATGTCTTGACTGCACCACTTTCTCAAAAAGGTTTATCACCAGATTTCCTACTGCAGGAACATTTTATCTTGGTTTGTGTCCAGAATTGAGATTTTCAATTGCTTGTTTTGGTTGGGGCAAGATGTTTCTTTGTTTTTCTCTGTGCAAAACCCTTGGAATAAAAATCTGACAGAACTATGGAAATTCTGGCACGGTGTACTCAGAATAAACATAGTTTAGTTTATGGAATGATGCAGAAATGCCAGTGTTGGATTGGGGTGAGCACCGTAAGAAGTCTCACAACAGCAGGTTAAAGTCCAACAGGTTTATTTGGAATCATGAGTTTTTGGAACACTGCTCCTTCATCGGATAAGTGGATACTCTACTCACTCACCTAGTGAAGGAGCAGCATTCCAAAAGCTCATGGTTCCAAATAAATCTAGTTTAAGGAACTATAATGTCACCATTTTTACAAAGCCAAATTCAATTTAACCAAATTGCAGAATGGGAATACTTTCTAAAAATACTTCAATTTTACTAAACAGACAGTAAATGAGGAGACCTGACAGCAATATTAGGAAAAAAATTTGGATTTTTTTGCTTAATGATGAATTTAAATGTAAAGTACATTTTATACGTGTCAATATTATAATTAGAAATCAAAGGGAAGCATATTACAAAATGATGAAAGATTGCAGGGATTGGAGGTACAGCATGAGTTGGATGTGTATTATGCATGAAAAGAAAAAGGCTAGTACGCAAGTACAGCAAATAATTAGGAAAGTTAGGAGAATGTTATCACTTGTGAGGGGATTTGAATAGTAGAGAGATGAGGCTTCAGTTATACAAAGTGAGACCACATTTGGAGTACTGTGTACAGTATTGGTCACTTTATTTAAGTGAGGATGTAAAGGTATTGGAAGCAGTTCAGAGAAGATTTACCAGATTAATACCTGGAATGGTGAGTTGTTTTGCAAGGAAAGACTGAACAGGCTCAGCTTGTATCAGCTGGAGTTTAAGAGTGAAAAGTGGCTTGATTAAAACATAATATCTTGAGGGGTTTTGACAGAGTGATGTGGAGAGGATATTTGTTCTTGGGGTAGAATCTAGAACTAAGGATCACTGTTTAAAAATAAGGGGTTATCCATTTGAAACAGATGAGGCAATTTTTTTCCTGAGGGTCATGGGTCAAAGAACAAAGAAAATTACAGCAAGGAATGGCCCTTTGGCCCTCCAACCCTGCACTGGCCATGCTGTCTGACTGAACTAAAACCCCTAGCCCTCCTAGAACCATTCCCTCCATTCCTATTATAATTATGTATTTGTCCAATGTGTCTTAAAGCTCATTATCGTGTCTGCTTCCACTGTTTCCCCCCTGCAGCGAGTTCTAGGCACCCACCACCCTCTATAAAAAAGCTTGCTTCGTTCATGTTCTTTAAACTTTGCCTCTTACACCTCAAATCTATACCCCCTACTAATTTACTCTTTGACCCTGGGAAAAAGCTTCTGACTATCCATTCTGTTCATGCCCTTCATAATCTTGTAGACTCATATCAGATCGCCCCTTAACCTCTGTCATCCCTGTGAGAACATACCAAGTTTCTCCAATCTCTCCTCATAATTGATGTTTTCCATATTAGACACCATCCTGGTAAATCTTTTCTGCACACTCTCCAAAGCCTCCACGTCTTTCTAGTAGTGTAGCAACCAAAATTGAACACTATATTCCAAGTGTAAACAAACTAAAATTCTATAAAGCTGCAATGTGACTGGCCAATTTTTAAACCCAATGCCCCAGCCAATGAAAGCAAGCAAGTCATCTGCCTTCTTGACTACCTTCTCCATCTGCATTGCCACTTTCAGTGACTTGTGTACCTGTGCACCCAAATCTCTCTGTCTATCAATACTCTTAAGGTTTCAGCCATTTACTGTATATTTCCTATCTGTATTAGGCCTTTCAAAATGTATTACCTCATTTATCTGGATTAAACTCCATCTGCCATCTCTCCGCCCAAGCCTACAATCAATCTACATTCTGCTGTGTCCTCTGATGGTCCTCATCGCTATCCACAAATCTAACCTTTATGTCATCTGCAAACTTACTAATCAAACGAGTTACATTTTCCTCCAAATCATTTATATACATTATAAACAGCAAAAGTCCCAGCACTGATCTCTGAGGAACACCAATTGTCACTGCCCTCCATTCAGAAATACACCCTTCCAGTGCTACCTCTGTCTTCTATGATTAAGCCAGTTCTGTATGCATCTTGCCAGCTCACCTCTGATCCCGTACGACTTCATCTTCTGTAACAGTGTGCCATGAGCACCATTGTCAAAAGCTTTATTGAAGTTCATATAGACAACATCCACTGCCCTACCCTCATCACTTCCTCGAAAAACTCAATCAAGCTAGTGAGACATGACTTCCCCTTCATAAAACCAAAGTCTTTGGAATTCTGTTCCTGCAAAGGTCATGGAAGCAGAATATGTGGTTATTTTTAAGACAGAACTGGTTAGGTTCTTGGTAATAGATTATTGGGAGTAGGCGGGATGCAGATTTGAAGCTACCATCAAATCAGCCATCTTAGTAAATGATGGAGAAAGTTCGAGAGGCTAAATGACCTACTTCTGCTCCTTGTTCACATATAAAATCAGATGGTGAAAGATAGAACTGACCTTAAGATATTTTAGAGATACGTAATAAAAACATACACATCCTTACCCAATGGCACAGTTTCAATCTGGATTCATTTACAGGGTCACGAGTGTAAAATCCCCACAGTGCAGAAGGAGGCCATTGAGCCCATCAAGTCTGCACCTACACTCTGAGAGTGCAGGTTCACCTCCCCCCCAACCTAATCCCATGCATTTATCCCACTAATCCTCCAAGGGGCAATTTGCCCTGACTAATTCTCCTAATGTGCACATTTTTGGATTATGGGAGGAAATTGGAGCACCTGAAGGGAACCCACACAGACACAAGCAGAATGTGCAAACTTCACATAGACACATTCACCCATGGTTGGAATCAAACCTGGGTACCTGGCGCTGTGAAGCAGCAGTAGTAACCATGGTACTGCTGAATATCCACCAGCTAAATCTAGCATATAACCAAATGAGGCATCAAAGTGCATCAGCAAAGTCAATGGGAGTCAGGAGAAAACATTTACATGGGTTCTGATCATAATCGAGGGAAGGTGTTGTAGAGCCTGGAAACCAATCATCTAAGCCTTAAGATAGAGCTGCAGGGTTCCTCAGAGGTGACGTCTGAGGCTCATTCATCTTCAGTTTTTGCATCAATGACTGTCCCTCCACTATAAGATCAAAGTTGAAATGTTCCCTAATGATTGCACAGTTTTCAATATCAATCGCAACATCTCAGATACTGAAGCAGTCTATGTCCACTTGCAATGGACAGTGTTCAGGTTTGTCCTGATAACTGGCAGGTAACATTTGTTAGGCAATCACCATTTCCAACAAGACAGAATCTAACCATCTCCCTTTGACATTCAATGGCATTAGCATTGCCAAATTTCCCATCATGAATATCTTGGGTTACCATTGACCAGAAACTTGACTGGACCAACTATATAAATACTGTGGTTATGAGAACTGGGAGTTCTGAAATAAGCAGATCACCTTGTATGAGGTTAAATCTAATGGGGTCCAAGGTGAGGTAGCCAATTGAATACAAAATTGGCTTGATGACAGATGCCAATAGTTATAGAGGGTTGTTTTTCAAACTTGAAGTCTGTGCCTAGTGGTGTGCCTCAGGGGTTGGTGCTGGGTCCACTATTATTTGTCATTTATATTAATGATTTGGGTGAGGATTTAGGTGGCATGGTTAGTAAGTTTGTAGATGACACCAGAATCGCTGGCATAATGGACAGTGAAAAAGTTTATCTAGGATTGCAACAGGATCTTGATCAATTAGGCTAATGGGCTAATGAATGGCAGATGGAGTTTAATTTAGGTAAATGCAAGGTGATACATTTTGGTAGATGGAACCAGGGCAGGACTTATTCAGTCAATAGAAGACATTGGAGAGAGTTATAAAACAAAGAGATCTAGGGGTCCAGCTTCTTGAAAGTAGAGTCACAGGTGGACAGGGTGGTGAAGAAGGTATTCAGCATGTTTGATTTCATTGATCAGAATACTGAATATAGGAGTTGGGATGCTGAAGGTAAATAAGACATTGGTAAGGTCACAGTGGTTAGCATTGCTGCTTCACAGTGCCAGGGACCAGAGTTCTATTCCTGACTTGGGTCAATGTGTGTATGGAGTTTGGATGTTTCTTCCTGTGCCTGCGTGGATTCCCTCCAGGTGCTCCAGTTTCCTCTCACTTCTGAAATATACGCTGGTTAGCTGCATTGACCTGAACAGGTGCCAGACAGTGGCAACCAGGGGAATTTCACAGTAATTTCATTGCAATAGTAACGTAAACCTTAATTGTGACTAATAGATAAACTTTATTTTTACTTTACTTTCATTCTGGTTACCTTATTAAAGAAAAGATATTATTGAACTAGAAAGAGTACAGAAAAGATTTACTAAGATGGTTCAGGGATTTGATAGTTTGAGTTATAAGGAGAAGCTGGATAGATTAGATTTGTTTTCCCTAGAGTGTAGGAGGCTTAGGGATGACGTTATAGAGTTCTATAAAATAATGAGGGGCCTGGATACGGTAGATAGTGGATATCTTTTCCCAAAGGAATAGGAGTCTAAAACTAGAGGACATAGGTTTAAACTGAGAGGGCAGAAATACAAAAGAGTATAGAGCTGCAATTCTTTCACACAGAGGGTGGTGAGTGTCTTGAATGAAGTGGCAGAGGTACTAGTAAAGGCAGTACAATTTTGTCTTTTAAAAAGCATTTAGACAGTTACATGGGTAAAATTAGTAGAAAGGGATATGTGCCAAATGCAGGCAATTGGGACTAGCTTAATAATAAAAACTGGGCATCACGGACAATGTGGGCCAAAGGGCTTATTTCCATGCAGTAAACCTCGATGACTCTGTAACCTTCTGATTCCCAAATGCCTGTTTACCTTCTATAAGGCATGCTAGAAGTATGTTGAAATATTCTCCAACTGTTTTGATGAATACAGCTCCAACAACATTCAAGACAAAGCAAATGAACTTGATCAATACACCACCTGTCACTTAATCATTTCACTCTTTCCACTGTGTGCATACAATCACACAATGTGTAACATTTACAACATGTACTACAACTGACCAAGATTCTTTCAATAACACCTTCCACTCAGAGGGACAAGGGCAGCAGACAGAGGAATACCAGATTTCTATAGTTCACCATCCAAGTCATCCACAATACTAAGGTGTGGGATAAAATGAAATTTGACCAAATGGATAAGTAACTGGCTGTCTCATAGAAGACAGAGGGTGGTGGTGGAGAGAAAATTTTCCGAGTTGGAGGCCAGTTACCAGCGGTGTACCACAGGGATCAGTGCTGGATCCTCCATTATTTGTGATTTTTATCAATGACTTGGAAGAGGGACTGAAGGGTGGGTTAGTAAATTTGCTGATGACACCAAGATTGGTGGAGTAGTGGATGAGGTGAGGACTCTTGTAGGCTGCAAAGAGACATTAATAGATGCAGACCTGGGCAGAAAAGTGGCAGATGGAGTTTAAACCTAACAAGTGTGCAAGGTGGTTCATTTTGGTAGGATAAACTTAAATGTCGATTACAGGATCAACGGCCGGGTTCTGAGGAACGTGGAGGAGCAGAGAGATCTTGGAGTTCATACCCACAGATCTCTGAAGGTTGCCACTCAAGTGGATAGAGCAGTGAGGAGAGTGTGTTAGCATTTATTAATAGGGGGTTTGAGTTTAAGAGCCATGAGATTATGCTGCAACTGTACAGGACCTTGGTGAGACCACATTTGGAATACTGTGTGCAGTTCTGGTCACCTCACTATAAAATGAATGTGGAAGCATAGGAAAGAGTGCAGAGTAGATTTACCAGGATGCTGCCTGTTTTGGAGGGTAGGTGTTATGAGGAAAGGTTGAGAGAGTTGGGGCTTGTCTCTTTAGAACGGAGGAAAATGAAAAGCAACTTAGAGGTTTATAAGATGATGAATGGGAAAGATAGAGTGGATATGCAGAGACTATTTCCTCGGGTGGATGTAAGTGTTACTAGGGGCATAACTTTAAGGTTCATGATGGGAGATATAGGAAAGATGTCCAAGGTAGATTCTTTACTCAGAGAGTGGTTGGAGTATGGGATGCACTGCCTGATGTGATAGTGAAGTCG
This sequence comes from Sphyrna mokarran, assembly GCA_024679065.1. Lineage (NCBI taxonomy): Eukaryota > Metazoa > Chordata > Chondrichthyes > Carcharhiniformes > Carcharhinidae > Sphyrna > Sphyrna mokarran. Next base: position 34,575,496 of record JAGIQG010000022.1, on the reverse strand, counting down.
GACACTTTAGGAACTTTCAAGCGGTTATTGGATTGGCACATAGAGCACACCAGAATGATAGAGAGTGGAATAGCTTGATCTTGGGTTTGGACATAGTTCGGCACAACATCGAGGGCCAAAGACCCTATACTGTGCTATGTTGTTCTGTGTTCTATAATTTGGAACTATGTCATTCTTCTTTCATCACCATTCAATCAAATTCCTAAACTCCCTCCTTAACAGCACTGTGGTTATAATTAATATGTGCCATAGCAATTCAAGTAGATGGCTCACAACCACTTTTTCAGCAATACTCACCTAAGAATATAAAAAAACTTCCTAACACCACAGCTTTAAACTGTGCGTTTATAGGAGTATATATGATTCCTCAGCTAATGCTGCATTTTATTCAGCTTAAATGATATATGTTAATAGATTTCCTTTCTGTTCTCTAAATTAAAAAACTATAAATTATCAACATTCAAAACAAATTATATGAAAGCCTTCAATGTTCTGCCCAAAGCATTATACTGTGAGATGACTCTCTTCTAGGACTCCTAATAATTTATTGGCACATGCAATTCTTTATGCACAACTGTCTGAGTGTTGCTGAGTTGTATTCACTCATTCAATTTCAGAGATTTCCTTTTTCTCCAGTGTTTGCTTCAAGTCAGTAAGGTCAATCTGTAACTTTTGCTCACCACAGGACTTCTCAGATTATTATCCCATAAAGAACATACATGCATTACATACGACTGGTGTCTTCCATAAATCGATCATAGAAAATTTTACTTAAAATATTTAACAAATATAATTCCATATCCACTTCCAGTTTTTTGGCAGTTGAAGTATATTAACCACCCTTTTTATTTTCTTGGCTTCCTAAGATAAAGGACAACATTTCCCATTCTCACACTGACTAGCTTCATTTTTTTTGGTTCACATTTATCAGATTTAACTTAATGTTTTATTTGCCCTGAAAATATTATTTATATTAGTCTGTAAAACTGTAACAATTAATTAACGTATCAAAACTAATATCTGGTTTAGTATGAATTTGCAGCCAGTGCAAGTGACTCATCAAGCATTGCAATTGTTCTGTCTCTTCTGAACATATACAATACCTTTCAGAAATGACCATTACAATTAAACAAGATGATTTAATACTTGTCAAATAGGATTGTTGATCTCACATTATTCGAGATCTATTCTGCTTAACATCTAAACTAATACATTTAACAACTTTATAAGACTGAATTACAATTTTAAATCAAAAGAGAAAATGCTGGAAAATCTCAGCAGATCTGGCAGCATCTGTAAGGAGAGAAAAGGGCTGATGTTTTGAGTCCGCCCTTTGTCAAAGTTAAAAGGCACAGTAAGTGGAAGATATTTATACTGTAGGGGGAGGGAATGAAAGATGAGTCACAGCCAGAGAAACTAGGGCAAAAAACTGCTAATAGCTATCCATAGAGAGAATAAAGGATGTGAGTGGCTGGACTTATCCTTGAGGTACACCTCCTGGAACTTGTGTGAATGGATGTGAATAAAAAAAATTTAAATAGTACTCTAATCTTATTAATACTATACTTTTCAAATTTCACAATACCACATCATAAGAAATAGTTAACATATACCAGATGCCTAAAAGTTTCCCTTTATGATACCAATGAAAAATTGCATTGTCTACTTTTGGTTCAACACAGTCTACTTTCAGCTAAATAGATCTTATTGAACAATACCATATCCTGCAGGTATTATTTAGGTAAAGAATGCATTTTATTTTGTTTCCCTAGTTTTGCTTCAATATCTGCTACCTCTTTAGTTGTTTCAAAAATACTTTCTCAAACATATCACCATGCATATGTTATTTGAAAAACAAATAGTTGAACTATACTCTCATATATATTTCCAAAAGAGGTAAAAAGATTATTTATTTACAAGAGATTATTTATTCTAATTATTTATTTACAAGAGATATACATTATAAACATATACCTCTTCACCAGCCCACACAGCTTCAGGTTGTTCCATTTTATAGACACACTTGAAACCCTAGTTAATGCCCACCAACTGCAAACCATTAAGTACAATTAATATGCAATTAACAATCAAGTTTTTATTTTGTTTGTAAACATGGAATATTTATAATTGTATACTTATACAAATGACATAAAAAAACTTACCTCCAAATTTAGCAGCTTTAGCTGCTGCATATCCATCTGCAACGATAGAAGATTGGCAAGTTATAGCAAAATACAGAAGATATAAAATAGAACTATGAGTCACATTATGAAGAAAAACAGGAGACCTTCAATACATAAAAGCCCCATTCCCGAAACTTTCAACATTAACGTGAGCTTAGTAATCTTTAAGATCAAAAGAAAATATGGAATAAAATCATTTTGCCCACAACTTTGTTTCTTCCATTGAGCACCTGAACAGTTGGTTGCATCCAAAAAGAATTGAACTAGGAAGGGCAATTGTCTTTCAAGTTGACTCTGGTAAATCTGGAACCGCAGAGGAAACTTGCTGAACAAAAGTTGCTTGAGTACCCACTAGCACATAGAACATAGAACAATACATGAGGCCCTTTGGCCCTCAATGTTGTGCCAAGCTATGTCCAATCCCAAAATCAAGCTGTCCTACTCCCTATCATTCTGGTGTGCTCCATGTGCTTATCCAATATCTGCTTGAAAGTTCCTAAAGTGTCCGACTCCACTATCACAGGATGCAGTCTATTCCACGCCACAACAACTCTCTGAGTGAATAATCTACCTTGGACATCCCTCCTCTATCTCCCACCATGAACCTTATAGTTATGCCCCCTAGTAACAGCTACATCCACCTGAAGAAATAGTTTCTGCATGTTCACTCTATCTATCCCCCTCATCATCTTATAAACCTCTATTAAGTCACCTCTCATCCTCCTCCGCTCTAAAGAGAAAAGCCCTAGCCCCCACAACCTTTCCTCATAAGACCTATCCTCCAAACCAGGCAGCATCCTGGGAAATCTCCTCTGCACTCTCCAATGCTTCCACATCCTCCTTATAGTGAGGTGACCAGAACTGAACACAATATCCCAGATAAGGTCCCATAGAGGTCCTGTATAGTTGCAGCATAATCCCATGGCTCTTAAACTCAAACCTCCCATTAATAAACACTAACACACTATAAGCCATCTTCACGACTCTATCCACTTATCAGAGATCTGTGGACATGAACCCCAAGATTTCTCTTTTCCTCCGAATTCCTCAGAATCCTGCCGTTGACCCTGTAATCTGCATTCAAGTTTGTCCTATCAAAATGAATCACCTTGGTAGCCTGAGCTACCAACAGATTTCTACATTTTAATATAGGTGGTATGGTAGCACAGGGGCAGAATGATAGCAGTGATTAGCACTGCTGCTTCACATCTCCAGGAACCTCGGTTTGATTCCGGCTTGGGTCACTGTCTGTGTGGAGTTTGCACATTCTCCTCATGTCTGCGTGGGTTTCCTCTGTGTGCTCCGGTTTTCTCCCACAATCCAAAGATGTATGGGTTAGGTTGATTAGCATGCTAAAATTGTCCTTAGTGTTCTGAGATGCGTAGATTAGAGGGATTAGTAGGTAAATATGTAGGGATATAGGGATAGGACGTGGGTGGGATTTTGGTCAGTGTAGACTCAATGGGCCAAATGGCCTCTTTCTGTACTGTAGGATTTCTATGATTCTATGATTCTAATATATATTCCAGCAATATTTCTCAGTAAGTGTTAATTGATCCTGGATTAGGAAAGATTGCATGCATAGATAGTGAATTTGGGAGTAGTGTTTGAAGCTCCACCACTCACATTTGGGAAAACATTAAATACGGATGGTTGACATTAACTCTGATGGTGTTAATCCCATTACAAGTTCATTGAGGCAAGAATAACACCTTACTTCATACTTAATCCCTTAAGAAAACCAATACTTCTGTGCAATTCATCTGAATTAATCCATGTAAATTCCCAAGCCTTGATCCAATATGATTAAGTGCTCTATCTTTGAACATATTTAAAGTGAGACAGACATATTTTTGGTCCCTCAGTGAATCAAGTGCAGAGAGCAGAACAGAAATTGGAGTTGAAGCCAAAGATCGGCCATGTTCGCATTGAATTGGTTGTATGGTCTATTCTTGCTTCTGTCTCCAAGCAATTCTTATTTGTCTTATCTCAGTGAATTTAAAATGTTATTCATGAGAGATCAATTACCTGCAGCACCTCCTGCAACAGTTCGAGGTACACCTCCTGGAACTTGTCCTGGTGCAATTCCTGGAATGACAGAAGAGGGCAGTTACAATTATTGAATGCCAAATAAACGCAACAGAAGAGCATATTGTTGGTACTAAAGACATTTCTTTGACAGTATCTTGTAAGATGGTTTGCAACTCACAAAAACAAAATAATGTAGATATTGAAATCAAATAGAAATAAAAAATGCTGGAAATACTCAGCAGGTGGGGCAGAATCCATGGAGAGAAAGAGTTAACTTTTTAAATCATCATGGCCTTTCATTGGAAAAAAAATTAGAAGTATTTCTAGAAAGATTTGAGATGGCAGCAGGGAGTGCTTTAGCAAGAACAAAACGGAAGGTCTGTGATAGATAAAGGGTAAGTGAGATTAAATAATAAACAGATTTCACGGTGCAAATGTGAAGGAAAGTGATAATGCATTGTGTAAAAACAAAAATGCTGGTGAGATGTGAATGGCTATAGAGAAGCCATCTGAATGCAATATGAAGAGATAAAACCAACCCTGCCAAAAAAGGCCATAATGTGCCTGTCTGGACTTAACAACTTTAGGCAGTAAATTTCCCTTTCCATATAACCATAGAAAATTACAGCTCAGAAACAGGCCTTTTGGCCATTCTGGTCTGTGCTGAACCATTTTTTGCCAAGTCCCACTGACCTGCACTTGGACCATATCTCTCCATATCCCTCTCGTCCAAGTTTTTCTTAAGTGTTAAGTGACTCTGCATTTACCACTTTATCTGGCAACTCATTCCACACTCCCATCATTCTCTACGTGAAGAAGCCGCTGCTAAATGTTCCCTTTAAACTTTTCTCCTTTCACTCTTAACCCATGCCCTCTGGTTTTTGTCCTCCCCAAGTCTCAGTGGGAAAAGACTGTTTGCATTCACTCTATACCCATCAAAATCTTATACACCCCTATCAAATCTCCCCTCATTCTTCTACGCTCCAGGGAATAAAGTCCTAACCTATTCAATCTCTCTCTGTAACTCAGCTCCTCAAGTCCCAGCAACATCCTCGTGAACCTTCTCTGCACTCTTTCAACCTTATTTACATCCTTCTTGTAACTAGGTGATCAAAACGGTACACAATACTCTAAATTCGGCTCACCAAAGCCTTATATAACCTTACCATAACACTCCAACTTTTATACTCAATACTCTGATTTATAAAGGCCAATGTACCAAAAGCTCTATTCTTACCCCATCCACCTGTGATGTCACTTTTAGGGAATTCTGTACCTGTATTCCCAGATCCCTTTGTTCAACTGCACTCTTCAGAGTCCTATCATTTACTCTGCATTCAACTTTGTTTTGTCCTTCCGAAGTGTAGTACCTCAACTTGCCTGCATTAAATTCCATTTGCCATTTTTCAGCCTATTTTTCTATTTGGGCCAATTCCCTTTGCAAACTTTGAAAACCTTTCTCACTGTCCACTATACCTCTAATTTTTGTATCATCAGCAAATTTGCTGATCCAATTTACCACATTGTCATCCAGATCATTGATATAGATGACAAACAACAATGGACCCAACACTGATCCCTGTGGCACACCACTAGTCACAAGCCTCCACTCAGAGAAGCAATCCTCCATAACCACTTTCTGGCTTCTTCCATTGAGCCAGTGTCTAATCCAATTTACTACCTCTCATTGTATACCTAGCGACTGAACCTTCCTAAGTAACCTCCCATGAGGGACCTTATCAAAGGCCTTGCTAAAATCCAGGTAGACAGCATCCAATGCCTTTCCTTCATCTACTTTCCTGGTAACCTCCTCGAAAAACTCAGATTGGTCAAACATGACCTACCACGCACAAAACTATGTTGACTCTCCCTAATAAATCCCCGTCTATCTAAATATTTGTAGATCTTATCCTTTATCACACGTTCCAATAAGTTGCCATCAACGACTTCAAACTTACTGGCCTATAATTTCCCAGATGTTTTTTGGAACCTTTTTCAAACAATGGAACAACATGATCCACCGTCCAATCATCTGGCACCAGCCCCGTGCATACTGACCTTTTAAATAGAACTGCCAGGGCCCTGCAAGTTCACTATTAACCTGCCTCAAGATCCGTGGAAATACCCTGTCTGGTCCTGGGGATTTATCCACTCTGATTTGCCTCAAGACAGCCAGCACCTCCTCCTCTTCAATCTGTAAAGGTTCCATGAACTCCCTACCTGTTTGCCCTATTTCCGTAGACTCCATGTCCGTTTCCATGGTAAATACAGATGCAAAAAAACTATTTAGTATCTCCCCCATGTCTTTTGGTTCCATACACAATCTACCACTCTAGTCTACAAGAGGACCAATTTTATCCTTCACTATCCTTTTGCCCCTAACATACCTACAGAAGCACTTTGGATTTTTCTTCACTCTGTCTGCCAAAGCAACCTCATCTTCTTTTAGCTCTCCTGATTTCCCTCTTAAGTAGCTTCTTGCACTTTTTATACTCCTCGAGCATCTGATCTGTTCCTTGCCACCTGTATATTTCACACTACTCTCTCTTCCTCTTAATCAGCATTACAATCTCCCTTGAGAACCAAAGTTTCTTATTCCGATTTACTTTGCCTTTAATCCTGACAGGAACATACAAACTTTCAAAATTTCTCTTTGAAAGCCTCCCACTTTCCATTTACATCCTTACGAGAGAACAGACTGTGCCAATCCCAGATCCTTTCTCATTTCATCAAAGTTGGCCTTTTTCCAGTTCAGAACTTCAACCCGAGGACCAGATCTATCCTTACCCATGATCGGGTTGAAACTAGTGGCATTATGATCACTGGATCCAAACTGTTTCCTCACACTCACATCCGTCACCTGCCCTAACTCATTTCCCAATACAGATCCAATATCGCATCCTCTCTGGTTGGCACTTCTATACACTGATGTAGAAAATTCTCCTGAACACATTTTACAAAATCTACCTTGTCCAAACCTTTATCTATACGTGAGTCCCAGTCTATATGTGAAAAATTAAAATCCTCTACTATCATAACTTTGTGTTTCTTGCAGTTGTCAGCTATCTTTCTGCTGATTTGCTCCTCCAATTCTCTTTGTTAGGTGGTCTATAATACAACCTCATTAATGTGATTATACCTTTCCTGTTTCTCAGCTCCTCCCATAGGGCCACTGTAGACAAGCTCCCTAATCTACCCTGCCTGAGAACCGCTATAAAATTTTCCCTGACCAACAATGCCACCACCTCCCCCTCTATGTTTTATCCCTCTGCCTCTATCACACCTGAAACATTGGCACCCTGGAACATTGAGCCTCCTTTAGCCAAGTTTCACTAATGGCTATAATGTCATATTTCCACATGTCAATCCACGCCTTCAGCTCATCTGTCTTCCCCACAATACTCCTGGCATTGAAACAGACGCACCTCAAAAGATTATTTCCACCACACTCAACTTTTCCATTTATGATTTTGCACGAACTAACCTGTCTTTTTACCCACACTCCACTATCTGCTCTGGTACTCTGATTCCCATCTCCTTGCAAATCTAGTTTAAACGTCCCCCAGTTACACTAGCAAACCACCCTGCAAGTATATTGGTCTCCTTGTAGTTTAGGTGTAACCTGGCTCTCTTGTACAGGTCCCACCTACCCCAGAAGAGGCCCCAATGATCCAAGAATCAGAAAACCTGCCCCTATACCAGTTCCTTATTCACGTGTTCATCCACCCAAGCATCTTTCTCTTTTCCTCAATGGCACATGGTACAGGTAGCAATCCTGAGATTACTACCGATGTGTACCATGACATCTGGTTGATCACCTTCCCACTTTACAGCGCTGGGCACACAACCAGAGACATCCCGGACCTTGGCACCTGGGAGGCAACAAACCATGTGGGAGTCTCTGTCCTGACCACAGAACCTCCTGTCCGTATCTCTGACTACTGATCCCCTACCACTACCGCTTCCCTCTTCTTCCTCTCACCCTTTTGCACTGCAGAACCAGACTCAATATCAGAGTTCTGGCTGTTGCAGCTTATCCCAGGTAAAACATCTTCCACAACAATATCCAATTCAGTATACCTGTTTTGGAGGGGAATGGCCACATGGGAACCCTGCTCTGCCTGTCCTTTTACATTTCCATTCTCTCTTCTTACAGTAATCCAATTTCCTGTGTTCTGCTGCTTAGGTGCAACTACCTCCCTAAAGTTGCTGTCTATATACTTCCCATTCTTCTGAATTAAACAGGGGTCATCAAGCTCCTTCTCCAGTTCCCTAATGTGCTTTGCTAGCAACTGCAGCTGGATGCATCTCTTGCAGGTGTTGTCATCAGGGATACCAGAGGTCTCCCTGATCTCCCACATCCTGCAAGAGGAGCATTCCAACATCTTGCTTGGCTTTTTTTTCTTACTCCATCTTACACTGCCTTCCCATTTTTTGTAGTTTGTTGTCCATTCTGTTTTAGCTCCTTGGCCCAACACAACACCACTTCTTCCCTACTTGACCACCTGTTCCTGCCTGTTCAGTTGCTCCCTTTAACATATTCTGCTTTCTGAGTTTTTGCCACCATTAGCACCCTTCATCTCTTCGTGGCACCATTTACTCCCTTTGTATTAGTTCCTGGACAAATTTGTCCATATCCCCTTTGCCACACCCTATCTCTTGTCTTCTATTCTACCCCATCTCTTCCGCCTCTTTCCAACTACATAATCTCAGCCTTGCGTCAGTTCAGTAGAAAGATCATTTGGATCCAATATTTTGGGTAGAATTTCAAAACCAAAAATGGCAATGTATCAGATTCTGACTAAAAACGAGTGTGTTTTGCTCTACAAACAAAGCCAGGTTTTCTCACCAGATTTTCTGACACATTGTCAGAAAAAAATTCAGAGGCACATGGTTTGTGCTGTTATTCTGGAGGGGTGCAGCTTAACAGCATTGGCAAAGCAGATTCCATAGCGATAAGGTGACATTTCTCAAAGTTAATTTAAAGCCTTGCTCTCACCCCGATGAACATCAGTAACCTCAGTGGACAAGTAATGCTCCAAATCCTTGCATGCACAGAGGCAATCATTCCCCAACCTACTCAATGACTAGTGAACCCAACCATATAGATACAGACACACATGGATTCCCACACATAAGGGGAACCCCCCCTCAGACACCCTAGAGGCCCTACACTTCTGGTTCCGAGAGCAGTGCCCTGACCATGTCCCACATCACCTGAGGGTTATACTCATCTATGCAGCCCTAGCACGTTCATCATGATTAGTTTTATTTTCAAAAGCCAGTGATTTCCACTGGTTTGATGTCAGGCCTGCAGGGGGTTAATGGGGTTATGCACAACGGTGCCCATCTTTTAATACTATGTAAATTAATTTAAGCTAATGGAAATCAGGTTCATGTTCTTTTTGGGTACAAACCTGATTACATCACAGGTTGTGGGGATGAGGGAAGTGGGAAAGATCTTAAGATCTAGCAGCTTGCAGAATCCCACCTGATAACTCTGTTTCTCTCTACAGATGCTGCCAGACTGTTGAGTTTATCCAGCATTTTTTTGTTTTCCTTTTAGATTTCCAGGGGATCCACAGTATCATCTATTAATTTCAACCTTGCAAAAATTTGAACTGCCTGGAAGCCACAGCGTTTTGGGAGACTAGCAGATTTGTACACCCTTTCACAAACATCATTTGACAATTTACCTAAACACTTTTAATTAGTGCTGTTCATTGTTACAAGAATGAGATAAATATGCTAAATGTTATTTGTGATAGAAGTGATTTCCAGGGGTCCAATTACGCATTTATAGAAATAGAGAAAAGTCAATTCTAGTAACTTTTAGGTAGTAACGTCAGTTACTACTGATGCCTATGGATGAAACAGTGAAATGCTGTGAGGAGGAAAAGAGCAAAGCTCAAAATTCTGATAAAATATCAAAATAAACCATCAGCTTAAAGTACAACTTGAAAATAGTCAAATGGATATTAATAAATTGTGTGAAAGAAATCATGCTAGGTAGAACATTTTAATGAGAGAATATTGAACAATATGTTACTGCCTTTGCTGCTATTTGTCATTACTTTAATTCCTGATTGTATATTTTATTGAATACATCTTTTACTTGTATAGATTTCTAACCAAGAATTTATTTACTGATGCAGCAACATTTTTACACTGGTCTATGTCCATAAGAGAGAGGTGTATGCTTGTTTTTTCTGGACTAAATCCCTGCAATAAAGACCTGATTGAATTATGGAACCCTGAGTTCCAAAATCCAGAAATGGATATTGTTTAATTTATAGAACTATAATCTAATCTAAGCTTCTCAAAGTCAAACTCAATTCAGCCAATTTGCAGAATAATATTTCTAAAATCACTTCCATGTTGCTACTCAGTGAGGAAAGGTAATAGCAATAAAACAATTAAATTCATCATACAATTGATACTTCTCAAGAAATGTTTGCCATTAATTTTCTGTGTTTGATAATGCAATAAAATTTGATGACAGCTGACAAAGAATGGAAATCTTTAATCACAATTAAATACAGACTGAAATTTTGGGTGGAGCCAGCTGCCTCGTCAAATTTTATAGAAAATCTCAACCATTGAATCAATTCAGATCCACTTGTCCATTTATTTTTATTTTTTATCATAAGATATGCAGACATTTGAGACATTTATTTTTAATGTGGATTAAAGTGTCATCTTCATAAACATAACAGTGCTGCCCATCATGGTGTGGTCTTTTATGACAGTTTCCACTGAACCTCAGGTGACACTGGTACCACCTTGGTTCTGGAGAAAATGTTGGCCAGTGGCACGATGGAATCATAATTATCCATAATTTTATTCATACACTGAGCCACATGATGTCAAGGCTAGAAAATTAGATTTATACTTTGGTCACAACATTGAAACAAAGTGAGAAACAACAATTATGTTATAAATGTGACCTAACAGATAGCACTGCAAAATTTTCAATAATAATTTTCATTCCACTATCTCAGTGAATCTAAAATGTTATTAAACATTAAATTATCTGAAATGCCTCCTGGAGCAGTTCCAAGTTCACCCCATGGAATTGATTCTGATATACCTCTGAGAATGTCAGAAGTGAAGATTATCATACTAAATACATTACAGTATTCCTAAGCTTCACTTCTCACTTCCACCTAATCCCCCAGACTATCATACAAACCAGCCTTCGATCCACTGAGTCCATCTACATTTCCTGCTGTCTTGGAAAAGCATTCAGCATAATCAAGGACCTCAAACACCCTGGATGTGTTACCTTCCACTTTCTTCCATTGGGAAAAAGATACAAAAGCCTGAAAACACATGCCAGCCATCTCAAGAACAGCTTCTTCCCCGCTGCCATCAGATGTTTGAATGGACCTAACTACCAAATATTAAGCGGATTTCTCTCTACACACTACCTGTAACTGCAACACTACATTCTGGACCCTCTCCTTTCCTTCCCCCATGTAGTCTATGAATGGTATGTTTTCTCTGTATAACGCACAAAAACAATACTTTTCACAGTTTCCCAATACATGTGAGAATAATAAATCAAATCAAAGTGTCACCTCCATGTACTTATGCCAACTCCATGTGCCAACTCCCTATGCCAATACCAAAACATGACCCCCATTTACCTCAATTGTCCTTTATAGTCCCATTCTAAATTAATACCAATTCATGTCAACCATTTTGGCCCTAACACCTTCACATCTACTCACTCAATATTCACCATGGGCAGCCCTTGGTTGCCATGTTGAAATGAAATAAAATATGGATCTAAGTATCTTAAATTACTTCACAATATTAAAAACCACTCCCCCATTCGTGAAAGTCCATTTAATTTTTTTAAATCTCACATTCTTTGTCTGCTATGAAAGTAAGGCTATTGAGCAGCTACTGACTGGAGGCTGAAGGCAAGCATACCGTCCATCATCTTGAACCTAAACTTCACGGATGCAGCTGCAACATGCCACAGCTATGACCATGATAAAGAACAAAGAACAAAACAGGATGGGAAACAGGCCCTTTGGCCCAAACAGCCTGCGCCGCCACCTCAATGTTCCCACCTCTACCCAGGATCCCTGTCTATGTTTATAGATCTATGGATTAAAAACCAAATTTGAGACATTTTAGGGAGAATTTGTTTTGCCAATTAGCCTGACAGCACATTTTTGGAATGTGGAAGGAAACCGGAGCACCAGGAGAAAACCACGCAATCACGGGAAGAATACACAAACTCCCACAGACACAGACCCAAATCCATGTATCTGGACAGCACAGCGATAGTCACTGAGCTGTCGTGTTGCCTATCAAATGGTCCCTTCACTGACGACCTGAAGCACTAGGATATTCTCAAAATGCAAGAGCAGCCCTCTCACGACCCATCGCAGGTATGCCCCTTGTTAACAACAAGGTGGACCAAAGCACCTGTAGGATAAAAACAAGCACATTAATATCATCGACTATTTATACACATCCCAGGGACTCCAAAGGCTCATGATCCCTATTTTAAATCAGTTTTCTGTATCCCTCCATTCCCATTCTATTCATGTGCCCATCTAAGTATTTCTTAAATAACTCCAGAGTGCCTACCTCCACCATTTTACTTGGCAGCGCATTCCATACCCCCACCACCCTCTGTATGAAACAATTCCTTCTAGCATCCAAATTATACCTTGCCGGCCTCACCCTAAGCCCGTGATCCCTCGTGCTATTTGAGTCCATCCTAGGAAAAAGCTTAATCCTGTTTACTCTATCTATACCCCTCATAATCTTGTACACCTCTATTAGATCTCCTCTAAGTTTACGTCTTTCTAAGGAAAACAGTCCCAATTTGCCTAACCTCTCCTCGTAACTCAGACCTTCCATACCAGGCAGCATCCTGGTAAACCTCCTCTGCACTCTTTCCAGAGTCTCCATGTCCTTCCGGTAGTAAGGCGACCAGAACTGGACGCAGTATTCCAAATGAGGTCTAACTAACGTTTTATACAACTGCAACATTAAAGGCCAGCTCTTGTACTCTATACCCCTTCCTATAAAGGCTAGCATACTATATGCTTTCTTCACATCCTTCTCCACTTGCTCTGCCACCTTCAGAGACTTGTTCACCTGCACCCCCAGGTCCCTCTGCGTTTCTATACTCTTAATAGGTCTACCATTTATCATATACCTCCCCCCTACATTCTTTCTCCCGAAATGCATCACCTCACATTTATCAGGATTGAATTCCATCTGCCATCTGTTTGCCCAAGCTACCAGCCTATCTATGTCCTGCTGCATTGCCTGACAATGCTCCTCACTATCCGCAAGTCCAGCAATCTTTGTATCATCTGCAAACTTGCTGATCACTCCACTTACTTCCTCTTCCAAGTCATTTATATATATTACAAATAGAAGAGGTCCCAGTACCGAGCCCTGCGGCACGCCACTAGTGACCGACCTCCAGCTAGAGAAACACCCTTCCACTATTACTCTCTGTCTCCTATTACTAAGCCAGTTACTTATCCATCTAGCTCCCTGTCCTTAAATCCCATGAGCCTTGACCTTCTCAACTAACCTCCCATGAGGGACTTTGTCAAACGCCTTACTGAAATCCATATAGACGACATCAACAACTCGCCCTTCGTCGACCGTTTGTCACCTCCTCAAAAAATTCTACCAGATTCGTAAGGCATGACCTCCTCTTAACAAAGCCATGCTGCGTACCCCTAATCAGATTGCAACGCTCGAAGTACCTGTACATCCTATCTCTAAGAATCCCCTCCAACAGTTTCCCTGCCACTGACGTCAAACTCACCGGCCAATAATTTTCAGGGTTATCCCTACTACCCTTTTTAACAACGGTGCAACATTAGCTATTCTCCAGTGTTCTGAGACCTCACCTGTGTCCAAAGAAGAGACAAAGATTTGCGTCAATGGCCCAGCAATTTCACCTTGCACCTCCCTAAGCAGCCTGGGATAAATGCCATCAGGCCCCGGAGATTTATCAGTTTTAATGCTACCTAGAAGCTCTAACACTTCCTCCCTTGGTATGGATATTTCCCTCAACTGGTCCACAGCTCCCTCAGAGACAGGAGCTGTCAACAAGCCCCTCTCCTTCGTGAATACCGACACAAAGTATTCATTCAGGATCTCCGCCATTCCCTCGGGCTCTAAGCACAGTTCCCTTCCTCTGTCCCTAAGAGGTCCGATTTTTCCTCTAACCACCCTTTTATTCCTAACATAGGAATAAAAAGCCTTTGGATTTTCCTTAATCCTATCTGCCAAAACCATTTCATGCCCCCTTTTTGCCCTTCTAACTCCCCGTTTGAGCTCCCTCCTACTCTCTCTGTATTCCTCCAATGCTGTCTCCGTTCCCAGCTGCTTTGACCTATCATACACCTCTCTTTTCTTCCTAATCAAGATCTCAATATCCCTCGTAATCCACGGCTCTCTAATCCTACCTTTCCCGTCTTTCCTCTTAGCCGGCACATATCTTTCTTGCAACATTTTCAGTATTCCCTTGAAAGACTCCCACATGCTTAGCGTGGACATACCCTCGAACAACCGTTCCCAATCAGTCTCCATAAGTTCCTGCCTAATCTCACCGTAACTGCTTTACAAGTGTGGCCTCTTTCTATACTGCAGTTTTGAAAAGTCTACAAAGGTCCTCTTTTTTTCACCTAACTACGATTGCAACTTCCCCTCTGGTGTGAGGCTGCCTAAGTGTTAGATTCAGAAGGGCATATACTTGATTGACTACTTCCTCAAAAACTGTCCTCAAAATGTTAATGCCAGCACATGAGTCTTATTCCACATTTGTTCCCAAAGGCAGGGCAAGGAGATCCAACCATCTTTGGATTCTTGTCATTTGGTCAAAGTAAATTATCACCTTTTACATAAGCCAGCCTATCTAATAATTGCTAAATCAATTTTTAGCCTATCCAACGTCTCAAGTACCATTTCTTCCAATATGACTTAGGCAATATTTTCTTTTGCCATAAATACAGATGCAAATACTTAATATCTTAGCCATGCCCATCTCCATGCATAAATACCTTTTTAGATCCTCAATCTGCCCCACTCCTTCTTTTACCACCCTTTTAGAATTTCTATATCTATAGGAGAGATTTGTATTCTATAAGATCATAATATGTAGGAGCAGAATTAGTCTACTCAGCTCATTGCATGGCAGAGCAGACTCAATCAAGACTGATATTTTCCTCATCCCTATTCTCCTGCCTTTTCCTCAAAGCCCCTAATCAAGAACCTGTCTATCTCTGTCATAACAACACTCAACGACCTGGCCCTCACACTCTTCCGCGGCAGAGTTTCACAGATTCACCACTCTCTGGCTGAAGAAATTCCTCCTCATCTCTGTTTTAAAGGATCGTCTCTTTAGCCTGAGGTTGTCCCCTCTGGTTCTAGTTTTTCCTACTAGTGGAAACATTCTCTCCTGTCCATCCTATCCAGGTGACACATTATCATAGAATCATGGAGTCCTACAGTGCAGAAAGTGGCATTTGGCCCATCGAATCTATACTGACCACAATTCTACCCAGACCCTATCCCCATAACCTCATGCATTTACCCTAGATAGTCTCCCTGATACTAAGGGGAAATTTAGCATGGCCAATGCACCTAACCTGCACATCTTTGGCGTATGGGAGGAATGAGTAAATTCCACACAGACGGTGACCCAAGCCAGGAATCGAACTCACATCCATGGCGCTGTGAGGCAGGCAATGCTAACCACTGTGCCACACTGCCACCCTATAAGTTTCAATAAGATTCCCCTCATCCTCCTAAACTTCAACAGACACAGAGTCCTCAACCATTCCTCATACGACAAGCTCTTCATTCCAAGGATCATTCTTGTAAACCTTCTCAGGACCCTTTAAGACCAGCATATCCTTCCTTAGATATGAGGCCCAAACTGCTCACGATACTCCAATTCGGGTCTGACGAAAGCCTTATACGGCCTCAGAAATACATCACTGCGTTTGTACTCTAGCCCTCTCAACTTTAATGCTAACATTGCATTTACCTTTCTAACTGCGGACTGAACCTGCATATTAACCTTAAGAAAATCCTGAACAATGACTCCTAAATCCCTTTGTGTTTCTGATTTCCTAACCATTTCCCATTTTAAAAAATAGTCTACGCCTCCATTCCTCCTTCCAAAATGCATAACCTCACACTTTGCTGCATTGTATTCCATTTGCCACTTCTTTGCCCACTCTTCTAACCTGTCCAAGTCCTTTCGCAGCCCCCCACTTCCTCAATACTACATGTCTATTTACATATCTTTGTATCATCTGCAAACTTAGATCAGTGCCTTCAGTTCTTCCTCCAAATTGTTAATGTATATTGTGAAAAGTTATTCCAGCACTTACCCCTGAGGCACACCACTAATCACAAGCTGCCATCTTGCCATTTCTTTATATTTTAACTGTCCATCTGTTCACATACTGTCTTTTTATTTATGTTATTTAATTTTCCACTTACCGTCTGACCCTTCTATATTTCATCTGTTTCTCAAATGCATTATCTACCTGACAGTGGTCATATAACTATTTTTCTGCTTCATCTTTCCCATCCTCTCTTTCATCATCCAGCAAACCTCTGGAATTGTTTGCCTCACCTTTCGTACACTTAGGAATAGATCTTGACTATTTGCTCTTTAAAGGGCGCTCATTGTTTAGATACCGTTTTCCTGCCAGTTGCTGATTCCAAATTGCTTGGGCCAGATACTTTCTTACTCCATTGAAGTTGGCCCTCTTCCAACTAATTGGGACAGTATGATGGCACATTGGTAAGCACTGCTGCCTCAGCGCTGGAAACGTGGGTTTAATTCCAGCCTTGGATGACTGTGGAGTTTACACATTATCGCTGTGTTGGCATGGGTGTCCTCCGGGTATTCCAGTTTTCTCCCACAGTCCAATAATGTGTAGCTTACGTTGACTGACCATGCTAAATTGTCCCATAGTGTTACAGGGATTGGTGGTAGGGTCAATACATATGGTTAAGGGGATAGGATCTAGGTGGGATTATCACTGATGCAGACTCAATGGGCCAATTGGCTTCCATCTGCACTATAAGGATTCTATGATTGCACCTTATCATTTTTCATAGTTACCTAAACTATATGATGCTGAATCACTGTTCTCAAAATATTCCCTTACTAATACTTGATTCACTTGACCTAAAGTTGCCAATCATTAAAGTAAGGAAAAATGATAACAGCATTTGAACAAACCTTTCTTCTTTAAGTAAATGATTAAGTAAGTTGTTATACACTCTATTCTTATCAATATTTCTTTCATCAATATTCTATGCTTACTAATAGAAGAATAATGGGACATTTTACAAATAACAGAAGTAGAAACATTTATCTCTGCATTTAACAGCTTTAGCTGCTGCATACCCACCTGCATTAGCAGAGGATTGAGATATTATGACAGTGCAAAGACCAACTATATGCAAAATCAATCAATTAGTAAATTTACTCAAACCAAAAGGAGCCCTCATTCAAGATAGACCCAATTTCTGAAATACTTAAGATGAATTCAAATCATTCAATTCCAATTGGCAAGGTGCCAAAATCTTTCGGATCAGAAGAAAACATGAAACGAAATGAGATTGCTTGCTCATTACTTCCTACCTACTGTGTAGTGCACATGCAATTTAACTTGCACAAAAGCCTGACTATTCTATTGTCTATTCAGTGACTTGGCAACTGGTTGCATGAATACAATCATAAAATCCTACTGTGTAGAAGGAGGTATTTTGCCCATTGAGTCTGCACCAACCACAATTCCAGACCCGAACTCCATAAAACCATTTACTCTAGCTCGTCATCCTAACACTAAGGGGCAATTTAGCATGGCCAATCTTTCTAACATCCTTGGCCTGTGGGAGGAAACTGGAGAACCTGGAGGAAACCCTTGCAGACACAGGAAGAACATGAAAATTCCACACAGACAGTGACCCAAGCTGGTAATTGAACACGGGTCCCTGGCGCAGTACTAACCAGGGTGCCAATGTTTGAAGTGGAATTGAAGTAGAAAGGGCAAATGTTTCAAAGAATAGATTGTGATGAATTATGGCAGCACATGAGAAGCTTGTTGAATAAATGTTGCTAGAGTAGCTAACAGATTTCCCTAGCTCAATGGACATTCCTGCAATGTTTTTCAATAAGTCCTTCTGGACAGAGCGACTGGTGTATCTGGGAATCATATTGGAAGCCTTATGAGTCATAATGCAAAATGTTGATATGCAACTGCAACACCACTTGTGCTTCTAGAAACTGCAATCACAATCTCATTGAGAAGTCACACAACACCAGCTTAAGTCCAACAGGTATATTTAGAATCACAAGCTTTCAGAGCATTGCTAATTCATTAGGTGTTTGAACTCCACTCATTTGATGAAGGAGACTAACTTGAAATTTTATATTTAGTCTCCAAGTTAAACCATTGTTTCTTTTGATTCCTATGAGATAATCTAGAAAAAAAAACAGTTCATCCTATTTGAATAAATACGCACAAACAAAAAAAAAAGTATTGACAATTCATTTGTTTCTTTGGTCAAACTGGTTTAAGAAAAACAATTCCCTATACTTCATTAAATGGCATTATAATTCTGGTCAGAAACTCCAAGAGGTTTTATGAAGCTCAGTTGGATCATAAGTTTTGCACTTGGAATTTAGGGTAAGCATGAGATATTTCACTTCAGACATGATTCAAATAATGCACTAGGGAGTTTTTATTAAACAAAGTTTATTTAAGAATACAGTTAACATGAATAGAAAGAAAATTAGCAATAACATTTACCAATTACAAACTGGAAAATAGCAACCAGGACATTGTTTAGTTGTTAAGGGTTGCACAATGTTCTAATAAAATGAATCCCATAAACAAAAGCTTTGCCACAGGTTCTATACATACAATATGAATGCTCATGTGATACTGGAACTTAGATTTTTGAGTGGAGAATTGAAACTCTTACTTCCCATCTTTGTAATTTCAGCAGCCCATTGGATATAACCCAGAGCAACTTGAAGTCAGAACAGCTTCCCCAAAACACCAGGTAGAGAGAGATTCTAGACAAGCTAACTAATAGCATATTTTTCACTCAAGGAAATAGCAGTATTTCCAAAATCAGGGAAAGAGAGAGAAATACTTCTTTCCAGCTTGATGGCCACCTCCTTTTAAACTAAAAACTGCAGAAAACGAAACCTTACATTAGTTTTTGGAAGGAACCACCTGACTTTGACTTGTCAATCCATCTTCTCTCTCAGAATGTAAGGTCATAAAAGATCCCAGATAAAAATGAACAAAACCCATTTAAACCATTGAAATAGCAAAAAAAGGACTTCTAGCAGCTAGCCCCAGCAACACAAACCACAAAGGCCTGCTTACAACTGCACAGAACATGATTTTAAAAAAATTCTTAAAGTTACACTAACATCACAATGGTGTCATAGGACATGTTACAAACTTCACAGAACAAAGAAATTTAAAACCTTATCATAAAGATTTATTGGGTTCGAAGAAAATACTCATTTCCCTTAAAAGAAATTCTTCATGACTGATTAAAATACAAGATGGTCCACATAACTGTGTGAAAGGAAATTTTCAAGAGACAGCAGGGTCCACTTAAAAAAAAAAATCATTCACAAAAAGACATTGCAGATTATTCTTCACTAGATTCAAAAAATTAAGGGTACAAGTACACAGGAACTAGAGCAGGGGATAAAACACTGCAGGCACTAGTTTGCCAGAAAGAGGGATTCACATCACCTTTTCTGCAGAGGACGTGGATGCTGTCAATGAAGGCCAAGCCGAAAGAAGAAGATTGATGAGGATTAAACCTGAAATGTTAGATGAATTAGGCACCCTGGCTTGATCATAATATAGAGATGCTGGCGTTGGACTGGGGTAAATAGAGTAAGAAGTCCCACAACACAGGTTAAAGTCCAACCATTTATTTGATAGTAAACTCACAAGCTTTCGGGGTTTGCCCCTTCGTCAGGTGAATGGAGAGTCTCCATTCACCTGACTCTCCATTCAATTGGCGAAGGGACAAACCCCGAAAACTTGTGATTTTACTATCAAAGAAATGGTTGGACTTTAACCTGGTGTTATGGGACTTCTTACTGTGTTTGCTCATAATACTGCAGAACATGCAGGAGTCCAACTCTACTTTCTATTGAGCAGAATATTGAGATAATTATTTCCAATATGGGCCAGATGGTCAACTCAAATAAAGGAGTCAGCTGGGTCAATCAGAATTGTCTGCTATGACAGTTTCCAAAGTAGCTCAGATGACTATAATGACAATTAGTTGGTATCATCTTGGCTCTAAAGCAAATGTAAATAGATAGGGACTGAAGGACCTCATATTGTCCTGACCTCTGTTCACACATTGAACCACAAGACTGCTAGGGCACATAACTCAGGGACTGGCTCCATTAACATAACAATTGCAGCAATGATACAAAGTGAAAATTGATTGTGTTCCAAAATTGACAAATTAACACCTTTTCATTCAACTCGTTTTAATTAATCTAAAATGTTATTGATGAGAGATCAAACTACCTTGAACACCACCTGGAACAGTTCAAAATACATTTCCTGAAATGCCAGAACAGGCAAGTTACAATCATTGGATGTTACTAAGACTACCCGTCACAAAGCTTGAACTGCTGCAACATATGTAACTTCACAGAATCACAGAAACCCCACAGTGCAGAAAGACGTCATTCGGCCTATTGAATCTGCACCAATCACAATCCCATCCAGACCCTACCGATATCCCCACACATTTACCCACTAATCCGTCTAACCTATGCATCTCAGAACTCTAAGGAGCAATTTTTACCATGGCCACAAATTTTTGGACTGTGGGAGGAAACCAGAGCACCTGGAAGAAACCCACACAGACATGAGGACAATGTGAAAACTCTACACAGACAATGACCCAAGCAGGAATCAAACCCAGGTCCCTGGAGCTGTGAAGTAGCAGTGCTAATCATTGCGATACCGTGCCTTCCTTGTTTATCGAGTCATCAGTCAACCTTATTCACGAGTAAGTATATACTATCAAAATTGTTGCCTCTCATCAGCTACTCATTTTTTTGTTATCTGGGAAGCCATTTTAAAGGTCAGATTCACAGAGCTACGAATTCTCCCAACTCTACACACCCAACCCAGCAATGGAAATCTGTGCCTAGGTAAAAGTCAATCATATAATCTGGATCATTATTCATTACTAAATCTATATGGATGCCCCCTTATTGGATCAATGACATTTTGTTGCATAAAATTATCCTGGACACACTTAAAAAATTTATTATTCCAACATAACTGCTTATTTTAATCTATTTTTCCCCTTTAAATCTCCCATTTCAATTTGTTTCTCGTCTCACCTCTATAATTAATAGATACAGGGTGGAATTCTCTGATTTTGTACATACCACCTTACTGCAAGCGAGAATGGAGAACTTGACATTCCAGCCAAAACTCCATTTATTTTTAGTCACTGAAGATTCCCTTCCTCAAACGAAGATGCAATTTTTCTGCGATACGATCTATTATGTCACAGAGACCGATACACAAACTCCTACTGCATTCTTAAATCCTTTCCTATTTCTTAATCATACCCATAGTCTATATTATCTGCTTACCTCCAATTATATTCTGTCTTTTCACTGAAACTACTTTCATCATTAAGACTGCTCATTCTCTGCCACTTTCCCATTCTTTTCTGTTGCCTTGGAATGGAGTTTTACTGTCTCCTCTAGTGGTTTTGAAGATGAAGGGACCTGTAAAATGCAATGTATAGCCTGCCTGCTGTCTACCCACCATACATTTGTCTCCATATGTCTCCCATTTTATGAGGGCTATTGCAGCTATGAGGCAATTCACTCAGCTGTTGACCTTTTGAGGGCTTTTAGTAGCTAATTAGTAAGCACTTAATCCCACCCTCTCTGCTATTCTGCCTATGACAAGCAAATCAAAGCAACTTGCTGGAATCTGAAATGAAAATGTAAATGTTGGAAAATCTCCACTGATAGCATCTGCGGAGAGAGATAACCTGTGGGAATCATTCAGACCTCAAGCGTGAACAAATTGAATAGCAGAGCAGCCAGAGGAGTCAAATGACTACATCTGCTCCTCTTTAATATGGTCATATGTTTGTGACATAAAGACATTAGATTTCTGGTCCAAAAAGTGTTACGGTTGCATATTATATCCAATGCCATCCCATACCACTCACAAATCTCCATGCCTTTTCTAAGTGACCTGGTGAAATTCTAAGCAAAGATTTTAAAATCTTGGTTTCAACAGTTTTCTCAACTTGTCCTACTATTTTCCAAAGTTTGTGTGGGTACATTGTAAAGTTCTCAGTTTTCTGGGTTAATTCCATCTGCCATTTAATCAGTTTGTGCCCTGAAATCTGTTCCCATTCTCCTCATAAGTATCAGGTGGTATTGAGACCAGAGATAGTAGTACTGCAAATGTTCCATCATGTCTATAAATATACCATCAGTGTTAATGTACAATTAGTGCTACATGATATTAAACAACAGCGGTTCAAATACAAAAACAGGAGAAGACCACTCTGCCCCTCAAGTCTGTTCTACCACTCACTTTGATCACATGATTAGCAAGACTATATTTCTACTCTGTGCTTTTACGTAACAATATTTTGATGCTTTTATTATCAATCAAGTAAGAAAATTTACCTCCATGTTTCGCAGCTTTGGCTGCTGCATATCCACCTACAATGACAGAGGATTGATAAATTAGACAGAATAGTAACCAACTACATAGAGAGTTGAACAATGGTGAATGTTATGAAGACCATTAGCATCTTTTCATTTGAGACAAACCTGTTTCTTGAAATGTTCAATAATAATGCAAATTATTCAAATCCGACTAACAAATTATGGTACAAATGCAAAATGTATGTTGGAAATCTGAAATAAAAACAGAGGATGGAATTTTATATTTTTGAAACTAAGTGCCATGGCAGGCAGATTTTGTAGTAAGTTTCCCGCTGGTTGGAATGATAGATATTCACACCCAATTCTGTGCATGGGATTATGAAGAGACAAGTCTCTCTTCCCAGAAGGGGAAAAAGGAAGAAGCAACCATATCAGCTCCTTTCAGCCAAGGTATCTATGAAGAATTCATCCAGTGTGAGCAGGAGAAGATGGAAGTGGGATTCTTAAGCTCTGCCTCCTCACTCCATTTGAGGAGTATGCACTAGGGCTTTCCGGGGAAGGTTGAGGACAGAGCTGTGGCTGACAGCCAGGTCGGTGTGCGCCACAGACGTGAAGAGCCACAAAACCTTCATTCATACGGCCTTTCTCAAGTAAGTTGTAATCTGCTCGGATACCTGTCGCTTCCTCGCATTGAACTACATATCTTCTGCTGTAGAAAATGATCCAATGAGGCCATACCATCAGTGCCCCCATTGCACCATACTGTGCACCCAGCCCTTCCTGCTACTCTTCCACCACTATTACTGTTGAGATCCTTGTCAACACTTTAGAGGACAGCTTTAAAGAAACCTTGGAGGAAAGCACCACCAATTGATACAGGCACTATCAGCAGATATAGTCACCACACTAGGATATGTTAGCAGTGAGGCTTCTGGCATGCACGATACAGCCTCAAATGCACATCAAGTGCAGGCAAAAACCTCCGAGCGCTCTGGCAGGTGAGGGTTTACTGGAGCTGAGGAAAAAGCTGGCCACCAACCAGGTGATGGGTTGTCAAGGTCAGTTCTCCTGAAGCTGCTGGAGATGCAGAAGTAGGGCCAGGGATTGAAGGAGGGCCTGTCAGCAACATTTCAGCAACTGCAAGGCTGTTTGGAGGAGTACCAAAGTCTTCAGGTGCCAGAGCTGATGCTGAGTTTGCATGATACCCAAGCCAACACTCCAAGGCTGAAGTCCCTAGTGGAAAGCCTAGGGCAAGAAAAGGTTGCCATGGATGGCAGGGTCCAAGGCATGGCCAAATCACTAAGAACTACGGCACCACATGGCATCCTGCAGCCCATCGAAGGACATGTGTGTCCTATAGGCCATGGGTCTCCATCTTTGCTGTTCTCCGGCTTCCCTCAGGGTGAGAGGCAGCCACATCTTGGCCCCAATCAACTGCCCCCGATCTCATGCTGCAGCTTCTGGCCTGGACTGACTTTGCATAGAACATAGAACATTACAACATAGCACAGTGCTTCGGCCCCTGATGTTGCACCGACCTCTGAAATCAATCTAAGGCCCATCTAACCTACACTACTCCAATATCATCCACATGTTTATTCAATGACCATTTAAATGCCCTTAATATTGGCAAATCCACTACTATTGCAGGCAAGGCATTCCATGCCCTTGCTACTCTCTGAATAAAGAACCTACCTCTGACACCTGTCCTCTATCTATCATTACTCAATTTAAAGTTATGTCCACTCATGCTAGCCATCACCATCCTAGGAAAAAAGCTCTCACTGTCCAGTCTATCTAATCCTCTGATCATCTTGTATGTCTCTATTAAACCTCTTAACCTTCTTCTCTCTAAAGAAAACAGCCTCAAATCCCTCAGCCTTTTCTTACAAGACCTTCTCACTATACCAGGCAATAACCTGGTAAATCTCCTCTGCACCCTTTCCAATGCCTCCATATCCTTCCTATAATGTGGTAACCAGAACCATAAGCAATATTCCAATGGTGGCCACACCAAAGTTTTGTACAGCTGCAACATGACCTCATGGCTCCATAACTTAATTCCTCTTTACCAATAAAAGCTAACACACCACATGCCTTCTTAATAATCCCATCAACCTCAGTGCTAACTTTCAGCGCTCTATGCGCATGGACTCTGAGATCTCTCTGCTCTTCCACATTACCAAGTATCTCACCATTAGCCCAGTACTCTGCATTCCTGTGAATCACCTCACACTTTTCTGCATTAAACTCCATTTGCCACTTCTCAGCCCAGCTCTGTAGCTTATCTACATCCCTCTGTAATCTGCAACATCCTTCTGCACTGTCCACAACTCCATCAACTTTAGTGTCATCTGCAAATTTACTAACCCATCCTTCCATACTCTCATCCAGGTTATTTATAAAAATGACAAACAGCAGTGGCCCTAAAATAGATCTTTGCGGTACGCCACTAGTAACTAGGAACTCCAGGAAGAACATTTCCCAACAATCACCACCTTCTTTCTTCTTACAGCAAACCAATTTCTGATCCAAACCACTAAATCACCCTCAATTCCATGCCTCTGTATTTTCTGCAAAAGCTTACTATGGGGAACCTTATCAAATGTTTTACTCAAATCCATAAATACCACAGCAACACCGCTACCCTCATCACATCTTTGGTCACCTTCTCAGAGAACTCGTTAAGGTTTGTGAGGCATGATCTACCCTTCACATCCGTGTTGACTATCCCTAATCAAATTATTCTTTCTAGATGATTATAAACCCCATCTCTTATAATCCTTTCCAAAACTTTTCCCAGAACAGAAGAAAGGTTCACTGGTCTATAATTACCAGCTTTGTATCTATTCCCCTTCTTGAACAAGGGGACAACACTTGCTATCCTCAGGTTTTCTGGAATTATTCCTGCCCTAATGACGATATAAAGATCAAAGCCAAAGACTCTGCAATCTCATCCCTAGCATCCCAGAGGATCCTAGGATAAATCCCATCTAGCCCAGGGGACTTATCTATTTTCACACTTTCCAGAATGAGCTGACATCTCCCTCCTCCTTCTCAGCAGCCAAGAGAATCACTGCCAGATCTATTGGCTCCAATGGAGGTTGTTCAATGGCCAGAGGGAATGCGCACAACACAAACCCCAAACCAGCAATGACTTCTGACCTGAGGAATCCTAAAATCCCCCAATCTCTGCAACCTCCCCCCCCCCCATCCTATAGCATGGCAGTGCTGTAACCTTCCCTGCACCCCAAAAACTGATGTTCAATGGTACTTTCCTCCTTGCTCACTTACATTCCTAAGGTGCCTGAACCACAGCAGAGATTCACGCCAGTGTGATGATTCACCAGAGACATAAGAAATATCTGGGAGGGGGAAGTATGTGTGCTGAACCCGGTAATGGTATTGAAATTATTCATGCTTGGGCACAAAGCAGTTAACAAAGCAAAAAGGGCCAGGAATATATCAAACTATTTGGTGCCAAACATTTCGAATTGGATTTTAGCATCAGATGCTTCTTCTCAGCTTGCTGGGATGATCAACAGCCAAGCCAGGTTGTAAGACCTGAGATTTTTTTATTCAGATTTGTATATTGATAAATTGAATAAGCCTAATAATAGTTGTGGAGCAGATTCAATAATTCATAATCTTTAACAGTGTTGTGCTCTCTTCAAAAGGTTTGGCAGAGCATACCATAGGTAAACACAGAAACTTTGTGAATAGGATTCTACCATCTTTTAATTTTGTAGACATGATAATATCAGTGTTGTATTATAGTACCAAGACTAATAGAATTGCAATATTAAAATCTGTTACATCATAATAAAATTACTAACAAAAAAGTACTTACCAGCACCGTATGGAATCCCATAGCCACCTACAATATAACAATAATCAGTAATATAGTTGAACAATAAAATCCAAATTGGATTCGGTTATACTAGGGTGGTGTCTGAAAATCAGCTGTAAAGTATAACAAAACTGAAAGAATGGCCATGGTATACCCATAATGCAACATTTTATGATGGAAGGAATTTGAAAAACATCCTTTTGCTATTCCATCAACCTCAGATGCTGAATCATGGTTGAATTGCTGTAGACTTTTGCAATTTGAAACAACTTTAGAAAGTACTAAGCATTTGTAGAATCATAGCAACAGAAAAATAAATTAACCAGCAACTAACCCATAAGTAGTTGTTGATCTCTTTAAAATACAACTGGTGAGGGATCTAGCCTATTGACAAACTGGTACATGAGGTCAGGAGAATGTGTTGGCTGGATTGTTAAACTCCAAAATATACTACACGTACTGCCTGATGATTCACATAATCACCATGGCATATAGTGGTGATCTCAAGTAAGTTGCAATCTGCCCAAATACCTGTCCCTTCCTTGCACTGAACCACGTGTCTTCTGTTGCAGAGAAAGACCCCAATGAGGCCTGGCTATCAGGGGTTGTTGTGCCCCAACTACACCACACTGCGCATTCCCCCAACCCCACCACCACTACTGAGACTGTTGTGAACACCTTAGAGGATAGCTCTAAAGAAACCTTGGAGGAAAGCACCTACCAATTGACACAGGTACTATCAGCAGATATGGTAACCACAGTGGGACATGTTAGCAGTGGGGCTTCTGGCATGCACAATACAGCTTCAGATGCACATCAGGTGCAGGTGAGAACCTCCAAGCGCTCAGACAGGTCTACTGGAGCTGAGGAAATAACTGGCCACCAGCCAGGTGGTGGATTGCAGAGATCAGTTTTCCTGAAGCTGCTGGAGATGCAGCACCATTCCAGTAACTCCAATACATGCTCTAATTTCTCCACTAATACAGTGTGTAGTGTGACTCACCCCACAAGTTTGTATATGTGCCAAATATGCCATTTTGAAGAACTAGTAGCATTCACTGTGCACTTGAAATGGATGCTAATAAGCCCAATTTTTCATCTCTTAATTCCAAATTAAGATAGCACGCTGCTCTGTTGGAAACCAGTGTCACATTCTCCACCTCTGCTAGATCGATCCCCCCTCACATTCTCATCTACATAGTCTGTATCATTGAATATAAAGAAAGAATGCACAATACATACCTGGTAGTTTAGGAGAGAGAACTGGATAACCTACAGGTACCCCTACTCCAAAGCCACCATACCCTATCAGAAAGCAGAAGAAAACTCAGATAATTAAATCAGCATAGGATTAAATGTGGGAAGCATAGGATATAATAATATCTGCCTTCTGATAAAAAGGCTGAGATTTCTTTTTCTGGGAAAGATAAGGGTGATCTGTGATATACAGTATGAAAGGACAGATATAGGGAAAACTAGAAGATATAAATATACGGTCGTAACTCTTAAATCCAATAAAGGAATTCGAGAAAAAATTCTTACACAGTGAAAGAACTTGCTACTACATGGAGTACTTGAGACGAATAATATAAATGCATTTCAAGGGCAGCTTATCAATTGCATGAGAAGAGATAGAATTAGAAATGTATATTGATAGGATTTGATTAAGTAAGGTAGGAGGAGACTTGTGTGAAACAACCAACATTGGTCAGTTGGTCTGAATGACCTGTTTCTATGCTAGAAATTATATATATTTCTATGTAAATCATGAGGCTTATTTCTAGCCACTGTGTAATTTACAACCAGAAGAAATTTAAACAATACCAACAGATATTTCTGAAATGGGATCCATTTCATATTAATTGCAATCCATGGATTTTGATGTTTCTGTTGTCCCTGGTGAAACATGAAAACAAGCTGTCTGCAAACCCCATTGTCGATAGGTTTTGGCCTATTCTTAAGCAATGAGATGTGTGAATTGTACAAGTGACTCTAAGATTCCTTCGTTCATTTGATAAAGTTGTGCATAATAGATTTGGAAAAAGCTGAAGCTCACAAAATAAATAAAAACTAGCAGCAAGGATATGAAGTTAGCTGAGTGACAGGAAACAATGAAAATGAGAATCACTGCTTTTCTTGACATGCATTAATATGTAGCTGTGCTGACATAGTTTTAAATTTGCAGGTAGCACTAAAATTGGAGAGCGATAGAGGTATATGTCAAGAGGATATAGGTTGAATGGTGGACATGTGGCAGATGAAAGTTAATGCAAAGAAATGTGAAGTGGTATGTTTTAGTAGAAAAATAACTTTAAATGAGGTTGAGGAACAGGGTGACAGGGAATGTATGTGCATGAATCATTGAGAGTGGAAAGGCCGGTTGAGAAAGTGGGTAAACAGGCAAAAAAACTGTAAAAAATTTGTCAAACATGATGGACGGGATTTTCTGGCCTCCCCATGATGTGTTTTCAGTGGTGGAAGGTGGCCCACTGTTGTCCAGAAGCAGGATTTTCTGATCCTGACGCTACCAAAGGGATTTTTCATTGATTCCACCTTTTGCCAATGCAGAGTGTGCTGTTTGTGGGACCAAAAGACCCACGGGCGTGAAGAGCCGAAAGATCATGCCTGATATCTTTTCAACTAAACCATGTTGAGTCTGGTTAATTGTAATATGATTTAAATATATCAGTAAAACTTCCCTAGAATAACATTATCCCAACAAGTAATGTCAGGCTTACGGGCCTGGAGTGCCCCACTTTCTCTCCTCTTTCTTAAGAACAAAGAACAAAACAGCATGGGAAACAGGCTGTTCGGCCCAACAAGCCCGCGCTGCCACCCCGATGCTCCCACCTCTATCCGTGATCCCTGTCTAAGTTTATAGATCTATGGATTAAAAATAAATTTGAGACAATTTAGGGAGAATTTATTTTGCCAATTAGCCTAAGAGCACATCTTTGGGATGTGGGAGGAAACCGGAGCACCCGGAGAAAACCCACGCAAGCACAGGGAGAATGCGCAAACTCCCACAGACACAGGCCCAAATCCATGTATCTGCACAGCACAGCGATAGTCACTGAGCTGTCGTGTTGCCCATCAAATGGTCCAGGTCAAGCGTACACTAACGACGTGAAGCACTAGGATACTCTCGAAAAATCCAAGAGCAGCCCTCTCACGACCCATCGCGTGTATGCCCCTCGTTAGACAACAAGGTGGACCAAAGCACCTGTAGGATAAAAACAAGTACATCAATATCATCATCTATTTACACACTTCCCAGGGACTCCCAAGGCTCATGATCCCTATTTTAAATCAGTTTTCTATACCCCTCCATTCCCATTCTGTTCATGTGCCCATCTAAATATTTCTTAAATAACTCCAGAGCGCCTGCCTCCACCACTTTACTTGGCAGTGCATTCCATACCCCTACCACCCTCTGTGTGAAAAAATAGCAGTGTTGCAGTTGCAGTATACAACACTGTTGTTTTACTGTATTAACGCTGATTTTGTTAGCAGAGCAAATCAGGAACTTGCAGGATAGATTCTCTGGACTAGCTTAATGCAAAATAGCCAATGATACTCAAGGCTATTATTATCATTTTTTAAAAATAATGAAGTACTTGAAGTTCCCAAATCTTTCCTGGACTGTGTAAAAAGTAATAACTTTAAACAGATTGGAAGAGCAAAATAAAAATAAAATAATTTTCAAAGAACAAAAACACAAGGCTCCATTTTGAATTCTGCAAATGGCACTAAACTAGAAATTGTAGTAAACAGTGAGGAGGCTATTAAAAGACTTTACCAAGACTAAACAAGTGAGCAGATGCATGCCAACTGAAATTTAATATAATTGTAAAAATATTTTAATTTTTTTAAAGTGGGGAAAGGAGAGAAAGAGAGCCATGGAAGGGGATACATGGATCTTTGAAGATGACAAGTTAAGCTTTGAAATTTTTTAAAAGAACAAATGGTCATTTGGGCTTTTTAAGTAGAGGCATTGAGTACTAAAGCAAGGAAGCCATGAAAACTATTTATAAAACATTGATTAGAACTCTGCCAGGATATAATGGATAATTCTAGGCACCACAGTTTTGGAAGGATATCAAGGCTATCAAGGATGCAGAGGAGATGTGCTAAAATTGTTTCAATAATTTAGGACTTCAATTCATGAGATTAGAAACAGGGGAATGGCTCTTTTTAGACTAGAGATCTGGAGTGCTCTGCATGAAGCAATAACTCTGCTCTACATGATACAATAATAACTTTTGAAAGTCTGCAGGGCTAAGGAGAAAGAGTAGGGGACTGCGACTAATTGGATAATGTGAAAAGCTGGAAGAGGTATGATAAGCCAAATGACCTTTTTTGGTGATATGATTTTTTATGATTCTTGAGATTAATTGCTGGCACAAATTGTATCTTAAGCTGTCCACAGGCACAATGTATAATGTGCAGGACAGTGGTTAGCACTGATGCCTCACAATGCCAAGAAACCAGGATTCAGTTTTGGCCTTCTCTGTCTGTATGGAATTTGCTCATTCTCCCCGTGTTTGCATGGGTTTCCTTCAAGTGCTCCGGTTTCCTCCCACAATCCAAAGATATGCAGTTAGGTTGAATGGCCATAGTAAAGTTCAAATTGAATCCAATTCATGGTCTCCACAAGAGAGACGAAACAAGATCCAAGCTAACAAGATAAGACATTGCATCCCATCTTGGACTTGATCTGACAAACAAGATCCAAATTAACATGATGAAGCATTGTACCCCTTTGTGGGCTTGACCTGATGCTTCATCTTAGCCAAAAGGCCTTCCCAGGAATGCAAATTGTAGTGACTCTTGGAGTGCTCCGTCACATTAAAGTCAGGACATATCTTCTTTTAATGGCACAAGCTGCCATGTGGTAAATTTAAAAGTCAAGTTTGAATATTAGCAAATAGATGAATAGGTGAATAGATAAATAACTGAAACAGTAAGGTAAGCCAGGTGGCAATCTGTGGAGGAGATAGTCAGGTTGGGTTATGTGTGTAGCCAGGAGGTCGAAAATTAGTCAGTTTGGGTCGGGAGGAAAGTTGAGTCAGGGTAGTGCTAGTGATTGTGAGGAATTAATTATGTAGTTACACAAGAACTAATCCAACATTTCTTGGGTAAGTATCCAGCCAAATATTGCTGACGTATCCGAGTCTCCAACTCTAGCTCAGAGCCAGAGATATCACAGAGGATCCTGGGAAGCAAAGAATTGACTTAAATAAATAAAACAAATTACTGCGAATGCTGGAATCTGAAACCAAAAAAGAAAACGCTGAAAAATCTCAGTCAGTCTGACAATATCTGTAAGAAGAGAAAAGAGCGAACATTTCACGTCTAAATGACTTTGTCAAAGCCAAAAGGTATAGAAAGTGGGAGATGTTGATACTGCAGGGTGAGGGAATGAGTCATAGCCATAAAAAGCAAGGGAAAAGGCTGTGAATAGCTATCCACAGAGAGAACAAAGGGTGTGAATGGCCAAATGGCAGAAAAGCTGTAAGCCGAGACAATAGAAGATGTTAAGAGGAGTGGGGGTTGCCGGGGGGGGGGGGGGGGGGGGGGGGTGCGCTGAAAATGGGACAGAGGTAGAACATAAAAAAGGGTAAGCGGGGGAGGTAAGGGAAGGGGGTGAAGTAAGGGGAATAAAAATGAAGACCATGAAAAAAGAGTGGAGAACAATAAAAAAATTAAATCAAATAGAATGAAAACAAAGGGGGCTGAGTGGAGCAGAGAAGTTATTGAATTCTATGTTGAGACCAGAAGGCTGTAAAGCATCTAGCCAGAAGATGAGATGTTCCTTCAGTTTGCATTGAGCTTCACTAGAACACTGTAGCAAACCAAAGACAGACATTTGGGCATAGGAGCAGGATCGTGTGTTAAAATGGCAAGCAACTGGAAGGTCAGTGTCCTGACTGCGCATAGAGCAAAGGTGCTTAGCAAACTGATCACCCAGTCTACGCTTGGTCTTTCCGATATAGAGAAGACTGCATTGGGAGCAGTGAATGCAATACACCAAATTGAAAGAGGTGCAACTGAAATGCTGCTTAATCTGAAATAAGTATTTTGGACCTTGCATTGAAGAGGTAAAGGGACAGATGTTACACCTTCTGCAATTGCATGGGAAGGTGCCATGAGTGACGAAAGAGGTGTTGGGTATGGTGGAGGAATGGAGTAGGTTATGCTGACAGAAGGAATGAAGAGAAGATATGATTGGTTGTAGCATCATGCTGGAGTTGGCGAAAATGGCAGAGAATTATGCTTTGATATGGAGGCTGGCAGATTGAAATGTGAGAACAAGGGGGATTCTATCTTTATTTTGGGGGGAGGGGAGGGGAGAGGATGAGGGCTGTGGCACGGGAGATTGACTACACACTGTTGAGGGCTCTGTCGACAACTGCAGTTGGGAATCCATGGTTGAGGAAAAAGGAGCACATATTAGGATGCACTTTGGAAAGTGGCATCATCAGAACAAATGCAATGGAGGCAAAGGAGCTGAGAAAAAAGGATGAAGTCCTCACAGGATGTGGGGTGTGAAGAGTTGTTGTCCAGATAGCTAAGGGAGTTAGTGGACTTCTAATGGATATTGGTAGATAGTCTATTGCAGAAAATGGATAGAGAAAAAGTCAAAGAAGGGAAAAGTCTGAGATGGACCAGGTGAAGGTGATAGAGGAGTGGAAACTGGAAGCGAAGTTGATGAATTTTTCCAGGTCTAGACAAGAGCATGATGCGCACCAAAATAGCCATCGATGTCCAGTAAAAGAGTTGTGGAAGGAAACCTGGGCATGATTGGAACAAGGAATGCACCTCATATCCCATAAAAAGACAAATGTCACTGGGACCCATGCAGGTACCCATTGCTATTCCTTTGATTTGGAGAAAATGGGATGAGTTAAAGGAGAAATTGTTGAGAGATAGAACAAATTCAGTCAGTTGGAGGAGAGTGGTGGTGGATGGGAATTATTCAGGCCTCTTTTCAAGAAAGAAGCACAGAGTTCTCAAACCATCCTGGTGTGGGATGGAGTGATGAGAGATTGCACATCCATGGTGAATAGGAGGCAGTTACACTCTACAAACTGGAAATTGTAAATATGACACAGGACATCAGAGGAATCCTGGATGTAGATCGGAAGGGAATGGACCGGGCAGGTGAGAATAGAGTCAAGATAAGAGGGAATATATTCAGTGGAGCAGGAGCATGCTGACACAATAAGTCTACTGGGGATTTTGGGAGACTATGAAGTTGGAAGCTGTGAGAGGGGAAAGCATCCAGGGGAAATGAGGTTGGTGATGGTGTTGGAGATGATTGCTTGATGTTCAGTGGTGTGGCGTGGAGGTAGGAGGAAGTGTCTGAGAGTTGGTGCTTAGAGGTCAGTAAGCCAGACGATAACAGCACACCCTTTATCAGCAGGTTTGATGACAATGTCAGGCTTGGACTTGAGGGAGCAAAGGTGGGAAGTTCAGAAGCAGAGAGGTTGGAATGGATGAGAGGGGGCAGAAAAATTGAGATGGCCAATGTCCCAGTGATAGTACTGAATGAAAAGATCAAGGGCAGGTAATTGCCAGTGGTGGTATCCAATTGGAGGCGAATGTTGTAGGCACGTGAAAGGATCTGTGGAGCTAGAACAGAACTCTAGAAGTGGGACACGGAGATGAAGACGATGGAAGAAGAGTTCAACATCATATTTTTACCCAGGAATTCACTGAGGTAGGGACATAAGGATACAAAGCTGAGTCTTTTGCTGAGAACAGCACATTCAGCTTCAAAGAGGGAAAGGTCAGAGGGTATGATGTGAGAATTGCCCATTGAAGTTGAAAATTCCTTGGCAATTCTCAGGTAGATCAGTGTGTCAGGGCTTCTATACGTTCCTGATGTATCTCTTCAGCCATATAAATGGTCTCCAACAATTAGAAACTGGAAGATTTAGGTTAATATCCTTATTGTCAGTTAACCACAGTCTGAATTTATTTAGTGCCTTCAAACAGATAAACATGCCAATTATTTCAGAGAAATGCAATCAAAGTAATAGGCACTGAAACAAAAGCAGCTATTCAAAGGGGTGACCAAAAACCTGATCGAAAAGGTAAATCTTAAATTAGCACCGTAGGTAGAGAGACGGAGATAAGGACATGTATCTGTCTGATATATTCCATGCTGACAGCAACTAAATCAATAACTTACCATTCCTGGTTAAGGTGTAGCACATTTCAAGAAAATATGATGCGAGGGGCATCATATTTTAGTAAACAAATTCTTTTCAACAACCATGGTTCATATTTGTGTATATTAAGCAAATATGCATATTCATAGAATGTAATTAAAAAGAAAGAACATACTGTTGTCCCAAAAATTTCAGAGTACCTGAATTACTTTGAAAGTATAATCACTATTTTTGTTGGAAAATGCATACAATAATGTTCCAAAAACAATGAGCGACATGGCCAATTATTCTGGTGGCACTACTCATGGGCAGAATGTTGGTCAGAACTCTGGCATATCGTATTTCATCTTAACATCACTTCCAAAAGCTGGTACCTCCCATGATGTAGCACCCCTTTGGTTCTAGACATGACTGAACTACCACCATGTGTTATGACATCAAATTCAGAGTATGGCTTGAATAAGAACATCTGACAGAGCCAATAATATTATCAATTGAGCCACTAGATTAAATCAGATTACTTAAACTACTTAACTCTCGTCCAATGATCCAGGATTCCTTTACTAGCTCTGGAAAATAAGTCAAGAATTTTGCACTATAATCGACAACTCTATGGTCTAGCAATATTCCAAGATTTCAGCCACTAATTCCAGGGAATATCTTGTCCAGTATTCTATTAACTGATTGGATGATAGCAATGAGCTCTGATGTTACTTAATAACTCACGGCTAGAAATGAGTAAATGAATTAACAACATGAACAAGATACCATTATTTCCCTTTTTTTAAAATCAATATGAGTCTACATTTATTTATTAATGCAGTTGATAAACAACAGAATATATTCCAAATTCCTTATAAGAACACAAGAATATAAGAAATAAGAGCAGGAGTTGGCCATCCAGCCCCTCGTGCCTGCTTCGCCATTCAATAAGACCATGGCTGATCTGTAGTGGTTCAGTACCACTTTCCCGCTTTCTCCCCGTAACCCTTAATTCCCTTGTCAATCAAAAACCTATCCACTCTTGACTTAACATATTCAGTAAGGAAGCCTCTACCACCTCATCAGGCAGAGAATTCCAAAGATTCACCACCTTTTGCGTGAAGAAACCCCTCCGCAACTCTGATCTGAACCGCTCCCCCTAATCTTGAGGCTGTGCCCTCTAGTCCTGCTATCTTTGCTAAGCGGGAAGAGTCTCTCAACCTCTACCCTATCCATCCCCTTCATTATCTTATACGTCTCTAATAGGTCCCCTCTCAGCCTTCTAAATTCCAGAGAGTACAAACTTAGCCTATTCAGTCTCTCCTCATAATCCAACGCCCTCATCTGCGGTATTAGCCTAGTAAACCTTCTCTGCACCCACTTCAAGGCCAATATACCTTCCTCGAATGTGGCGACCAAAACTGCACACAGTACTCCAGCTGCGGCCTCACCAGCACTCTATACAGCTACAACAGAACCTCCCTACTTTTATATTCTATCCCCCTAGCTATAAAGGCCAACACTGCATTTGCCTTCTTAATCACCTGCATACTGTGTTTTTGCGATTCGTGCACAAGGACCCCCAGGTCCCTCTGCACCGTCGCATGCTGCAGCTTTTCTCCATTTAAATAGTAATCCTTCTTACCATTATTCCTACCAAAGTGGATAACCTCACACTTGCTAACATTATACTCCATCTGCCAGGTACTTGCCCACTCACTCAGCCTATCCAGATCCCTCTGCAGGTTTTCCACACACCCTCCACGCAATTTGCTTTTCCACTCATCTTCATGTCATCAGCAAATTTCGTCACTCTGCACTCAGCCCCTTCCTCCAGATCATCTATGTAAATGGTAAATAGTTGAGGCCCCAGCACCGAACCCTAGGGCACTCCACTAGTCACCAGTTGCCAATCAGAATAGCATCCATTAATACCTATCCTCTGCTTCCTACTAGACAACCAATCCTCTATCCAGTCTAATACCCTACCCCCAACTCCCTGCACATTAACCTTCTGCAGCAATTTTTTGTGAGGCACCTTATCAAACGCTTTTTGGAAATCCAAAAACACCACATCCACTGGTTCCCCTCTATCTAGCGCACTAGTCACTTCCTCATAGAACTCCAATAAATTCGTCAAGCATGATTTCCCCTTAACAAATCCGTACTGCGTCTGCTGGATCAAATAGTTCATATCCAGGTGCTTCGTTATTTCTGCTTTGATGACAGATTCGAGCATTTTTCCTACTACAGACGTTAAACTAACCAGCCTATAATTCCCTGCCTTCTGTCTGCTACCTTTTTTAAACAGCGGCGTAACATTAGCCATTTTCCAATCTTCTGGCACTTTTCCGGAGCCCAGCGAATTTTGGAAGATAATTACCAGGGCATCCGCTATCACCTCTGCCATTTCCTTGAGGACCCTGGGGTGCATTTCATCCGGTCCCGGGGACTTATCTGCCCTCAGCCCCGTTAGCCTATCAAGCACCATCTCTCTACTGACTGTAATCTCATCAAGGACCTCATCTCCTACCACCCTTCTATCCTTAATTTTGGGCAAGCTTTTACGTCCTCCTCCGTAAAGACTGACACAAAAAGCTTATTCAAGGTCTCCGCCATATTTCTATCATCCACCATTAAAACACCCCTCTCATCCTCCAAGAGTCCTACATTAACTCTGGCCATCCTCCTATTCTTTATATATTTATAAAAACTCTTACTGTCCTTTTTTGATGTTTCGAGCTAGTTTAGCCTCATATTCCATCTTTCCCTTTTTAATCACTCTTTACTGTTGTTTGAAACTTTCCCAATCCTACGATCACCCACTATTTTTACCCGTTCTGAATGCCTCAGCTTTTGATTTAATACTCTCCTTAATTTCCTTGGAGAACCACAGCTGATTTTCCCTTCTCCTGCAGTCCTTCTTCACCATCAGAATATATTTTTGCTGAGTACCGATAAAGATCTTAGCCATCCTACCAACCAGTGCACTCCTCCAATCCACAATCGCCAATTCCTCTCCCATCCTATCATAGTCCCCTGTGTTCAAACGTAGTACACAGGTCTGGGACACTACTACCCCATCCTCTATCTACATCATAAATTCTACCATATTATGATCACTCGTCCCTAGAGGATCCCTCACATGAATATCCCTAATTCTACCTACCTCATTACATAGTACCAGATCTATGCATAGGGTATGTTTTTAGTTATTTATTTTAAATATTCTGCAATCTACAAGTGTTAATTTTAAATTAGTTATAGATTAGGATAGTATATTTACCCGCTGGGTATCCGTACTGACCACCAACACCTGTAATAACAACCAGAGTGATGAATTAGAAAATGTAATGAAGAATCAATGTTGATCACATGTCCTAAAGGTGAAATTTTCTAGACTTTACTGCCAGTCCCACTGATACCATCCCCCCACAATGGGTTCCCCAGCAGTAGGACAGAGTGAACCATTCAAAACACCAAGACCAGAAGATTGCATCGGCGACCAATAACAGTTGTCTCTGTCACTGGAAAGCATGTAGCATGGAGGCTGGCAAATTCCAGCTTTAGGTCCTGCGAAAAGAATCTCATCCAACAAATATTTTATGCTTACTATTCTCTATGCAATCTTCTTTGAGAGTCTACAATGCAGCTGATGTTGACTGGCAATTATTTAAGCTGATAAACATTAAACTTTTGCATTCACATGGACATTCAGAGAGTTATTTATTAGACATCTTGGGTAGTTAAGGGTTAATATAAATTTCTTAGAATCTTCAAACCATAGACATGCCAAGATAAACTCCGTGGCCTGAAATATCATGAGAAGTAAACATAGCTTGTTCTCTGCTTTCAGGTTTTGTGGGATAAAAATACGATAGTCCCTATTATTGGGCATCCAGTCATGATTTGTAACCTGCCCTTGATTCCAATGGAGATTGACAGCATACAAATTTGGTGCAATCAATTAAGTTTTAGCATAAACTAGTGCAATTATTTACATGAAAAGGCTGCCTTCAAAGAATGGAAACCAGTAAGTCTTGACATCTGAAACAAAAATAGAAAGTGCTGGCAAATATCAGCAGATCTGATAGCATTTGTGGAGAGAATAGAGCCAACATTTCAAGCCTGGGTGACCCTTCATCAGAATTATTGTGACATATAGTTTAAGTCACATAAAATATCATTTTCAAAGGAGCATGATGTTCAAAAAATTTCCAAAGACCTCAGAAGAAACAAAGAATTTATTTTTATAAAGTTAGGCTGAGCACTTAATGAACTCTGTTACATGCACTCCAATATCAAGTATCTCATGCTTAATCAAAGTGTGTCACAGTGAAAGGAAGTTGAATGAATAAAACTGCTGTGGGATTTTCCTAATCTCCTGCTGAAAACCCTGAAGAAATTATGTATTTGTTCGAAGAAATTTCAATCCTCTATCATCTATCCAAACAGTTAATGCAAAAAAAGGTAAGAATCAGCGTGAAGTGAAATTTCTTCAGAAGTCTCACACTGCCTTGCTCCAGTCTTAGATTAGGCCCTGGTTTGAGATGCATTTGTGGTATAACCAATGTGCACAGTACAACAACTGATACAGAAAAGACAATTCATATTAATATTACTAGCATAGCCTGATTTCACCACTGAATAGTATAACCTAGTTCAAGTAGTGCCAGGTGTGTTTGTACCTCTGTGTTGATTGTTATTTTTTAGAGCAACACAGCACGGGAAACAGGCCCTTCGGCCCAACGAGCCCGCGCCGCCGTCATAACTATATAGTAACAATTCCATTATCCTATTCTAATTTTAGGTTATTCCTAATATGGAAGAGTCTCAATGTAGGGACAATTTGTTTCCCAATCAGCCTAAGAGCGAATTTTTGGGATGTGGGAGGAAACCGGAGCGCCCGGAGAAAACCCACGCAACCACGGGGAGAACGCGCAAACTCCCGCAGACACCGGCCCAGTTCCAAGTGTCTGCACAGCTACAGCGATAGTCACTGAGCTGTCATGATGCCCTTCAGATGGTCCAGATAAAGCACTCATTTACGACATGAAGCACCAGGCAACCCATGAATCAACATCCAAGAGCTGTCCTCGCACCACCTGCCGAATGCATGCTCCTTGTTGGTCAAGTTGGACCGAATTACCTGTGGGAAAAAAAAGCCATAGTTAAACAGTCCTACTATATCCCTCTATCTGCATACCGCTCATGTGGCTGTCCAAGAGACCCTTAAACAGCCCTAGCGTGCCTGCTCCCACCACCTTACTCGGCAGTGCATTCCACACCCCCACTACCCTTTGTGTGAAAAACTGCCCTCTAATATTCGTCTTATACATAGCCCCCCTCACCCTAAGGCCATGACCCCTCGTCCTATCCATTTCTGAAGGTGGAAAAAGTTTACCACCATTTACTCTATCTATACCCCTTATAATCTTATACACCTCTATTAGATCCCCTCTAAGCTGACGTCTTTCAAGGGAAAACAACCCCAGTCTATTTAATCGTTCCTCACAAGACATATTATCTCTCATAATAGTATACATCAATTTGATTTTATAATACTCCAAAATACTGCACTAATATTAGAAAGTATACCAATATAAATATCAAAATTCTATTACCTGGCTTAGCTTTCAATCCAGTTCCAGTTGGTACACCTGGAAGAACACCAAGCCCGTGAGTCCTTGCACCTTGAAACATAACACAAAATATTTCAGAGAAATGTAATTTTTTTATTTTTTATAATTTCAAGAACAGGAATACATTGCAATTTGCTTTAAAAAGTAAACTATTTTGTAGCTAAAACTACATTAAGCACAGCTTGAACTCTGACTACTGGGTATTAATGGGGTGATAAAGACCCTAAGATCAAAGTACTACAGTCATGGTTAAAATTTTATCTAATCTTATTTATTGCCATTCTGTGCAGCAACTTTATAAATGGGGTCCCAAGAGGAGTTTCATTAAATAATGCAAATACTGATCTTAAAAAGTATAGGCTACCAATTACTATTCAGTGCCACACATACTCTGTCCATTTGTACCAGTTAGACAGCAATCTAATCACAAGAACTAATGGGAAGGGAGCAAATAGAAAAATGACAGCTTCAATTTAGGTAAGAAGAGACAGGAATATAACAAAATAAGAAATAAAAAAAATGCAAATGTGAGCTGAAAAGATTGAGAAGTAAACAAGAGTGTCAGTATGAATTTAGGAAGAAAAGTATGTCTATGCCAGTTTGACAACTAATGAAGAATGAAACTAATTAAACTTAGCAAATCAGTTTATGAAAACATATCTCAAGACTTGCAATTTCTGGCCAATAAATGTGAGAAGCACCCTGTATTTTTGCCAGAAATACAGTATAGAAGCGTCGTAATGCTGAATACAAGTGTATTTTCAGCTATGCTTCAATTTCAGTTTAGCTAGATGTCATAGAATTATATTTAGAGTCCTCGGCCAGAATTCTCTGGTCTCATATATACTATTACCACTGCCAGCAAAATCTTTAGGAGAATTTAGTGCTTAGCCAAATCTCTACTCACAGCAGCAGGACTGGAGAATCCCAGCCAATGAGGTTGCAGAATCTGGCCCATTTTGTTATGTCAGCTTCCTAAAGCTTTTGCTAAAACAGTGCAGTGTTGAAATCCAAAAACCGGAGTTGTCTGAGAAACAAACCCTTTAAGAATGTGCCATGCCTCAATTTTAATCGAGTAAAATTTAAAAAAAATGATAATTTTGCTAGGCACTGTATTGATGTAATATGGCACCTGAGTAGTTATTGCCTTCATTACTTCAGCATTGGCCTCACTCTGACTGACCCTTGACCTCACCCAACCCATACTGACACAAACTGAACTGACTGACCCAAAATCTGTAAAGCCGAAGTCCAGTATGGCCTTGGTTGCAAGGGTACCAGTTTTGAGACTTTGTATCTCCGTTCCACATAAAAATCAATAGCTGGGATTTTCCGCTCTTGGGTTTTTTTTTGGATGGGTTTGACAAAAAAAGTGTAAAATCTCACGAGAAGCCCAAATCTCATTTCCTACATCAGTGGCAAAGCACGCTATGATCGTGCTCTCCCCCCATCAGTGACAGGCAGTGTCCCTGCCATGCAATTTAGGAACCTCATTTCAATACACTAGCATCTCAGTAATTGGGTCTCCCCATAGGAATCATCTTCTGCTGTTCAAAATCCACACATGGTGTGAATCATGACTGCTTTCAAAAGATGTACATCTGGTGAACAGACCTACGAGAGGAGGTCAGAAGTCAGTGGAAAGCTTGCAAAGCAGCAAAGGGTTAGAGAGGATACTAGGAAATGCCTTGGAGGGTGCCAGGGGAAGAGAATAAGGAGCACTGGTGGGGGGGGGGCAAGGCAGCTTAGTGTTGAAATTACCATCCTTGAGGCTTACTTCTGCCCCTAGTCATGGTCTTTTTGGAGGGCCTTTACACTGGGTAGGAAGTTTAGGCCAATGTGGTTGGTGGGTGGCTAGTCATCATAGATTAACATATCCACTCAAATATTGTGGGGTTTCTACAGGCTCATTGCTGATGAAAGCAGTCTAACATGATAGTCATGACAGAAATGAACATTCTGATGCAGCTGAGATTTTTTAGCTACAACTCAACCAACATACCTGTATTCTGATCACTCACCCAATTATGCCCACTAAATCACCACTGATGTGTGTGAATTCCATTGATCGCCACTCAGCAGTTAATCTTTGATGTGCTGACTCCAGATTCAGTGACTACCGTGGTTTTGCTGCATCCTTGTCCAACTTGGGCAATTACATACATTTCCTTTGACAGTTAACAAGGGCACACTGGCTGAGGAGAGGGCTCCGACCCACGTGTGCTGAGGTGCATTTTGACAGCCAGTCCCTGTTGACCAGGTTGCATAAAAGATCTTAGAGTGAAGTTTGCGACCGTGCCTATATCTGAGTTGAGAGCACAAGATGCAGCAAAGAGGCCAAAGCTGAGGCGACATAAGTTGCATGGAGCAAGGGTGGTGTGGAGTCTTGATCATTGAGGGAATAAATGAAGGAATGGTCAGCAATGTGCTGGCCAACATGAGTTACTAGCCATCAAGACATAGCTTCTCAAGATGATTGGGCAAATAGTAGGAGACAAATGCTAACCCTCAAGCCTTTCTCTTTCACATTGCCAAGAGGGCAGTGAGGAAGAGGTATAGCAAATTCATAAAGAAAGAAAGAAAATGTCAATGGAAATGCATGGCTCTCCAGAAGCATAAGAAAACCCAAAGGACAAAGGAGGTACATAGGAGAGTGGCCACTCAGAAGCATCCTCCTAGATCCAGGGTGTATAGATAGCACCTGACTTTCCTGCAGATTAATGAGAACGTTGCCAAAGATTTTGCTTGTCAAGGGGACTAGTGGCTTACTAGTCAGAGCGACACTCAGCTTATCTTTGATTCCTTTAAGGTTCCAGCAGTGTCCTTTGTGTCATCCCTCAAGCCTCCACAAGTAAGAGCATCCAGATGTTGATGGATGCATTCTTCACTAGGGCACACAACCTTGTCCATTTCAACTGGGATCAGGCAAGGAAAAATGCAAGAGCCGCGGGATGGAGAAGCAACATGATCTCTCAGATGAGGACATCAAGATGGATGAAGAAGAGGAGGTCCTGTAGGGTGAGGATATTGGCCATAAAACACAATGGCCAGATGAGGCAGACAAGCTCAGGATGTGCCCATTGTTGCCTGATTCATGGAGATTGATGAAGCAAACCACTGAGCACATTTCATCACCCTTACATCCCTTCCACGGGCATTGCTCCCTAACTAACTGCTAGCAGTACATACACCTTCACTGATAAGGCAGGTGACAGGGG
This sequence comes from Sphyrna mokarran, assembly GCA_024679065.1. Taxonomy (NCBI): domain Eukaryota; kingdom Metazoa; phylum Chordata; class Chondrichthyes; order Carcharhiniformes; family Carcharhinidae; genus Sphyrna; species Sphyrna mokarran. Next base: position 34,531,686 of record JAGIQG010000022.1, on the reverse strand, counting down.
GTGAGAGCAATTGCTCATACTCCCTACATTGCAGGAAGGTGATGACAGCTTGCAGTGGGGACGGTTCACAGATCTCCAAGAAGCTATTGTGAATATCTGACTCCTGTCTGGTTGATGGCACCTCACTTACTCTCAATGACCAGTGCCATATCATGACAAAGTTATACGGAGTGTCAGCTCATCCTTGGTGATCAGTTTGCTTGAGGTTCAGCGGCATCCAAAGGCTGAGACTAGTACAATATGAGGGCAAGAAGGCTCTACACATAGAGCAACATGTGTAGAAGGCACACACTGACAGTGACTAGGATGAGTGATAGTAGCCAGAACATAGTGGGAGATCTCATTCCAGAGGTGAGGTGAGAATGACAGCCCTTGATATCGAGGTCATATTCGACTGAGTGTGGCATTAAGGAACCTTAGCAAACTAGAATCGCTAGGTATCAAGGGGCAAATTCTCCACTGTTTGGTGTCATATCTGGCACATACTAAGATAGTTGTGGGGTGTCAGTCATCTCAGCTCTAGGGCATCTCTGCATCTTCAGGGTGGTGTCCAACGCAAAAACATATTCAACTGTTTCATAAATGGCCTTCCCTCCATTATAAAAGATCAGAAGTAGGGATGTCCGCCAATGATTTGCACAACGTTCAACACTATTCACAACTCCTCAGATACTGAAGTAGTCTATATTCAAATGCAACAAGATATGAACAGTCTTGACAAGGTTGACAAGTGCAACAACGTTCATGCCGCACAAATACCAAGCAATGGCCATCATCAATAAGAGGTGCACTAACCATCACCTTGATATTCAATGGTGTTACCATTATTGAATCCCCTACTATCAACATCCTTGGGGCTTCCATTGACCAGAAATTCAATTGGACTCACTACATAAACACAGTAGCTACAAGAGCAGGTCAGGCTAGTAATACTGCAGTGAGTAACTAACTCACCTCCTGACTCTCCAAAGTCTGTCCACCATCAACAAGGCACAAGTTAGGAGAGTGATGGAATAGTCTCCATTTGCCTGAATGGGTGCAGCTCCAACAGCAGTCAAGAAGCTTAACACCATCCAGGATAAAGCAGTCCATTTGATTGGCACCACATTTATAAACATTCACTCCATCTACCACCAATGCTCAGTAGCAGCAGTGTGCACTATCTACAAGATGTACTGCAGCTGTCTAAGATCCTTATTCAGCATCTTCTAAATCCATCACCACTTCTATCTAGAAGGACAAGGGTAGCAGACACATCGGAATACATTTACCTGCAAGTTCTCCTCCAAGCCATTCACCATCCTGACTTGAAATTATATCACTGTTCCTTTGCAGTGGCTGGGTTAAAATCCTGGAATTCCCTCCCTAACAGCACTGTGAGTCAACCTATAGTGGCATATCAAGGAGTCAGCTCACCACCATCTTCAAGGGCAACTAGGGATGGGCAATAAATGCTGGTCAGCCAAGGACACCCATGTTCTGTGAATGAATAAAAAAAATCCCTTTGATAATCAGGCAGGACCGATGCGTTTAGTCACTTTGAGAGGTCACTACCAATGTGTTGGCAACCTTTCAAAAAGCACATGGAGGAAGTTCTGGATCCTGCATCCAGCCTTTCGGTGATATAGCGATCAAGTTTTCTGGCTAGCACTGAAAAAAATCTCATCAGAATAGGAGCCATTGGAAGGGTGTAATCAGTGAGAGTTTATTTACAGATGTGATATTATCTAGAAATATTTAACATCCTTGCCCGTGATGTTCAACTAGAAATTCATAACATTTCTAACCTGCTGATATATCTCAGTGCATCCTCAACAAGCAATGGAAACATCCTGATATCTGCAATGCACAGTTTTCTGTGATGACCTCTGGAGGCTGAGAACTGGAGGACCCTAGCCTGCTTTTAGGATCTTGCTGTGTGGCAGTGCTACATTTCTTGATCAGTGCAGCCAAAGCTGAGGCAATCATCGAAGAGGGGAATTAAATGGGCAGGACACTCCTGGAACCATCTGGCTGGATGGCTGTTAGAGCTTTTAAATGGAACATTCCAAAGTAACATACTGAAGTGGTGGCTGGGTGGGTGAATCAAAAGCTGTGCATCGAACCAACTTTGATCTTATTGCCTTTTTTATGCCGACATGCCTTACAATATGTTGTTATTGATGCTGATGGGTTAAACACTGCTTTTCCCATGTGCCATTGGGCTTTGTCAAATTTAGGAAAAATTTTGCCAAATGTGAGATGAACCATTAAATGTAGTTATATTTCAGAGTGAACAAACTGTTCATTCAAACATTGCCAATTGGCTCCAAAGAAAATTAAACTTATTCATGTAAAAGAAACATTTCAAACATTGAATGTTGGAAGTTTTAGTAATAGTTAAGTGCTTTCAATGAAAATGAAAGGCAAAATGAAGATCTCTGAGCCACCCAACAAGCCACAGAAATGGTGCTGTGGACTACATTTACTGTACATACAAATATGCCAATCTCTACACATACCTGGATATGCCCCTGGCACGCTGACGCCTGGAACTCCGGCACCTGGAATATTGCAAAATACATAAGGTTAAAAGCCATATTCTTTCTGCATTTTGAAACACGCTATCACTTCCCAAAGCCATGCTCATTTTTTCTGAAATTCCATGCTCCAATTGGTTTACACCCCACCATAATACCAAAATAACTCCTATCAAAGCCAAATGACATCCTATGGCTGTGACAAGAGTAAATTATCCCTCTTCATCCTTCTTAACCTTTCTGCAACCTAACTAATCACTTGCTATATACATACTAACTTTTTGTGATTCATGTACTAGGATACCTAGCTGCCTCTGTACCACCTGTAATGGTTTCTTTTTTCACGACGTAGAGATGCCGGCATTGGACTGGGGTAAACACAGTAAGAAGTCTGACCACACCAGTTTTAAATCCAATCAATTTATTTGATAGTAAACTCGCAAGCTTTCGACTCTATGGCCTTCGTCAGGCTACTGGACACCAGAACACCTCATTCGCCTGACAAAGGTCATAGAGTCGGAAGCTTGCAAGTTTACTATCAAATAAATTGGTTGGATTTAAAACTGATGTTATCAGACTTCTTACTATTCTTTTTTCACCCCAGCATTGTTACCTCTGATTTCCTCAAAGGTCTATCCTCGGTTCTCTGGTAATTCCCATCTTCAAACTGCCCCTTGATAGCAGATAGCATCATCCAAAAACACAAGATCATTTTGCACATGTACAGTGACAACACCAAGTACTACCTCACCAGCATCTCCCCCAACCCACCTTCTATCTCAAATTTGTTTAGTGCTTGTCCAGAATCCAGAACTGGGCTATTTAACACTTCAGGCAAGCCTCCCACTTTCTACCATACATAAATTTGAGATAATCAAAAAACTGGTGCCTGTTTCTTAACTTGGGCAAAGTCCCATTCAACCATCACCCCTTTGTTTATTGGTCTACACTGGCCTCTGGTAAAGCAATGCCACAGATTTAAACTTGTGGTTCTTCTTTTCAAACCCCTCCACGGCCTTGCCACCTTCTCACCACTGAAAGTTCCTCCAGTCCTACAACTCTCTTAGATAACTGCACTCCCCCACTTCTACATTCTTAAGCATTTCCAGTTGTAAATACTCCATTATTGGTGGTGATGCTTTCAGCTGCTAAGACCCAAAATTCTAGAATTACATTCCTAAGCCTCTCGGTGTCTCTTCTTTTTCTTTCTTTAAGAAGTTCCTTAAAACCTACATTTTTAATCAAATATTTGGTTATCTTCCCTAATAGCCCCTTATTGGTGTTTTATAATTCTCCTTTGAAGCGTTATGGGGGTTTTTAACTATGTTAAAGGTGCTGTAAAAATACAAGTTGTTATTGATGTTATTATTTACTGTCGGTCTGTTACCAAGTGACAGTGGTTATCAACATCCTGTTCCAAATGTTTATTTTCAAATCTTAAGTATATGACAATTGATAAATAATGGATTTCAAGCTGGGCATATGTTACCACCCTCATTAATTATATAAGGACAAATGGAATAGTGTGACTATGTATTATTACTAGGGGTATTGCTAAAATATGTTCACTCAGTGTAAACTTCTACAAGGGTGAGATGTACAGCAAAACAGACTATTGCCTTGAGAAAGATATGGGAGAACAGAAAACAGAGTGTTCAAAGAGAAAAATAGAACAGACTGAAAAATTAGAGAAAAGAAACACAAGCCTCCCAAAAAACAGAGGATGCTTACCTAAAATTCCAGCTCCGGGTGCAGTCTGATAGGGGTATGCTGCTCCTGGAATGTAGCCAGGTAATCCTGGAATAAACAAAATGTTAAACTTAATCTTCTTCATATAAAACGCTTGTTACATAACCAAAATAGAACTGGCATATACATTAACATGAAGGCATAAATTGCAAACCTGGAGATGAATTGCATCAATTGTACACAGCTGTTTTTATCACTCTCACGTTACAGAAGTCATATCTATTATTGACCAGCTATATTTTCTCATCATCTCTATGGGTGGAGCTACAAGTGCCAGATGAGGAAACAGTTGCACAGAGAACTAAAAGCTTAGGCAAAGGAATGGGCTCTAAGAAGTTCTTAAGCAGCTGAAAGCACATTCACTAGTGGTGGAAGCCCCTTGAATGATTAAAATTGGGAATGCACAAGAGCCCACGTTTGGCGACTGCAGAGATCTCAAGACTTAAGGCTGAAAGAGGTTACATGATTAGGAAGTGATAAGGCTATGGAGAGATTTAAAGAGTAGGGTGAAAAATTTTAATCAGAGATGTTGCGGCTAGGAACCAATGTGGTTAGCAACCATAGGGAAGGTGGATGAAAAGAATTTGGTACATGTTAGGATGCATATAGCATAGTTTATGTGGACTGGAAAATGGAAGGCCAGCCAGGAAAACAGTTGGTAGATAACAAAGGCATGGATGAGCTTTTTACCAGCAGCTGAGCTGTGTCTGAATGGGCTAGTTAGCTTAGGTGGTTAAGAGTATGGTACTTAATAGCGCTGACTGTGCAGGTTCAGGGTCAATATTGGCTAAGGTAGCTCTTGGGGGCTGTTTCTTCTGCTTGCCCCGTTGTGATATCATTGAGATTCTATTAACAATCCTTGGACGCTGCATGGCGAGAGACAGAAGCTGTGGTAGGAGCCTAATTTGCTGATATTATGTAAATGAAGTAAGCAGTTTTGGAGACAAGTCAAAAGCATATTTCAGCATCAAACGAAACAAGGTGGTTGCAAACAGCCTGGTTCTACCTCAAATAGTAATCAGAGAGAATAATATCAGAACCAAGTCTTTATTCACCTGCTTCTCATAAGCTTCAAATGTCCAGATGTCTTCTTCCTAATACTGCAGCCAAAACTCTGTAGTACTTTGGATGGGACCAAAGCAGCATTTGGTACATTTGATGTCACTTCCTAAGATTGAAATTGTTTTTCTCTGGTTACATATATCTCTAGTTATTGTGTTTTCAGCTGCTATACCCCAAATGCTGATAGCTTTGCAGACCCATTAGTATTCATAAATGCTTTTAAATATTATCCTTTAGACTAAGACCAATTAGCTAGGTGATAGCATTTATTTCTCTTTCTCAATCTCATTGCATTTGTCAGTTCTCGGCCAGTTTCTCAATCTATCCAAGAACTTGATAAAGATATCTCTAATTTTTTGCATTTCTTCTGAAAATTTAAAAAATTTTGATTTTGTTCCCTGATGCACTTTATTTATATGCAATTTATTTTTACAAAATATTTTTTAGGATCAGCAAGAAGCTCTTTCAATGCAACAGTCAGGCTAGTCTCTTGGTAGACCTCCCAGATGTGATGTTGTGTGTGGATGAGGTAATGATCAACTTATTCAAGGAGTTTATAAAACCACTGGAACTAAAAACAAAGGAGGCAATTCTCCTAATAGTGCTGAATTAGCAGGAAAACTGGTGTAGATTGTGACTGTTTTTTTAGTGCAACTTTAGGCTTGAGTGTCCCCAATCTGCATAATGCAAAGGTCACAATTATGAATATCATTAAAAACTGCAGGGGGGGGCGTGGTTTGTGGGGGGGTGGAGGGGGAGGACGGTGCTATTCATGCTGCAGTCTGACAGCCTTGGAACTCTGCATACACAGTATCCATGATTTGTCAATCTCCCTGTTTGCTGACCAGCTTCATTGCTGACCAGCCCAGGACCCCTGCAATGCTGGCCCTCCAGCTCCATCCCCCACAATTCCCACGCTAGCCATGACACCTCCCCCGTCACCCCCAGCACAGAGTGTTCTGATGTCCAGCTCCCCACACCCAGTGGTGGCAATCCCCCACACCTTCCATCACCCCAGCAGACCCCCACCCCTACTCACTACCCTCCCCAGAGTCAGACCCCACGAAAGGAGGTAGACCGCCTCTTCCTGGGAGGCAGGCCCACTGCAGCCGATCACCAACACTGCCCCCCCATCCTCCAGCCCGTCCCGATCACTGACCTCCCTCTAGCTCAGGCTGATCCCAAGGCAGAATGGCAGTGGAACCCCACCCTCCACTGATCATTCCAGGCCATGCCCACAATACGCCAACGTGCCTCCTGGGCATGAGCACTTTACCCCTTGGGAGTGTCAGGATGCACAGGCTGACACTACTGGGGGCCCTGATTGCCCCTCTTCACTTCATCAGAGTCTCCCGCCAGTTCCCTGAACATGAGGAGCTACTCTAAACCTTGCCAGAGCGAAGTACTCCTGGTGGTGCAGGAGATGCTATCGGGCTTGGCAAGTTCCATGTCGGGTTCAATAATCACACGTAGACTACGTTTACAATATATTTAAAACAGATTTAAATCACTTACTTCTCACCCCACTAGTTTTCAGCACACTCCTGACTGTTCCCTGGCTCTGGGAGATATGCATGCATCGGGAATGCGGGTGCGAATCCCACAAAACAACTGCCACGCAATTCTCCCAACTGGACCCACCAGGGAATATGTAAAATATGGGAGAATCGCCTACCCAATGGGTGGGGAACTTAAGCCTGCACTCTCCATACTTAAAGGAATTCTCTTTTATTTAATCAGTCCAACTTTTTAAATTCACACCTATTGACTATCTAAGATTGAAGATGCAATGATAAGAATGGTTAAACAGAATCACAACAGGTGTTTGTGAACAAATGTTTTTGACCATATACAAGTTAGCCTGTATCAAAACCATATATTGTATTATATAATAAAGAAATCCTCAGTTTTAACTTCAAAACTATGAATAGAACTTTCAATTCTTCTAATGATTATACTCATATAGTTACTTCTTATTGCCAGTCAATGATGGAAGCAATTAGTCATCATTTTGCTCTTTTTTTTTATTCCTTCATGGGACATTGGTGTCACTGGCTGGTCAGCATTTATTGCCCATCCCTTGTTGACCTTTGGGCAGTAGAGACTCAACCACATTGCTGCGGCTCTGGAGTCACATGTAGCCAAACTGGGTAAGAATGGCAGATTTCCTTCCCTACAGGACATTAGAGAAGCAGATAATTTTTTCAACAATCGACAATGTTTTCATGATCATCAATGAATTCTTGATTCCAGATTTTTTATTGAATTCAAATGCCACCATCTGCCATGCTGTGATTCAAACCCAGGACCCAGAACAGTACCACTCGGCCATCACATCCCCTCATGATCTCACCTGGACCATATTAAAAGAATTTACATAAGGACAAAAGAAATAGAAATAATTCCCATAATTCAACAAGACCATGGTTTATCTCCTATTTCAACTTCACCACACAAAATTATCCCCACGTACCATAATGCCCTTAGTACTCAAAAATCTAACAATCTTTGTCTTGAATGTACTCAAAGATCAAGCATCTACAATATTTCAGGGTAGAAAACTGCAAAAATCCACAACCCTTCAAGATAGAGAGCTACAAAGATTCACAACATTTGAATGAAGGAGTCTCTCTTTATTTCAGCCCTAAATGGCTGACCTCTTATTTTCAGGACTGTGATTCCTCTAGGGGAAACATTTCCTCAGTATCTATCCTGTCAATGCCCTTGAGAATTTTATATATTTCAATTGGATAACCTCTTTCTCTTCTAAACTCAAAGGAATAGAGGTCTAGTCTGCTGTAAAGAACCAGTTTACTGAATCTTTGTTGCAACCCATCCTCAGGAAAGTATATTCTTTAGATAAGGAGGTTTTGGGCTTCATCTCCATTCTCCCACTCACTCACTGTATTTCTTAATTCTCTCAGAGATGCCATAGCCTTAAATCTATCCAATTATGAAGTTCACAACCTCTACGGTAAAGAATTACAAAGATTCAGAATCTTTTGACTGAAGTAATTGTCCTTACCTATATCTTAAATGACTGCCTCCTTATCCTGAGAATTTGTCACCATATTTTAGACTCCCTAATGGAAACAATCTCTTCTCATACCAAGCACTTTCAGGATTTTGTAGGTTTCAATGAGATTGTCATTCACTCTTGTAACTCCAAAGAATAGAAGCCCAATTTACTTGACCTATCATTATGGGACAACCCCCTCATCCCAGGGACCAATGAAGTAAATCTTCACTTCATCACCACCAATGCAAGTGAATAATTTCTTAAATGAAGTGACCCAAAAAACACACAGCATTCTCACCAAAACTCTTTACAACTGCAGCAAGACTTAATAATTATTGTACTCCAATCCATTTACAAAAAAGGCCAATATTTCTATTGCCTTCCTAATTGCATCCTTTATCTGCAAGCTAACTTCCTTTGTTCCTTCTACATATATGCCCAGATCTTGTAGAACATAAACAACTACAAGTTTCACACATTTAAGAAGTAGTCTGCTTATTTTATTCTTACAACCAAAATGATTAGCTTCATATTGCTCCATCTGTTATTTTGTTGCTCACACACATAACAATTCTATATGTCTTTGTCGGCGCTCTGTGTTCTCCATCTACCTTAGTATCATCAGTAAACTTTAATACATCATTCTCTGGCTGAGACTTTCTGCAACCTCCACTCCCCCTTCCACCCCCCTCCCCTCCCCCACCATAGTATATTTTCTGGTGGTGCAGATGGCTCATCATTGTCTATCAGCAGAATTTGGTTCCATCCAAGTAAGTGGCCATTTGGTTTGTTTGACAGCCATGTCACTGGGAAAATCTACAGCAGGACTAGAAGTTCTGTTGGCAAGAAAAACTGCAAAACTCCAGCCACTGGTTCTTCATCCAACTCATTACTTTAGATTATAAATAGTTGAGGTCTAGCATTCATCCTTGTGACACAACGTTATTCAATCTGTCAATTTGAAAATACATCTTTTATATCTACTTTGTGTTCTATTCATTTATCAATTCTCTATTGCTAAAGTACCACGCACACGAGCCTTTATCTTGCCTATTAATCTTTTGTGTGGCTTCTTATTGAATGCCTTTTGGAAATCCAGATACACTACATCTGCTGGTTCCCCTTTATCTAAGCTATCAGTTACATGGTCAAAAACACAAATAAATTTGTCAAACAGGGTATCCCTTCAGTAAAAATATATTGATTTGTTCTAATAATATCTTGCTCTTTTACATGTATTGTCAAGAGTTCCTTTGTAGATTCTAGTATTTTCCCCAAGAACTGATGTTAGGCTAACCGGTCTATATTTCACTGTTTTTCACTCTCTCCTTTCATGAAAAGCAGTGTAACATTTGCCAACTGTTCTAGAGAATGTACAGAATCATAGAAGGTCAAAATGAATGAACTGCCCATTTATGCAACTATTCCTGTAATACTCAGATCCATAGAACTTGCTGCCATAGCGGCAAACAGGAGGGTGGTTTGAAGTGTGTATACTTTAATGCGAGGAGCATACACAATAAGGTGGATGAACTTGCATCCTGGATTGGTGCTTGGGACTTCGATGTTGTGGCCATTTCAGACACGTGGATAGAGCAGGGGCAGGAATGGTTGTTGCAGGTTCCGGGGTTCAGATGTTTCAGTCAGAGCAGAGGTGGTGGTAGAAGAGGGGGAGGAGTGGCATTGTTAGTTAAGGACAGCATTACGGTGGCAGAAAAGACGTTTGATGTGGACTTGTCTGCTGAGGTAGTGTGGGCTGAGATTAGAAACAAGAAAGGAGAGGTCACACTGTTGGGAGTTTTTTATAGGCCTCCAAAAAGTTCCAGAGAAGTAGAGGAAGGGATTGCAAAGTTGATCCTGGATAGGTGTGAAAGTAACAGGGTAGTTGTAATGGGGGACTTTAACTTTTCTAATATCGATTAGAAAAGTTATAGTTCAAGTACATTAGAGGGGTCAGTTTTTGTTCAATGTGTGCAGCAAGGTTTCATGACTCAGTATGTAGATAGGCCAACAAGAGGTGAGGCTATATTGGATTTGGTACTGGGTATTGAACCAGACCAGGTGTTAGACTTGGAGGTGGGTGAGTACTTTGGTGATAGTGACCACAATTCGGTTACGTTTGCCTTAGTGATGGAAAGAAATGGGCACATACCGAATAACAGTAGTTAAAGCTGGGGGAAAGATAATTATGAGCTATTAGGAGAGATTTAGGATGCATAGGGTGGAGCAGGATATTGCAGGGGCTGGGGACATCTGAAACGTGGAGCATATTTAAGGAATAGCTTCTGCATGTCTGTAATAAATATGTACCTACCAGGCAGGGAGGAAGTGGTCGAGTGAGGGAACCATGGTGTACTAGGGAAGTTGAATCTCTGGTGAAGAGGAAGAAGGAGGCTTATATAATGATGAGACGTGAAGGCTCAGTTAGGGCACTGGAGAGCTATAAATTAGCCAGGAAGGAGCTAAAGAGGGAGTTGAGAAGAGCTAGAAGAGGACACGAGAAGACTTTGGCGGATAGGATTAAGGAGAATCCTAAAGCTTTTTACAGGTATATAAATAATAAAAGATTGGTTAGGGCAAGATTAGGGCCAGTCAGAGATAGCAGTGGGAAGTTGTGCGTGGAGCCTGAGGAGATAGGAGAGACACTGAATGAGTATTTTTCGTCAGTATTCACGCAGGAGAAAGACAATGTTGTCGGGGAGAATACTGCGATACTAGGTTGTAGACTGGGCAGGATTGAGGTTCATAAGGAGGAGGTGTTAGTGAATCTTGAGGGTATGAAAATTGATAAGTCCCCTGGGCCAGATGGGATTTATCCTAGGATTCTCTGGGAGGCTAGAGAGGAGATTGCAGAGCCTTTGGCTTTGATGTTCATGTCGTCGTTGGCTACAGGTATAGTGCCGGAAGACTGGAGCATGGCAAATGTTGTCCCTTTGTTCAAAAAGGGGAGTAGGGACCATCCTGGAACTTATAGACCGGTGAGCCTGACTTCTGTTGTAGGCAAAGTCTTGGAAAGAATTATAAGGGATAGGATTTATAAGCATCTAGAGAGAAATAAATTGATTCGGGATAGTCAGCACAGTTTTGTGAAGGGTAGGTCATGCCTCACAAACCTTATTGAGTTTTTTGAGGAGGTGACCAAAGAGGTAGATAAGGGTAAGGCAGTTGATGCAGTGTATATGGATTTTAGCAAAGCGTTTGATAAGGTTCCCCATGGTAGGCTACTGCAGAAAGTGCAGATGCATGGGATTGAAGGTGATTTAGCAGTTTGGATTAGGAATTGGCAAGCTGATAGAAGACAGAGGGTGGTGGTTGATGGGAAATATTCAACCTGGAGTGCAGTTACAAGTGGTGTACCTCAAAGATCTGTTTTGAGGCCACTGCTGTTTGTCATTTTTATAAATGACCTAGATGAGGGTGTAGAGGGTTGGATTAGTAAATTTGCTGATGATACAAAAGTGGGAGGAGTTGTAGACAGCGAGGATGGATGTTACAGTTTGCAGAGGGAAATAGACAGGTTGTAGAGCTGGGCCGTGAGGTGGCAAATGGAATTCAATACGGATAAGTGTGAGGTGATTCACTTTGGTAGGAATGACAGGCATATGAAATATAGGGCTAATGGAAGGACCCTTAATAGTGTTGTCGAGCAGAGGGATCTTGGGGTACAAGTACATAGCTCTTTGAAAGTTGGCACCCAGATTGATAAAGTTGTTAAGAAGGCGTACGGTGTGTTAGCTTTTATTGGTAGAGGGATTGAATTTAGGAGCCGTGAGGTTATGTTACAACTGTACAAAACTCTGGTGCGGCCGCACTTGGAGTATTGCGTACAGTTCTGGTCGCCGCATTATAAGAAAGATGTGGAAGCATTGGAAAGGGTGCAGAGGAGGTTTACCAGGATGTTGCCTGGTATGGTGGGAAGGCCTTATGAGGAAAGGCTGAGGGACCTGAGGTTATTTTCATTAGAGAGAAGAAGGTTACGCGGTGACCTAATTGAGGCGTATAAGATGATCAAGGGATTGGATAGGGTGGATAGTGAGAGCCTTTTTCCTCGGATGGTGATGACCAACACGAGGGGACATAACTTTAAATTAAGAGGTGGTAGTTATAGGACGGATGTCAGGGGCAGGTTCTTTACACAGAGGGTGGTGAGGGCATGGAATGCCCTGCCTGCAGCAGTTGTGGACTCGCCTACTTTGGGGGCATTCAAATGTTCGGTGGATAGGATGATGTTTGGATGATATTGGAATAGTTTAGGTTAGAGGGTCCACTGGCAGGCGCAACATCGAGGGCCGAAGGACCTGTACTGCGCTGTAATGTTCTATGTTCTATAGTCCTATTAATTTTTCCAGTATGATTTCTTATATTAATTTTTCAAGTTCCTCATTCTCACTAGACTCTAGGATTTCCCATTACTAATGGAATTTTTTTGCAACTTCTACCATAAAAACAAATACAAAGTAGCTATTTCAATACTCTGTGCCATTTCCTCATTTGTCATTGTATTTGTCATTATATTTCATCTGTTTCTGCCTTTAATGACCCAAGTTTACTTTCACTAATTTATTCCTATTTACATGTCTATAGAGACTTTTTTTTTTATTTTTATGCCTCTTTGTACTCTACTTTTATTTTTTTCCTTATCAATTTCTTGGTTTTTCTTTGCTGAATACTAAAATCTTCATAATTCTCTGATTTATTATACTTTTGACAGAATTGTAATCCTCTTTCTTTGATCTTTGATTTGACTACTTGGGGATGATTCTCCCATTGTGACCCACAAATTTTCTGGCAGGTCCTGTCCAGAAAATCATATGTTGGCCAGAGCCAGGGAATAGTCGCAATCTGGACCATGCTGAAAACTGAGGAGAGGTAAGTGATTTAAATATGTTTCTAATGCATTTTAGATGCAGTTTACATGTGATTATCGGGTCTGGCACAGAATTTGCCAGGCCCAATAGCATGTCCCACCTGCCAGGAGTACTTCAAAAAACTCCAGGCTTTAGTGTAGTTCCCCACATTCAAGGAACTGGTGGGAGACTCTGCCAAGTGAAGGGGGCACAATCAGGGCCCTGCAGGGCAGCAGGGAGTAGTCCCAGCATCCTGGTAGTCCCAGCCCATGCCCTCGGGCACTGCCCAACAGGCAAAGTGCCCATGCATAAAATGGTGCCACAGACATGGATTAAACTATCTACCTACCTCCAACGGTTACTTATATAAGATCAACTTATTGAACTTCTACTGATCACGTTCCTACTTACCTATTGAATGACTGGCTTTGTCTCTGTGCAAAGATAGTGTAGCAGCTCTGCTCACATAGGCAGACTAACTGTCTATCCTTCTGATGAAGATCCTTCAAAGTGCACTGCTATTTATGTAGTCAATTGACATTAATTTGGTCCAGTTTTCCAGCTGCAGCCTGGTTCCAAGCTCCTAGCATCGGATACCGACACATTAACAATTAATATTATAATTAATAGTGCATGATATTGCAATGATGTTAGAATTCTTTGACCAATACAGGTCATATATTCCCAGACTATGAACGTGAGCATTCTGCAATTTTGAAATTGATGAAATGAACTCTGCATATATAGGTCAATGAGTTTAAACTAAAACTTTAGTAAAAAACCATTTCAATTTTGGAAAAGCTACATATCAATGTTGAGTTTTTAAAATTCTCATCCTTCCTCTGAGATCCCTCTACGCTTTATCCATTCCTGTCCCTACCAACTCCTCCAGTACTCTAGGATTTCTGCTGTTCTCTAACTCCAGCCCCCTTATGCATCGCCAGATTACATTACTCCACCATTAGCGGCCATACTTTCAGCTATGTCATAAGCTCTGAAGTTATCTATTTAAAAGTTTTTCTAACTCTGTTTCTAGCTCTTTTAAGACAATCCTTAAGACATCCATTAAGCTTTTGATCAACTGACCCAATATTTCCTCATGTCAAATTTTGTTTGATGATGCTGCTACAAAGCATATTTGAACATTTTACCATGCTAAAGGTCTTGCTAAATACAAATTATTGATTCATGAGCTGGATGGAACCAGGCTATAGCTGGGAGGGTCAGCAAGAAGTGGCACATTTACAAGGAGTGGGTCTATGTCAGACTTTTTTTAAGGGAGAAGGGTAGGAAAAATAAGTGATTTTGATGGGAAGAAAGATAATGCCAGAAAAGGAGGAACATCTGCTGATATCAGGGTATTGGCCCTATTAGGGTGAAATTGAAGTGATGGATACAAAATGGTTATCTGGCATACAAAATGGACTCCGGGAAGGGTCATTAAGAGGCACTGTCTTTGGGCACAGACATTTACACAAAGAGTTAAAACCTGTAGTCTTTAAATCACTGCAGAAAACTGGTCAGACCTGAGGCACCTTAAAAGATGAAATAAGAACAGATCCAGAAGAATGAGTTTGATAACGAGATCAGCCACTGATGGGGACATAAATGCATAAATATATATAACAAAATCATTGATAGAGGACATAACTGAATAAATGTATCTACTCTATGTATAATGATGTGTTAACCATCAATGTCAGTATCTGTCTGCTCATAACGATGTGTTAACTTCCATGCCCATATCTGCCTGCTCAACTTGTAATGATGTGCTAACGGCTAATATCCATACTGTCTGTTATCTAAAAAGTATAAAAGATGCTCAACTGCCATTGTGCAGTTGAGAAGGTGGCTACCTGTACTGCGGAGTGTCAATGCTTTTCCCAAAGCTTTGTCCGAATAAAACTGTTTTGTTGAACTTCCAAGTCTGACTCTAAAATGGTGAATTTCCCATAACAGTCCAAAGGGAAAAAGTTTATAAATTCAGCACTTGTCAATCTTAACTCCATGGCTGAATTAGAAGGTTGTGGATTCAAGTCCCACTCTTGGAACCTGAATACACAATCTCAAAGGACATTTAAATGCAGTGAAAAAGCAGTATATAGTTCAAAGTGCTGTCCTTTGGATAAAACATTAAACAGAAGGCTTTCAAATGGACAAATATCCTATGAATATTTCTCCTTGATGTCCTAACACTCAACCAATATTGCTAAACTAGATTATCTGGTCAACTACCTCAATGCTATTTGTAGATCACATTGTGCACAAATTGACTGCCATGTCTTCAACAATGATTGCATCTCAAGATGATAATTTAATTGGCTGTAAAGCACTTTGGGATGTTCAGAGGTCATGAAAAATGTTATATAAATTGATGTTCTCTTTTCCTCTATCTTACTCAGACGTTTCTTATTTTATTGTAATTAGCTTTAGCTGATCACTGAATCACTATAAAAATGTACCCTATAAATATATGTACCCTATAAATATATTACCTCTTCCTGGAAGTTTGGCTGCTTTAGCTGCAGCAGGTAGCTGTTGTAAAATTCCAGTTCCAGGAGTCTGCACCCCTGCAATGAAAAAACAGAGTATAAGTTATTGATTATTTAGAAATCACAACTTACAGTTTTCAACTGTGAGGCAATTTTGGGACAACTTAGCATTAATCACATTTTAGTTACCATCTGCTTATAATATGTAGTATTTCAAGTTATGGATTCAGAAAGTTATGATCCACAAGACACTCAACCTTGCCTCTCTGCCTCCTTACCTATACAAGTCCATTCCTACATTTTTCAAACCATTGTCCAATTTTAGTTTCATATTGAGCAAACACTTCTCCTAACTTAATAGAGAAAAATTGAAATGAGTTTATCCAACTCTAGCAGCATTTTCATTCATTTTGAATGCAGCAAATTCCTTACTTGATGCCTCAAACTATAATCAGATGCATATCCCCAGTACATGCCTGAAACCCAACCTGAGCATTTTTCTCACATATGTTCCATTACCAAGACCACTTCTTCCTACCTCCAAAATATTGTAAGTCTCTACCTTTACATTTCATTCACTATCACTAAACTCTAATCCATTCCTTTCAAACCTCAAAGATTAGGTATCTCTAATGTATGTCTGAATCCGTGGCTTAATGGCTTGTACATTTGAGATAGAACCAAATTGAAAAGAGAAACCAAACCTACTATATCGGGAAAATTAAGTCTGAAACTGTTATATCATGATACACCCTGGCATTATTAAGAGATTTCAGACTTTATTAATAAATAACTTTTTGTTCCAAACAAAGAAAAACTTGATATAAGGGTTTTCAGCTCGAGACTACTCTAGAATCATGCATGGCTGTGAGATGACTCTGCCTAAGACTCCACCTTCAGGGCAAACACCTGCTTCCAGTTTCTATTGATTCCTCAAGTCAGGTGATCCTTTTGCTGTACTGTCTTGAAGACATAGATGCCACATGTGCAAATTCCATCCTTTTTAATGTATATAATCTTCAAACTCAATTTACTCAGCCCACATTCTAAATAAACATTACACACAGAGGTTAGACATTTGTAAATTGATGTAGCGATTATTTAATGTAGGGATCTTGGAGGATTTCATTTAACTTGACCCTTTTTTTTTAGAAAGTTTCAACTATGAACAGTTCCAAATCTTGGATGGAATTCTTCTATTCAGGCTTGCTGCTTTCTGTCTTGTATCCTAAACTGTGCACTGACAAAGACCACATATTTTACTCTGCGGATGGGTTCACTTTCCAATCCATTGTTGATCCTTTCTTCTGTCAAGCAACTTTTTCTAAAAAGCATACAGTTACTATCATCACAATGCAACACACTTTTACAACTTGACATTTGGGACCCAATTTTACCATTGCAATATGCCTGTTTTTGGGCATGACAACTTGGTAAAGTCGGGCATGAGGTATTTAGCGTGATCCACACCTGCATCCACGTAAGTGCCCACTTTACCTAGGTCTGAAAATGGCTGCAAGCCAAACCGTGCCCGAAATGGGCACAATGGCAATTTAAATGTATTTGCATTCTTCATTTAAATCGAATTAATGAGCTACCCACCCAACTTTAACAGCACTTCCCCCTTTACCATCGCGTTCACCCATCCAGATTTGGCATGAAACAAATACGCTTGGCAACAATCTCTTTCAAGTGTTTCAGCTACTGAAGAAGTAGGTAAGTTCAATGCTTCCGATATCTTTCTGAATAAGGTAGGTAGTGGGGGATAGGGGAGGAGGATCAGATTATTCTCTGGTGGAGGGGAGAAGAGAGGCCGAATCATTCTCTGGTGAGGGAAGAGGAAGGAGAGTCAGACATATCTCTGGTGGGAGAAGGGAGGGAAGAACCATCATTCTCTAATGGGGAGGGGAGGGAGGCCTGATCATTTTCTGGTTGCAGTGGTGGGAGGGAGGTAGGATAGAGGCCAGATCATTGTCTGGTGGGAGGGAGAGAGGTGGGTCAGATGTATCACTGGTGTGGATGGCGGGGTGGAGCGGTGGGGGGCGGGGGAGGTGGCGACTCAATTGCTCTCTGGTGGTAGGAGGAAGGTGCCCGATCATTCTCTGGTGGGGTGGAAGGGAAGGGAGGCCAGTTAGATCTATGGTGGGGGAGCAGGGGCAGAGGGATCACTGCTACACCTTGGGCGATCGGTGTTGGGGGAGAGGTCGGGATAGCGGGAAGTTGGGTGGATAAGGGGGACAGTTGGAGTGGTGTCGTTCGGAATGAGTTGCTCTCATTTTTCGGTCCTGGGTTGCTTTATCCGCTTTTTGCAGCCTGTGAGTGATAGAGGTGTGTTTTTCAAATTTTTTCACTGAACACGTGCAGTTCAACGCTTTGATTGGAGCTGCAGCATTTCGGCGTGAAATCCTGCACACAGTGCAATGCAGACCTGTGATTTTTTCAGGCTGTGTGTGCATGGGAGCACCTGAGAGCAGACTTCCAAGTCAGATCCAAATTGTGTCCAGATTCAGTACTTAGAATCAAAATGGTAAAATTGGGCCCTTTTTGCACAATCTCGATTGTCGCTTGTTTAGGAAATTGTTACAGTACAATTTTTCTGGTACTGAGATCATATGATAGCGAGAAGTTAGAATTGGATCTTGTCATGTTTAAGCATTTCAACTGATAAAAATTAAGCAAATTCATTAGTTATACTTCAACTGTATTGTTAAAAATAAAGTTTGTTTTGATACAAGCTTCGAGTGTGACTGTAGAATCCTACTTTTTGCTTACACTAATGCTAAAATTTAAAAAAAGGCATCTGATTTAACTTCACAATATACCTTGGGATTTCAGTCCCTAACTCTGACTTTCACTTGTGCTTCTTCTCTCAACTCTATTTACCTTTAATTAATATCTTCAGGCTCTAATCCAGTTCCTTCACCGCTTGCTTGTGTATTATTTCACCATGGATGAAAAAACAAGGTTCAGTTTGGTTGCTTGAGGTTTATAAGGTAGCTAGGAATAAGTTAAAAAAAAGGCTCCGGAGAGCTAGAAGGGGGCATGAGAAGTCCTTGGTAGGTCAGACAAAAGCCTCAAGGCTTTTTAATCTTACGTGACAAATAAAAGAAGGACCAGGGTGAGGTTAGGGCCAGTCAAAGATAGTAATGGGAACTTGTGCATGGAGTCAGAAGAGATAGGTGAGGTGTTGAATGAATATTTTCCTTCAGAGTTCACCAAGGAGAGGGGCCACGTTTTTGAGGATGATTGTGTGATACAGGCTGATAGGATGGAAGAGGTAGATGTTCTGAGGGAAGCAATTTTGAAAACTTAGAGGGTCAGTAAGTCCCCTGGGCCAGATGGGATACTTTGGGAGGCAAGGGATGAGATTGCAGAGCCTTTAGCTTTGATCTTTGGTTCTCACTGTCCACGGAGATAGTACCAGAGGACTGGAGAGTGGCGAATGTCGTTCCTCTATTCAAGAAAGGAAATAGGAATGACACTGGAAATTATAGTCCAGTTAGCCCTACTTCAGTGGTCAGTAAGTTAATGGAAAGGGTCTTGAGAGATAGGATTTATGACCATTTGGAAAAATGCAGTTCAATCCAAGATAGTCAGCATAGTTTCATGAGGGGTAAGTCCAGCCTCACACATTTGACTGAATTCTTTGAGGAGGTAACTAAGTGTGTAGACGAAAGTAGAGCAGTTGATGTCGTATACATGGATTTTAGTAAGGCGTTTGATAAGGTTCCCCATGGTAGGCTCATGAATAAAGTAAGGAGGTGTGGTATAGAAGGAAATTTGGCCAATTGGATAAGTAACTGGCTGTTTCATAGAAGATAGAGGATGGTGGTGGACGGAAAATTTTCAGAGTAGAGGCCAGTTACCAGCAGTGCACCACAGGGATCAGAGCTGGGTCCTCTGCTATTTGTGATTTTTATCAATGACTTGGAAGAAGGGTCTGAAGGGTGGGTTAGTAAATTTGCTGATGACACCAAGATTGGTAGAGTAGTGCATGAAGTGGAGGGCTCATGTAGGCTGCAAAGAGACATTGATAGGATGCAGAGCTGGGCAGAAAAGTGGCAGATGGAGTTTAATACTGATAAGTGCGAGGTGATTCATTTTGGTAGGTCAAACTTGAATGCCGATTACAGGGTCAGGCAGGGTTCTGAGGAATGTGGAGGAGTAGAGAGATCTTGGTGTTCATATCCACATATCTCTGAAGGTTGCCATTCAAGTGAATAGAGCCATGAAGAAAACTTACAGTGTGTTAGGGTTTATTAACAGAGGGTTTGAGTTTAAGAGCCATGGGATTATGCTGCAACTATACAGGACCTTGGTGAGACCACATTTGGAATATTGTGTGCAGTTCTGATCACCTCACTATAAGAAGGATGTGGAAGCATTGGAGAGAGTGCAGAGGAGATTTACCAAGATGCTGCTTGTTTTGGAGGGTAGGTCTTATGAGGAAAGCTTGAGGGAGTTTTGGCTTTTCTCTTTACAGCAAAGGAGGATGAGAGGTGACTTAATAGAGGTTTATAAGATGATGAAGGGGGATAGACAGAGTGGGCGTTCAGGGACTATTTCCTTGGGTGGATATAGCTGTTACAAGGGGGCATAACTATAAGGTTCATGGTGGAAGATATAGGAGGAATGTCCAAGGTAGATTCTTTACTCGGAGTGGTTGGGGTGTGAAATGCACTGCCTGGTGTGATAATGGAGTTGGACATTTTAGGAACTTTCAAGCGGTTATTGGATAGGCGCATGGAGCACACCAGAATTATAGGAGTGGGACAGCTTGATCTTGGATTTGGACAGAGCTCGGCACAACATTGAAGGCCAAAGGGCTTAGACTGCACTGTACTATGTTCTTTTTACTCAAAGAAATTTATCCAACTATTTTTGTTCTTCACTTTTACTACTTTTTCTATGGCTTGTCTTACTTTTAGACTGACTACAGCTTTATTGATTGTTTATAGTTCATCGCCACAACTTCAAGGAACTTTTCTTTATAACACAAAAGGGCGGGGCACAACTGAGTCATGATTGCTTTGAACTTTTTAACCATCATTTAAGATCTTCTGCTGCCATCTTCCTGGGTCTTTTGTTATTGCCCTCCTTTCAAGGTCTTCCTCTTCTGGGGTCTTTTGATGTATTTTTTTGGGGGTCTTTCATTGTCTCCCTGGGATCTTTTGTTGTCTTTATTCTGGCTCTCCCTCTCTCTGGGATTTCTCAGTACCATCCTCTTGGGGGACTTTTACTACTTACTCTGAATCTGAATTGCCACTTTATTGAGGGCTTATTACCTCTGCTAAGCTCCAGACTGCTCTTTCTTGAGGTCTCAATTAATCCTTTAAAGGACTTGCATTGCTTACAGACCTCATTTTTAGAATTGTCTCTGTTTTTAGAGTTGCTTTCTAACTGGAGTCTTCTTTGATTCTGTGTCCACTGTCCTTTCTTCTAGTTGTTTCGTTAAATGTTGTACAACTTCAAATGCCTTACTGCTTTCAAACTGTAAACCTTCCTTTTTTTAGAAAAACTGCAAGAGTTGCTGTGTTTCTTTCTCTGTGCTTCTCTGATTCTTTTGGAGTTTTAGCAGGAAACTACAACTGCTCCTTTTGGGACCCTTTTTAAAATTTTTAACATCTCTTTAGCTGACGTTAAATACATTGCAAGTATTTTTCAATGACTTCTGCAGCTTTTTAAATGTTTCTTAGCTGTCTAAATTATCCAGTTTTTTGATGCACTGTTCTTTGTTGTTAATTAATTTTGTTATCATCAGTGCTGTTCATTTCAGGACCCTTATCTTCTTTTACGCTCTTAACTTATATTCTTAACTTTCTTTTAAATAGGTACACATTTTCTTTGTTCCCAAAACTGTCAATCTTCACTGCTTGTAGCTTCTTAGAGCAGGGATAGTTTCCTCAGATTGGAAGATCTGTAATTTAAGCATTTCACTGTTTTATGCTATTGGGACAAGTTTGGAGTTCCCTGAGACTTTTTCTTGTTTTATTTCTGAATTTGTTTAATTGCAAACAATATTTTCCTTTTTTTCCAGAATTTTCCTTTTTAAATCTGAAACACAGCATTCTTCTTGCGGGGTATATTTTTTATTTCAAAAATGCTGGTTCTTTTTTAGCTTAAGTTTTACTTTTCTTGCTCCTGAAGACTAACATCTCTTCATTTTATTTTTTCTTCTCTCTTTCCAAATCTCTTGACTCACCAGCCATGCCAGGTCTGTTACTTTATCTGCCCTCATGGTCTGGCACTACCCGGCCAACTCTCTGAGTCTGATTGTAACATCACGTTGCACCCATTTTTGGGCATAAAAACTTGGTTCCTGGCTGATTCCATCTTGGGAGTGGAAGGCTGGTCCGCTGCTATGCTGTTCGAGATAGGATGGAGGGAAAGAGGAGTCCGCAGTCATTTTGTCTGAAATCGGTGGAGGGGAAGAGAGTAGAAGCCTGTATTCAGTCCGGGTGGCGAGAGGGTGAGAAGGGGGTCAGTAATGTCTGAGGGGGCATAGAGAGGCATTATTTGAACATAGAACATAGAACATAGAACATTACAGCGCAAAACAGGCCCTTTGGCCTTCGATGTTGCGCCGACCAATTAAGAAAAAGCTATGACCCTCCAAACTAAACCATTCCCTTTTCGTCCATAAACTTATCTACTAACCTCTTAAACTCCACCAAACTTGGTGCATCTACAACTGCTGCAGGCAGGGCATTCCATACCCTAACCACCTCTGGGTAAAGAACCTACCTCTGATATCTGTCCTGTAACTACCACCCCTTAATTTAAAGCTATGTCCCCTCGTGCTAGCTTTCTCCATCCTAGGAAAAAGGCTATCACTGTCCACCCTATCTAAACCTCTAATCATCTTATATGTTTCAATAAGGTCTCCTCTTAGCCGCCTTCTTTCTAACGAAAACAACCTCAAATCCCTCAGCCTCTCTTCATAAGACCTGCGCTCCATACCAGGCAACATCCTGGTAAACCTCCTCTGTACCCTCTCCAATGCCTCCACATCTTTCTTATAATGTGGGGACCAGAACTGCACACAATACTCCAAGTGCGGCAGCACTAGAGTTTTGTACAGTTGCAACATGACGTTGCGGCTCCGAAATTCAATCCCCCTACCAATAAAGGAGTTCAAAAATTGAGTCAGGAGGAATGTGGCAGGGGAGCAGTAGTCTGTAATTTTTTTCTGCGCTTGTGCAGTTGGAGGCTTAATTTGGAGCTGCAATGTTTCGGGTGCATTAAGCTCTGCTCATAGGTTTTGTAGCGTGATTTGGAATTGCTGATATTTTTTTCAGGCAGAGTGCATATGTGGATAACTGAGAAGAGATCTAAACGTTGGATCTGAAATACTCTGAGTTTCAAGTCCCCTCAGCACTTAGAATCAAAATGGTAAAATAGGGCCCTTTGAGTCTGTTTGCTGAGTCTATTCACTCAAAGCAGGCACCTTGGATGGGTATCTCTCTCTTCCAAACTATTATTAAATCAGAAGCTTTCAGGTACACTGTGGCATCCAATTGATTCATCTCATTGATAATGTGCTGTCATCTGGCATCAAGAGATTTCAGGCTTTATTAGGATCCAGGAATTATTTATTAATAAAGAGAAACTTGGTACAGGTTTCTGAAGCTTTAGACTGACTTGGAGTCATGCTCCAATTGTTATGATTTTAATTATATGGCTGCTAGATAATCCTGCCTGAGAGGACTCACTCACTCTCAGTTCCCATTGGTCCTGCAAATCAGGTGACCCTCTTGTGCTGTATTGTCTAAGGGACAGACACCACATACACAATGGAAACTGACATTGGAAGCCAAAACTTTACTGGAACCGAAACTAGTTAAAACTATATAAAAGTGCAAAGAGCCATTAGAGTTCAGATGATGAACATAATTGTGCAGTACAAGCAGGCTGAAGAAGATGGAGTCTGGATCCAAAAGCACATATTAGGCAAATACTCTGTTGCTTTGATTGTTTCTGCTACTTGAAGATGAGATTGGTGGATCCACATTATCAAAACCACTATAAGCAAAGAAAGATTCTGAAAATGTGTATCATTTTGGTGATGACTATGCCCATGGAACTTAGATTGGTTGTGTGCTAATGTCAGCTGGGGATCAAACTAATTCCTAGAAGAAGAGCTGAAAAATAAGTAAACAAATCGAAATTTTGTGAGATACTGGAACTGATCAGTTGTTGATGATGGACAATGATACAAGTTGTATTCCAGATAGTTTGATGAAGGAAGAAGTATTAAGAGAAAGTATTCATGGAATTTATAAAACCTGTTCCTTGTGCTGAAGTCAATTTACACAGTGACTTAGTAAACAGAATTGTTAGGGTATTAACAATGCCCTAGTTACCTATTGAAAGGGTATATTTTATTCTCGGTAGTGATTTGGTTAGTGGAGACAGTAACATGGTGATGGCTGTATTGTAGCAGGTGTTTGATCATGCTGATTTTAGTAAACTCCAAAAAAATTACTGCGACCAAATATGAAAAGCTTACTGCTGATAACAAGCAATTGAAGGAACACTTTGTCAGTGTAGAGGAACAACTTCCACCACAAATGATGAGTTTGCTAATGCAAAATAAAAATTGAAAATCAGTCACAGGAAGTAAAACACTTGAATGAGGACTTGATTTGTCTAAATCATAAATTGGTATCAAGTAAAGGCCGCAAAGGTAGATCTTCAGTTAAAACTTGATGAACTGCAAGCAGCAGAAGTCTCTATGAGATAACATAAAAATCAAGACTAATTAACTATTGGAACTCCACCAATGAAAAGAGCAATGAGAATCTTGAAGTGTCATGCATCCTGGAGAATAAGATGAGATGTGTGATATCGAAGGGTCAATGTCCTGAGACAGTGATTTAAAGTGCTTGCCAGTGTTGGGCATAGATATAGCAATTGGAATCCAGGCAAGTGAACAGTTTGCTATTGTTTAATAAATGTTATTTTTTCATTTTCAGATTTTTGTGAATTTGTCAGTTACTTACCTCCACAGTTTTTAAAAAAAGTCTAAGTTAGAATCCGTCAAACCAAGTTTCACTCTTAGATCTGATTTGTTCAGTATCGTCAGCCGGGATTGTAACAGCCAGGTAAATGTCAGTGTTGTAGCTGTACTGAAAAAAAACTAGCATGGCCAGTTTTGGAACACAAATCTAAATATTGCCAGAACGTGTCCAGGACAAATAGCCTTTGCCATATCCAGTGCCTTTAGTCATTTCTTGATATTAAACGTGAATCAAATTGACTGAAGATAGTTTGGCAGAGATGGCCGAGATAGATCATTCACTCTGACCTTTTGGCCGAAGATATTGTCATTTACACTAATGTGCTGGGCTCTCCCATCCTTGAGGGTGGGATATTTGTTGAGTCTCCTTCTCCCATTAGTTGTTCAATTGTCCACCAGCATTCATAACTAGGTGTGGCAAGACTGCAGAACTTTGATCTGTTGGTTGTGGGGTCTCTTTGCGTTGTGCGTACAAGTAGTTCTGTCCTGTACAACTGCTGCTGCTTCTGGTGTGCTCACCTGCAATCTTCACATGGCACAAAACATTTTTAAAAAAACAAAATGTTTTTGAGGATACTTTAGCTCTCTCAAAACCTGAAGAAATTTGGATTGCTTTGCACCATGCAAGCTTCTTGAGATCCGAGAACAGACACACAATATTCACTTGCACAGTCGAACAAGCTACTGCCTATTTAATGTAGGAACGTAGAAGGATACTCCTCTGAAGGCCTGACTATAAATTGATTCAGATGGGAAAATGGGTTCACAAGGTTCCATTAGGTTTTCTTCTTTTCAGATGAGAAAAGCCAGCAATTGGAAATCCAATCTTGTTACCCATGATTTATTGAAGAAAAATGGCATTTTGGCCATTCTTTTCAAAACCTGCTCCAGCATGCAGAGTTATTTGAACGGTATCCTCTCTGCGACTGAATGTCATGAAATATTCTATAGATGTCTAAATGGTCATGACTGTAATTGGTGAAGTGATTGTGCCATGGTGAACCACCATTGGCTGATTTTTGCAAAGTCTCTTGCCATTCTCAATAGGATCCTATGTTCAATAAAGTAAAATGCAACTTCTGCCACTACTGGCAATACAGCATTGATGCGGTTTGCAGCTAGAGCTTGTAACATAACAGATTAATTTTTAATGTCATTTATTAAGGAGACAGTATACATTATCAATGGAAGTGATGCAATATCCTGATCCTGTTCTCTCTTGTGGACCTCAGGACAAAATGAATCTGCCTTAAGTTATTTCTTAATGAAATTAATGTTTTCCGTACATCAGCAGATTTTCTTTATATTGTGATAATATTAGACTAAAAATATTACATAATCAAGTTGGAGGAGTTAATTTTATGATTTATTTAATCAAAGCTATACCTGCCTGTTAGCAAATTTCAAAAAAAATGCATAAATTAGATGCTTGTAGAAATTATAGAATCCTATAATGAAAAGGAGGCAAATCGGCTCATCGAGTCTGCACTAACCACAATCCCACTCAGCCCCACCCCATAACTCCATGCATTTATCATAGCTAGTCCCCCTAATACTAAGAATCAATTTATCATGGCCAATCCACCTAACCAGCACATTGGACTGTGGGGGCAACAAGAGCATCCAGAGGAAACCCACGCAGACACCGGGAGAATGGGAAAACTCCATATAGTGACCCAAGGCAGGAATCGAACTTGGATCCTTGGCATTGTGAGGCAGCAGTGCTAATCACTCTGCCACTGTGCCATCCAATATTGCTTAATATATCGTTTTTTTTGTTCGCACTTTGTTTTGCTGAATCATTAACGTGCATAAAACAAGTTCATTTTTGTAATATTTTTAATAAGTTAGGCAAAAGTGATCAATGATTTTTTAAAGCAATCTTCGCACAATTTATCCTTTCGGAAATAGTGGTGGAAGAATCCTTACATTGATTATCAACCTGTTGAACCATATTATGAATACCCCTTCATGGGCCAACATGGCTTGGTGAACCCAGAGTTCTGATCCAGAGGTGGTACCACTGCACCACAACGTTGATACACAAAATTACTGTATCTTAACTGCACGTGGACCCAGCAATAGCTCCAAGGCACAAAGATCTCTTCCGTTCAGCGTCTTCTTACTGCTGTTTTTTTTTTCATTCAAGAATATGCAACTACTGATTCTTTCCATCATTTCTGTCAATCGAAATAGATCATTCACCTCTGCTTTATCAGTATGGTTTCCCCCATCTCACTAGATAGTTGAGTATCTGGTGAATTCTGTGACTGACTCTACACTGTATGTTTACATGACGCAAAATTAGAATGAATGGTAGATTTTTGATGCCTGGAATTTCTTCAAGCGGCGTAATAACTCCAAAGTGACCGGCTTGCGAGGTGGGGGTTGGAGAGTGACCGACTGGCGGGTGGCGATTGGAGAGTGACAGGCTCGCGGAGTGATAGTTGGACAGTGACAGTTGGAGAGTGACAGGCTCGCGGGGCGGCGGTTGGAGTGACCGATTCGCGGGGTGACAGTGGAGAGTGACAGGCTCGCGGGGCGGCGGTTGATGAGTGACCGGCTTGCAGGGTGACAGTTGGAGAGTGATTAAAGTTCGAGTTTATAAGCGACGATCCGCCACCGATGAATTCGCCTACTTGGGATAACAAGTAAATCTCCAGCTCCTGGATGTTTTGCTTCTGTCCGTAATGCAAGATTAAGTGTAGGGTTAGCAGTTACTGTTTCCCAGACCTTAGTACATAATAGATAACTTAATTTGCCTTATGCAATTTTAAAATTATGTATGCAAAAACCTGAAGCGAAGGAGGACAATTTTATAATGGAAAAGGGAAATAGAAGGTATTTTTGAAAAGTGTAAATTTGGCCTTCAGTGAAAGATATCAGATTTACTGCAGTGCGAATTAGCCACACTATTTTTCGGTACTGAAAATTTTCAGCATTTAACAATTCCAATACAATACTTGTCTGTAAACAAATACAATTTCAATGTCGCCAGACTAGGATCACCTAAAGAGTGACGCTTGTAGTTAGTAGAATTTAATAAATACATCATTATCGAAGGTGTAAATACTGTCCAGCATTATTCCTGAACCATTATGTCAATTAGAGAGATGTGTTGACAGAAGAGAATGTGATGAGAGGATTTTGCGCAGATATAGGCTGATTCAGGAAGATATCTGAATATCTTATAGTTGCAAGGAAGGGACAGCAACTTCTCTGAATTACGTTTAAAATTTTTAGAGTTTACTTTATTAGTGTCACAAGTAAGCTTACATTAACATCGCAATGAAGTCACCATGAAAATCCTCTAATTGCCACACTCCGGTGCCTGTTCGGGTACACTAAGGAGAATTTATCACGGCCAGTGCACTAACCAGCATGTCTTTTGGGCTGTGGGAGGAAACTAGAGCATCCAGAGGAAACCCACGCTGACATGGGGAGAACGTGCAAACTCCACATAGGCAGCAATCATGCTGAGAATCAAAACCATGTCCCTGGCATTGTGAGGCAGCAGTGCTAACCACATCTATTAAAAAAATTAAAGGAGCCTGGAGAAGAATAGACAGGCTAGGCTAGCAAGCTAAAGTCATGTTTATAGAGAAGAGTTTGCCAGGAAATTGATCCCAATCTCTGAAATTATCTTAGTCACTCAATAGGTTGGAAGGCATGAGTGGCACAAACATTGGTGTTGGGGCATTTGAGAATAAGACCAAGAAGGAAGAACAAGATCATTAAGGCTGGAAAGTTCGTGGTTCCATTTGAAAGCAAGGGTAAAACATTTAAAACCATTCTGCCAGAGTACAATGGAGGTTGGAAAAAACAGGAGTGATGAAAATATGGAAGTTATTGTGGAGAAAGATCTTTATACAGGGGTGAGATAAGAAGGCTAGCCAGCAGGATATTGGATCAGTCAAAATTGAGATGAAAACAACTAGTGTCATGATGTAGAAGGTCAGGGAAGATCAAAAAATATATGTTGTTCACACAAAGAGAATTGCAAATGGTGACAATAGAAAGAATGAAATTATATAGTGCAAAATCCAGTCTTTGCGGATGCTGCAATCTGAATCCAAAAGAGAAAATGCTGGAAAATCTCAGCAGGCCTGACAGTATCTGTAAGGAGAGAAAAGAGCTGATGCATTTGACAAAGGGTCATCTGGGCTGAAAACATCAGCTCTTTTCTCACCTTACAGATTTGCCAGACCTGCTGAGATTTTCCAGCATTTTCTCTTATTAGATCAGTCTTTTCAACTTTGTGTACAGCCCTCAAATCTATTCCCATTCTAAAAAACCAATTTATGCTAGTCAAAGCACAATAAGCATCCGTATCTCTGAAAAACAAGTAATTTCATATATAAAGAAAGAAAATCTGTCAAAAAATTCACATGACAATAGTCAGTACCAGGTTTTAAACTTGCCATCACCACTTTTGTTTCAGTCACCATTATGAGTACCACATAATGCTGAAAATAGCTGACCAAATTTATAATAACCTGAAGCTAATCTTGAGATTGAAAATCATGGGAACATTACTACATTTCCTGATATGAACAAGTGTAACTAAGGAACCTGGCTTGGAGTACATTGATAAAAATTGGGGGCCATTGCATTAAATCAAATTAATGCTGCATTATTAATCTCACTCAGTAGCCTACTTTAAAAACATTCATTGTAATGTCCTCCCTTCTTTATAGAAGAGGGCCCTTGATACTGAAAAGAGGGAAAGGACTGGGGAGGAAAGCCAAACCTGGCATTTTGACTCCTGCAGTCTTTCTGGTTACCATTTTCTAAATTGTGGGGAGGGGTGGGAGTATGTGCGTGTGTATTTGTAGCATGCATCTCAAATAATGATCATGTTCTTTACTATCTCAATTGAAGCTGCAGTGAGGGAGAGAAGGGAGCCTCATAGGACACAGTGTCACATACTTGCTCAGCACTTAGCACCAGCACAGATTCATCACCTCAATGAGAACGTGTGGATGGTCAGATGTTGGATGTACAGTGCGAGATATGTGCAGATGTGGCAAGCTTCCATTTTTGTCAATGTGCGCTTTGGAGGAATCCATCTAGACCATGAATATATGATTATGCATTCTTCAAAATGGGTGGCTTCCTCCATTAAGAGACAGACATTAGGGCCAATAGCATTTCTCCAGCATGACTAGCAGTAAGAGGCTGAATCACATGGTAAAGAAATTTACGAAAACACATTAGGTTCACAAAGGCAATTATGTAGTCTTTTCTGTTTGGAAAAAATATTGCTTCTATTATGTGTTAAATGACTGTTGTGTGTATTTAATGCTCTAGTTTGTGAGTGGTGTCCTGATTTGGATTTGCACAATGTAATGACTTCAATCAGATCACAGAGTGGCTTATTGGAATATGAAATCCTTGATAAAGGAATCAATTGATGGACCAATCAGGGAGTCTTTTACATGCATTTAAACAGGAGTGTCAGTGCCTCTAGGACTCATTTGGAATACTGTGTCCAGTTCTGGTTGCCTTACTACCAGAAGGATGTGGAGACTCTGGAGAGATTGCAGAGAAGGTTTACCAGGATGCTGCCTGGTATGGAAGGTCTGAGTTATGAGGAGAGATTAGGCAAATTGGGGCTGTTTTCCTTAGAAAGATGTAGCCTTAGAGGAGATCTAATAGAGGTGTACAAGATTGAGGGGTATAAATAGAGTAAACAGGGTTAAGCTTTTTCCTAGGATGGACTTGAATAGCACGAGGGGTCACGGGCTTAGGGTGAGGCTGGTAAGGTACAATTTGGATGCTCGAGGGAGTTTTTTCACACAGAAGGTGGTGGGGATATGGAATGTGCTGCCAAGTAAAGTGGTGAAGGCAGGCAGGCACTCTGGAGTTATTTAAGAAATACTTAGATGGGCACATGAACAGAATGGGAATGGAGGGGTATAGAAAACTGATTTAAAATAAGGATCATGAGTCTTTGGAGTCCCTGAGAAGTGTGTAAATAGATAATATTGATGTACTTGTTTTTATCCTACAGGTGCTTTGGTCCACCTTGTTGCCTAACAAGGGGCATACATGCAATGGGTCGTGAGAAGGCTGCTCTTGATTTTTTTGAGTATCCTAGTGCTTCACATCGTTAGTGTACGCTTGACCTGGACCATTTGATGGGCAACATGACAGCACAGCGATAGTCACTAAGCTGTGTAGATATATGGATTTGGGCCTGTGTCTTTGGGAGTTTGCACATTCTCTCCCTGTGCTTGTGTGGGTTTTCTATGGTTTCCTCCCACACCCCAAAGGTGTGCTCTTAGGCTAATTGGCAAAAGAAATTCTCCCTAAATTGTCTCAAATTTGGTTTTTAATCCATAGATCTATAAACATAGACAGGGATCACGGGTAGAAATGGGAACATTGGGGTGTCAGCATAGGCTTGTTGAGCCAAAGGGCCTGTTTCCTGTGCTGTTTTGTTCTTTGACTCCTGAGGATTGACTGCTGACTGATAGCAACTAATGTACTGCTGGAATTGTAAATACAGGGATTTTGGTGAAGGGACTTCTGCCTCCAAAGACTTACTACATATAGCTAAGCCTGGGATTAGTACGTAGGAAAAACCAAGAGGTGAGTACAATAAAGATGTTTTCATAAAACATTACTTGTTAAATCTTCACAATATAAATAATTCTTGAATCCCTCTTCCACCCAAAGCTCATTGCACACCAATTTCCACAGTTGACTGGCATGGTTACCCCTCCTCCTAATCAGACCTTGCTAAGATTCATTGGCAGAAGATTTGATTTGCTCTATTAGATCATCCTCTACTACAGCCTCACCTCTTGATAAGTTAGACATAGCAAGTCACAACAATGTGTGACATAGAAGCCTGAAGAACATTGCATAAAACCATCTGCAACAAACAGAATTTTGAGTAGGTCATTCTGTATGATAATGGCCCTCAGATGTGTGATTATCATTGTACAGCTTTTCAGTCATTATGTGGATTTCTCACCAAGGTCATTGGCTATATCTTCAGTTGGTATCCCTTTTCTCCAAGAAGTGCTGATTGGAAGTGGGAGGGACTTGTTTTTTCCAAGGGCAAAGTCCTGCTCAAGTTCTCCAATGCAGCCAGGCATACTGCTGTAGTGGTCGGAAATGACACTGCAGTCAGTACTCTGCCTGGGTCTAAGTCCCAGGATCTTTGAAAAGGTAAGTTCTGGGGGTCCTGGAGCTCCAACATCCCTGGGGGAAGAGCATCCCAACTCTAAAGGGGTCTTGAGGCACTAGAGCCACTACCCCTCCACACCCCCTCTTTCTACTCAAGACGTGGAAAAATGTAAAAATCACCTTCCCATTCTTCCGCAGTCATTCCCACTTTTCTAAAAGTTGAAGCAGGATGATGTGAAAAGGTGGGTTTGTTGCTTGACATCTGCCTGCCCAAGCATGAATTTGCATCTGAGTTTGGGTGGTTAGGTTTCCAGAGAAGAAATCAAGTCTATTCAATTTAACGCTATGCGCTTCCTCCCTCGCTCTGATTCAACTCCTGGAGGGGTTGTGGGGGGTGGGAACAGTACAACTCTGGACACTGAGTTCAAGTTATATAAAAGGATTAAAGAGGGTCAATAAAGATGAGAATTGTTTAGATCTTGGCATTGCAGCAGAAGGCAAAAGAAATAAATAAAAATAGGTAAGTGAACCCAGTGATGTCTAAGAAACAATGATTGATTCCTTCAGGTGTGACTTGATCATCATTTTACTGTACACTGGCTAAAGTTAAGAAGCAGGATCTTTGAAATTATACACAAGTATTGAGGAAAAGAATAACAATAATGGTTACATTGGTCACAGTTTTAATTCAATGTTCAATGTGTTAGGTGGAGTGCTTGTATTTCAATTGTATGTGGGACAAATTAGTTAAGGAATATAAAAGCTACTTGTTTTACATCTGGTGTAAACAAAAT
Organism: Sphyrna mokarran; assembly: GCA_024679065.1. NCBI lineage: Eukaryota > Metazoa > Chordata > Chondrichthyes > Carcharhiniformes > Carcharhinidae > Sphyrna > Sphyrna mokarran. The sequence goes on along the minus strand of JAGIQG010000022.1, from coordinate 34,499,048 downwards.
AAGCTTGCAACAGAGTTGTAAACTCCTGTGGAAAAGTAGCTGGAGTAAGAATATTTTAAGTGCTGATGTACTCTCCAGACAGACATTTGAGTAAGCTTCTGTGAGAAAACTAAAATTGAAACTTAACATGGAGTGTGACAAAGCAATTACTTCTGAAATATCAACTGATCTGTAGTTTACCCAGCAGAACATTTTATCTATTAAAACCTGATTTAGGGGATCACATGATGTAAGCATGGAGGCAGTTTTTGCAAGCTCTGGTGCTATTCGTCTTTTAATCCTTTTATTTTATCCTGATGCACAATCCATAATTATTTGATGCTGATATTTATAATCTGTGCCATGTTATTGGAAGATGCTAGCTAAATCTTAGTGATGGGGAGCAAAGTCAAAATCCTCATTTGATTGAGGCAATTGGAGATGGCTGAATGGGCCCAATTTGCAATGGTGGTTTTGCTGGTGAGCAAGCCTCCACTTGCATTGGGATGACTGCACTGGAAGAGAGAATCCTGTCAGTTGAGAGCAGTTTTCTTGGACTCCCCTTCAGTCCTTGGAATTCCTGTGCATGCTATGTCAAATAGCCTAGTTGATGCAGGGAGAAGGCAATGAATTCCCAGCCACATCTGAGAACTGGCTGGCATGCTTTTGCAATCTGTTTGAAAGATGGGCATTTTGAGTTCAATGGAGCACATTGTATCTGGTCTTTGAGGTCTTGGGTCAGTTGAAGAGTAGACGACTGGTTTTACGTTGCCTTGAGGCAACCAGTTGGGTGGGGGGTTGGGGTCTTTGCCACTCACCAGGGTCTAGATTTCTTTTTACCAGGTTTTTGTGATGATCTGGCAGAAGTGCGTAGAATTTGGTGAAACTGGATTCTGCAAGTTGCTTTGGCCTTTTCAAGCTCCATTGATGGTTATATTATCCTGCATGATATTTGAGCACAGAGGCATTTGTTGCCTTTTCTGCAAAAATCAGGTTGTCCATATTTTCTTATGGTAATTGTCTACCAGCATGTTTGGATGGTAGAACAAGGGGATCTTACTTTAATGTGCTTTACCATTTGCATTCAATATTGGTTTGTGTGGTGCTGAGGAAGTAGTGGGTGAGGGGATCTATTCACTCTGCTTTTGGCCCTGTGTCAAATTCTAATATCTGGGTTTCTATATTTACAAGATGAGACAGCATGGTGACACCATGGTTAGCACTGCTGCCTCAGCACCAGGGACCCAGATTTGATTCCCAGCTTGAGTCATTGTGCAGAATTTGCAATTCTCTCCATGTCTGCATGGGTTTGAGTTCTCTTTACAGTCTGAAAGATGTGCAAGTTAGATGCATTGGCCATGCTAAATTCTCCCTCAGTGTAGCCAAACAGGTGCTGGAATATGACTGGAGGGGATCTTCATTGCAGTGTTAATGTTAACTTATTTGTGACAAAATAATCTTTATATAACCTGATATTTCCTTTTCTTGGGATTGTTTGTAGGTCTCCTTTCTAGTCAGGAGCATGTGAGTTAGTTGTATGATATGGGGGTTGTGATTTTTACTTCATGTGCTTTAATCCTTGCATTTGCATCGCAGGAGTATATTTTTTGGTAGTCTTACAGCAGTATGGTGGTTTAATATTGCTTTAATTTTGTCAGTGAGGAAAGCCTCCATTAGAGTTATTGATTTTACATTTTTTTACACCTGTTATTTTGGAATAAAGAATCCTTGCTCATCCCCAATGAAGGCACAAATAGATCATGTATTCTCAAAGTCTGTCATTGGTACTTCTGGTGTTGTTGGAGTAGGGGGAGGCAGAAATATCACTGGACTAGTAATCCAGAAAGCTAGGATAATCAAGTTCAATGGTGGAATTAAATTCTAAAAAATCTGGAATTAAAAGTCTAATGATGACCATAAAACCATTGAGAGCAGCCCACCTGATTCACTAATGTCCTTTAGAGAAAGAAATCTGCTATCCTTACCTGGTCTGGCCTATATATGACTTCAAATGCACAACAACGTGATTGACTCTTAAATGCTCACTGAAATGGCCTAGCAAACAACTCAGTTGTATTCAACCACATTAAGAAAAACAAAGGAATAAAATTGGACAGACCTCTTGGTATCGACCTGGGCACTGGAAATGACCATGGGAAATCCAATCCTTTTGACAATGCAAAGTCGTCCTTACTAACAGCTGAGAGCTTGTGTCAAAATTGGAAGAGTTGTCTCAGATTAGTCAAACAACATCATATCCTACTTTACAATGTCCCAGATATCACCACTCATGGGCATATCCTGTCTTACTGGCAGGACACAGGTAGCAACAAAGTGATTGATAGTTGAGGGAATTGACCTTGGAGTCCTCAACATAAGGTCTCATGGCACCAGGTCAAACATGGATAAGGAAACCACCTGCCAATTGCTATGTACTGTTTTAGGCTCAATCATCTTCAGGTGCTTCATCAATGACCTCCTTTCTGTAATGTGGTCATAAACACTGTAGTAATTCTGCAAACAATGTTCAGCACCATTCACAACTCCTGAGACACTAAATCAGTTCATATCCAAATGCAGCAAGACCTGGGCAATATTCTGGGTATTATGAAAAGTGTCAAGTAACATTCATGCTGCACAAGTGCCAGGGAATGACCATCTCCAACAATTAGGATATAACTATTGCCCACTGAGTATAAACATTGGCATGTTATGCTACAGCTGTACAGAACCTTAGTTAGGCCTCATTTGGAATATTATGTACAATTCTGGTTGCCACACTAACAGAAGGATGTGGATGTTTTGAAGAGGGTACAGAAGAGGTTTACTTGGTCTGGAGCATATTAGACATGAGGAAAAGTTGGATAAACTCACTTTGTTTTTACTGGAATGATTGAGGTTGAGGGGCAACCTGATAGAAAATTACAAGATTGATTAGCAGGCACAAAGTAGATGTTCTTTCCTAGGTAGAAAAGTACTAGGGAACATAGTTTTAAGACATGTGGGGAAAAGTCGATGTGTGAGCAAGTTTTTTTAAGAGGGTGATAAATAGTGGAATGTGCTGTCCAAGGAGATGATGGGAACAGGGAGGATAGCAACATTTAAGAGGCATCTAGATGAATACTTAAATAGGATGAGAATGGAAGCACATGGACTACATAAGTGCATACAGTTTTAGTTTAGGCAGACATATGATTGTTACAGGCTTGGAGGACTAAAGGACCTGTTCCTGTGCTTTGTTTTTATTCAGTAAGAATTTAGCAACACCAATTTATAATCCAACCAATTTATTTGATAGTAAAAAAGCGAGCTTTCGACTCGTTTTTTTTCAGGCAAATGTTTTTATTACCCTTGGTGAATCTTCCATTAATACTCTGGGGTCACCATTGAGCAGAAACTGAATTGGACAAGTCACATAAATACTGTGGTTACCAGAGCAGATCAAAAGCTTGGAATTCTGCAGCAAATAACTTGCATCCCTCCCAAAAGACTTTCCACAAGGCACATGTCAGGAGCATCATGGGATACACTCCACTTTGTGTGGGTGAGTGCAGCTCAACACCATTCCAAAAACAAGCAGCCTGCTTCTTCGTTTGTAGAAGGGGTAGCATTCAATCCCATTACTGAAGAACAGTGTTAGCCACGTGTTCCATCTAGAAGATGCACTGCAGGAACCCACCAAGGTTCCTTAGGTAGCACCTTTTCAACCCATGACCACTACTAACTAGGACAAGAGCAGCAGATACCTAGGTCTTCCAGATTGTACTCTTGAGGATTGTTCATTTGACAATTGTACCCTCAAAGGGAGGGGATGTTTCTTCTGAGGTTCAGCTGCTTTGTTTCATTTTGTTAAAGTGTACACTGCTAGATCATGTTTGGTACCTACTGGCCAATTCTGGTGTTCCTCCCTCTGGATTTTCTTCTCTTTATATGTATAGGTGAGGTGCTAATTTGATATATTTAGTTCGAGGTTTTCTGTTATCTCCTTCAGAGAAGGAGAATTGTATCTACCCTAAAAAATCCTGTTGATGGGTGTCTTGACTATTTTTTTTTCTTTAGTGGGTAGGGTTTCCCTGATGGAAAATGGTTTAAGTTTTCCAGTGATGGTGGGGCCTAGCAATACCTCTACCGCTGGAGAATAGTGAGGTCAGTAGTGTAAGAATCCTTGTTTCACTGGCTCCTGTATACAAAAGTGTACACTGTCATGTCACATCTTATTGCTCTCTTAGGTATTCTCATTGCTTGGAGATCTTGGAATGCTGAGTAGGGTCCAATTGATTCTATTTATCCCAAAAAGGATCTCCTTGTATAGCTCTGCTTTTGTTACCCTTTGAAGGAGAGTGTGCACCATGGTGCCTGTATTCATGCTTTTATCTTGCTGTTCCCAATGTTTCTAGTAGCCTTACAAAAGGCGACACCAACAATTACAATGATTGATAATCTGAACCATTTTTATAACTATTCCACTTAAACATATAGAAAAGACCAGCAAATAATGATCTACCTGTACTGTTTTTGGAGATTTGCATCCTGTGGTATAATGTAAAACTGCCAATAAAAACATTAAAATTGATTTCTCAGAATTCTTTGTATTAATGTCATCAGAAAAATGTTTTTCTCTCAAGTTGCATAAATTTGATCACCATACTTGTCAAGTTTAAAAATCCTTCTAAATGATGTAGATGTAAATATTGAAGAGAATACAATGCTAAGAAGTTCATAACTATGAAATCTGTAAAACTGCCAAAAAATGGTCTCATTATTAGCTGTCCATTGGCATGTGACTAACAAGATAATTGCCTTGGCTCAAAGGTATCAGACAAAGAATAATGTTTTCATCTGGCACTTTATAGATGTTTTTGTGACAATGCATCATTTGGCAAGAATAAAAGGGTGATTGTCAACAAAGTCATAAAAGAAATGGAGAAGGACCATACTTGGAACACAAGCAAAGTTTTGTGCTGATAGTGGTGGGGAAGTAGTCGTAAGTTCAGTAATGTGTAAAAATATGGTCAAGGTCATAATGCCAATATGGAAAGTTTTAGAAATGGATTTGATCAATGTATGATTTCTCTCAATATTGCATAAATTTTAGGTCATCAACCAGACTCAAGAACAGAATGGTTCATTTGATACAAATACTGCTTAAAAACATATTTCTCATGAGAAGATTATTGTTTTCAGTTTTGAATAATCCTACTGACAGACTTCTCAGCAAAGAGAAGATACAATTTGAGGCTTTAATAGAAATCTTACAAGGTAACAATTCTCCTACATATGGTTCTTGCCCAGTAAAAGCAAGCTATTTTCAATTAACCTATTTGTTTGCATTTCAAATATAATGGCCAATAAAAATATTCTACAAACATAACTTTAGTTTTCAAATCAGTTGACAAATGATTTATAGTACAAACTTCAATATTATAAATGAAGGGTAAACCTTTAGGTGAGGAGAAATTTCTTTTCCCGGAGATGATGAATATGTGGAATTCACTAGCACAGAATGTAGTTGAGGTCAAAACCTTGTATGAGAATTCTTTTACAAGAGTAAATTAGATATAGTTCTAGGGGTGAAAGGGATCAAAGGATATGATGGTGGCTGGGGGGAGGGGGAGCAGAGAGGTGCAATCAGGATATTGAATTTGATGATCAGCCATCATCAAAATGATGGCAGAGCAGGCTCAAATGACTGGCCCATTGCTACGTCTAGTTTCTATTATGTTGCAAAATGCAACATGCCCTAGTTTTATAACATTAAAACTTATGACATGGTAACTAAAACTTATGACATGAAGAGGAAGGAATAGAATTTTCTTCCTACTATCAAAGCAGTTAGAGCTATAGAATGCTAAAAGATTATTATTTGACCCACTGTGCCTGTGCTGGATTGTTGATACAATGTCCAATTAACACCATTTCCCTGCTCTTTCCAAAACAAAGTTTGCCCCCCCGCTTAAGTATTTATCCATTTTCTTTGGAATACTGCTGTTGAATCTGCTTCAACCACATTTTTCCAACAGTGCATTTTGAAGCATAACACATGAATAACTTTGCTACTCTATTCAAGGCCAAAGGTCATCTCCTTCAACACCTTCCTCAACATTTCATGCCATTGTTATAAAGAATTTGTAATGTCATCTGTTTTGAAAAGAATATTTTGTGTTAAGCAAACAACACTGGCCTTCAGCAGCTACTTAGTTAAGGCCACAAGTCAAATTGATGACATTAGGCTGGATTTTACTTGCCTTTGCTGGGCATGTTTTCAGTGGTAGCACATAAATAGGATGGGTGACTACTCCACCAACTTCCCACCCAATCTGAGCTCATCCCCATAACATAAGGAATGAGACAGCACTGCAATTTGGCAGTCTGTCTGCCACATTTAAATAAATAAACAAGGATCAATTGAATTTGTTAACAAAGCAATTGACCCTGGTAATATGGTTCCCCATATCATAATAGGGCTGGTGTGGACAGAAGTAGGCAGAGTGAGTCTTATTTTAAAATTTTTTAACTATGTATTAGTAATCCAGTCTTCCAAATTTATTTGGGTTAACCAAGGCACAGATGAATTATGTAATTGGGGACTTTGGACAGAAAGACTCTCTATATATAATGATTGTATTAACCTGGTCAACTTCTGTTTTATATCCAGACCTGGAACAATGTTTTACTCAGCAGGTCTAGTAGTGGATGACATTCTTGATAGATAAGGAAACAAGGATCAATTGCTAAATTTGTAGTACTAAAATATTTAACTGAAGAAAGAAATATAAAAATGTGTCTAGCCAGGAGAATCTGTCAACTAATTCATTAATGGTCTACACAGCATACTGAACGCTGTGAATGAGAGATAAAAGTTGTTGAGAGTTAACAAACGATGCACTCTCGTGCATGCTGAAAGCAAAGGAAGATCTAACCGTTAAGAAAGCTATCCAGTTTTTCCTCAGTGAGCAACACCGATCAATTTTAAGAGGAGAAAGTAAACCTTAAAACAAAGGCCCCACAGCAGACAATCAAACATTCCAGGCCAGGGAAACAGTCAACCAGGAGAACAACCATGCCAATGCTGTGGAACAAACAGCTCCCACAGGCAGGATCAATGGCCTTTAATTTCAGTTAAAGCTTTCAATGAAACTGAATTGGATGTTTTGGCAAATTGCAAGGCCAGAATATCCAAAGATGACTAACAACACTGAGACTGCACCCCACCTTGTTTTTCTGGTGAGGTCAAAGCTATAAGATTTATATTTTGGAACAGTAACATGTTGGTCAATGACCTTCTGACAAACTTCAAATTGGACACAGGAGTCAGTGTTATGATTGTATTAGGCAAAGAATCATGGCTGAGAGACCTCTGGCTTTGAACAGCAGACACACTACTCTATAGGCTTGGGGAAATCAGATTTCCAGTGATGGGAATGATTCTGGAACCACTATGGTATGGCGGAAAAGAAATTTGAGGTAATGCATGTTATTCAGGAGCTCAAACGAGAGAGTATCTGGACTGGGACTTAACTCTGAACAATCCTTTCTTTTGCAGAATAGGTTATCCATTTTCATTGGTCAGACCAGCCAACCACTCAAATAGTTAGCATAATCATCTAGTGGAACATGGACAAGAGGCCAACCAACAACAGAACAATGATTATTGATTAACACCATGACCATTGAGCTGCAGTCCAAGCCAGCATGACATTGCTACAAATACTGGAAGCAAGCTGCCATTCATTGACAGTATGCCACACAGCCAAACGCAACCACGTCCTTGTCAAAAGGAAGACATCTTCTGTCACAGAGGGCATTATAATAAATGCATGACAAAGGAAGAGAAGGAAAAAAAGCATCATGATGATGAGCACAACATTTGTCCATCCTGCAAGAAATAGAATGGAACTAACACCATAACTGTCAATCAATAAAGAGCATTGATACCAAGGAATGGAAAGAGACAAAAAGATACCAGAGCAACTTCCAAATCAACCAAATTTAATGACAGCCTTCCATTTCTTCTGAGAATTGAATGAGATATGGAAGTATTGTAAGACATCCAGACTGCCTGAGCATATAAACTCAGACATTAAAGGGGTGATGGAATCATCATGACTATATATAGAAGCATTGAAAATAGGAGCAGGAATAGGCCATTTATCCCTTTGAACGTGTTCCACCATTCATTATCATGGCTGATCATCCAACTCAAAAGCTTAATCTCACCATCCCCCCACCCCTCTCCAAATCTTTTGATCCCTTGACTCCAAGAGCTATATCTAACTCCTTCTTGGAAGCACAGGCTGGGATTGTCCTAAAAAGATTCTAAGTGCTAAATTCACATAAAAATTGGAGTAATTCCTGCTGTTCATTTTACGAAGATTTAAAAAAATGAATCTCCCACATCTGGGCACCACAAAGCACACTGGCATGAATCATGATAAAAGTTAGGGGGTAGGGACTATTCCCACAAGAGGCTGGCAGCATTGCACTGAGCAAGCTCCTGTGCTGAGATTGGCACATGTGCAATAGCCCTGCACGATTGGTCTCCTGATCAATGGCCAGCCCTACAACCCCACATTGCTGCCCCTTTGACCCCCTCCCCACCCCTTCACTCTCCTGATCACTCACCTTCCTGACAACTCCAGAGCAGTCTCTCCCAGCAGTCCAGTTTTCCCAATTTCTGCACCCCCACCCAATGGCAACCCTGACCTCTCCCTTCCCACAGAAAGAGAGACTGGGGGGGCCTGAGGCTTCAGTGAAGGTGATCTTCCCCCATAGCAGGACGGGCAAGCCGTATGCAGAATTTTGCATACATCAGCAGCAACATAATGTCTTGAAAGGAGCCAATGGCAAGCTGCTTTTGCTATCAGAAAATATGCCATGGGAGAGCAGAAAAGTTCCACTGTGTGAAAAGGCCATAACACAGTATGAATCAGATCCAGTATGCTACCACCTTGTCCAACATCTACTGGGGCACAGTCAGGAGGCTGTTTGTTGCATGCATATAGTTCTAACATCTCTAACATCTATACTAGATCTTTGGCTAGTATAGATCAAGGCAGCCATGTTTGTATCTGCTTTTAAAACAGCAGAAGCTGTCCAGACTCAGAAACATCATAAAAGATATCATCGAACCAGCTACAAGACAATGCAGCCAAGATAAAATAATAATATCTTGAAAGAGGAAAAGGGATCTCCCCAAAAATTATTCCAACTACAAAGTTCACTTGAGAACCAACATCCTGACAATTCAATTAAAAGAGACCTCATGACCTACTAAAACTCATCCGCTTTTATCCAACCTCCAAATCCAATTACTACTTGATCTACACTCTCATCAGCAAGTGATAGAATCTGTCACTAACAGGGCTACCAAGAAGCACTTATACATCTATAATCTGCTCCACTTGCTTCCACTTGAACCACACAACTCTAGAGCTTACAGATTTGGTCCAAAAATGGATCAATTCTACAGGTGAAGTGATTGTACTTGTCTCTGATATCAAGGCAGCAAAAGACCAATTCTGGCATCAAGGAACACAAGTTAAATTAAAGTCACTGGTAATCAGGAGAGAAAGTGCCCACTGTCTGGAATCATAAGCAGCACAAAAGGAAGATGGTTGCATTATTGGAAGTCAGTATCACAACTCCAGTGTATTACTTCATGAGTTTCACAGAGTAGTCTATTCCAAGGCAACTTGTTTGCAGCTAATCAATGACCTGCTCTCCATTCAGTTCAAAAGTGGAAACATTTGTTAGAAATTGCAAATGCCCATTCATAACAGCATCCAACAAGACCTAGACAACATTCAGCTTGGGCTGCAGTTAACTCAAATGCTAGGCAATGACCATCTCCAATAAGAAACAGTCTAAACATCTCTCCTTGACAACACCATCACTGAATCCCCTAGCATCAACACCCTTAATTTTACTGTTGACCACGAGTGCAAATTGGTCAGGGTTGAAAATTTAGTGTCCAGTAACTTACCACTTTGTCCAATATCTACTAGGGCACAATCAGGAGTCTAGCTGCTGGATGCATGTAGCTCTAAAACCACAAGCTCAATGTAATCCAGGGCAAAAAACCTGCATCCTCCAGCTGAAAAATTCTGTCTCTTTCACAGCTTTAAAGTGGCAGCAGCATATACATTTGCAAAGATGCACTACAGCCTCACCATCCTTTCAAAAACTTTCCAAATTTGCAGTTTTTTGCCACATGGAACATCAAGTTTAGTAGGAATACTGCTGCCTGACTTTGAAAATTTTGCTATTCCTTCATTATCACTGGATCAAAATCCTTCAACTCCCATCCCAACAGCAATATGGATGCATCTACATGGACTGCAGATGTTCAAGGCTCAACACCTTCTCAAGGGCAATTAAGGATGGGCAACAGATGTTGGCCTTTTTAATGATGCCACCCTCAAAAAGAAAATCTTCAAAATTTGCTTATGTTAGTTTTAACTGCCACTTTATTCCAGCAATTTCACCTGGAAATTTGTTATTTTCAAAAGCAAAAAAAAGCCTGTTCTAGACGAATACTTTTACTTAATATATTGAATCTTATTCTGAAAGCACCACTTACCGGCGCTGCGGAAGTACGAACTTGGAAGAAAGAGGCGTCCAAGTGTTCCTTGAACTCCTGCTGCTCCAGGAACACCTATCAAACCAAAAGAGAATTAATTGTAAATGGTTCCCAATCTTCGAATGGAATTCATTTTCAAATGCATGAACCTTCTGTGCAGTACACATTCAAAAAAATGATCCTGATGCTTCATTGAATTTTAGAAATAATTTAGTTCCAGGTTTCTTTGTAATGTATGCTGCAATATCTAACAATAAATTAATAAATGTAAAAAAGTGATGCACTCCGGATTGTGCACACATTTAGACAGGCTACATAAAGACTTAATGACCTTGAACCATACGAGCAAAAGTGCACTGCTGATTTTCAGTACAAATATGGCGGAAATTTGCTTGCAATGTCAGGTTTTAATATAACATAGTTCTTTAATTTTTTGTGACAGTTAGCTAAACCTTTGCTGGAATTCTGTTTTTCATTATTTGATATATGATATCTCAAAGACCGAAGATTGCTAGGTTCCCTCATTTATGCCAGTTCCAAATAGGTAGTAAATGTACATACAGGTTTAGGGATAGAAGGACCCAACATTTGATTTGTTTCTTTTTGCAAAATCTTGCATTGTATTGTCTTTGAAAAAAGTGTCCCATAGTACAAAATAAGTAATGACAAAAAAGTGCTTTCATGATTGCAACTTTTAAACAATGACCTAGATTTTCTGAGCAGTGGCAATAATGGCCAGATTGCCATTTCACTCAAATTCTCTTTACTCAACATTCCTGCACATCTTTCGGTATCTTCCAAATTTGGCATTCCAGAAATACATAACATTTCTCTCGGAGCTCTTATCAACATGGACTAGAGTCAGCCTTTTAGCTGTCATTTGGTAACTTTAAAAATCCAATTTTAATGCTAGTGAATGCTAGAGTAAATGGGTACATTGGATACATAGGGGAGGTATCAGGTGCATAGTTACCTAGATGTTAAACTAGATTTTAATCTCGTTAAAAGGGCACAAAGCCAATTAAATCTTATTGTCTTCATTTAAATCCTATTAACAGGCCAGCTAGAAGTTTCCAGGTGAGAGATCTCAACAAGAATCATTCATGGTCCCCATCCAATAGAGGCCAGACATGTTGGCCATGCTGGTGGAATTGGAGGTCATTGAAGCCCCAGGTAGTTGGGGACATGGCTGGGCACCTTAGCATTACCCAGTGGGCACCATCACTGTGGTAAGGGCAGTGCCATGGAGGTGAAGCCAGAGTAGGTTTGGCATTATAACAAGGGAGAACTTTGCAGAGGGGAAGCAAAGGGTGTGATCAGCAATGGGATGGGGAGGATCAGCAAAGAGGAGGGTGTACTGTGCAGGCAGCCACGAGGGGGGATTCAGTGAGAGGATCCCAATGTCAGTCACCCATGCTGCCATGGGAGTTGCACTGTTACCAATGAAGGCCCCCACAGGATATGAGCCAATTAATACAAGTACTGTGAAGTAACTTACTCGTGGAACATAGTGCCATCTGGTACCTTAAAAGCTAGGAAATGCTCTTTGTTTCTGATTCCATTATCTGTCCCATTTATGTATCCAATTAACCATTTCATTCAAAAACATTGTTGTTACTAAGTTCAATAAACTTCTTTTGATGCTGCAAAGATACCTTGCAATTATGGAGATTCTAATCATCATCATCTTCCATTTGGACTGTTCACCTGCATCTGTTGGCTTTTCCTGAGTACTCCAACTATTGCTTTCTACCCACTTCTGAATAGGATGACAGCAGTCCCAGGAGGTTAGATGTTTGCCAATTTGCTTTCATCATCAAGCCATATCATTCCCTTGCAAAAACCTGCTCAGCCCTTTGACTGTAACCACTTGTTTGAACATGGGAGTTATGCCTTCATTCCACCTTTCCATTATTTGTTCTCCCTTGTTTCTGAAGTCCTGCTAGAATAATTTAAATTAGTTGTCTGCAGTATTTCTGATGGAAACAGCCCACAGTTGTAATAGCTCCACTCCATCATAGTTAAGCCTTTGTTTTGGGGATCAAAGAGTTCCCACTAATTTGATTATAGGGGGAATCAGAATTAAATATAACCAAAATGTCGTCTTAGCATAAAAGTTGTTGAACGAATTGTACGTAACACTGCAGTGTATCTGCAGTCTTCAAATAATACACCTGATGAAAATGTCACTGATTAGTTTCAAGTGTTTCATCCCAGGAAATTGCCTGCTGAAAGGAAAATTGTGACTGGTGTAAAACATGTGGTTGATCTAATCATGGTCTGTTTCCTACCCAGCAGGCACAATTAAAATAACAGACTAAGGAATAAGTCACATAACTTCCATTCATCTTATAGCACACCCAGTGAGAAAATTACCCTTACTAGTGCATTTGTAAGATAATGAACTATTAGCACAAGGAAAAGATCCTTCCTTATGTTAAAACAGAAATATTCCAAAAAGCAGAACAAAAGCATAGTATAAGGATACATCAGAGAATTTCCTAAATGGTGAAAAGCTAAAAATGAATATCCATAGAGATTTGGGAGTGGAGAAGTCAAGGACATACATTATTAAATCATGAACAATTACACAAAACACTCAAAGGGTAATTGAATTCTGGCCTTTAATGGACTACAAATCAAGCTATGGTGGAGGGTGCTGATGTTTTGGTGCAGCTATTCCAATTCCCTGGTTATTCCACAACCAAAGCACTGATCAGTTCTGTACAACATAATTTTTGGAAGGCTGCATTGAAGTGCAGCATAGATGTACTATAATAATTCTTGGACTCCAACAGCAGGAGTGATTACACAATATAGAATTGGAATTCCTGGATTTTTATTTTATTCTTCCATGGGATATGGCTTTTGATGGTTAGTCCAGCATTTACCACCCATGTCTAATCAATTACCTTTGAGAAGATGATGATGGGCCACTAAGCTGCTGCAGTCCACCTCAAAATCATAGGTTACTGATGTAGGTATGCCCATGTCAGAAAGGGATGGCAATATAGCTCCAAATCAAGATGGTATGTAGTATCTTGAAGTTGGAAGTGAACTGTTGTCTTTGTCCTAGGTGATTGGTTTGAAAGATGCTGTTGAAGGAGGCTTGGAAGTTACTACAGTGCATTTTGTAGAATCAACTGCTGATTTAGCAGCAGTGCTTCAATTAATGCTTTAATTAATGTTTAAGGAGGTGGATTGGGTGCCACTCAGATTATTTTATCCTGGATGGTGTCATGCTTCTTGTTGGAGCTGCAGTCATCCAGAAAGTGAAATATTCCTGGCTTGGCCATTGACAGCCAGTGCAGATACAAGGGGCTGAATTACCTCCTTCTGTACTGTAACAATTCTGTGGCTTGTGTCTTGTAGATAATAGACAAGTTTTGTGGAGTTAGGAAGTAAATTACTGTCTGCAGAATTTCAACCTCTGACCTGCTCTTCGAGCCACGGTATTTATATGACTGTTCCATTTCAGTTTTCAGTCAGTCAATGGTAATACCCAGTTGTTGGTGGGGGAATTCAATGCTGATGAATGTCAAAGGAGCTGGTTAGATTCTTTGTCAAAGATGACCATTGCCTGACACGAATATTATTTGCACTCATCAGCCCAAGGCTGAATGTTGTCCAGATCAGTACTTGAATCATTGCAAATGATGTTTTTTTTATTTTAGAGCAACACAGCACGGGAAACAGGCCCTTCGGCCCAACGAGCCCGCACCACCGTCATAACTATATAGTAACAATTCCATTATCCTATTCTAATGATGCTGAGTATTTTGTAATCAGTAAAATCCCTACTTCTGACCTTATGGAAGAAATGTCATTGAAGCAGCTGAAGATTATTGGGCCTAACTCATTTACCTGGTGAATGTCTTCAATGATATTCCAGATTGCAATGATTAACTTCCAGTTAATTTGTGCTTGGAATGACTCCAACTAGAAGAGAATCTTCTGATTGCTGTTGTGCCAAGGCTCCTTGATGCTACACTTGGTCAAATCTGCCTTGATGTCATTTTCACTGTCGTCGTCGTCCCCCCCCCCCCCCCCCCGCCTCCCTCGCCTCCCTCATCCTCCCCCCTCCTCGCCTTGGTGTTCAGCTGTTTTGTCTATGGTGCTTAGTGCTTCTAACAGAAGTTAAACTGAGCATTAGTTATTAAACAGGTTATTGAAGCGCAAGTGCTGCTTGATAGTTAATATCACCTTCCTTCACTTTGCTGATTGATAGGTATTGGCTATTTAGAATGTCTGTAGAAGAAATTAAGTTTGTTGCAGTAAAAAATTAGATTTGCTTTAAGTTTGTTGCAGTAGAAATTTGGTTTTTTTTAAGTATGTTAGAATTAGGTGTGTAGCAGTAGCTTAAGGAGTTAAAACCACTATAGGCTTACAAGTATGCTGAAAATCATGAGACTAGCAGATGCTGAAGTGGGCAGAAAAGAAGAACATGAGGCTAGCAGACACCCAAGGTCTCCAGCCCAGATAACGAGCCACCTGACTTTGAGAGATTGGAGAATAAATCGCCATTCTTCTCTATCTAGCCATAGTAAATCATTAGGGGGGTAAAAACAATAAGATGATTTAGACCAAGGACACCTTAGACAAGTCCTGGACCCATGTATCTAATTTGTGGGACAATGATTAAAGGGGGGGTAGTAGAGATAATGAGAATAGTAGGGTATACTGTAACCAGTATGAAAAACTTGTTTGTTTCACTGTATAAATATAGCACGGGCTTGTTCAAAAATCTTAGAGTTCAGTCTTGGTGTTGGCTGAGGTGGACTCTCCGTGGTATCACGACAATAAACTCTCCCAAAGCTTGACTCTGAACGTCTCTGCCTGAGTTATTCTGAACTAGAAGTTTTTACTCGACAATGTCAAGTGGTGACTTGATCAAGTTTCAAGATCTTGAACGGAACAGGTATGTAATGACAAATTTCTGCTGGTTAAGGAGCCAGGAACAAAGGGGAACCTTCTAAAAATTAGCCATTCCTTTTAGTAGTAGTAAGAAACATCTCTACATGCAAAAGATTAAGTATTTGGAATTTTCTTCAAAAAGGCAGTTGATGGAAGATCAACTGTTAAACCTGAAGCTGATGGATATTTGTTCACAAAAGTTATTAAGGGATAAGGGAAAGATGTATCAAGTTAAGTCACAGGTCAGTCATAATCTCACTGAATAGAGGAAATCATGGACTAACTGGTCTATTCCTATTCCTATGTTCCTGACAGATGAACCAGAATTCTCCCAAGTGTTGAATTTGTGGGAAAACTGCAGTGATTTATGTTGCTTTTTTCCCCATGGAAGCTCACATTAGAATCTCCCACGCTGCAATGCAGAGGCCATCAGCGTGAATATTATTAAATTTCAGGGAGCAAGGCCTATTCCTGCCTAGGAGGCTGAAACCACTGGGCCTTTGCACATGTGCAGTGGACCCAAGCTGTCAGCCTCCTAATAGCTGGCCAGCACATGCTGCCCCCCAAATTCTCCCATGGCTCATGCAACCATTCTTGGCCCATCCCCGACCCATCTAGATGGCCTTGATCTCCAGCCTCTCCCCTTTCCAGCAGTCCCAACTACCACCCAGACCCCAGGCAATGCCGACCCCAAAGCACATCCAGACGTTGAGCTCCCTCACTCCTGTGATGATCTCCCTGCAGTGCAGATCCCGTGGGAGATAGAATCCCCTTCCTCCACCCAGTCCTGATTGCTGACCTCCCTCCTGCCTCAATCAATTCTCATGCAGAGTGGCAGCAGGACACCACAGCCCACAGATTGCCCTCCAGGCCCCACTCTCATGCTTGCCACACCTCATCATCTTCAGTCAACTCTCACCTACTTGTGTCATTGCAGGACAAACTTGACAAGCATGAATGAGTAGAGCTAGTTGAAGACATGCCTGAGCTCAGAACCTTCACACCTTTTGAGGGGAGAGGAAGACTGTGCTGGGAAGTGGGGCAGCAGAAAAAAATGAAAATCCTCATGACTCACTATCCCCCAAGTGCCAAAAGAATTATCAATATTCCCACTTTGTACTCTAATGCACTAATGCCATCACCTTTCGCTTGCATATCATTCTCACGCCTCCTAGACCCATGAACTCAAGCAGCTCAGAGGCTTCTCCAACCCCATCATGGAAGAAGCATTGCATCTGTCACCTACACCCAGCACCACCACAGTCATCTTGATGGTGACTAAGCTGCCAAATGTCTGGGTCACTTACTGGTGAGCACCTCACAGCTGAAGATGCATAGCAGGAGGAGGCAAGGATGTCCAAGGGAACCAGAACTTGGAGGGATGATGGAGGCCCCTCTGCTGGGCCCCTGGATTTAGTCATTCTGCAGCTGTTAGAACTGCAAAGGCAGAGTTGTGAACATCAGGAAACAATGACAGCATCCCTCCTCAGATTGTAAGGCCAACTGTAGGAGTCCTATTGTCTTCTGTCTGAGGCCAACACTGTAAGGGGGATGACTGCATTGGAGATCTTGGTGCATGCAGGACATGCACTCAATGGCAGGGGATGGCCGCATCATTACTCAGCTTATGATCTCCATGTCTAGGGCATGAGCTTCAACTGCATGCTAAAGGCATGGGTGGGAATCTCACCAGTTGCCCTTCTATCCCATGAAAGATCATGGGGGCCCAAATGGAAAAGGCTCAACAGGAGTACAGACCTGGACCTTAGGCATCTCCAAACCATCTGACACCACCCCCCTCCCTACAAGAGACACTCTCAGCCCCACACACCAAGGAAGACAGCAGTCAAACATTCGTGCTGCCCAAAAGCAAGCGTGGACCCTATGGGTCCCAGTCCCCCAGAGAATGTCCCTCAAAGTATTCCCATGGATCTTGGTATACTTGCCGATGGCCTAGGTGGTACTATCACTACATTATTAATCCAGAAACTCAGCTAATGTTTTGGGGATCTAGATTTGAATCCCATCATAACAGATGGTGGAATTAGAATTCAATGAAAAATATCTGAACTAAAAATCTACTGATGATCAAGAAACCATTTATGTCAGAAATACCCATCTGGTTCAATATTATCCTTTAGGGAATGAATTATCTTTACATGGATTGGCCTGCATGCGACTCTGGAACCAGAGCAACATAGATGATTCAATTGCCCTCTGAATAGTCTAGCAAGCCAATCACCAAGTCTCAAAGAAATCAAACCAGAAGGACTACCAGGCATTGTCTTTTCTGATGTTTAGATCAATGACAAAGCAAGCAGCTGTGTCATCCCTGCAAAGTCCTCTGAAGATTAGTGCAAAATTGGGAGAACTGTCTCACAGACTAGCCAAGTAACAGTCTGAGATATCATTACAGGTAACATCCCATATGCCACCATTACCATTCCTAGATATGTCCTATCCCAGTGTCAGGACAGACCAGCAGACGTGAGGGCACTGTGGTATGTATTCAGGAAGCAGTTGCCCTGGGAGTCCTTAACATTGACTCCAGGCCACATGAAGTCTCATGTCTTCAGGTTAAACATGGACAAGGAAACTTCTTACTCATTACCATGTACTATCCTCCTTTGGCTGAATCAGTTCTCCATGTTGAACAAGACTTGGAGCAAACACTGAGGATAGCAAGGGAACATAATGTACTGTGGATGGGGGATTTTAATGTCCACACCAAGAGTGGCTCAATAGCAGCACTTCTGATTGACCTGGAAGGTCCTAAAGAATATTACTGTTAGACTGGGTTTCGGCAGCTGGTGAAGGAACCAAGAGGAAGGAAAAATCCTTATCAATCTGCTGGCTGCAGATGCATGTGTCCATGGCAGTACCAGTAAGAATGATTGATAGGCCAATTGCCTGCTCAACTAGCATGGATATTATACCATGAGCTTCTTTGCAAGAAGTCACAGCTGATGTTTGCGGTCTCAGCACTGGTATCATCAGCTACCTCCTGAGTGTGTACTCTTGTCTCTGAGGAGCCATCATTCTAGCTGCTTCTCTCCTTCTAAGACACTTGGTATCTAGGAGCATTCCAAAAGGCAACTTCATGGACACTCCCTGGAAATCACACACCTGCATGAAGCACATCGTGTGATCGTGGATGAGCTGTATATTGGAGAAGTATCCCTTGCAGTTCATAAAGGGCCACGTGGGTGCAAACAATCAAACCTTGCACATGGAGCAAGCCTGCTCAGTGAGTGAAGTCCATGGCATCATGGTTTGCTTGGTACAAGTCCAAGTTAACATACAGATGAGACCTCACAAAGGGTATCTGGAACTTCCCAGACACATTTGTGGGTGGCTGACTGGGAGATACCACACAGATCGCCCATGCTGTCTGGAATGAACTACTCGTGTAGAAATTCAGAACAGTTTTGACCACAGGCAGTGATGTCCTCACACCCTACATGGTGCCAGCTTTCAGAATCTGGCACAGGTGGTCCACCATCCTGTGGCATAGATGCAGCCTTCTCCAGCACTGAATCTATAACATTTGCAGGTATGAGGACCAACATCAAATACACTCGGCTGTTATCTACAAGGTAGACACATTGTGGTGCTGCACCTAGAACAACGACAGGTGCAGCTTCTGCTCCTCTGCAGGGCGCTGGTCGTGGCTGGGTGCCAACGCAAATTGGAATTTCTGCCACTGCTGTTTGGTGGCAATAGGATAGCCAACTTGACAGGCTGCATGACCCTCCAGCCTATGCCCAAGCATTCACCTCAAATCCCCCTCACAGATTCATACTTATGTAGAACTGTTATAAATGGCACGGTGTGAAGTCATGCCAGGCCCACTGAATATCTATTGAAAGGGATAAAAGTCCTGGAGAGAATGTTATTTAATGACATGATAATGTATTAAAATGAGCTGCTTTGGTTCCCTCAGCATGTTTCCAAAGATCCAAACTTAAAACTCATTGCTATGGATGACGTTTTCTAAGTCTCTCTAGATTTTGAGTATGTGCCGCTATTTCTGTGGATGGAGAGTACCGCTCAAAATTGCCCCCTTAGTCATTTTGAGGGAAATATTCCACCCTCTACTTTTGTGATAAAGTCAGTAACGCACAAGAATCTTTGGTACTCAATTTTCATTCATTTCAAAATAAGATGTAAAACATTGACTCATTTTTCTCTAGTCTGTCTCCCATTTCTAAGCTCGTCTTTTCCATGGGACCTCTTTCCAAAATGTTCTATAAGCTTTTCTCCGATGGAATGGTTTATTTTATTACCATCTTAAGGCTCTGTTCACAAGCTCACCATTAACCAATTTTCAAGTTAGACCCTTACCAATTACCTAGGGCAGAAGATTTGTTTTTAACTTTTGCAGGAGGCAAAACATTTTCAAAACTGTACACGAGCCAGGCATATCAACAACTCTTGCCAGAAGAAGATTTGAAGTGGCATGTGACCATTAGCAGACAGAAAATGTTATCCAAGTCCAATCATATGACTTTTGGCGCAAGTTCCAGTAAGAGGATTTTTCAAAGAATGATGGACAACCTATTGCAAGACTTTCCTCAGGTTGCAGTCTACTTGAATGACATATGAATTCAGGGGAAACCGAGGAAGAGCATCAAGTTTTCAAATGTTTTCAGAGACAGGAATGCATCTGAAGAGGACCAAATGCATTTGCAGGCAGTAAGTGTCATGAATCTAAGCTACAGAATCATTGTAGAAGCCTCATTTCCTGCCTTGCCCTTCCTGATCACTCCATTCTCCGTTAGATCTACAACTTTTCAATATGTCTGCATTCTTCAAATTCTGGTCTTGAGCACATCAAATATTAATCATGCCATCATTGGCAGCCATATTTTCAGCTATGAAGAAATTGAATTCTCCTCCTAAACCTCTTTCCTCCTTTAATCTTGCCCTTAAAACCTATCATATTTTACCCTGTTTTTGGCCATCTACCCTGAATCTTTTCATGTAGCTCAATGTCAAATTGTGTTATTATAAAACTCTTTTATAAAGAGTTTTATTTATAAATTAGATGGTATTATGCAAATACCAACTATTGTTCTGTTACCCACCAGAGAGAAAAATCAGGGTGGTGGCCCAAGGATTTCAAATGCATAGAGCTGATCATAGTTAAAATTATCCACTACTTTAATTTTTATGGTTTTGAACCCTTCCAGAGAGCCTCATTAAAAAATTTGAACTTATATATTGTTTTTCACAACCTCAGAATGTTCCAGATCATCCACCTCGATGGGGTTTCGAAACCCCAAAGTGCCCCACAGCATTTTAAGTAGATGATCTTTCATCAGATCTGTACAAAATCATTCTGGTGAAAGGCCACTGACCTAAAAGCTTGGCTCAAACATCCAGTGAAACCTGGACTTTAGTCTGTGTGGCGTGTCAAGACCTGGAAAGTCCTGCTGCATACATGCACTGTAATTGCCTGGAAGGTTTAAACTTCCAAAAGGCTGATTTGCATTGTCTGTTAGACCAGATATCTGAGACTTGCCTGGATTCCACATCTTCCATAGGACATCAGGATGAAGAGCAACTTTCAGTATAGATGTGTATTTTCTTGAGTTCTCTGCCTCTGGGTAAATCCACTTTACACACTGGTAACTGCATCCAAATTAACTGAATTAAATTTTATCTTCCCAGTTCTTAGGACTTGAAAGTCCCTGCAACAGCTCAAATTCTACAATTAGAATTATGCTTCATTTTCTTCTGTATTACTCTAGCTTGTGAGAAACACATCTTATTTAGCATCAGGAGCTTTAGCTTCTTAAGTCAGAAGAGAAATCATACACCAACACAGTGATTATCTCACCAAATGCCACAATTAGAATTATACTCCATTTTCTTCCATATTACTTTAACTTGTGTAAAACACGTGCTTTTACTGCCTTCAGATTGTTTTTACAAATGGAGCACAACTTAGGAATTGTAGAACTGGGTCAGACTTCACCAAATTTTGCATTTCAAGAAGTTTGACAGCAATCAGACCTCAAAATTGTGAATAATTGTAAGGTTGACTGCCTTTAGCAAGCATTTAACCCAAGAGGGTTAAAATTTTGACATTAAGACAGTGGGAAGGATGCAGTCACAATTTTAAACTCCTGCATATCCATTTCTTGAGTACAGTCAATGAGAATCAGAACTGGTGTACGAGAGGGAGATGCATCATGGATAGCTCCTTTAGAACTACAAAATTCAGGTTTCACCACAATAAAACAACTTGTATGAAAACTAAAAGGAATAGAAGTTCTAACTTTTGTTTATGAGAGAGAGGTAAGTTTGTTCTTGGACCTATTAGATTAATCCTGCTGATATGCAACTACTCACATCATGCTATGCTATGATAGAAAATACCAGATTTTTATAATATGGCCTGACAATGGCCACTGTCAAGGAAAGGAATTGTTTAGATGCACAAACTTAAAATCAGAGGCAAGTTTGGGTCCAAAAATTTTTCACTATTCACAATTTGATAGGACTACTTTGGCCCAACTTCATTCCTATCTGTCCAGTTATTGCTCGAGAATCATGTGCTATGGTTTCTCTTTCCACACTGTTTGCTTTAGAATTGTCCAACAATCCATCACTAGTCCCATCCAAAATTGCAATGGACCTGCCATCATCCCATTGCATTTTTTAAACCTGTACTTGAACAGACAAAGACATCTTTTCACTGCTGAAACAAGCAACTAACCAAAGTATTGTGCCAAGTGATTACTTCAGAGTCATAATTTAATACCAGAGAAACTGTGCAGTGCAAGCACCACAAACCATAACAATGCAGATCATGGTCAGGATCTCTTAAAAGAAACCGTTTAGGTCACTGGAGAAAAATATTGTTCCAGTTCAAGTCATGATACACAATCTAACTCAAAAAGTCCCATTCTGATCCATCAAAAGGAGAACCAGAATGGTTTGAAGAATGTAGATTTTCTCAATTTCAACATTAATTACAATCCATTGCCGTTTACAAACAAAGCTGGCAGCCTGAGGAATTCTGTCACAGCAAAGTAGTAAGTAAAAAGAAAATACACATCATATATAAATCACCAGACTAAAAGTGAAAAAAAGATTGTGACTGGCATGTGAGATTAAAGGAGAAACAAGCATTTAAGAAGAAAATTTTTCAAAGCTAATCTTTGAATTAAAAATATGCAAAGTGGAAATGTTCTTCAAACTTGTAAAATGTGTCTCAGTGCCAGAGAAGCTCAGTGATAATTATGCTGTAATTAAACATTATTGTACAGGAGTAAGTGCATTTTAACATTTTTTACAGCAAGAATACTTGGTAAATAGTTGAGATTCAAACAAATCAGTGATCTGCATGTCAATTCCATCTGAGAAGAGTGCAAAGTGTTGAGGAGTACAGTGTCACTGACAACTTCTAGATTTCTGAGTTTAAGTTCTACAGACCAGCAGAAGTTGCTATCATTTTTACACAGTAATGACTGTGAATGTTGTTTGGTAGGCATTATAAACCCAAATTCCAAGCCAATAATTTTTTCCTGCAAAGTTAAAAGATAAGTAAAAATGCCATGATTGAACTACGTATCTATATATTTAAAATTTATTACTAGCATGAGCAGTCTATATAATTATTTGTTTAATTGAACTTTTATTAAAATTTATTTTCATTTGCACTTTTTTTACACTGGTGACAACTCTTCAAAAACATAAAACATCTGACTGGGCCTGATTTAAGGTATTCAGTGGAAATCATAGAGCACTGAATTAAAGATCAAGCTGCAAATTAGTTACTTATCTATCCCTTATCCCACTAGCCTGGCCCTCTTCAAGTTAAAACCATTGGTTCAGCTTGACAGGTGGGCTTCCTAATTTCCTGCCCCAAATCAGCGAGCCATTGACACTGGAAATGCATAAAACAGTTTGCTAATCAAATTTCAATAAACCATAGAAATGGTTTGGGCCTCCAGCTGACAACATGGAGGCCTCTATCACATTAAATATGTGCAATATCTGCAATATCATTTTTACAATCTTGGGCTCAGTGCAAGTCACAGATATGCTGAATTATGTTGAATGTTCATGATGGTTAGATCAAAACCTGAACTTCCTTCCTTAATACCATTGTGGGCGTTTCTGCATGACAAAGCCTGCAGTATTTCAGGAGGGTGGCTCACTACCATCTTCTTAAGAAGGATTGGAGATAGACAACAAATGCTGGTTTGGCCAGCCATGCTCAAACTCCATGAACAAATTTTAAAACATAATTTGGAATATCAGAAATGCTACTGAGACACTATTCATGCCATAATCTCATTCTGATTTGCTGTGAAATTAGGCAAATTTACAGAAAAGTGCACAAGGTTCAAACATTTCTACTTTGGGAGACATAAAATACATCTCCTGATCAACGTTAGAACCGCATTGTCTGACCGAAAAATGTCCACTTACCTGGATACGTTTACAAAGGCTGGACAGAAAAAAAAAACCCCAGCGCAGAAATCTATACAAAGAGCAATGAAGAGAATTTGCGTGGCGCCCACACCCCCCTTTTTATGGAACTAGCTGCTCAAAGGTATGTTTTAATATTTAGTGTGAATATTAATTAATGGATGATGCATGAAATAATGAATGGGTGAATGGTAAAGTGGGCAGGGTGGCAGATGTGTCAAAGCTAGGCCAAATGCGGGGATGGGGGGGGGGGAGGGGCAGCCGAAAGCTGAGAGTTGTCGGGGTTCCGGGAGGTTGGGGAGAGCAGAGAAGTTCGTTGTGAGTATTGGAAGGGTCAATTGTGTACTTACCCAGGAATTAGACTAAGATTTTTCTACCCAACATCTCCCAGGTATCTATCCAGCTGAGTACGTCGTAACTATCAACTTGCCAACTGGAGCGGTCTTGGGAGCAGGGGAATTTCAAACTTCCTGAGCATTCTCTATGGACCCAACGCATCGGGACTTCCGAGGGGCCCCAGCAACATGGAATTGGGCCGTAAAATGTAGCATTTGCTGAACCATTTTAACTCAAATACAATCTTACTTGAGCGTCCTAATTTGGATAGCATCATCAAAATTTCTCCGAACGAACCACTGAGCGGTGCTATTTCTCGTTTTCTGCAACTTGAAGATCCGTTCGGTTGATGCTTCTTTGTTTAGCCCACTTAGTCTCTTCTCTGTTCTGTTCTAAACCCAACTCCGTAGCTTGACCTACTCTATACTTCGAATTGCTTGTGATTAAACCCTGTTTGCACTGCATCTCCAGGACGACTTTATCCGGCTCATTTTAAAGTTAACGAGGTATGACGTTGGGACAATTCGGCCGAGATAAAATGTTGCCGTCTGTTTTGTACCACGAAAACGGCGATTGATGCTTGCAAGCATTGGGCAACAAATTAAATTTCAAATAAAAAGTCTGCTATGATTGGGGATGTTTTTCAGTATCGCTTGGAATAAAGGACAACCACCAGTTCGTTTTTTTTCCGAGATGCCTCATTTACTATTAACATTCCGTTTTCAATATGAGCTTGCTGCAGTTTTACATAAAATTGGTGTTTTAATTACAATGTAGACATATGGTCACTAAATAGAGGATTAGAAAGATTGTAAAGACAGTTGTGCCTTTACTTGATGTATAGGAAGTAGTAAAATGACTCGTATTTATCCGACGCATTTTAGGTACGGCTTTGCACCATAATCTGAATCAAACAGATGACTCCGATGAAGGATCCCAACTGAAGTATGAACTTATCTTCTTCTGCCTGGCATGCTGTGTTCCAACAGTTTACGTTTTAAAAATTTTTGAACAGTAGGAATTTGGCATTTGTCCTTATACCGATTCAATCCAGCAATATCATGAGAAAGGTTAAATACGAAAACTACAGGCATGTTGGAATAATTGCTCTAATGAAAGGTTGGTATTCCATTTTAGCCCTTTTTAAATTTTAAAAAAATATTTTAGTCCTTTTCAAATTTAGGTGCTTGGTATTTGTTCTATTTTAACTTTGGGGCATTTACAGTTGGATTAATGGTAAGATCTAATACCGATATTTGAGGATCAAAATGTAAGTTGTGACAAAGGATAGACTACCTTTTTAATGCGATTAAACACTCAAAGAATATAATAATGAAATAAATAAACTGTCAAAACTGGAAATCTGAAACTAGAAAATGTCTGAAATGCTAAGCAGGCCAGTCCAGAAAGAAACAAAAATGAAAGTTCTGACTTTGGCTCTCTAGTCCAAAAGTAAACATATTTTGGAGAAGCAGAGGGATAGAATTTCGGTTAAAACACAATTAGTCGGATCAATTAGAATAATTTTAAAAAATAATGCTTAACCGGGCCTGGGGATTACTGCGGTGACATTAGCAAACACTCGAGTGTGTCCGAATTCAAATCTGTTCTCTTTTAAACACATTTAAACTCGTTTATTTAAATAAATTAGATCCCTTCCAAAAAGGGCGCAAAGAAATAGCAACTCGAGTGTTTCTTGCCTGGTATCATTGATAGTCATTTCTGTGTTTCTAACACTCCCTAATATGACTTCAAAATAAATGGACAAATAATCCCTTTCCAGAGGCATACATGGAGTTCACACTTTTTCCACAATAAACTTTCATATTAGGAATAAATGGTTTATCAAAAAATTATCTAACAAGTTTGGGAAAGTTACAACAGGTGGATAAGTCATTGGTTGGTTGGTGTCAAGTGTCCGATACGTTTCTGAGGCTGTTTCCAGCTCCTGTGTAGGAGCGAACTAAATTGAAGCTCCTATTGGCAGGACACTTGCAATACAGTAGAGACTGCAAAGAAAGACTAAGTGCCAGAATGCTTTGGGTTCTGCACAGCAATACTTCGGCTAGGAGTAGGCAGTGTTTCATCGTGCCTTGCATTTCAAAGCCCAGAGATGTTCTTGTTTGCCAACTTATAAATTATGAAATGAAAATGCTATCCTTCTCTGTTTGGATACAATCGTACACTGATATTACAGAAAAACCGCTACAAATATGAACAATTAGCTCCAAACCGCAACTCAGCGGTCACAAGTATTATGGAAACAAATGGAGGAGGTGGGGGGGGGGCGAGTGAGAGAAAACAGCTTTCAAAATTCATTCATTTAGAGTGAGGTTCTTTTTTCTGTTTTTAAAATGATCTCGTTTACTGTACATTACTGAATAATAAAATCAATTTGTTACTTAAATGGATTTTTCAGTTCAAGTCTCTGGGGTCATAAATCTCAATCCTAATAGTTCGTGAATGGCGAACAGCTCTAGCAGGAAGACGCGCGCAAACACCCATATAGCCCGGGGGTTGGGGGTGGGGTAGGTTACATTCATACCCAAACTACACAAAATATGTAACATAAAGAAATAAACTCATTTTGACATGAGAAAGGGAGGGGCAGACACGCGAAAAATGCACGGAAAAGGAGTCTCGGGCAAAGATAAATAAGGAATCAGGAGGTCATACAGACTTTCTAATTCAACGCCTGTGCGTTGCACCCACAGGAAATGTTTGCAATATTGATTTCTATAGCTAAATCCATATGAACTAAAACGGTTGACTTGTAGTGAAAAGATTTGTTTAATCAGAGTTTAAGCTGGGTTTCTCAGAGCAGCGAATAATAAAGACAACATTTTAACAAATGAGTGTCATGTACAAAATTCACCCAATATCGCCTGAAGTTGTTATAGCAAGATCGCCTGTGCAACAAAGTAAGCACTATTATTCCTTAATATTTAAGTAGAAGATAAAATAAAAGGCAACTCGCCGCCAGCGTCATTTTATGTAACCTGTTAGAGATAATGCATTTGCTATGAACACTCACCCCCTTGCAGAGACGTTTTGATGAAGATTAAGAACAGGTATCCCTGTAAGAGCGACACAGCCATCTTGTTGGCCACTCCACAAAATACTAACTCACTCCAAGTCCAGCCGCTTTTATTCACTTGACCCTAATTGCCACTTGTAAGAGACGGATGTGGACAATACGTAATTAGGGACCCGACTCCGTCCTAGTAGCCAGTTGACTTTTCTCTGCTGTTCTCTTTTTTTTCTGGCCAGCCCTGCCAACATTACAAAACTCTTGCCAGAATCTCGGCAATTGCGTCTGTTTTCTCTGCCAGGTCGTTTGCGTGCACTCTGAAACTTTATTAGAGAGAAAAAAATGACAGCAAGTCAGCCAGATAAGGCTGTTCAAATACTGCAGGCAGTATGGGTCACAACATGTGGAAAGATAAGCTAGTTTACAATTTGAGCTTTAATTCAATTGTCTGCATTGTTTCTACTGAATTCCTGACAAGCAGGCCCAAGCCAGGTATTTTTTTAAAATATCTGTCATCACGGTAACAAGGTGCGTTTGAAAATAAACTTTTAATCTCAGTTTATCTGGATAGATAGTTATGTAAGTACTGTTTACACGATAGCTAATTATAACGAAAAATATGTATTTAGCAGAAATACACATAGGTAGTAGTTTTTATATTGCAGATGTACACTGAGATACACATAGATGGATAAAGAATGTGGTATAAAGAACTATCAATTCCGGAAATCTACAAAATGAAGGCATATACATCATAAACATAACATGTTTCACTAGCTTCAGAAAAATAATAATTTAAGTTATAATCTTGAAATCATTAAATAGTTATACACATAGGGATATATATATATATATATACTGAGCTATATCATATATATGCAAACATCGCGATCCATACATACAGATTTGAATACGGAACTACTTATAGTGACACATATGTTCGCCATGATATATGCCATCATTTAAACTGGCCCGCAGGGATAATCTTGTAACTATAATACACACAGATAATTGAATTGCTAGATTTGATAAATGTCGACAGAAGTTCAGGTACATCAAACCAAGAGCAAAGGTAATGTAATTAATTTAAAACAAAAAAAGGAAAAAAATGAATATTTTTCAGGTGAAGTACGCCTGGCAGCAGTGCAAGCCGATAGTTTCTGCATGATGTCAGTCAAACAGCTCGAAGAACGCATGGTTTGCAGACTTTTGATTAATTCTGCTGCTAATATCAGATATGTCCTTTTCAATTTGACAAGATTTTAGTCACTTTGTTGGCTGATTCCGTACCATTCGTCTAGCTCGCTGCCAAGTGTGACATTTTATTATTTATTTTAAACAAAATAATTTATTTTCTTATGCCTCTGGTAATATTACTGAACTTATGTCCTTTCTCAATAACTGTTGAGATAAATTTTCACCATTGACACTCAACAATCTTCAAAAAAATGGAATTCTTCGAGGAGACTTCTCTTGACCTATTCTGCTATAGTGAATACTATTCTGATTATGAAGTTTCTTATAACTTTATCCTTTGTACCTGATGTCATTCTCTAATGAAATCATATTTCACATTTTTTATTATATTAATATTCTTGGTTGGATAAGTACTCTAGTTAAGCCTGACTAATGTTTTATACAGGTTCATTATCTTTTTTTTTCGCTTTTATGTCTAATATCCCTGTACATACAATCCAGAAATCCAGTTTCCCTTTCAACATTTCTTCTACCTACAGTCACTCCTTTAAAGAACTGCTTATCTTCTGCTGCATTCAATGATTACTTTATTCAAAGTTGTATTTCCATGATTTTCTCCAAATCAATTATTTCACATTTATCTACATTGCTAAGGACTATATGTGATCCTCGCTAGTGTGGATCTCCACAGGTGAGGCTGTTACAGCAAGTGAGCCCAGACAATTGTGAACTAGGCTCACTAATCACTTTAAAATGAGATGATAAATATTATAATCAGTCTCACACCCTTTCTGTCATGAGGCTGATTACGCCAGCATATCAGGAGCAGTATGATTGCCCAGTTTTTTTGCCTCCTTCGCAATATCACTAGCAAAGTGTGATGAGTATGAAGATTGTCCCCACTGTATCTGAATCCAGACAGCATTCATAATAAGACAGATGAATTTATGGCACAAATAGAAATAAATATGTATGACCTAACAGCCATTTCAGAGATGTGGTTGCAAAGTAGCCAAAGCTGGAATCTAAATATTCAGGGGTGTTTGATATTTGGAAGAACAGCAAGCTAGATGTTTCTGTAGCTTTGATAATGGAAGTTGACTTTAGAACAGCAGTGAGAAGATCTTAGTTCGGAAGATCAAGATTTGGAATCTGTTATTTAATGTTATGAAATAACAAAATTAAGAAGTCCGTTGTAGGAGTAATTTATAGTCCCTCTAACAGCAACTACATTGTAGGAGAGAGCATACAGAATCAAATAGTAGGGGCTTGTAAGAAATATACTGCAATAATCATAGGTGACTTTAATCTTGTATGGATTGGATGAAACTGACTGGCAAAGTAGCCTGGAAAATTAATTCATAGAGTCTATTCGGAACAATTTCTTAGAGCATTTCACATTCTAGTGTCAACCAGGGAGTAGGTTATTTTACATCTGGTAATATGCAATGCAACAGGATTAAATAATGTTTTAATAGCATAGGAGCCTCTAAGCAGAGTGATCATAACATGATAGAATTTCACACATTTGAGGATGAAAAATGTGGTTCTAAGACTAGTGTCTTAAACTTAACTAAATGCAAATACAGAGGTATTAAAACAGAGTTGGCTAAATTGGACAGAAATAATAGGTTAAAACGTAGGACAGTTGAGAAATGTAGCAGATATTTAAAGAAATATTTCAGAACTGTCAACAAAGATATCAAGCTGTCAGCAAACACTGAGGAAAAAAAAGACTTTTTTGAGAAGGTTACATCATTCATAGCTAACTAAGGAAATTAAGGATAGTATTAAATTGAAAGAAAGAGGGGGCAATATTTGGTGATTGGTGGTAGGTCAGACAACTCAACAAATCTTAGAAACCAACAAAGAATGGCTTGAAAAGAGGGAGAAATTGGAGTGAGAGAAGGCTAGCTAACAGTAAAAGTTTCTACAAGTATTAAAAAAGAAAAGAATAACTAAATTAACTAAAATAACTAAAGAATAATGAAATTAAACTAAGTAATAACTAAGAATAACTAAAGTGATAAAGCAGCATCCAGATTCAAAACATTATCTCTATTTTCTCTCTATATATGCTGTCAGACCTGCTGAGATTTTCCAGCATTTTCTATTTCTGTTTCAGATTCCAGCCTCCACAGTATTTTCCTTTTAACTAAAGTGAGTATTGCTTCCTTAGAGGAGAAGACTATGGAATTAATAATGGGAATCAAGGAAATGGCAAGAGCATTTGACAAATATTTTATGATTTGCTGCACTGTAGAATACTTTAAATTCAAGAAATAAAAGGGATGGAGGAACTTAAAACAATTGCAATCATGTAAACATATCAGGAAAATGGTCAGAACCAAAGGCTGACAAGTCCCCTAGACCTGATGGCCTACATCCTAGGATCTTAAATGGAGTGGCTTCATAAATGGCAGATTTCTAGTAGGGCACCATAAGTGTGCCAGGCAATGGCAAGAGGATGTGGCCTGAACATGGTTGGGGCTATGGCGGAGGTGTATGCACAATGATGGGGGACCTATGCAGATGATTGTTAGGAGGGGGTTGTGCAGTGCAGGAGGGGTAAGCAAGGGAGATCATACAAGGATGAAAGCGTGCGGGAGTGGGTTATGGTGGGGGTCATGATGGGGTTGCATGTCAGGGGTCAATCAGGGATTTGTCAGGAGGATCCTGATGCCTTGATACTGATGACCCATGTTGGTTTGCATGGGTAACAGTGCCACCGATGATGGGAGGCATCCAACATTGGGAGTGGTGTAAGGGAGGATGGTGGTAGGAGGAAGTCCCCTGGTTCACTAGGAGATCGGCTTGTACAATGGCAGCTGAATGTTATGAAGCTATCTTCCACAGCGTACTTAGTTCTACCACCTACCTCCCCAACACCACCATCCCCCACAGCACCTTACTGACACTAGCATACAGTTCCCAATTGATTGTAGTGCCAAGTTCACCCAACATTTTGATAACACTTTAGGGCGTGATCTTAACCTCGTCCTGCCTGACTTTCAGGGATGTGAGGTAATATAATTGGGTGAGAGGTGAAAAACAAGGAATGTGTCTGGTTTCTCATCTCCTCCCCCGATTGTAGCAGTCTTTTTTTGCTGGTGAAATTGGCTTTATGCTCAGAAAGTGCACAAAGCCAATTTAAATATTTATGACATCATTTAAATGTCTTTCGCAAGTCCTGGATGCAATCATCTGGGCTCACTTGCCCTTACCTGCTCGCCAGTCAAGCTTCTTTAGCAGTGAGAATCATAACTGGTCTCCACCAATAGAAAATAAGACACAGTGTCCTTGCTGGGAGAATTAGAGACCATTGAAGTTCCTGGGGTGGTCAGAGTCATAGCTAGGCTGTGCCAGTCTGACAGTGCCCACTGGTTAGTGCAGCACTGCCCAAAGGGCACTATAACTGTGTCAAGGGTAGTGCCAATTTGGTGGGGCCTGCATGGGAATGGAGACAGAATAGGGATGGAGCTATGAGAGAAGGGGGCTATGAGGTAGGAGGGATAGAAATAACTCTGCAGATGGGGGCGATCAATGGAGGGAAGAACTTTGCAGAAGAAGGGGGATCAGTGAGTGTGGGGTGTGAAGGGGGAGCCTGGGATGAACTCTGCAGAGTGCTGATCAGGGTGGGAAAGAGGGAAGGAACTCTGTGGGGTTGGCACTTGGGGTGAGAGGAAGGGAATTCTGTGCAAGTCACTGGGGAATGGGGAGAATTCTGCAGGTGGTGGAGATCGGTGAGGGAAAGCAGGAACTCTAAGAGGGTTGGAGGGAAGGGGGCTTTCTGCAGGGGAGGGTAATCGGGGTGAGAGAGAAAGGAAACTCTGCAGACAGGGGTGATCAGTGGAATGGGGTTGGTGATGTCCATGAGGCGCTTGGGCGGAGTCCTGATGTCCATGCGTGGGGGTGGGGGGGGGGGGGGGGGGGGGGGGGGTGGCAACGTTCTTGGTGAGGTTAGAACATAGAACCTAGAACATTATAGCGCAGTACAGGCCCTTCGGCCCTCGATGTTGCGCCGGCCTGTGGACCCTCTAACCTAAACTATTCCAATATCATCCATATGCCTATCCACCGAACATTTGAATGCCCCCAAAGTAGGCGAGTCCACAACTGCTGCAGGCAGGGCATTCCACGCCCTCACCACCCTCTGTGTGAAGAACCTGCCTCTGACATCCGTCCTATAACTACCACCTCTTAATTTAAAGTTATGTCCCCTCGTGTTGGTCATCACCATCCGAGGAAAAAGGCTCTCACTATCCACCCTATCCAATCCCTTGATCATCTTATACGCCTCAATTAGGTCACCGCGTAACTCTTTCTCTCTAATGAAAATAACCTCAGGTCCCTCAGCCTTTCCTCATAAGGCCTTCCCACCATACCAGGCAACATCCTGGTAAACCTCCTCTGCACCCTTTCCAATGCTTCCACATCTTTCTTATAATGCGGCGACCAGAACTGTACGCAATACTCCAAGTGCGGCCGCACCAGAGTTTTGTACAGTTGTAACATAACCTCACGGCTCCTAAATTCAATCCCTCTACCAATAAAAGCTAACACACCGTACGCCTTCTTAACAACTTTATCAACCTGGGTGCCAACTTTCGAAGAGCTATGTACTTGTACCCCAAGATCCCTCTGCTTGACAACACTATTAAGGGTCCTTCCATTAGCCCTATATTTCATATGCCTGTATATGAATATATACCATATGAATATATGCCATATATTTCATATTCCTACCAAAGTGAATCACCTCACACTTATCCGTATTGAATTCCATTTGCCACCTCATGGCCCAGCTCTGCAACCTATCTATGTCCCTCTGCAGGTGGGGTCCTGATGTCTATGGCGCAGGTGGGGTGTTGGCAGAAGATCTCTCAGTGATCTTCTGAGATCACTAGGCGATTGGGACAACTGTGCAATGGCAATCCAAGAGCTGGCACAAGCCTAGTTCCTCTGCTAGCGAGAATCGCATTCTGGCACTTTTTTTGCACTCATTGCCATAACATTGCAGCTCACCAAAAAAACACAGTGCAATTCTCTCTTGTTTCCTCACTTGTTCAGTGCTTAGAATTTTTTTTGGAAGATCATGCCCTTAGAATTATTTCGGGAAAATTCCATCTGAAATATCAGTTCTTTCTGACACAAATGTTTCTCTAAGCCTTGAAATGGAAGTAGCAGTTAATGTGAATACCAGTAAGAGACATTTAATTTTGAAGGCCTCTTATGCATGTGTTATCCGAAACCGATAAGGACACTGTCAAAAGTGTTCCTAACATTGTACCGATGGGAGCTGTCAGAAAGAGGTCTTTCCTCTGCTTGTTTTAACTATATGAGCTGATAAACACCTTTAATGCCCCATTACATTCCTTCCATGTGGCATGATTTGAATTGCATCATTCTATTTGTCTATTTGTGATTGTCTAAAAATTGTACTCACATAACTATGGAAGTGCTTATAAAAGTGTTATAGATTCTTGCAATAAAATCTGTTCCTGGAATTCACTGTACCATGTATCTTTAAAGTGTGAAAATAATCCAGTATACCTCTTACCTTTGCAACAGTGTAATCTTTAACTCACTATGAAGAACATAATGAAGGTGGCACTACTATAACTAAATCATGTTATTTGTAATTCACCAGTATCTGAAACATTCACACATTTCAAAGTGGCCATTACACAAAGTGCAATAATATTTGCGTTTTCTACACACATCATGTTGCCCTTTGACATGTTTCAATGCAGTCAATGAAAATTACAGACATTTAAAAATGGTAATTACAAATGGTGCAAAGGTATTTAAGTTGTCTACATAGATCATGTCACACTCTGAGGTGCTTTAATACAATTGTGACACATATAATATTCACTGTTTCCATTTATGTAAGTCATAAAGCCTGAGGGGATACTATACAATTCCAAATAAACCTTGTTATTTCATTTCAGTGGAGATCAACATTTACAATATTACACAATAACCCTAAACCTTCCATCTTCATATTGAGCCTTCAGACTCTCTCAGGAACAGAGATTGTGTTGAGTTTGCAAAAAGTTTTGATCCCACATTTGGTTCCTCATCTATGCTGAGATATCTCATTTCAATTAGGCAACACTTGGCTTACTCATGTTTGTCTCAGGACCCTCTTGGAAAATGAGGGATAGAATTAAAGAGCTTCTGTCCACAACATTATTAGCATAGTGCATGTATTCAGGGATTAAATGAGGATGAGATCAGACTGAACTGTTTAGTCCACCATGATCCAATAGCCTGCTGTCACTCACTGAAGAATGTTATCTGAGCAAGAGACAGTACATTCAAGTGAGGAGAGAAGAAATTGGAAAGAGAAGGGCTTTCATAAAGTGGCAACCACATTAATAGAGTACTAGTCTGTCCTGTTCATATTCAGGTAAATAAATGCTTTAGTTTGTTCAAAAGGAATTGCCTTCAGAAAACTAAACATGGTTCTCTTCTGAGTTGCCATTGAATTTGGGGTAGTGGAAAATATATTTGATTTGATTTATTATTGTCACAAGTATTAGTATAAGTTCTTGTCGAAGACACAAAAAGCATCTGAAAAGCATATAAAATCAAAGGGCAAAATGAAAGGAGAAACTTAAAATTATCACATCATAAAGAAGATGTATGAGGACAGGGATTCCCAAACTGAAGCCTGCAAATGCCGAGGGTCTCCAAGGAGTGCACAAAGCTATACCTATGCATATATTAGAAATTCAGAAGAGACACACAGTCATAAATACATTTGCCAGCTACATGACCCTATCACATTAAGCCCAGGTCATATCACTCTTTCATGGTCCTTTAACATTAACCCCTGAAAGTAGTACACATTTTAGGAGTAAATAATTTGGTAATAATTAAAAACTTTTCTTACTTAAAAATGTTATGCATTGTCATTTTTAATGGGAGGAATTATGCTGGAAAGCCAGTCATAGATGCTACCAGAAAAATGCATTATCCATGACTAACTAAGGAAGGTAAGAATGTTTTCATATTGGAAGAAAAGGCATACAATATATGAAGATTAGTAATAGGCCAAAAGATTGAGAAAATTTTGGAAATCAACAAAGTATAACTGAAAAAAAGCAATGAGAATATGAGAGTAAACAAGCAAGTAATATTTAAAAAACGGACATTAACAAGTATATAGATAAGAAGAGAAGGGCTAAAGTAAACATTGGTTCTTGAGAGGATGAGACCAGGAAATTAACAATGGGAAACAATTAAATGGCAGACAGGGGTTCCCAAACTGAAGTCTGCAAATATCAAGGATCTCCAAGGAGTGCACAAAGCTAGTAGCGTAATTTTTTTAAGGTAAGAAAAGTTTTTAATTATTACCAAATTACTTACTCCTAAAATGTATACTCCTTCCAGGGGTTAATGTTAAGGACCATGGAAGAGTGATATAACCTGGGCTTAATGTGATGGGGTCACGTAGCTGACAAATATATTTGTGACTGTGTGTCTCTTCTGAATTTCTAATGTATGCATAGGTATAGCTAGGAAAGACTGTTTACATTTGATTTCTGTGCTTCCACTACTTCACAGCAAAGAAAAAGCTCTTGGGAGGTCACTTAGGATTCTGCGGCTCAAAAAGTTTAGGAAACGTTGTACAAGGAAAATTAATGGGACTGAAAAGAGACAAGTTCCTAGACTTGATCATTTACATCCAAGGGTTTTAAAAGAAGTGGCTGCAGAAATAGCTGATGCATAGGCTGCAATCTTCCAAAATTGCATAGGCTGCAATCTTCCAAACTTCCAAGAAGTTTGATGAGGACTTGTCTGTTGAGGTAGTATGGGCTGAGATTAGAAACAGGAAAAGAGAGGTCACCCTGTTGGGAGTCTTTTATAGACCTCCTAAAAGTTCTAGAGAGGTAGAGGAAAGGATTGCAAAGTCGATCCTGGACAGGAGTGAAAGTAATAGGGTAATTGTTATGGGGAACTTTAACTTAACTAATATTGATTGGAATAGCTATAGCTCTAGCTCGTTAGAGGGGTCAGTTTTCGTACAAAGTGTGCAGGAAGGTTTTTTGACTCAGTATGTAGATAGGCCAACTAGAGGTGAGGCTACATTGGAGTTGGTGCTGGGCAATGAGCCAGACCAGGTGTTAGGCTTGGAAGTTAGTGAACATTTTGGTGATAGTGACCACAATTCGGTTATGTTCACCTTAGTGATGGATAGGGATAGGGATAGGCATGAAGCTGGGGGCAGCAGTTATAGTTGGGGGAAGGGTAATTATGAGGCCATCAGGAGAGAATTAGGGTGCATAGATCGGACTGGGAACATCTGGAATGTGGAGCTTATTCAAGGAGCAGCTGCTGCGAGTCCTTGATAAGTATGTCCCTGTCAGGCAAGGAGGAAATGGTCGAGTAAGAGAACTTTGGTGTACGAAAAAAGTTGATTTGCTGGTTGAAAGGAAAAAGGAGGCTTATGTCAGGATGAGGCTTGAAGGCTTGGTTAATGCAATGGATAGCTATAGATTAGCCAGGAGGGAGCTAAAGAGTGAATTGAGGAGAGCTAAGAGAGGACATGAGAAGACTTTGGCTGATAGGATTAAGGAGAATCCTAAAGCTTTCTTTAGATATGTTAAGAATAGAAGATTTGTTAGGACAAGATTAGGGCCAGTCATAGACAGCAGTGGGAAGTTGTGCGTGGAGCCTGAAGAGATTGGAGAGGCACTGAATAAATATTTCTCTTCGGTATTCACGCAGGGTGATGTAAATGTAGTTATGGAGAACACTGAGGTACAGGGTAGCAAACTGGAAGGTATCGAAGTAGATAGGGAGGGTGTGCTAGATATTCTCGAGGGTTTGAAGTTGGATAAGTCCCCTGGGCCGGACGGGATTTCCCTAGGATTCTCTGGGAGGCAAGAGAGGAGATTGCAGAGCCTCTGGCTCTGATCTTCAGGTCGTCGTTGGTTACGGGTGTGGTTCCGGAGGACTGGAGGATAGCGAATGTGGTCCCATTGTTCAAGAATGGGAAGAGAGACCTTCCAGGGAATTATAGGCCAGTGAGTCTTACTTCTGTTGTGGGCAAAGTATTGGAGAGAATTGTTAGGGATAGGATTTATAGTTATTTAGAGAGAAATGAATTGATTGGGGATAGTCAGCAGGGTTTTGTGAAGGGTAGGTCGTGCCTTACTAACCTCATTGAGTTTTTTGAAAAAGTGACTAAAGAGGTGGATGGGGGTAAGGCGGTTGATGTGGTATATATGGACTTTAGTAAGGCGTTTGATAAGGTGGCCCATTGGAAGACTTCTGCAGAAAATGCAGATGTATGGGATAGAAGGTGATTTAGCTAATTGGGTTAGGAATTGGCTAGCAGATAGAAGACAGAGGGTGGTGGTTGATGGGATATATTCATCGTGGAGTTCGGTGACAAGTGGTGTACCTCAGGGGTCTGTTTTGGGGCCCCTGCTGTTTGTAATTTTTTATAAATGATCTGGATGAGGGTATTGAAGGATGGATTAGTAAATTTGCAGATGACACTAAAGTCGGTGGAGTGGTAGATAGTGAGAGGGGTGTTATAGTTTGCAGAGGGACTTGGACAAGTTGCAGAGCTGGGCCGAGAGGTGGCAAATGGAGTTTAATGTGGAAAAGTGCGAGGTAATGCACTATGGCAGGAATAATAAATGTGTAGAGTATAGGGCTAATGGTAGGATTCTTTGTAGTCTTGATGAACAGAGGGATCTTGGTGTGTATGTGCATAGATCCCTGAAAGTAGGCAGTCAAGTCGAGAAGGTTGTTAAGAAGGCAATATGGAGTCTTAGCTTTTATTGGTAGGGGGATTGAATTTCGGAGCCGCAACGTCATGTTGCAACTGTACAAAACTCTAGTGCGGCCGCACTTGAGTATTGTGTGCAGTTCTGGTCCCCACATTATAAGAAAGATGTGGAGGCATTGGAGAGGGTACAGAGGAGGTTTACCAGGATGTTGCCTGGTATGGAG
Source organism: Sphyrna mokarran (assembly GCA_024679065.1). NCBI lineage: Eukaryota > Metazoa > Chordata > Chondrichthyes > Carcharhiniformes > Carcharhinidae > Sphyrna > Sphyrna mokarran. Next base: position 34,460,592 of record JAGIQG010000022.1, on the reverse strand, counting down.
GGCAGGTCTTATGAGAGAGGCTGAGGGATTTGAGGTTGTTTTCGTTAGAAAGGAGGCGGCTAAGAGGAGACCTTATCGAAACATATAAGATGATTAGAGGTTTAGATAGGGTGGACAGTGTTAGCCTTTTTCCTAGGATGGAGAAAGCTAGCACGAGGGAACACAGCTTTAAATTAAGGGGTGATAGTTATAGGACGGATATCAGAGGTAGGTTCTTTACCCAAAGGGTGGTTCTGGAGTGGAATGCCCAGTTGTAGATGCACCAAGTTTGGTGGCGTTTAAGAAGTTAGTTGATAAGTATATGGAAGAGAAGGGAATGGTTTAGTTTGGAGGGGCATTGCTTTTTATATTGGTCAGCGCAACATCGAAGGCCGAAGGACCTGTTCTGTGCTGTAATGTTCTATGTTCTATGTTAAAATCACCCAGATTCTGGAAAGATCCCAGCAGTTTGGAAAACTGCAAATGTAACATCTCTATTCAAGAAAGGAGGGAGACAGAAAGCAGGAAACAATAGACAAGTTAGTCTAATATTAGTAATTGGGAAAAAACTGGAATCCATTATTATGGAAGTAAGAGCAGAACATGTAGAAAATCATTAATACAATCAGATTCAATTTGTGAAAGGAAATTATGTTTGAAAAATTTATTAGATTTCTTTGTAGGTATGTAACAAACAGGGAGGATAAAGAGAACGAGTAGATATATTTGGGTTTCCAAAAGGCATTCAATAAATTGTCACATAATAAGTTACAACACAAGGTTAGAACTCATGGTGTTAGGGTATAATGTAGTGGCAAGGATGTAAGATTGGATAACTAAACAGAAACAGAGTTGGGATAAATGAGATCATTTTCAGGTTGGTAAACTAACTAGTGGAATGGAATGTCACAGGGATCAGTGTGAGTGCTTTAATTATATGTTACCCACGTGGAAGATTTGAATGAAAGAACTAAGTTTATTGTAGCAAAATGATACAAAGTTAGGTAGGAAAGCAAAATGTTTGCAAAAGATTCACCACCCTTTGAGTGAAGAAATTCCTCCTCAACTCTGATCTAAATTGCCCCCCCCCTGCTTATTTTGAGGATAGCAGGACTAGAGGGCACAGCCTCAAAATAAGGGGCAGGGGGAACGGTTTAGATTGCAGTTGAGGAGGAACTTCTTCATTCAAAGGGTGGTGAATCTTTGGAATTCTCTGCCCGTTGAAGTGGTACAGGCTACCTCGTTGAATATATTTAAATCACAGGTACATATGTTTTTTATAGACAAGGGAATTAAGGGTTATGGGGAGAAAGCGGGAAAGTGGAACTGATCCACTTCAGATCAGCCTACTCCTGCCCCTATTTCTTATGTTCTTATGTTCTGATGATTGAGGTAGGTTAAGTGAGTGGGCAAAAATTTGGAAGATGGAGTACAATGTGGGAGAATGTGTGGCAAGTCAAGTGGGATTATTACTCAACTATTAATCCAGAAGCTCAGCTAATGTTCTAGGGATTTGGGTTCAAATTCCCCCCATGGCAGATGCTCAAATTCAAATTAAATAAAAGAATGTAGAATTAAGAATCTACTAATGACCATGAAACCATTGTTGATTATTGCGAAAACCCATCTGGTTCACTACTGTCCTTTAGGGAAGGAAACCTGTAATCCTTATTGCAAAAACCCATCTGGTTCACTACTGTCCTTTAGGGAAGGAAATCTGTAATCCTTATTGCAAAAACCCATCTGGTTCACTAATGTCCTTTAGGGAAGGAAATCTATAATCCTTATCTGGTCTAACCTACATGTGAGTCCAGAGCTACAGCAATGTGACTGATTCTCAACTGCCCCCTGAAATGACCTAGCAAGCCACTCAATTCAAGGGCAAGTAGGGGTGGGCAATAAATACTGGCCCAGCCCATGACGCCCACAAATTAGTAAAAAAGATGTGAACATGTACACTTTGGAGAGAAGAATAGAAAAATAAATATTATTTAAGTAGAGAACACTAAATATTTTGATGTAGAGGGTTTGCTTGTAAATTAATCTCAAAGGTCACAGCAATTAATTAGGAATGTGAATGGAATGTAAACCTTTATTGCAAGGGGGATGGAATATAAAAATATGATATAAAAAGGATGGCATATAAAAGTCTTGACATAAGTCTTGAAAGCGCATTGATGAGTCCACACCTAGGGTGGGATTTTTAGGCACCTCCATTGGTAGACCTTCTAGTTCCACTGAAGTCAAACTTTTGCTGTGGTGGGTGGAGCAAGCAAAGCAAAATTCCATAGAATCTGGTGGATCTTGAATATTCTGCTGACAGCACCGACTCACCCATTGGTGTAGGAAAACCTGTCACGGGGGCAGGGTGCAGAAATCCCAGCCGTAGAATACTTATTTAAGGATGAAAATACTTGCATCGAAGACAGTTCAGAAAAGATTCAGTATAGTGAATTCTGGGATTAAATAGTTGCTTTATGAAAAAAATTGAAAGAGTTAGGCCTACATTTTCTGGAGTTTAGAAGAATAAGAGGTGTCAATGTAAGTTTCTGAATGGGCTTGACAGGATAGATGCTGAGAGGATGTTTCCCTTCATGGGGGAATCTATAATTAGGGGGCACAGTTTCAAAATAATGGGTCTCACATTTAAGAAGAAGATGAGGAGAAATTTTTTCTCTCAAAGAATCCTTAATCTTGGAAATTTTCTACCACAAAGAGCGGTGGAGGCTGTTCATTGAAAATGTTCAAGGTTGAGTTCAACGTATTTTTGATCCACAGGGGAGTCAAAGGCTTTGAGGGGGTGGGCAAACAGGAGATTTTTATTGAAGTCACATTCAGATCAGCCATGGTCTTACTGAATAATGGAACTGTCTCAATTTCTTATGTTTAATTGTAGCAGTATAAGCAACACCTCCTTACTTTTGAACTCCGATCTTCTTGCAGTAAAGGTCAACATATATTTTTCTTCCTAACTGTATCCTCTAGTTGTGTGTTAATTTTTAACATTTTATCACTATTTAAAAATAGTCTATTCTCCCTACCAAAGTAAATAACATCACACTTACTATATTATATTCCATCTTCTTCCTTGCCAATTCACTTAACCTATCCAGAAGCCTTTGCAGATTCTTTGTGTCCTCCTTACAGCTCACTTTCATGCCTAACATTTTATCATCAGAACTTTGTGCCCCCATCCAGATTAGTAATGTAGATGGTAAATAGCTGAAGCCCCTTCACTGATCCTACTAGCATACTACAAACAGCATGCTAACTGAAAAATGACCTGTTTATTCCTACTTTCTATTTTACCATTATTTACCTAATTCACTGTCATGTGAAATAATTCCCAAGAGGCTGGTGTCCTTCACCAAATCCAGATTTATTTACAATAGTTCATAATAATCAGATAAGTACTTTCCAGTATAGAGTATATACCCTGAATATTGGTAACTCAGACATTCCATATTATACACTTCTGCAAGGCTCCTGGATTTAACAGCATTAACTGACTCAATCAGGGAGCTCATATTTTAACAGTGCCCCCTCATGCATCTCATTAAAGTCATTATATCCTTCCCCCTTTAGATCTGAAAAACCTCAGCTGGTCATTTGCATTACAAACCTCTTAGGGCATTTCAACACCTCCAGCACTTGTCAGAAGTAGGTCAGGTGTAGTGGACCAGAACTCACCTCTTTCATCTTGAGATTCATTCTCTTCATTGGGTGACAAGGGAGACACCACAGCTAAGTTCACCTTGCCCATTTCAGACTCCAAGGTTACAATGGCTGGAGATGGGTCACAGAATTTCTTCTGAGTCTCCTGATGTGCTAGGTATAGATTGTTCCTGCATTATCTGGAGCTTAGCAAATTTTAAATTATCTAGGTGTTTATCTAGGAGATAGAATGGAATCTCCTACCTGGACTTTGCAGGAAACTAGTCCTGTCCTTGAGTTGGCCATTTGTAACCATGCGGGGTCATTCCCATGATTCATTAATAAAACCTTACCACTCACCTTTAGATGAGCTGATGCTGTTGTTGTTTCAGCACTGTACTTCTTGATGCCCCCCCCCCTCCCCCCCACTCCCAGATTTGAGAATATCAGATTCAACCTGGTGTGGATTCATTTGCACGTGAGGAAGTTGAATAGGGCTATTCTGATAGTTGCACGGGAGAATCATCCTGGAATCAAAGAGGAATCTGGACAGTTTAGAGTCCAAGGAGGCTACGGGCAATTTCTTTAAACTTACCTTTAACGTTTGGACCACGCTTTCTGCCAGGCTGCTGGATGATGGGTGATATGATGCTATATTTGACTTCTTAAAATAAGTGGTAAAGCGTGGTGTTTGGTTGGAAACCAGCAGCTTTGGGACATTGTGTGTCATGAAAGAGGTGCAATGTTTCTCCATTGTTGTTCTTACGTGTGATGAATTCACCCTGTATATGTCCATCCACTTTGAACGGACATCTACCATTACAGGAATATTGAGCACATGAATCAGCCAGCATAGTCAACATGTTGCCAAGTTCATGGCTTTCCTAGCCATTCCCAAGGATGCAAAGGAGCTGCAAGCAATAATTTCTGCCCTTGTTAGCTTTGCCAACACTGATCCATGAATGCCGTTAAGTCTGTATCTATGTCTGGCCACAGACATAACTCCTTGTGTGCATTATCATGTTTGTCAGTCCTGAGTAGCCATGGCGAAGTTCAGGCAGGATGGGACAGCAGCCCTGACTAAAGGTGACAACTCTGGAGCCCTACAGAGTGTGCCATCTTCCACAGTCAGCTGCTCTCTCCGACTACAATATGGGTAGAATGTGGGCTGTAATGGCCTTTTTGTTTCTCCATCAGTGCTAGTTGTTTCAATTTCATGAGGACTATGTCTTTTTGTATCTACTGTTGAGTATTATTTGCTGCCACTGGAGAAGTTTCCAAAACATTCATTGTCATCACCATCTCTTCTATTGGGGTTATGAAGGTGTATGGATGGTTAAGGAGGGGTAGTACCTCTTGTGGAGAAACATGTCGCATCCTTTTCAGGGCAATTTGTCCACCCTTTGTCCCATCTGGCACTCAGTTCTCACCTGTGGCTCCCCGTAGCTGTTTGCATGTGACAGCAGCACACCCTGGGCAATGGCTTTGATTAGCTGGCTAAACCAGGTGAGAGAAGTCGACAGGTCTCAATCCTTGGTGAGATAGGGAGTTATCTTTCCCATCATGTGAAGACAGACTCAGGTGGATTGAGCGGACAAGACCAATGGAAGGTCCAACATTCAAGAAGGCGATCTGTGCAAGTGTCATGGAACGTGAAGAGTAGGACAAGATACAGAAGACATCCTGGTCATCCACTGCGCCTAGTCCCATTTCCAGCCGTCATGACTGCTGTTTTGCCACTGGATCCAGATGGGAATTGGGAAGAGCGAGTAAGGCTGACGCTGCACAACTCTCTCTCACTTTAATCCAAATCAAGCAGTAGTTTTGACACCATCATCATCATCACCCTGTTTAACCTTTGAAGTCCTGTGGTGATGGATGACTGACAAAGCAGCAGGTGCAGATACGCTGGGAGCTGTAGTCACGGACCTGCAAACAGGTGGCTCAGGTCCAATGGTCGTTTTCCAATGACCGAAGCAGCAATGAAACTCAGCGAGTACCTGAGCAACTGAGCTCTTCAGGAACGCACTGCTCATCTCCATAGAATGAGGAAGGGGCTAGAAAAGGTGCCCTAAACATTGCCTGCTTCGCTACACCTTGGCCAGTTTACCACGGACGGCAGTGATCCCACCTTGCGGTCATGCAAACAAAATAAAACGCAAGGTGACACCGCTCATCATTGGTACGTAGAACATGTGCACTCTTCTGGACAACCCTACAGCAGACAGGCCAGAGAGTAGAACAGCTTTACTTGCCAGAAAGCTTAGAAGATACAATATTGACATTGCAGCCCCAAGTGAAACTCGTCTTGCTGATGTAGGTCAGTTTACTGAAACTGGAGATGGATACACTTTTTTCTGGAGTAGTCAGGGCAGCAATCAGCGTTGTGCTGCTGGAGCTGGATTCATCATCAGAGTCACCTTGTTTGGAAACTTGATAGTCTGAACATAAGTGTGAATGACTGGCTTATGACATTACAACTTCCACTACAGAACAGAAGTCAAGCCACCCTGATTGACACCTATGCCTTCACAATGAACAACCCAGATGAGATGAAAGATAAGTTCTACGAAGAACTAGATGCCTTACTACCAGTAGTGAGCTGATCTTGCTTGGCAATTTCAATGCAAGAGTACGGTGTGACTCTGCAATTTGGCAGGGCGTCATTGGGAGGCATGGAGAGGGCAAGTGTAACAGTAACGGCCTACTTTTAGTGAAGACCTGTGAAGCACATGACCTCCTCATCATCAACACAACCTTCTGTCTGCCTACCTGTAACAAGACCTCCTGGATGAACTCTCACTCTAAGCATTGACATCTTATCGACTATGTCATTATCAGGAGAAAAGACAGGCAGGATCCCAGGTGGAGGATGTGGTAAGAAAGCTTACGGTGTACTGGCCTTCATTCATCGAGGGATTGAGTTCAGGAGTCAGGAGGTAATGCTGCAGCTTTATAGGACCCTTGTCAGACCACACTTGGAGTACTGTGCGCAGTTCTGGTCGCCTCACTATAGGAAGGACGTGGAAGCTATTGAAAGGGTGCAGAGGAGATTTACAAGGATGTTGCCTGGATTGGGAGGCATGCCTTATGAAGACAGGTTGAGGGAGCTGGGACTGTTCTCCCTGGAGAGACGAAGGTTGAGAGGCGACCTGATAGAGGTTTACAAGATGTTGAGAGGAATAGATAGGGTGGACTCTCAGAGACTATTTCCCAGGGCTGAAATGGTCGCGACGAGAGGGCACAGATTTAAGGTGCAGGGAAGCAAGTACAGAGGGGATGCTAGGGGAAAGTTTTTCACTCAGAGGGTGGTGAGTGAATGGAATCGCTGCCGCCGGTGGTGGTCGAGGCGAACTCGCTGGGGTCTTTTAAAAGACTTCTGGATGAGTATATGGGATCCAATGGGATTGGGGGTTATAGATAGGTCTATGGCTGGGTAGGTTTTGATGTGTTCGGCACAACTTGTGGGCCGAAGGGCCTGTTTGTGCTGTAGTGTTCTATGGTCTATGGTCTATGGTCTATGGTAAGAGTGGCCAAGGCCATGTGTGGTGCTGACTGCTGGACAAATCACAGGCTCATTATCTCCAAAATGAGGCTCCACATCAGACCCAAGAGCTGACCACAAGGTTATGAAAAGAATCAATGCGGCCAAGCTAAAGAACCCCAATATAGCTTCAGCACTGGCTGAAGACTTAGGAATCAAGCTTGTTGACCTACACCTCGCAGGCAGTGCTGAGGATGACTGGGAATGCTTCAGGGATGTTGTTCATTCATCTACACTGAAGATGCTCAGGCCCTCTACCTGCAAACAGCATGACTGGTTCGATGAGAATAGTGAGGAGATACAGGCTCTACTTGTTGAAAAGCATCATCTTCATAGGGCCTGTCAGAACGACCCATCATCAGCTGCCAAGAAAAATGCTCTTACTAATGTTTTCAGGACAGTCCAGAATAAATTGCATAAAATGCAGGATGCCTGCCTGAATACCAAGGCAGATGAAATACAGAGATACACTAACAGAAACGACTTGAAATGATTCTATGAAACCTTCAACACTCTCTACAGACTTCAATCTCTCAGGAGTTCCCCCCTCCTGAGTACAGATGGTATAACCCTCATTACAGAAAGGACTCAGATCCTGCAGAGACGGGCTGAACACTTTGAAGCTATCGTCAACCAACCATCATCTATTAACGATGAAGCAATAGACGGGATTCCCAGGTCATTATCAACAACGCCATGAATAACCCACCAGTAGTAGCCGAAGTCACTAAAACTGTCAGCCAGCTATCCAGTGGCAAAGCCCCAGGGGCAGATGCCATACCCACAGAAATCTACAAAGCTGCTGATCCTGTTCTTATTGAGAAGCTCACCGAATTGTTGCAGCCCTTTAGGAAGCAAGGATCCATTCCACAGGAACTTAAAGATACTTCCATCATACACCTCTACAAGAGGAAGGGCAGTCGGCAAATATACGACAACAACCAAGAGGAATCTTGCTGCTCTCCATCATAGGAAAAGCCCTTTCAAGAGTCCTACTAAATCGTCTGGTCACTCATCTGGAGTCGAGTCTGCTTCAGAGTCACAGTGTGGCTTCTGCAAAGATCACGGGACTATTGACATGATTTTTGCTGTGCACCAACTTCAGGAGAAGTGTCAGGAGCAGAATCACGAGCTCTACACAACTTTTGTTGACTCACAAAAAACTTTAACATTGTCAGCTGACAAGCCTGTGGAGGATTATGTTAAAGTTCGGCTGCCCCCCCCCAAATTCATTCAGATGGTACGTTAGAGTATTGGATGGCGGAGAATCCTCTGAGGCATTCCCAGTCACCAATAGCATCAAACAGGGCTGTGTACTCCACCCATGCTGTTCAGCATGATGTTTACTGCCATGCTGAATGATGCCTTCCAGGATAATGTTGCTGGAATCAGCCTCAAGGACAGAGTGGATGGGAAGCTCTTCAACCTGAGGAGACTTCAAGCTATTGCCAAAATGAAGGACACTGTTCTAAGAGACTTCTGCTTTGCTGATGACTGTGCCCTGTATACTGGCTCAGAGCAAGAGATACAAGTCAGTGTGGACAAATTTTCCACAGCTTGTGACAATTTTGGACTCACCATCAACACTAAATAGATCAAAGTCATGCACCAGCCTGCTCCTCATGCACCATACACAGAATCCATAATCACAGTCAAAGGACAGAAACTATAGGCAGTGGATCAGTTCACTTACCTTGGCAGCAACCTCTCTCAAGCAGTGACTCTTGATACAGAAGTTAACTGCAGAATAGCAAAGGCAAGTTCTGCTTTTGGTAGACAGCACTCAACTGTATGGGAACATCGAGGAATGAGCCCAGCAACAAAACTGAAAGTCTACAGTGCCATGGTACTCACTACCCTCCTGTATACCTGTGAAAAGTGGACTGAGTATTGAAGGCAGGCAATACAGTTCAATCATTTCCACATGACTTGCCTTCGCAGAATATTATGCATCAGATGGCAAGACAAAGTACCAGATACTGATGTTCTCTCTAGAGCAAGTCTACCATCAGCCCACACGCTGCTGATGAGAGTGCAGACTCAGTGGGCAGGTCGTGTCATTCATATACCAGACGAGCACATACCCAAGCAGCTCCTTTTTTGGGGAACTCTTTGCTAGAAGATGTTCTCCATCACTTGCTAGAAAATTGTGCTTGCTGACAATATTCCAATGGACAATCTAATGAATTGATAAAAAACATTATGAGTATGAATTGTTGAATATCTCTCAGAATTCTCATCCAGCTGTAACCATAAATATGCATGGTAAGATCACCCCTTAAAGCTAATCCAGGTGGACCTCTTACAACCAATTTCATCCCATTAGGCTTGGGCCTGAGCCCTCACTGCAATCATCAATATCCAAACCAGTTGCCTTTCATAGGGATAGAGTTGTACCTACAATTCACAAAGATTCCCAATATAGGTTTTCAGCCTTGCTGAGGTCTTGATTAAAGCTAAGGGTAGGAATCCAGAGTGAATGAAAGGTCAACCAGACTCAAAACATTGGCTCCATTCTCTCTCCACAGGTGCTATCAGATCTACTGGAATTTTCCAGCATTTTCTGTTCTTGTTTCAAATTCTATGAAACACTGATTCTCCAACCATGCCCATATCTACCTCCATTAGTACTGGATGTCCAGTACTAATACACTTACCTTGATTGTGTCTCATCTCACAATGCAACTTAATTGTTCTAAATCAGATGTAGCTGGATCTTCTATAAGGTGTGAACTCACCTGGATACTGGCCTATGGTTGTTTTTCCAAATCCAGGTCTTTAAGGGCTCCTTTGCTGTTTCATTTCTGCAGACTGGCAACACTTACAGTACACTCCAGGGTGGCATTCTGAAGGAAATTGTGATGTTTGGTCGCAGTTTGGCTTTGCTTTGGGCATATCCGGAGTTACATGTATTTGGATCCTTCCTGAGTGAGGCTACATAATCGCCTGCACACAAGTGATGGTTCCAGAATTCAGTTAAACTGACATGGGTGTCCATTTTTATTGGGAATACCTTGCAACTCATATGTTCCACTCGCAGCATTTTCCAATGATAAGGCCAGCTGTACAGCTTACGTAAAATCCAGTTGACCTTCAGCTGATAGGCGTTTCTGAATAGTTACCTTATTAATCCCACATACCAGATGGTCTCTAATCATCTCGTTAAGTGTTAAACCAAATTCACGTGCTCCTATCAGTTACCTTAATCGAGTTAGGGAATCCGTAACCAGGTTGTCAGGCTGCTAAGTAAAATCGATAAAGTCACAGAATTAGAAGTGGCTTGGGACTGTGTTACTCTTTAATAGGTTCAGTCCATTATTGAAAGGTTTTAAAATCTGGTGCCTCAGGGAAAGTTAAACTCTGGATGACCGCAAATGCTGAAGCCCCAGAGGCAGTCAGAAGAATTGCCCATGGTTTTTCGTATGACATAATGTCATTTACCTGAATAAAGTAACACATGCATTCCACATATTGGGCCCAGTTTTCAATGGCAAGGTCAAACAATAAAGGCATAATGCATAAGAATTGCCTACCCTAACTTAGGCCAACTGTTGCAAATGAGTTCCTTCAGATTCATGCTTTGCCTCATTGCCACTGAAATAACTCCGACATAGCCAATTTCCTTCACCAAATACAGATTTACATTAGTTAATATTACTTAGATAGTTACTCTCCAGCACACAGTATACACTCTGAATGCCAATAACCTGAATACTCCACATTATATACCTCTGATGGGCTTCAAGATTGGGCAGCATTAACTGCTTCCATCAGGAAGCTCATATTCTAACAGGTACACTTTGTGGACCTCGTTAAAGTCATTATACATGTAAACATATTACCCCAACCCCATGAACCCTTATTCTTAAGCTACAACATTTCATATGGCATCTTATTAAATATCTTCTGAAAGTTCAAATATACTACATCCATTGTTTCACTTTCCTACCTGCTTGTTACCTCAAAATCGTCAAAAAATCAAGTATTTGTCAAATCCTATTTCTTTTTCATAAAACCATGTGGACTCTGCCCAATCATATTATGATTTCCAAGTGCCCGTTATCATGGTAGTGTTACATGCATTACCTTTGAATCCACAGGAAGCATTACAGAGTCTGGGAAATTTTAGATCATAACCAGTACATCTATTACCTGCAGCCTGTTCCTTTGGAATCCTAGGATGTAGACCATCTGATCTTTGAACTTGCTGATTTCTGGTCTCATTAGTTTATTTTGTACTTTTAGCTTAACTAATATTAATTACTTTAATTCCCCATTCTCATTATACTTAGTTCCCCAATATTTTCTTCATTTTTGTATCTTTTTCATACCTTCTCCATCCAAAATCCTTTTAAATAACTTTGCCATTTCCTTATTCCCCATTTTAATTTCCAGTATTTCAGCTAAGAACCCACATTTTTGTTTCTGCGACTGTCATCCCTTTTATGAAGTTGTAAGAAGTTCTTAAAATATGCCTTTACATTTATTGCTAGTTTACTCTCATATTCTATTTTCTTCTTTATCAATTTTTTTGTGTGTAGCAACATTAGAACAGCTGTAGGCTATTTAGCCTTTTCAGCCTCCTGCACATTCAGTGAGATCATGGACGATTTGTGATCTCACTCCAAATCCGTATCTTTGCCCTTTGGCATCTTTGGCTCACAAAAATCTATGATTTTTAGATTGAAAATTAACGATTGATCTAACAACAGTTGCCATCTGTGGCAACTCATGCAGCCCTTTGCATGAAGAAGTGTTTCCTCATTTCATTTGAAAGATCTGACTCTAATTTTTTTTAACTATGTCCCATACTCCCCAAATACTGGAAAGGATTTCTCTTAATCTATCTGTTCCCTTAGTGTCTTGAAAACTTAAATAAAATCACTTCTAGTTTGTGTAATCTTTTCTTATAATTTCACACTTGGAGTCCAGATAGAGTTATGGTAAATCTCCCTCCGAAGACCAATTTATTCTTCCTATGGTGTTGTGCCCAGAACTGCATAGTAATCCAGGTATAATCTAACCAGGGCTTTATATAGCTACAGCACAACATCTATCCCCAATATTCTATTCCCCTCTATATAAAGGTCAGCATTGCATTAGCCCTTTTGATTAATTTCTGAAATTGACATTTTAATTCACCTGGACCCCAAGGTCTGTTTGCTCTCCACTATTGCTACCTTTTCAGCATTTAGAAAGTACCATCTATACTTTTTAGTATAAAGTGGATGATTTCATATACACTACATTAAAAATCATTTGATATTGTGTTGCCCATTCACTTTAACTATCTATATCTCTTTACAATTTCTGCTTTCATCTTTTGTTTACCATGTTTCCTACCTCTGTGACAACACTCAATTTGTGCATGTGATTTTCTTACCTGTCATCTGGCATTGACAACTATAGTGAATATTTCAGGTTCCAACAGAGATCCTTGAGTCATATTTTGCCAATTAAAATATCGCTACTCTTTGTCTCCTTCCATTCAACCAGTTGGATTTATTCAAGTTAATACTCTATTTTTGTCCTGATATAATTTTCTATTTCTGTTATTTAAGGATCACTCTCCCCAGATGATCCGGTTTTATGAGATTATTAATTAATAATTTCTCATGCTAAAGAAAATATTTAAGAAAGCCTCTTTGATTGTTCCCATGACATATTGTTTTAGGAAATTCTCTCAAAAACATTCCATGAACACACTCTCCAAAGCACTTTTGTCAAGTTGGTTTCTGTAGTCTATATAAATATTACTTGACACATAGGTGTCTGTGAAACAATGCTACATTGATTGCAGGGTTTTTTTGTAGTAGAGTGGGGAAAGTTAAGCTGACTTTTCAAAATTTATTCATGGGATGAATTGCTGATTAAGCCAGCATTTATTGTACATCCCTACTTTCTCTTGAGAAATTGGTAGTGGGTTACCTTCTTGAACTGCCGCAGTCTATATGGTATTATTACACCTACAGTGCCATTCAGGACATTGACCCAGCAACAATGAAGGAATGGCAACATATATACAAGTCAAGATGTCGTGTGGCTTGGAGGTGGACTTCCAGGTGATGTGCTCGGATACATCTCTGCCTTTGTCCTTCTGGGTGGTAGTAGTTGTGGATTTGGAATGTGCTGGCAAAGGAGACTTGGTGAATTTCTATAGTGCATCTTGAAATTGATATATATTGCTGCTACTGTGCGTCAGTACTGGAATGAGTAGATGTTGAAGGTGGTGGATGGACTGCTAATCAAGCAAGTTACTTTATATGTTCAACACTGCTTGAGTGTTGTTTGAACTTCCAGGCAAGTGCAGAATATACCATCACACTCATAACTTGTATTTTGCACATCATGGGCAGGTTTTAGGAAGTCAGAAACAGAACCACACATCACAGGATCCCTAATCTCTACTGGTCTTGTAGTCACAGTATTTGTATGGCTTATCCAGTTCAATTTATGGTGAATGATAACTCACAGGATGTTGATACTGGAGGGTTCAGTGATGGCAATATCTTTGAATGTCAAGGAGTGATGGTTAGGTTCTCTTTTGTTGGAGATGATCATTGCCTGGCATTTGTGTGGCATGACTGTCATTTGCCACTTGTCTGCCCAAGCCTAGATTTTGTCCAGGCCTTGCTGCATTTGGACATGGACTATTTCAGTATCTGAGGAGTTGCAAATGATGCTGAATATTGTGTAATAGAAACATAGAAACTAGGTGCAGGAGTAGGCCACTCAGCCCTTTGTGCTTTCACTACCATTCAATATGATTATGGTTGATCATGCACTTTCAGTATCCCACTCCTGCTTTTTCTCCATACCTCTTGAGCTCTTTAGTCACATTGGCCATGTCCAGCTCCTTCATAAACATATCTAATAAACTGGCCCCAACAGTTTTCTATGGTAGGAAATTCTACAGGTTCACAACTCTCTGAGTGAAGAAGATCTTGCTCATCCCTGAATGGCTTACCAATAATTCACAGAATGTGACATCTAGTTCTACACTTCCCCAACTTCTGAAACATTCTTCCCACATCTAGCCTGTTCAATCCCATTAGGATTTTATATGTTTCTATGAGATCCTCTCTCATTCTTCTAAATTCCAGTGAGTACAAGCCCAATCGATCCAGTCTCTCGTCCTGTAATTCCAGGAATCAGTGTGGTGAACCTTGGCTGGACTCCTTCAGTAACAATAATGTCCTTCCTCAAACTAGGAGACTAAAATTGTACACAATATCCAAGACATGGCCCATCAAGGTACTGCATAACTGCAGCAACATATCCCTATTCCTATACTCAAATACACTTGCTATGAAGGCCAGCATGCCATTAGTTTTCCTCACCGCCTGCTGTAGCTGCATGCCAGTCTTCAATGACTGTTCTGTCATGACACCCAGGTCAAAATTTGCACTTCTCCTTTTACTAAACTGCCACCATTTAAATAGTAATCTTCCTTCCTATATTTGCCACCAAAATGGATAACCTCACATTTATCCACATTATATTGCATTTGCCAGATATTTGCCCATTCAGCCAGCCTATCCAAGACATCCTGCAGCTCTTAGCATCTTTCTCACAGCACACACTGCCACCCAGCTTAGTGTCATCTGCAAATTTGGAGATTTGCATTCAATTCCTTTGTCCAGATCATTAATGTATATTGTGAACAGCTGGGGTCCAGCACTGAACCCTGCAGTACCCTATGAGTCACTGCCTGCCACTCTGAAAAGAACCCATTTATCTCCACTCTCTGCTTCTTGTCTGCCAACTGTTCACTATCCATGTCAATACATCACCCCCAACACCATAAGCTTTATTTTTGCTCACTTGTGTGGATCTTATCAAAAGCCTTTTGAAAATCCAAATATACAATAGCTACTGGTTCACCCTTGTCCACTCTACTGGTCACATCTTCAGAAAATTCCAGAAGATTTGTCAAGTAAAATTTATCTTCAGTGGATCCATGCTGAACTAGACTGATGCTGTCACTGCTTTCTAAATGCTCAGTTATTACATCCTTAACAACTGATTTCAGCATTTTCCCCACCACCAATGTCAGGCTAACCGTCTATAATTCCCTATTTACTCTCTCTCTTTTATTAAAAAGTGGAGTTACATTAGTTACCCTCCAATCCACTGGAATTCTTCTAGAGTCTATAGAATACTGGAAAATGATCACCAATGCATCCACTATTTCAAGGGCCACTTCCTTGAGTAGTCTGGGATGCAGAGCATCAGGCCCTGGGGACTTACCCAGTTTTAATCCCAGCAATTCTCCCAATACAATTTCTTGACGAATAAGGATTTCCTTCAATTCCTGCTTCATTCTAGACTCTCTGTCACCTAATATTTCTGGAAAGTTATTTGTGTCCTCCTTAGTGAAGACAGATCCAAAGTATTTATTTAGCTGGTCTATCATCTCTTTGTTGCCCATTATGAATTCACTTGATTCTAATTGTAAAATGTCTGCATTTATCTTCACCTTTTTCTCTTTACATATCTATAAAAGCTTTTGCTTTTATGTTTTTATGTTTTCTGCAAGGTTGCTCTCATATTCTATTTTCTTCTTCAGAATTAAACCTTTCACATCCTCTACTGGATTTTAAATTTCTCCCAGTCCTGATGTTTGCTGCTTTTTTCTGGTCAATTTATATGCCTCCTCTTCAGCTTTAACAAAATCCCTGATTTCCTTTGTTAGGTATGGATGAGCACTTCCCCATTTTACTCTTACACCAGACAGGGATTTACAGTTGTTGAAGTTCTTCTATGTGTTCTTTAAATGTTTGCCATTGCCTATCCACTATCAATCCCTTAAGTATCCGTTGCCAACTTATCCTAGCCAATGCATGTTTCATACCATCAAAGTTACCTTTCCTCAAGTTCAGGATGTAATTTCAGACCTAACTGTGTCACTCTCTATCTTAATGAAGAATTCTACCATATTAGAGTCAGTCTTCCCCAAAGAATCTTGCACCACAATGTTGCTAATTAATCCTCTCTTATTGCACAATACCAGTCAATGATGGCCTATTCTCTAGTTGGTTTCTCGGCATAAAACAAAGAAGAAAGAAAGTACAGCTCAGGAATTCACAGAACTCTGTGTTGGCCCACCAAGTCTGGGCTGATGCAGAGGCCTCTCTAGTCTAATATTTTCTTGCCTGTATGTGGTCCAAATCTCTTTATTCCCTGCTCACTCATGTATCTATCCAGATGCATCTTAAATATTGTTATAAAATCTGCTTGCACCACATCCTCCAAAAGTGTATTCCAGGCATTCATCACCTTGTGTGAAAAATTTCCTTTACATCTCTTTTAAACTTTCCCCCTTTTAGCCTATGTCCCCAAGTAATTAATCCTTCAACCTTTGGAGAAAACTCTATCATTCTATCAAGCCTGCTATAATCTTATAAACCTCAAGATCAGATCTCCCCTTGTCCTCCAATGAAAACAATCCAAATTTGTTCAACCTTTCTTCATTGTCCATATCCTCTAAACCAAGCAACGTCCTGATAAATCTCTTTGGCATCCCTTCCAATGCATCAACATCCTTCCGATATTTGGCAATCAGAATTGTACACAATACTCCAAACGCAGCCCAGCCAAAGTGAGTTTCAGGAAGCCCAGGAAACTTGGGCATCACAGTTAAAGGTGAAAATAAAATAGCTCTTACTTATCTCGTAACATAGATAAATATCATGCTTATGAATATAAACAACATTTATAAATAAATATTGTTTATTTTCAAGTAATCATCTAATGCCCTTTTGAATGCTTCAGTTGAACTTGCCTCTGTTATACTTCCAGGCAAGGCATTCCAGACACCAACCACTTATGTGAAAAAAAATTGTCACACCATATTTGCTTTTCCAAATCACCTTAAGTCTATCTTTTTTTTATCCTTTCAGGAGCAGGACAATTTCTCCTTATCTACTCTGTCCAACCCCCTGATGATTTTGAACATCGCTTTCAAATCTCCTCTCTTCCTTCTTCTCTCCAAGAAGAATAGTCCCAACCTCTCCAGTCTAGCCTCATAGCTAAAAGTTCTCATCTCTGGATCCATTCTTCTAAACGTCTTTAGATTTCTGACAGACAAGGGAATTAAGGGTTATGGGGACAAGGCAGGAATGTAGAACTAATCCACTTCAGATCAGCCATGATCTTATTGAATGGTGGGGCAGGTCTAAGGGCTAGATGGCCTACTTTACCCAGAGGGTGGTTAGGGAGTGGAATGCCCTGCCTGCGGCAGTTGTAGATGCGCCAAGTTTGGTGGCGTTTAAGAGGTTAGTTAATAAGTTTATGGAAGAGAAGGGAATGGTTTAATTTGGAGGGTCATTGCTTTTTTCATAATTGGTCGGCGCAACATCGAAGGCCGAAGGGCCTGTTCTGCGCTGTAATGTTCTATGTTCTATGTTCTACTCCTGCTCCAATTTTTATGTTCTTATGTTCTATATCTGTCCAATGTGTTCATATCCTTCCTATAGTGCAGTGCCCAGAAGTGTACACAGTATTCCAGCTGAGGACTAACTATCTCTTGTGTAACTTCAGCATAATCTCCTTCCTCTTGTACTCTGTGTCTCTATTTCTAAAGCTCAGAGAACTATATGCTTTATATGTTCTCTCCACTTGTCCTGCCTTCTTCATGCAGATATACACCCTCTGCTGCTGCACCCCTTTTAGAATTTTATCCATTATTTTATGCTGTCTTTCCATGTTCAAAATGCAACACCTCACACTTCTCTGAACTGCATCTGCCACCTATCTGTCCAGTTCACCGACTAGTATATATCCTTTGTGGGCCAACTTGCCCGCAATGTCCATTCTCACTTCCTTCAATATCCTTGAATGTTTCTCAATTGGTCTTAGTGCCTTGTCAACTTTCAGTACCAACAATCTATTCAACACTTCATTATCAATTTTGAAAACTTCAAAGGACAGAATTTCTTCTATTGTCATCACCTCCTAGTAGCATCTATCTCCTTAGTAAAGATGGCCGCAAAGTATTCATTTAGCATCTCAGCCATGCTCCTGTCTTCATGTGCTTCCTCTTTTTAGGTCCATAATTAGTCCTACTCTTTTTACCATCCTTTTACTATTTATATACCTATAGAAGACTTTGGGATACTCCTTTATGTTAATTAGTATTCTTTTCTCAAGATCTCTATTTGCTTTCCGAATGTGAATCTTCAATTCTTCCCCTGAATCTTCAATAGTCCTTTTAGTTCTCAATTGTATTTTCTACTTGACACCTGTCATAAGCACACATTTTTTTCTTTATGTTAATTTCTATATCCTTTTTCAACCAGGGAGTTCTGGATTTGTTTGCCCTACCTTTGCCTTTAAAGCGAATATACCTTGACTGTATCTGGACCGTAATTGCGATTTCAAATAATCGTGGATAAGGGCAAGAATGGGCCTCAGGTCAGGGTTCTTAATTAGTCAAGGGACAAGCTTGACAGTAACTGCGGAGTGTGGATTAGGAGTGGCTATTTGAAGGCAAATCCACATTTGGCATGTTGGAGGCTTTTAAAGACCAGTTGATTGAAGTACAGGACAGGCATTAAGGATGAAAATGGCAGAATTCGGAAACCATGGATGACAATGGAAATTGTAAGCTTAGTCAAAAGGAAAAAGAGAGATCTAAAGGTGGCACGGTAGCACGATGGTTAGCACTGCTGCCTCACAGTTCCAGGTGTTTCTTCAGAAGGAACTCTTCAAAAATGCAAATAACAAAAATACAACAAAACTTCCTCCAACTTATAAGTTAAAGAAAGGGTTTAATAAAGAAACATCATTACTCTAAACTTGGAGCCTCGCCTTGGGCCATGCCAAGCTCTTCACAATTCTACATAGTTTCTTATTTATAGTGAATCAGCTGGTCAGCTAACAATTACATCACTCTGCAATTAATTCCATGGTTTACTGGGTCAGCTGACCCTTACATCATGATCACATTGATCACATTACATCCAATACAAAGTTGTCACCAGTTACAGTCTAGCAGATTTCCTTTATTTTATTATTTTTTAAAAAAATTTTTCTTCAAAATAATTTACAATAACCTTCCGCCAGTATTCTTAATAACTTTCCAGTACCTGCACCACCTTTTGTAAAACAGTTTGATACCTGTAGATTTATACTGACCAGTTAAGTTTGGAAACTTCATTGTCTTCCAGCACATGCTTAATGCTGGCCAACTCAATTCTTAATCATTTTTCCACAACACTTTTTGTTCAGTAAACATTGTCCCATAAAGATCAATTGTCCACATAACACTTAATTGGTACTTTCTTACCCAATGTACCCATAAAATAATCATTCTATTAAAGTGTCAGACAGATATATCCCCGTATCCAATGCCTCCATTAACGCTAGGGTTTCAGCAGCCAATGTGCTTTTGACTGCCATTTTTATTTTCTGTGCTTCCCAGGCCAAGGGGCAATACTTTACTTCCTTACCTATCAGGAATATTATGGATCAAGCACCGCTTGAATTCCATCAGGTAGATTGGCATGTGAAGCATCAGTAAACACAACCAATTTCATATCTTCCAGTTGTCCTAGTGCTGGGAATTTAATTACAGACTCCTCTAATTTTAACTTTTTTAATGTTTTATTAACCTTCAAGATCTCTCTGACTGTGGCATGCTTCAACACATTACTGAGTTCTAGGATATTACAATTCCCATCTGGTCTTGTCTCTGTGCATAGCCAATTCAGCTATCCTACCATACTTCTCAATAACTCTGTTTCTTTTTCATTGGCCCATTCCTCTTTTTCCATTCCTCTCTCTGGTGATGGGAATGGGATCAATAGTGTTTAGATATCCCTGTTGACTAATTGTTACACCAGATGTATTTTGTCAGATTCAAGATAAAGATATCAAAAAGTTTGCTTGATTTCCTCTTTAAGTTCTGTTTTCAGCTTCTCAATTTTCCTTTTTTCAAATTCTTCTGTGCCACCTATAGGAAATCATCCATATGCTTTATAGAAATTCTAGCTAATTTTCCTTTAGTCTTCCTGCTTTTAACTGGACACAGCCTGTCTTCAGTAATCATACAGAGAAATATGTTTGGAATTTTTTCCAAACTCTTGATGCATCGCTTCACCCATATACACATTTATTTAATTTCCACAAATATTCATGTGTATTACCTGCTTCTTTGGGTGGCCTCAGAAAAGCTTTTCTTTGAAATGCCCTGCAGAAATGCTGCTTTGATATTAATTGATTTATACATCCAATTGTGAGATGCTAAAACAGTGGAAAAAAAATGTCAGTATAGTTTCCTTGCTGTGGGTGAATCAACCTAATGTCTCTCCCATCCAAATGTTCTTTATACCCACAGGCTACTAATTTGACTTTAGCTTTATAAATTTCCTGTTGCAAAACTTTCTCTGTGCAAACCCAGCTATGGGACAAAGCAGGCTGCCCTTCATCTGATACCTTGGTGTACACCCCAAGCTCCTCTCAACTGTCCAGCTCCCTTTGTTTGACATCTCTTACTTCTACAAGCTTCATTTTGTTTGCAGCTATCAATATTTGCTTATCATGAGGGCTTCTATTCCTATTCCTATCACTGGTTTGATTCCTAGCCTTTCTCATTAAACTCCGGTCCCTACTGCCATGTCTGTTTCTGGCAGGGCTGCTACTTTTAGACTGCTGTTCTTTGTTGACACACCCTCGGTCATAGATTCATGACATTTTCCTGGGTTCACAAATGCTTATTGTCACATCCTCAGGATTTAGGTGTCGCTTTTCTTGTTTCCATCTGCCCCACCCCATTTTCCCAACTATAGCTTTGGCTTCTTGCCCTCACTCTTGGATGTTGATCCAGTGTTTGTATTTTCTTGAGGTCTTTCTTGAAGTCCCAATTATAGTGGCATCCGACCGATCCCTTCTCCCTTTGGGTATGTATGATACCATTGTGCCTACTTTGGGTAGCTGAACCTTTAAAGTAGCAGCTTCATTCTCTGCTTCACTGGCACTTTATTGATCATCAGATTCCCTCTCATCTATTGTTGACTGATCCTCATTATAACTCAGGGTATAAGGTGCCTCCTGCACTTCTGCATCTTGCTCAGATGTTCCAAAATTAATACCCAAGTCCTACTACTCTTGAAGAGTGGGCTTGTACTTGTTAGTTACAGGTAGTATGGCTTTGTATGGGAAGATCATGTCTCACCAATTGTACAATGATACAGATTTTTAAAGAGGTGACAAAGATGATTGATGAGGGAAGGGCTATGAATGTAATTTATATGGACTTTATTAAGATGCTTGACAAGGTCCTACATGGTAGACTGGTACAAAAACTAAAATCACATGGGATTCAATTTGGGCTGGCAGAACTAGTTTAGTTATAGATGACAAAGAGTAGAGATGAAAGGGTGTTTTTCAAGATGGAGACCTGTAACTAGTAGGATTCTGCAGGAATCAGTGCTTGGACCTCTTTTGTTTGTAATACATATAAATGATCTGGAGGAAAATATGGCAGATCATATTAGTAAGGTTGAGGATGACACAAAGATTGGTGGAGTTGCTGAGAATGCTGGGGATTATCAGAGGATACAATAGAATATAAATAGATTGGAGACGTGGCACTGAATTGGCAGATGGAGTTTAATCTGAACAAATATGAGGTAATGTATTTTGGAAAATCAAATTTAGATGTGAATTATACTGTAAATGGCAGAACTCTTGGGAACATTAACATACAGATGGATCTGGCATGCAGGTATATAGTTTCCTAAAAGTGGCAACGTAAGTGACTAAGGTGATTAAGAAAGCATATGGCGTTATCAGTCAGGGAATTGAGTACAAGAGTTGGGAAATCATGTTGTAGCTATGTAAAACTTTGGTTAGGCCACATTTGGACACAGGGCAGCATGATAGCACAATGGTTAGCACTGGTGCCTCATAGTGTCAGTGACCTGGGTTCAATTCCTGGCTTGGGTGGAGTTTGCACAGGTTTCCTCTGGATGCTCTGGTTTCCTCCCACAGTCTGAAAGACACACTGGTGAGGTGCATTGCCTATGCTAAATTCCCTCTCAGTGTACCTGAACAGGCACCAGAGTGTGGCGACTAGATTTTCAAAGTATTTCGTTATAGTGTTAATTAAAACTACCTGTGACAATAATAAAAATAAAACAAAATATTGTGTGCAGTTCTGATCACCACACTATTACAAGGACATTGAAACTTTATAGAAAATGCAAAGAAGGTTCACTAGGATGTTGTCTGGTCTCCAGGATATTGGCTCGGAGGAGAAGTTGAATAAGCTTGGATTGTTTTCACTGAAAAGACGGAAGCTAGGGAGAGACCTGATAGAGATCTACAAAATTTTGCTAGACATAGACAGTGTGGATAGTCAGAGACTTTTTCCAAGGGTGAAAATGTCATTTACAGGGGAACATAGGTTCAAGGGAGAGGGGAAAAGTGCAGGGGATGGTTTTTACGCAGAGTGATGGGTGCCTGGAATGTGCTGTGCTGCCAGAGAGTTGGTGGAAGCAAGCACATTAGCAATATTTAAAAGGCATCTGGGTTTATGAATAGGGAGGACTGAGTAAGGGCATAATTTTTATTAGTTGAGTTAGGGCATCATGATCGGCACAGGCTTGGAAGGCTGAAGGACCTGTTACTGTTCTGAAATTTTCTTTGTTCTTTGTTCTTTGTTCTCTGTTCTCTGCCATTGAAGTAATCTCTCCCTCAGTTAATTATTTTTATCCTGGATTGCTGGTTTTCCTTTTCTATCATCATTCTAATTCTTGCAATACTATGTCCTAAATATTCCCTGAATGACAGTTGGGCTGACATTTTATGACCTTACTTGAGAGTCCATAAATGGTTGTGTCGGGTACATTAATAACATGACATGTCATTAATATTTAAATTGGCTTTGCACCTTTTTGATCACGAAGCCAATCTTGCCAGCAAAACACAGCCCAAAAGATGGCTTACTGCACGAGACTGATTCAAGCCCAGCACAAAATCTTCATGCACTTACTTCCCAGCTCACTGCGGATTGTAATGATTTGTGCTACGTTCCTCTACAATTCCACAACAGCAAGCATTTCCAACTCTATTTGGAGGTTTGATCACTAAACATCTGCATTATTATTATATTTAATGGTTGGAACTCCTGTAGTTGAGTATTCTTTATTCATGGTATTGTACCAACAACTGTTGTACAAGAAGTTCTGAGAACTAAGAGACTGCCTGTAAATGCATGAACAAAGGAGATACAATTCATTGGTCAGGGAAAAACAGAGATATGAGGAACATTGATTTCACCCATTTCTAATTGTCACTGAATTAAGTTTCACTGATATCTGGTGTGGCCAATATCTGACTCCAGACTCTCAATAATGTGGTTAACGCATCATAGTAAACTCAGTTCAGCACTGACATTTCTAAAGCACTTCCTGGACACAGATCTACTACAAGGGAGCTTTCATTGATGCTGGTGCTCTACTATAACTTAATTCTCAACTAAAATGAATTTGAAGAACTGTAATTGAAAAGTACAGTGGAGTATTTCTGCAAGTATTGTAGTGAGCTCCAGGATTCTAGGTGGTGTTGCTCCATCCTCAGTGGAACAGTATAAGATTAGTTAGCCACCCAAAGAGTGAAACAAATTTGGGTGATGTAGTTGTAATGCCACTTGATCTGCTAGTCTAAAGGAAGACGAGCAGAGACAGCAGAAGGAGTAAGCTCAATGCCCTCAAGCAGCCTGGGGCTGGACACCATCATGCTGTTTGACAGTAACAGGAGGCTATCCTGTGCACCACGCAATACTTGCAGCATCTCACTGTGCATGCCCATCAGTATTCTACAGAATGCTAGTCCAACGAGGGCCTCATTTGTGACCTCTGAAATAGAACTTTATCTACAATGTAGATCATTGTTGACTGGCAAACAAATCATCACTTATCTGTGACAAAGTTGAAGCTCACCTTGATGACTCACTATGCAAAGAAAAGTACAGCCCAAGAACAGGCTCTTTAGCCCTCCAAGCTTGTGCTGATCATGATGCTCTACCTAAAAAAATCATTCTGCCCTTACTCGCTCCATATCCCTCTATTCCCTCCCTATTCATGTATCCATCCAGTGCCTCTTAAATGTTGCTCATATTCCTGCTTCCATCACATCCCCTGACAGCACATCTAGGCACCTACCACTCTCTGCATGTTCTCCTACACATCTCCTTTAAACTGTCTATGCCTCACATAACTTTGTAGACCTCTATCTGATCTCCATTCATCTCCATGTTTCCACCAGGATCAGAATCTGCAGCAGGATCTGCATTATCTGCGCAATTCCTGATTCAGTATTCATTTCCAAGAAGTGTGCAATGCCAGTAGGTGAACTTTTAGCTGTGAGTCTCAGATCAGATGACTTGGCCTCCTCATTTGTGCTATGTGGGTGCATATGGATGGATAAATGGCAGTTTTGTTTGGAAAACAGAAGAGGAAGGTTGGGGTGAGTGAATGGGGCAAGTGGAAAGCAAGAAGTCCATAGCCACATCATGTACAACTTGCTCATCTTGGTATAGAGCAAGATGAAGGTTTGCTGAGAGTTACATAGCTGTAACATACCATCATCTTTGATATTCTCAGCTTCAGGTCTGTCACAACTACCTACAAGATGCAAAACACATTTCCTCTATAAGCTCAGGAAATGCAGGAATACTTGTCCTTCTCCTTTCTGTTTTATCATGAAAGAGTGAAAGGATATGTCAGTGATTGTATTATACTATGTTTGAATCATATACTAGCCATAGCTGAATAACTGGCGGCACTTCTAAGCAGTGAAAGGAAGATGGAAGGCAGGTAGCTTTGGAAGGTATGTGAGGGTGGTGTATATGAATGTTAGGCCTGAGTCCTAACTGTTGGTTGGTGAGTGATGGGAATGTGGTGCATTGATCTGCATGAGTGGCTGTTAGTGTGTTAGGCAGGAGATGAGATCTGAAGATCTCCTTTGCAGCTGTAATTGGGAGCTCTACATGTTGTATCACCAACCTGGTGCTAAAGTTTAGGACATCTCATGGCTGGAGGGGTACTTGGAGTTAGAGGGGGAGGATCTGGTTAACACAGAAACCAATAGCATAAGTAGGACCAGGAATGATGTTCAACTAAGAGAGTTTGGGGAGTTGGAATCCAAATTAAAATGTAGAATATCGAAGGTAATCCTCTCCGGATTGTTATCAGAGCCGCACGCCAATAGTGCTCAGGTTATTTTAAACAAGACTCTGGTCATATTTCTAAGATCAAGGGGTGCAGGGGGTGGGGTGGGAAGTGTTTGGATGGAAAATGTATTAGAAGTCAAAAGAGAAAGTGAAGATATGCAGATTGGGATTGGGAGGATAGAGAATTTAACATAGATTTTATATTAGCAAATAAAGTTTTTGTAGGGGACAGAAGTTAAAAAATGAAATTAAAGGTCCTTTACCAGAATGCATGAAGTAAAGTAGTTTAAGATTTAATTACCTTTATGGAAACATGAGGCAAAGCCAGATGCAAGCCAGTTGTGGGGATCCCTTACCCCCAGGGGCATAAAGGTAATGTAGATCCCGCAGGAGAGGGACATGGGCCAGAGAGTGACTGTTTGTGGGAGGGTTGAAATGTTTGCTCTGATTGTGAGTGAGGAGGTGGGGCAGAATGCCAGCTCCGATTGGGGGAAGCAGGGAAATGCCAGCTCAGATTGAGCAGTATGGGGATGCCGTTTCTGATCACACAGTGAGAGGATAGGATTACTGGCCTGTCCAGTGGGTTGGAAGCAGGGGAGGTTATTTTTTCTTTTTAAAAGGTGCCTCACTTTCAGTGCAGCTGGGCTCTCTGGCCTGTTTAGGCTCCACCCCTTAACACGTTAGTGTGAAATATGCCCATCTGCTTTTTTGACAGGGTTTCAGAAGATCTGGAGAGAAAACCGATGTGTTTCTCTCCAGAGAAACTTATCAGTTTTTAGTCAAACCCTGACACTTTGACAAATTTTGGTAAGATCACCTCCATGGTTTATTATTAATAATTAATTATTAAAAGAGCTACTGGGAAATAATATTCACATTACCATTTAATTCCATGTTGCACTGGGAAATGATATGTTCCAATAAAATAAACAAGAATCTTGTACTGAGACTATTTTAGAAATGAGAAAAGGGCTACTAAAAAGTTGACAAAAAAGGAAAAAAGAGAATATGAGAGCAAACTAACAAGAACTACAAGATTTTAAGCATGGTTATGGTGTATAAAATGGAATGAGGTAATTAAAGTAAGCATTGGTCCATTAGAAATAGCAACAGGAGAAGTTATTGTGAAGAATAAGGGAATGGTAGAGTCAATGAATAAACATTTTTTGTCTGTTTTCACTGTAGGAGAGATAAGTTGCATACCGAAGATATGGAGAGTAACATAAGGGCAAAAAGGAATGATGAAATTAAGGTTATTAATATCAGTAGAGAAAAAAGTATTGGAGAAACCCAAGGGACTAAGCTCCAACGGATCTGCAGGTCCCCGCAATAGTCTATATTAAAACCCTGGGGTTTTAAAATAATTATCTGTAGATATTAGATGTGCTAGCCATGTTTTAAAAAATTCTTTTGATTCAGGAAAGATCCCTTCTGATTGAAATTTGGCAAATCTAACAATGCTTTTCAAGAAATAAGGGAGAAAG
The DNA here is from genome assembly GCA_024679065.1 of Sphyrna mokarran. Classification (NCBI taxonomy): domain Eukaryota; kingdom Metazoa; phylum Chordata; class Chondrichthyes; order Carcharhiniformes; family Carcharhinidae; genus Sphyrna; species Sphyrna mokarran. The sequence continues at coordinate 34,433,753 of JAGIQG010000022.1, read as the reverse complement.
AAAACAAAGAACTACAGCCTAGTTATTCTGACATTTGTATTAGAAAAATGTTGGAATCTATTATTAAGGAAATTTAAGGAAATACACTTAGAAGAGTATAGAATGATTAGAACAAGTCAACGTGCTTTTACAAAAGGGAAATCATTTTGATAAATTTATTAGAAGTTTTAGAGAATATAACTGATAAGGTAAAGGGCAGCATGGTAGCACAGTGGGGACAGCATGGTAGCACAGTGGGGACAGCATGGTAGCACAGTGGGGACAGCATGGTAGCACAGTGGTTAGTGCTGCTACTCCACAATTCCAAGATCCTGGGTTTGATTCCTGGCTTGAGTCACTGTCTGTATGGAGTTTGCATATTCTCCTCACGTCTGTGTGAGTTTCTTCCAGGTACCCCGGTTTCCTCCCACAGTCTAAAGATGTGCAGGTTAGGTTGATGGGCCATGCCAAAAAAAATTATCCTTAGTGTCCTGAGAGGTGTAGGTTAGAGGGATTAATGCATAAATATGTAGATATGGGGGCAGGGATTAGTGGGGTTGTGGTCGGTGCAGGCTCGATGGGCCAAATGGCCTCTTTTTGTACTGTAGGTTTCTATGATGTAAATAAAGAGGGAACCAGTAGATATATATGTCTGGATTTTCAAAAGGCACTCAATAAGGTGCTGCAGAAAAGGTTTTTAGACAAGATAAGGGCATGAGAATAATGTATTACCTTTGACAGAGAATTAGTTAATAGACAGGAAGCATAGAATGGACGTAAATAGCACATTTTCATTAGCTTTGACTAGATAAGTGCCACAAAGATCAGTGCTGGCACCTCAGTTACTTGCAATCTATATTAATGGTTAAAGGAAATGACTTAGAGCAATTTATCTAAGTTTGTTGATTTTACAAAGATCAGTGTATCAATAAACCATGGGAAGGTGCAATGAGGCCACAAAGTTGTATATACAGGTTAAGTCATTTGACAATAAGATGATAGCTGGAATATAGATGTAAGGTTATTCATTTTAGTTGTAAGAATCTAAATTCACAATATTTTTATATCATGTTAAACTTGTAAATGTTATGGTTAAAAATACTTATGATATTTAGCCATAGGATATTTAGTGATGTGAACCAAACTGAAAATCCTAGTTCTGCTTAAAACTTGCTTGATTAGACCATTAAAGTTATTTACAAGCTTATGATTTTGATTCCATAAGTGTGAAAATTGGAGTGAATTGGTAAACTTACCAAAAGCATTTACACACAATATTTATTTACAATTTTTCTCAGCAATCCTGGAATCAGTATTGTTGACCTTTTTCACCTGTAGCCTGACTTATTCCCTTCCATAAACCATATAATACTTTCAGGGAATTTTTTTTTTAAAGATATCAGCTCTGGGGCTTTTTTGAGAATTGTAGTTACAGTTCTGTATTCTGTCCACTAGATGAAGCTAAACAATAATTATTAGTCCTGAAATTTACACAGAGCTGAAAATAATTCATCCTTGTCTGTTATCTGTGAGAAATATGCGTGTTGGGAATGGTGTTTGTTCTTGAATTTTAATTATTATTAATTTTAAGTATTACTAAGTCAGATGTAGCTTGAAGCAAATCAAAGTAAGGCTGCATATACACTGCAGCAGCAAACCACTCCCATTTCATCTATTGTGTATATTAAGTGCAGAATTAAATGTTTGTTACTGTACCAAAAGTCACCTTAACTCCAATCTCAGAACACTCCCTGTTAAACCAATACAACACTTCCATTTCCCAAACTTTTCTTCCCTGTGGTCTTTGAGTAAGATTGCCAATTTAGTGTTAAATCATGGGTAATTTTGTGTCATGTACTTGCGTGCACTAGGGACTGAATTGAAACTGTTCCAAACTAATTTATCATGGGATTCTTAGTTTGCAGAGAGGAAACTTTCATTCCATTGTTCTTGGTTGGATTCAAATGTGGATTCCAAAGATGATAATCTTGTATTGTGAGCTGCTGCACCAAATCAACCCTTTCCTTACAGCAGTTGTACTCAATCAGCTTCTGGCCTTTGATAAAAGATTATCTAGCACTTTTTCTTTTACCCTAGAAAAGATTCTTTCCTCAACTGGATGAGGTTTCACAAGGAATTTGAACCTTATTGGAGGATTGTTACTAAATTTCAGACACATGACTTCCACAATCATGTGATTGATTTAAGTTGGGTGATGTCCCAATGGGACTCAACAAGAAATCAGTGTTACATTTTGGTGTGTCAGTAAATGAAATGTGCTTCCTGGAGATTTTAAAATAAACAGAATTCCTATCAGCGTCAGGAAGCAATAAATTGTTAGTATTGAAGACAAAAAGGAATTTCAAATAAAAGAACAATGGGTGGAATTTTATGAGATCTTTTTTCTAAGCGTCCAGCTAGTCTGAAAATGGAAGAGTTCCTGATCTGATTTTCAGGCAAGTTTTAATGCCCAATCTTATGCACTCTGTCTCTGAAATTTTGAACTAGTCTGTTTCTGGCCACAAAGGGCAGTGGGTGGAGCTTAACTCACCCACCAGCCTGCAGCTCAGACTGAAGCCACAAAATGCATATGTGCAGAGAAAATGAAAAATAAATGAACTGTCCAGGCAAAACTCTCTCGGGCTGGATACAGCCACCGTCTCTCTCTCTCTCTTCCCCCCACACCAACAGACATTGAAGCACCTCCCCCCAATATTACTGATCCTCTTACCTCCCCATTCCCAACCCAACTGGACCAACATGGCCTGCACATCATTCCCCAGTCCCGATGACTGTCTGATGTGATCTCTTTCTCTGTTGCCCCCAGTCATCACAAATTCCAGCCTTGCCCCATTAGCACACCTGCAAGTGCTGCAGTGCAGGAAGGAATGGTTTCCAGGAAGTTAACACTTAGATTATCTGAATCAGACTTGGACATGTTGCTGGAGGTAAAGAGGGACATCCTCTTCCTCCCAGCAAGGCATCGTCCCAGGGAAAGAGATGCAAATGCAGTCTGGGAAGCTGTGACCACATGTCTCAGTGCCATGAAGAACTGGGAAGCAGTGCTGGAATAAAATGAATGACATAGTCTACAACAAGGGTAAGTCTTTAACCTCATCTAGAATCTTTCCCCTAAATGACCCCTAGAAGATTCTCCCCCACTCCCAGCACACTGTATGCCTCCAGCCCCTGACCTCCAAGCCCAAGAGTATCACAGCACTTTTGCCTCCTCCCCTCCACTGCCCAAGAGCATCACAGCACTTGCCCTCCGAGTGTCACTTCCTAATACCCTGCAGGACTTGTGCCATCAGATATTTCATGGCTTCTTCTGTCCCCACAGGAGAAGAATGTCCATAACTGCCATGAGAGGACAATGACAGGGGGTAGTGAATCTGACCTCTGAGTCCTCACTCCCTTTGAGGAATGGACACTGGAGCTTGTGAGAGATGAGAGAATGTGGACCATTAGCGAAAGCATGGTTGGGCTGCAGCATAGAAGTGATCACCTGTGGATCTTCCACTTTATGGAGAAATATCAAATAAGCTGCATGCAGCCCAGATTCCTCTCCCTCCCTTGTAATTAACAGTGTGTCCTGTGTTGCAGGAAGGGATTCTGATGTGCCTGGGTCATCTGCCATCACAACTCAGAGGATTCTTTGAAGGAAATTGGTGAAGAGATATTTGAGGTGGCACTAGTTTGGCGTCATCTTCCACATTGTAATTCACCATCCCAGAGACTCTCACATTGATGGGTCAAATTAATGGTGAGGCATCTAGGTCATTCTCTGGAACACACGACACATCTCTTGATGTATATTGGGTGGAGGATGGAATGTTTGAGGCCTCTGGAACACAGGGGCCTGCCCAGAACACATTTGAAAGCCTAAACAGGCTTCTCAAGATTCTGCAGCCCATGGCTGAGAGGCTCAAAAGCTTGGAGTAGATCCAGCGAGACAGTATTGAGACACAGCGGGTTATAACTGCAGCCTTTGAGAATGAGGCCCCATCACAGAGGGCTATGGCTGAGGTGTTGCAGTGTGTGGCCCAGTCTGAGAGCACTTGCTGTGGCCATTAAGAGGTGAATCCCTGACTCAGGTGGCATTCCAGAGGGCTTGACCACCATGGCCAGAATGCCATGGTGTTCCTCTAGGAATGGCAGGGCTAGTTGATACAGGAACTTCTGGAGCTTTCTGTAGAAATACCATTGTCCCATGGAGTGACACAGGGGCCCATAGGAACCCCAAGGGAGGAGGAATGGCTTGAACCCATGCAAAGGTCTTCCAGCCAGGCTACAACTTCTGTCTCCCCCTTTCGTGACATTGGGGCATCTCAGAGTCAGCAGGATGAAGAGTTGTCATGAATATGTCCCAGACATCTGGAAGTTGGCCATGACCCTCAAGGTCCAGGCCCCTGAGGACACTCGCGAAGGGCATCACAGGTCACAGAGTGAAGTAAGCAGCTGGCCACCTCCACTTCTGATGTACATTCTGAGGAGACATCGAGACATGGTGATACGTTACATAAAGTTAAGAAGTTTTAGCGGCACTAAGGTAGCATGGGTGAAAGGCATGGTAGAAAGACTATTTATACACTTTAATGTTTCTGTTTGTGTATTTAATGTTAGCACTTATCAATAAGACACCTTTATTATCACCAATAAATGTTATTTCACCACCTGGCTGTGACTAATTTGCTTCAAACAGAAATGTTCTTACCTTGACAGTCACCAGTGGGACCCTTCATTTTGAAGTTCATGGGAGAGGCCTATCAAAGCTGTATCACTGAGAAAATGAAGGCACTTAAATAAATCACTGGTTATTGTGGGTAGCATACATTAGCAGTGACTTAAAGATCTTTCATGGTATCACCAGAACCCACGAAAGATTTTTCCCACCTCACCCACCACTCCAACACCCTGTATGGGGATTTACTGATCCATTACCCAGATGAGGGCCCAGGTGCCAGCATGCATGCAGAGCACAGTTTCTTGGCTCTCCTAATCATACCTGACATTTGGTTGGTGAAATCAGCTTTGCACCATCCAAAACACCAACGATTCGCAGATGTTTTCATTTGGGCTCACTACCTTAATCACTTCACTGATTCAGGTTCTCCCAGTGAAAATCATGAATGGTCATCTCTACCAGTGGAGACAAGAGTGATGGCTTTGCTGGGGGGAATTGGAGGCCATTGATGTCCCATGGAGGGTCAGAGGCAGGGCTGGCGCCTGATGAGTGCCCACCAGACATACTGGCAGTGCTCACCAGGCATCATAACTGTGCCAAGCAAGTGGGGCTTGAGCCTGTGGGGTGGAGCTATGACGGGGCTAGAGGGAACGGGATCTCTGCCATTGGGAGGGAATGGAGGAATTCTGCCAGGTTGGGAGGGAATGGGGGAACTCTACTGGAGTAGGGATTTCGGTGGGAGGGAACTCTACTGATTTGGGATGGGGGGTGCAGTGAGAGGAGAAACCTCTCTACTGGGGGAGTGATCAGAGTTGGAGGGAAAGAACTCAGCTGAAGGTGAGGGGGTGTGATTTGAAAGGGAGAAAACTCTGTAAACATGAGCAATCAGCGGTGGGGTGGGATGGTGGGGGGGGGGGGGGGGGGGGTGTTGCATGGAGGAGCATGTTCCCCTGAATGCTTCCTGAAGTCAATGACAATCTTCATTTTGTTGACATTGAGAGAGAGATTATTGTCTTTGCATCAGTCCACCAGATTCTCTATCTCATTCCTGTACTCTGTCTCATCATTGTTTGAGATCTGTCCTACCATGGTGGTGTTGGAAGCAACTTGAAAATCGAATTAGAGGGGAATTTGGCCACACAGTCATGGGTGTACAAAGAGTATAGTAGGAGACTGAGAATACAGCCTTATGGGGCACTGGTATTAAGGATGATTGTGGAGGAGGTGTTGTTGCCTATCCTTACTGATTTTGGTCTGTGAATTAGGAAGTTCAGGATCCAGTTGCAGAGGGAGGAGCCGAGATGCAGGCCATAGACTTTAGAGATGAGCTTCGTGGGAATAATTGTGTTGAAGGCTGAGCTGTAGTTGATAACTAGGAGCCTGACATTGGTGTCATTGTTATCGAGGTGTTCTAGGGTTGAGTGCAGGGCCAGGGAGATGGAGTGCAGGGCCAGACTCCATCTCCCTGTGGACCTGTTGCAGCGGTAGGCAAACTGTACTGGATCCAGGTAGTTCAGGAGTCTGGAATTGCCTCATGCTATGACTATCCTTTCAAAGCACTTAGAAACCCTACAGTGCAGAAAGAGGCCATTTGGCCCATCGAGTGGGGTGGATTAAAAAGTACCTAGAGCTGGGGGTTTGGACAGGCAGGAATTTGTAAAATGTGTACTGGAAGGATCGTTGGAGCAGTATGTGGCTAGCCCGACTAGAGAAGGGGCTATGTTGGATTTAGTTCTGAGTAATGAGCCAGGGCAGGTGGTTGATGTTGTGGTAGGGGAACATGTGGCTAACAGTGACCACAATTCTGTCTACTTTAGGGTACAGATGGAAAAGGATGCTTGTTGCTCTAGGGGTAGGGTGCTGAATTGGGGGAAGGCTAACTACAGTCGGATTAGGCAGAACTTATGGAAACTGATTGAGAACGGTTGTTCGAGGGTAAGTCCACGCTAGGCATGTGGGACTCTTTCAAGGGAATACTGAAAATGTTGCAAGATAGATATGTGCCAGCTAAGAGAAAAGATGGGAAAGGTAGGATTAGAGAGCCGTAGATTACTAGGGATATTGAGGACTTCTTTAGGAAGAAAAAAGAGGCGTATGATAGGTCAAAGCAGCTGGGAACGGACTCAGCATTAGAGGAATATAGAGAGAGTAGGAGAGAGCTCAAACGGAGTTAGAAGGGCAAAAAGGGGGCATGAAATGATTTTGGCGGATCGGATTAAGGAAAATCCAAAGGCTTCTTACTCCTATGTTAGGAATAAAACGGTGGTTAGAGGAAAAATCGGACCTCTTAGGGACAGAGGAGGGGAACTGTGCTTAGAGCCCGAGGGAATGGTGGAGATCCTGAATGAATACTTTGCGTCGGTATTCACGAAGGAAAGGAGCTTGTTGAGAGCTCCTGTCTCTGAGGGAGCTGTGGACCAGTTGAGGGAAATATCCATACTGAGGGAGGAAGTGTTAGAGCTTCTAGGTAGCATTAAAACTGATAAATCTCTGGGGCCTGATGGCATTTATTCCAGGCTGCTTAGGGAGGTGCAAGATGAAATTGCTCTGACGCAAATCTTGTCTCTTCTTTGGGCACAGGTGAGGTTCCAGAGGACTGGAGAATACCTAATGTTGTACTGTTGTTTAAAAAGGGTAGTAGGGATAACCCTGGGAATTATAGGCCGGTGAGTTTGACATCAGTGGTAGGGAAGCTGTTGGATGGGATTCTTAGAGATAGGATGTACAGGCACTTAGAGCATTGCGATCTGATTAGGGATACGCAGCATGGATTTGTTAAGGGGAGGTCGTGCCTTACAAATCTGTTAGAATTTTTTGAGGAGGTAATGAAAACAGTTGATGAAGGGCGAGCCATTGATGTCGTCTATATGGATTTTAGTAAGGCATTTGACAAAGTCCCTCATGGAAGGTTAGTTGAGAAGGTCAAGGCTCATGGGATACAAGGACAGGTAGCTAGATGGATAAGTAACTGGCTTAGTAATAGGAGACAGACAGTAATAGTGGAAGGGTGTTTTTCTAGCTGGAGGTCGGTCACTAGTGGCGTGCCGCAGGGCTCGGTACTGGGACCTCTTCTATTTGTAATATATATAAATGACTTGGAAGAGGGAGTAAGTGGAGTGATCAGCAAGTTTGCAGACGATACAAAGATTGCTGGACTTGCAGATAGTGAGGAGCATTGTCAGGCGATGCAGCAGGACATAGATAGGCTGGTAGCTTGGGCAGATAGATGGCAGATGGAGTTCAATCCCAATAAATGTGAGGTGATGCATTTTGGGAGAAAGAATGTAGGGGGCAGAGCAAGTGGAGAAGGTTGTGAAGAAAGCATATAGTATGCTAGCCTTTATAGGAAGGGGTATAGAGAACAAGAGCTGGCCTTTAATGTTGCAATTATATAAAACATTGGTTAGACCTCATTTGCAACACTGCGTCCAATTCTGGTCGCCTTACTACCGGAAGAATGTGGAGGCTCTGGAGACAGTGCAGAGAAAGTTTACCAGGATGCTGCCTGGTATGGAAGGTCTGAGTTACGAGGAGAGGTTAGGCAAATTGGGACTGTTTTCCTTAGAAAAACATAGACTTAGAGGAGATCTAATAGAAGTGTACAAGATTATGAGGGGGATAGATACAGTAAACAGGGTTAAGCTTTTTCCGAGGATGGACTCAAAAAGCACGAAGGGTCACGGGCTTAGGGTGAGGGGGGTAAGGTATAATTTGGATGCTAGAGGGAATTTTTTCACATAGAGGGTGGTGGGGGTATGGAATGCGCTGCCAAATAAAGTGGTGGAGGCAGGTACTCTGGAGTTATTTAAAAAGTACTTAGATGGGGACATGAACAGAATGGGAATGAAGACGTATAGAAGACTGATTTAAAATAGGGATCATGAGCATTGGGAGTCCCTGGGAACTGTGTAAATAGATGATGATATAGATGTACTTGTTTTTATCCTACAGGTGCTTTGGTCCACCTTGTTGTCTAACAAGAGGCATACACGCGATGGGTCGTGAGAGGGCTGCTCTTGGATTTTTTTTTCGAGAGTATCCTAGTGCTTCACGTTGTTAGTGTACGTTTGTCCTGGACCATTTGATGGGCAACATGACAGCTTAGTGAGTATCACTGTGCTTTGCAGATACATGGATTTGGGCCTGTGTCTGTGGGAGTTTGCACATTCTCCCCGTGCTTGCATGGGTTTTTTCCGGGTGGTCCGGTTTCCTCCCACATCCCAAAGATGTGCTCTTACGCTAATTGGCAAAACAAATTCTCCCTAAATGGTCTCAAATTTGGTTTTTAATCCATAGATCTGTAAACATAGACAGGGATCACGGGTAGAGGTGGAAACGTCGGGGTGGCAGCACGGGCTCGTTGGGCCGAAGGACCTGTTTCCGGTGCTGTTTTGTGCTTTGTTGTTTGAGTCTGCACTGACCGCAATCGCACCCAGGCTCTAGCCCCTACATATTTTACTCACTAATCCCTCTAACCTATACAACTCAGGACACTAAGGGGCAATTTAAGCATGGCCAATTAATCTAATTCGCACATCTTTGAACTGTGGGAGGAAACCAAAGCACGTGAAGAAAACACACACCGATACGAGGAGAATGTACAAACTCCACACAGATACTGACCCAAGCCAGGAATTGAACCCAGGTCCCTGGAAGTGTGAAGCATCAGTGCTAACTGCTGTGCTATTGTGCGACCTTCATAATGATGGATGTCAGAGCCACTGGACAAGAGTCATTGAGAAATGCTGTTTGATGTTTCTAAGATACTGAGATGAGATCATGTTCTTGAAGCAGATAGGGACCTCATCATTCTAAAGAGAGGTTGAAGAGGTCTGCAAATACACTGTGCCAGCTAATCTGCACAGGATCTGAGTGCTCATCCGGGTACCCCCATCTGGGCCAGTCGCTTTCTTTGGATTGATCTTCGAGAAAGCTGCTCTGACATCTACAATGGCGATCCCTGGTACATTTTCATCCATGGTTTCCAGAGTGGAGGGCATTCTCTCGCTGACCTCTTGCTCAAAATGGTCATAGAATACATTGAGCTCATCAGGGAGGGATGCATTAGAGCTGGTGATTTTACATGCCTTTTTCTTGTAGTCTGTATCTTGCAGACATTACCATAGTTGGTGGGAGCCTGTGTAGCTAGCCTGGCACTGTAGCTTGGCTCGCTATTGGCTTTTTGCATCTTTGATGGATCTCCTTAGATTGTAGGTCAGGGTCATCTAACTTGAATGCCTCAAACCTGGACTTCAGCAAGTAGAGTATATCCCTGTTAATCCATGCCTTCCCATTGGGAAACATGCAGATTTGCTTTTTTGGCACACAGTCTTCTCCACACTTACTAATGAAGTCAGCTACTGTAGTGGCATACTCATTCAGGCTGGTTGCAGAGTTTTTAAATACTGACCAGTCCACTGACTCCAAGCAGCCCCGCAGGAGATCATCTGATTCCTCAGATCAACATTGCACAACTTTCTTTGATGGATTCTTCGCTTCAGTTTTTGCCTGTAAGCCAGGAGCAAGAGCACAGCCTTTTCATCTGATTTGTCAAAGTCTGGGCACGCAAGAGAGCAGTAGTATGTTTGATATTTGTGTAGCCGTGGTCTAGAATGTTCGAGCCTCTGGTGGAACAGGAGACGTGTTGGTAGTAGCTGGTAGTCCGCTCTTGAGCTTGGCCTGACTGAAGTTCCCGACCACGATGAACAAGGCCTCAGGATGTTTCGTCTCGAGACTATTCATAGTTGTGTATATTTCGTCCAGTGTGATCTTCACGTCCACATGGTGTGGGATGTAAACTGCTCTGAGGATAACAAAGGCAAACTCCCGCAGAAGTAGCAGGGATGACATTTTAGCATCAGGTATTCTAGGTGGGGGGGGCAGAAACTTGCTAGTATTGCTGCGTCTAGGAACAATGAGATGTTGATTGGGAAGCAGACTTCACCGCACCTAGCCTTGCCTGAGGCCACTGTATAGTCTATTCGATGGATTAAGAAGCCCTCTGATTATAGGACACAATCCGAAAAGCAGGTGTGAGCTATGTCTCCATGAAACAGAGTACACAGCAGTCCCTCAGTTCTCTTTGGAAAGTGAGTCTGGCTCTAAGTTCATATCGCATGTTTTCCAGAGATTGGCCATTTACAAGCAATAAGCTGGGGAGGGGAGCCTTGGATCTGCATTATTTCACTTTCACCTGCAAGCCTGCACATTTTCCATGCTTCCTGGCATGACTGCTTCAATGGTGAGAGTAGTTTGCAGTGTTAAGGAGATGGTGAGAATAGTTTGCAGTGTTAAGGGTATAGCTGTGTCCAGTGAGGTTATTTGTTTTGCTCAGTGTGCAGATGGAGGATTCGTTGCCTCACTTGCAGTCCCTGCGTCGGTCGATGGGTCTGTGTGGTTCAATGTTCCAGGTCGCTATCGGGCTGTGGCTCCAGCATGGACGGATCGAAGGCCAGTAAGTGGATGACATCCCTGAGATCATGGCTGCAGATGAGCCAATAATCGGGTCTGTGTGTTGGGGTCTGCTGGGTCATTTCCAGCCCGGGGTCTTCCTTCAGAGGTTGGAGGATCTCCAGACTTGTGAGTAAATTTAAGAGTATTAGTGATTGTTAGGCTGTAGGACTTAATTTTTAGGAGCATGGGGCGACTGTGGAAGGGTGAGTGAAGAATGTACTTGGAGCCTGCAGGAGGTTGCAACCCTTCAGGTCAGAGGGGTTGGGGACGAGGAGGAAGAGGGCTCCAGCCTCAGAGATGCAGGTCTGGTCATTGGAGACCAACAGAGTGAAAGTCCTGGCTCCCATAGCATTTCCCTGATCTCTAGGAGTCTTCCAAGTGTAGACCCAGACTTCTAGTAAGCACTATCTCCCTGTACAACAGGATGTACTTCTAGTGGAGGAAGGGAATAAATGACCTCCTCTGTTCAGCCAAGGTAAATCTATCTTTTCATCTAACACCCCTATGCATCCAGCACACATCCACAGGGAGTGCATCCACTGTCAGTTCAAGAGAGACCACCATTTGTTCTCCCACATCCTTCCTCACCTTCTCTGTCAGTCCTCTCCTCATCACATCTCTGCTTCCAACCACACATGCTAGGCACCTTGCCATCTGATCTGGCACATGGCCTGTTTACAGTCTCCCCAGTCATCCTCTTTCAAGACAAGCTGTCTCCTAATAAAATAGAGACTGCACAGATGGATGAAAAAATGGCAGTATTAAAAATCCTCTCACAGTTCAAGAAGAGCTCTCCAGCTAGCTGGGGTGGAAGGGGAACACTCCTGTACTATAAGAACAAATGAGAAAGTACAACACCATATTCTATTTTGCCAGCCTCACATGAGCTTCCTCCCTTATGTCCCTGTCAGGCATGAATGCTATTCCCCTTTGCTTGCAGACACATCAAGACAGCAGCCCAGGCAGCACCTTTGATGAATTCTCGGACATCCAGAGAGGAGAACTTTCACAGCTATCACCCATCTAAGCAAGAGTTAAAGGTAACATGAAAGAAAACATTAAGGCATATTATATTGCAAAGATCAGTGGCAGGCTGGAGGATTGAGAATTATGTAAAGATCAATAGGCGGTTATTTAAAAAAATTACAGGAAAATACAAAAATAGACAGCAGAAGATTCTAGAAGTATATAAAAAGGAAGAGAGTAGATAATGTCAATGTTAATATCTTAGAGGACAAGACTGGGTAGTTAATAATGCAGAACACAGAAAGGCCAAAGACACTAAATCAATATTTTACTTTGTTGGAAGACACGAGAACCATTTCAATAACCATAGGTAATGCAGAGATTGGTGAAAAGGAGGAAATTAAACTATCACCACAAGTAGAGAAAATGTACTGAGCAAGCTATTGGGTTTAAAATGAAACAAGACTGCAAGACCTGGTCTTAAAGGAAGTGGCTGCAGAGATAGTGGAAGTATTGGTAATTGTATTGCAAAACGCGTTAGATTTGGAAAACCTCCAATGGATTGGAAGAAGGCTCATGTTCTTAAATGCTGCAACAGAAATCAGCCGAGTCAGCTCTAAACTGAATCTGGCTGCTTGTTTATTCAACTAGTTAAGACCAGTTCCAGGGCCTTGTAATTTGTGCTTGTATAAATAGGTCTCAGAATGCTATTTTGACTGAGAGGAGTGCTTTTGGAGTTGGGTGAACGTAGGGAGTTAGATGAAACAGGCAGCAGAGGCTTCAAGGGAGAGTGTTGATTGGTAAGTAAATGTTGTTTTTTCTTTTTGCTCTCTGCACTTCACATTGTATTTGTTGTTCACTACAATAGTGTTTCTGTAATTTCTGTGGTTTATAATGTGAAAAGTTATTTGGTAGTAACAAGGAGCAGGAAAGGATGGCCCTGGAAAATTGGATCTCATCTGAAATAAAATACCTTTCAAAAGTTTAACTTAAAGGGGTAAGACATGACAGGAGAGCTCCATACTGTGGTTTGCTTGCTCCTTGTATCAGGCTGGGACAGTTCCAATTCCCTGAGTTAGCATGTGTGCAGGAAGTATCTCCAATTTCAGAGCTGGTGTGGCAGCTGGAGACACTGTGAAGCATCCACAAGTTAAAGAGAACCATGGATAACACAAATAGAGAGAGATGGTCACAGTGCAGGCTCAGACTCCACAGACAGGAAGGGAATGGGTGACCACCAGAGCAAAAGAGATAGGCACGTAGTGCAGGAATCTTTGGCCATTCCCCTACAGAACAGATATATGGCTTTGGATATTGTTGAGGGGAATGACCTCTCTATGGAGGGCAGTAGCAGCCAAACCTGTTCCACCACAGTTGGTTTTGCTGCAGAGGGGAGGGTAAAAAGTGTGCCAACACAATAGTTATAGGGATTCAATTGTAAGAGGAATAGTCAGGCATTTCTGAGGCCACAAATAAGACTCCAGGATGGTATGTTGCTTTCGTGGTGCTAGGGTCAAGGATGTCTTGGAGCAGCTATGGGCATTCTGAAGGGGGAGGGTGAACAACAAGTGGTCGTATTACACGTTGGTACAAATAACATAGGTTAAAAAAAGGAAGAGGTCCTAAAAGCAGAATACAGGGAGCTAGGAAGAAAATTAAGAAATCAAACTTCAAAAATAGTGATCTCAGGGTTACTACTGGTGCCCCATGCTACTCAGAGTTGAAATGACACGATATATTGGATAAATACGTGGCTGAAGAGGTGGTGTCAGGGAGAGGGTTTCAGATTCCTGGGGGACGTGGGACCTGAACAAATTGGACGGGTTATATCTGGGCAGGATTGGAACTGATGTCCTAGGGGGAGTGTTTGCTAGAGCAATTGGGGAGGGTTTAAACTAATATGCCAGGGGACGAGGACCTACATACGGAGGGAGCAAAGACAAAATGTGGGGAGAATGTTCCAACTACCTCAAAAATCAGGAAAAAAATTAAAAGAGTGGAGAATTCGGGAGATGTTATTAATGGAAGTGTTAGAATTCAAAAAGAAGATACAAAAAACCAGCATAAGGGCACTTTTCAAATATATTATGAGCATTTAAGTAACAAGATAAATTGGTTGATGACATAAATCATTGTGAACAAATGTGATTTGGTGGCCATTACAGAGTCATGGTCACAATTGGAAGTTCAAGATCCAGGGGTATCAGACTGTTCGGAGGGAACGATGGGAAGATAAGGGACATGGCGTAGTTCTGTTATTTAAGAATAACATCAGGGCGGTAATGAGAGATTATCTAAGTTCTATGGAAAAAAAGTTGAATCCATTTGGGTGGAAATGACAAAAAAATTATTGATAGATGTAGTCTATAGGCCACCAAATAGTATCATGATGAGGCGAGAAATAAATGGTATAGCAGTTATCATGGGGGATTTTAATCTACATATCAGTTGGTCAAGGCAGCCTTGAGGAGGAATTCATAGAATGTATCTGTGATAGCTTCCTTGAACAATATGTAATGGAACCTACAAGAGAGCAAGTTATTATAAATCTGAGCCTGTGTAATGAGACTAGAATAATTAATGATCTTGCAATTAGGGGTCCTCTTGGAACAAGGGATCACAGTGTGATTGAATTTAAAATATAGATGGAGCGTGAGAAGGTAAAATCCAATACCGGTGTCTTGTACTTAAGCAAAGGAGACGACAAAGGCATGAGGGAGGCATTGACCAAGGTAGACTGGGAGCAAAGGCGTTATGCTAGGACAATTGAGCAACAGTGGAGGACTTTCAAAGCAATCTTTCACAGTGCTCAGCAAAAGTATGTACCAGTGATAAGGGAGGGCAGTAGAAAAAAAGATAAACAGCCATGGATATCAAAGTGAAAGAAAATGCATACAAAGTGGCAAAGATTAGTGGGAGCCAAGAGGATCGGGATATGTTTAAAGGTTGACAGAAAGCTATGAAGAAAGCTATAAAGGAAAGTAAAAAAAAAACTAGCTCAGAATAAAAAAAAAGCAAACGTTTCTACAAATATATAAAACAAAAAAGAGTGGCTGAAGTAAACATTGGTCCTTTAGAGGATGGGAAGGGGATGTAATAAGTGGGAATGAGAAAATGGCTGAGGCATTGAACAGGTATTTTGTGTTGGTCTTCATAGTGGAAGACACAAAAACATACCAAAAATTGATGACAGGAAGGCAATGGCAGGTGAGGACCTAGAAACTATCATTATCATGATAGAAGTAGTGTTAGCAAGTTAATGGGGCTAAAGGTAAACAAGTCTTCTGGTCTTGATGAAATGCATTCCAGGGTACCAAAAGAGATGGTGGGAGAAGTTACAAATGCACTAGTGGCAATGTAACAAAATTTGCTGGACTCTAGGGTGGTTCCTGCAGATTGGAAAACAGCAAATGTGACGCCATTGTTTAAAAAGACGGAGGGAGGGGGGGTTGGGGTAGACAAAAGGCAGGTAAGTAGAGGCCGATTAGCTTAACTTCTGTAGTAGAGGAAATACTTGAATCTATTATCAAGGAAGGAATAGAGAGACATCTGGATATAAATTGTCCCATTGGTAAGCCGCAGCATTGGTTCATGAAGGATGGGTCATGTTTGACTAATTTGGTGGAATTCTTCATCCACTGCACATGTAATACTCTCAATGGGGAATCTGTGAATGTGGCGTATCTGGATCTCCAGAAGGCATTTGACAAGGTGCTGCACTAAAGCCTGCTACATAAGATAAAGGTGCATGGTGTTAGGGTATTAATATGGATAGAAGCTTGGTTAAGTAACAGAAAGCAAAGAGTGGCTGTAATTGGGTGTTTTATTTGGTTGGCGATCAGTGACTAGTGGCATGCCTCAGGGATCAGTCTTGGGACAGTGTTCCTAACAGCCCACGGGAAGTTGAGGAACAGATATGTAAGGAGATTCTGGACAAGTGCAGAAAAAATAATGTTGTTGTAGTGGGAGACTTTAATTTCCCGTGTATAAACTGGAAATCACTTTGGGCTGGGGGTCTGGATGGGAAGGAATTTATAAAATGCGTACAGGAAGTTTCTTTGGAACAATATATTGATAGTCCAACTAGAAAAGGGGCTATACTGGATCTAGTACTGAGGAATGAGCTCATTCAGGTCATCAAAGTTTCAGTAGGGGAACATGTGACCACAATTCTGTAAACTTTAGGATAGTAATGGAAAAAGAAGAATGTTGTCGTATGGGTAAGGTGCTGAATTGGGGAAGGGTAAATGCAGCCGGATTAGGCAGAATTTGGTGGCTGTTGATTGGGAGAGTTCAAAGATAAATCCATATCTGGCATGTGGGAGTCTTTTAAGGAGAAGTTATAGGGCTGCAAGATAGACATATGCCTATAAAAAGGAAGGATAGGAAAGGTAGGATTTGAGAGCCGTTGATAACCAGTGAAATTATGAGTCTAATCAAAAAGAAGAAAAAGGCACATGCAAGGTTCAGGCAGCTAAAAACAGATGGAGCACTGGAGCAATACAGAGAAAGTAGAAAAGAACTCAAACAGGGAATTAGAAGGGCAAAAAGGAGTCACGAAATTTCCTTGGCAGACAGGATTAAGGAGAATCCTAGGGATTTTATACATATGTTAGGAACAAGAGGGTTGTTGTGGAAAATATTGGACTTCTCAGGGACAAAGGAGAAGAATTATGCTTAAACCAAAGGAAGTAGATGACATCCTAAATGAATACTTTGCATCAATATTCACTAAGGAAAGGGACATGTGACTGGTGGAGGGATGTGTTGACCCATTAGAAAAAAGCTCAATTACAAGGGAGGAAGTATTAGGTTTTTTAGAAAACACATTAAGACAGACAAATCCCTAAGGCCTGATGGCATCTATCCTAGACCGCTCAGGGAGACAAGAGATGAAATTGCTGGGCCTCTAACAGAAATCTTTATCTCTTCACTGGACACAGGTAAGGTCCCAGAGGATTGGAGGATAGCAAATGTGGTCCAGTTATTTAAGAAGGGTAGCTAGGATAATCCGGGTAATATTCTTTGTTTGTTCTTTGCAATTGTTTACGAGTTACACAGATGATTTGAAGTTGGACCAAATGTAGTGTGTCAAAATTTGCAGATGACACTAAGGTGAGTGCAGAGCAAAGTGTCAAAGGATGCTGAAAGTCTACAAAAGGATATAGATAATCTAAGTGAGTGAGTGAGGGTCTGGCAGATGTAGTACAATGTTGGTAAATGTGAGATCATCCATTTTGATAGGAATAACAGCAAAATGGACTATTATTTAAATGGTAAAAAAATGCAGCATGCTGCTGTGCAGAGGGACCTGGGTGTCCTTGTGAAAGAACAACAAAGAATGACACAGCACGAGAAACAGGCCCTTCCCAGTGTCAAGGATCACCGAGGGAAGATAATAGAAGAACGGTGGAAGATGGCAGGTCAAGAATAATTGTTGAAGGCAGGGGGAGAAGCAGATGGCAGTTCACGTGTACCAGGGAGCTGACCAATGGTATTGCGGGGGAAACTCCAGGATTAATAGTCAAGGGTCCTGGGGTGGGCTGAAGTTGACCTGAAGGCAGAGCAAGGATGATGGAGTGAGGTTTGAAGGTGATGCAGAGAAGGTCAAAGGTGATTGGAAGAGTGCAGTGTGATGGCTTCCAGATCCATTGTAAATGGCCACTGACATAGCTGCATCATCAAGAAGAATTTACAGTTTGCCTGTTAATCTTTGTATCTCATGTTAATCCTGAATGTTAGAGTACAAACGATACATATTGTAGATTGTTTTACTTTTCTGAATTTGTACATTAAAGTTTGTTGTATTTTTTCAAATCCCATGGAATCTTGTGGCTTTATTTCAAAAGCAGATTTCTTTAAGCACAACTTTTAATGACTTTAAACAAAATGTTATTAGTCCCTAACCAGACTTCCCACTACATTCTGTGGTCTAGCCAAGGATTGTAACAATCTCTATCAGGTTTGTATGGTCAATTCTAGAAGCACGTCATCAACATGTGGTTCAGCATAACCTTGGTCTCCAGCAGTCCTCCAGGATCTTAGTTGCTACATCCTCCCTCAGGTGCAGTTATATCTGTGATGCGCTCACTAGATTATGACCTTGGGCCTAATTGTGAATATGTAACCAATGAGGCAAATGTCTCTCTCCAGTGGAGGGTGAAGGGGATTGGCATCCTCAGTGTTCTGCACATCATTCTTAGAGGTGGAGATGGAGCTTAATAAAGATTTCCCCTTGCTTTGAGGACCTGCAGTGGTGAACACAAAGATTGTCTTAGTTATACACAATCATTTTTTCCATTAATGCATTAGACACATCTCCTGTTTGCCTAGTTGTTCATGTTAGATTGGAGTCTGAGATTCTTTGAAATTTCAGCTTGTGTGTCTCACAGGATCATCCTCCTTCCTCCCTAACCATTTCTGCAGCCTCCTTTTCTGTGGGGATCTATATTGAAACATAGAAAAAGAAGAGGCCACTCAGCCCTTCAAACTTGCTCCACCATTTGTTATGATCATGGCTGATCATTCTTTTCCAATAGCCTGATCCCATCTTCCCCACATAATCTTCCCCTTAACTTCTTCACCTCAAGTGCTATATCTAACTCCTTCTTGAAAACAGACAATGATTTGGCTTCAACTACTTTCTGACCTAGTGAATTCCATAGGCTGACCATGCTCTGGGTGAAGAAATTTCTCCTCATCTCTACCCTATATTGTACCCTATATTCTCATGCTGTGACCTAGTTCTGAACACCACCAACATTGAAAACATCCTTCTTGCATTTATCCTATCTAGTCCAATTAGAATTTTATAGGTTTTATGAGATCCTGCCCCCCTCATTCTTCTGAACTCCAGCTAATACAATCCTAACCAACTCAATGTCTCCCCATATGTCAGTCATGTCATCCCAGGAATAAATCTGGTAAACCTTCTCTGCACTTCCTCTGGAGCAACAACACCTTTCCTCAGATAAGGAGACCAAAACTGTGCACAATATTTCAGGTGTAGCTTCATCAAAGCCCTGTATAATTGCATCAAGACATCCCTGTTCCTGTACTCGAATGCTCTCATTATGAAGGCTGATGTGCCATTTGCCTTTTTTACTGTCTGCTGCACCTGCATGCTTGCCTCAGTGACTGATGTATGAGGCCATCGAAGTCTTGTAGCACATTGTCTTCTCCAGTTTATGTCCATCTAGATAGTGATCTGCCTTCCTGTTTTTGCTGCTAAAATGGATAATCACAAGCATCTAAATTTGCCCAGTCACTCAAATTGTCCAATTCACACTGAAGGACCTCTGTATCCTCCTTACAGCTCACCCTCCATCCAGCTTTGTGTCATCAGCAAATGTGGAGCTATTACATTTAGTTCCCTCATCCAAATCCTTAATATATAGAGAGAATAGCTGGGGTCTCAGTACTGTTCCCCATAATATCTCATTAATCACTGCCTGCCATTTGAGGGGAAAAAGACCTGTTTATTCCTACTTTTTGTTTCCTGCTGCCAATATTCTGAGATATGGGTCATTCTATCCCTCTTTCATTGTTCCCTGATATTATGAATTAACTTCTCTTGCCAGTAGGCAGATGAATTGTGTCATCCCAGTAGTGAATAACCATTCAGAGGATGTAGTCAACAGCAGATGTGCCCTCTCTAATGGGTGTTCCACTCATACACTGTTCTGCAAATAGTACAGCTTTCACAAAATGAACTGGTTCCCACACAATCAGTCTACATGTTCCATTTGATGCAGAGATCTACAATCCTTGTTCTAACTATCTGACATCCTTCTAGACTCACACTTAATGCATTGCTTAATGCTCTTAAGTGTACTTTGCAGTGATTACTTATCCTTATGAAGCATTTTTCCTTTATCCTTTTCTGCATTATGACCAGTCACTCTTTTAGATTGTACAGCTGCTAACCTCAGCTGCCACCTTTGATCAGCTTGCATTGGTCAGTTGAGGGACCTCCTGCCGCTATCACTGAGAAAACAGCACCTCCAACCGGTCCCAGATAGCCAAAAGGAGAACCTGTGGTCGGCATCACTGAATTGTGGGGCCATTTTTGCCTGCCCTTGGACATTGCACAAAATATTTAGTGGGGTTACAGCAGGTCATTGGGATTAACAGATGTTGAAAAATAACAGTAGAGTTAGGGATTAAATAGGACAATTCAGAAGTAGTGTCCACTTAGAGAAGTTCCTTAAAATCAGGCAGATAAATGTTGCTGGATGGCAGGAAATGGTTGCCTGTCTGGATGCTGCTTAAATATGGGGCAGGACCTTTGACCCTAAGATAAAGAGTGTCTGACCAAGCTCCTTGACTAGGAATATCTTACTGACAGCTGCAATGTGATTATATGTGGCCAGCCATTCTGACTGCAAGGAGAATTGCTATGCAATTCCAGTTCCACTGTTGAGACCCTGGGGCAAAAGAAAGATTTTAGTGAACCTAATTTCCTGTAGTACAACAATATCACATCGCGCCTTGTAAATTCTTTGTTAATCATGATTGCCTTGCATGTGTCATCAACCTGCAGAAGTTCATTGATAAGACCAGGTTATATATCTTTATGTTCAAGCTTGCAATGCGAAATATTGGCATTTTCTTTGAGTTTGTTTCACCTGGTGCAAAAATTAGGAACCCACATATCAAGAAATTACACTCTAATCTCCAAGCACTCATTGAAGAAAAAAGGCCATGGCAGAATAGCAGTAACTATCTGAGGACTG
The DNA here is from genome assembly GCA_024679065.1 of Sphyrna mokarran. Classification (NCBI taxonomy): domain Eukaryota; kingdom Metazoa; phylum Chordata; class Chondrichthyes; order Carcharhiniformes; family Carcharhinidae; genus Sphyrna; species Sphyrna mokarran. The sequence goes on along the minus strand of JAGIQG010000022.1, from coordinate 34,412,936 downwards.
CCCAGTTTGAGGCAGGCAGCAGCTATCCAAATGAGACATGATGATCTCTCCCACCATTAGAAGTAATCCCCTGGTGTTCATCCTGTACACCATGTAAGAGAGAGCTTATAACCAGTAACAGTTTCTTCCTGTGTTGTGCCAACATTAACCAAGGAGCTGACATATCTCATCCAGAGTGCAGACCTGGATAAATGGTATGGAGACAATAAGTTGGTCAAGGATCAGAATCTGCTCTTAGCATTGCTAGTATAGTATCAGAAAGGATGAAACTAGTAGTGTTTGTAACCAACTCTGCTGCAAGAATTGCCATAAAACTGCCTGATAAATGACAGATTATGGCCTATAATCGTAGAATCTTGTAGTGTGGAAGAAGGCCATTCAGCCCATCGAGTCTGCACCAACTATAATCCCACTCAGGCCATATCTCCACAACCCTATGCATTTACTCTAGCTACTCCCCCTGACACTAAGAGGGAATTTTTGCTATAGCCAATCCACCTAACCCATACATCTTTGGAGCATGAGAGGAAACCCGTGCAGATATGGGAAGAATGTGCAAACTCTACACAGTTAATGACCCAAGCCAGGAATCAAACCCTTTGGCACTGTAAGGCAGCAGTGCTAACCATACCACCCCTGTGAGGGTTTGCCTCTTAGCAGCCTTCTTTCCTGAGACACCCACAAAGCATTGATAGTGTCAAAAAGACCAAAATTATGAGATCATATGTAGAAACTCCACTTTCTATCAATACTAGCAACTTCACTCTGAAGATGATGTATAACATGGATCAGCAATTAACCTTGATACTGAAATCAGCACGAGGATTGCCAAAGACAAAGCAATCATGTCAAAGTTGAGAACCGTAGAATTCCTCCCATGCCCAACGAAGTCATTCAACTCATTGAGTCTGCACTGACTTTTTGGAAGAACATTTTAACCAGGCCCAATCCCCCTGATCTGTAGAATTCCTCCTGTGCCCAATGAAGTCATTCAACTCATTGAGTCTGCACTGACTTTTTGGAAGAACATTTTAACCAGGCCCAATCCCCCTGCTCTAAACCCATAATCTCATGTATTTATCTTAGCTAATTCACCTAACATAATCTGGAGTCTGGATCAACAGCAAACTAACCTAAAATAGTTATGCGTATAGCAGGCTTTGGCTCCTTGACTGTAACGAAGCATGGACAACTTACTCATTCTTAAGAAAAATGTCTGAATAGTGTTCATGTCTGCTGCCTCAGACAAATACTGAATACCTTATCAAATATAGTACACCAGCATACAGGGATCCCCAGCCCATTTGTTCTCTTGTGTCAGCAACAATGCCATTGGTTGTGCCACGTGGATGGATCACAGTCACATCTCAAAAGGCATATGCTATGGTGAGATTGAGACTAAAAATGTCACCCATGTCTACGATACAAGAATATCTGCAAGGGAGACCTCAAGGTTATCAGATTGGATGGGAAGTCAGGATGGAAGTGCCTGGAGACAAGCAGCCAGAAAGAGCGTGGACAAAAGAGTAAGTGAGAAATACCAATTGTCAGAAAGGAGAACCCACTAGAAGGAAAAATCATCAGTCAACTTCAGTCTAAAGCTATTCATTTGTACCAGCTACTGAAGTGATTAACATTCACTCCAAGCCACAACAAATAATGTTCAATCTAGAAGTGCCATTCATCCTTGATGTAGTCCTTCATCTCCTCAGATGGATAGATGACATCATTTCTAATGTGAATGCTGGGATTCCTTCACTTCCTGCATTTTCTCATGGAAATGTCAGGAATTAGATTGCATTATCAAGCAAGAGAGAAAAATATAGCATGTGAATATTAACAAATGAATATCTGGAGTGATGTATCCAGTGAACGTTAGGATTTTGTCCATTAAATATAAAAATTTGGGTATAGTTTCCTATAACGTACATCTGCAAATATATATTTTATTATACGGGTATTTGGATGCACTAAATATCTCTATCTTTATGGATGCAATAAAATCATATGCATAGTTAAAGGTTCAGTTACATTACTCTGCAGAAGAAATTCCAGGCAAATGTACCTGGGTGGATATGGAACTAATAATTACACAGTTGTATTTATCATCTGTAGCCATGTTTGGCTGTTTCTGTGATTTATCTAAGCGTCATACTAAATGTGATTTGATTAAACCTGACAAAATTTGTTCTGAGTAGAATGTCTTAGAGTGTAGTTCAGTTTGGCTTGTCTAGATTTTTGTTGAAAGGTTTTTATGATCAGATAAAGTTGTTTCCAGCAATTACTCTATTTCCTTGGTATTCCATGCCTTTACAATCTTTTCACTCATTCAAATGTTGTAGAATTTCCATTTTGTATACTCATTGTTTAGTTTGGCTCATTTTTTATGTAAGTTGCTTTAGTCCACTATGAACCTTTTGTGCAACATTCTACTTGTGTTTCCTTCACAGAACAAAGTCTACAATTGTATAGGTAAGCAAATAAGTGTTATTCACTATTCATTTCACACAAACTGTAATAATTGGGCAAAGTTTCTTCTCAGATCTGTATTCAAATTCACATGAAGCAGAGCACATTAGGAGTACACTCCACTCAGACACTCCCTACATTCTTTTCTGATCAAGTATATTATTAATGGATTTTCACCAGATATGCATTGCAACTTGTTATTGGTCACACATCAAGCATGGGATGGAGTTCAATAATTGTTCTAAGCTTTAACGATCTATAGAATCTTAAAGTACAAGGGTATTATGATATCCAGTCAGCATTTGTCACTTCATGTACCTTGATACATTGGGTCTTTTATTACCATGCGGCCTATCTGCATGTATTGATTGTTGCACTGAGATTAGTTTTTTGAACTGTGAATCTGTCTGCTTGTTGAAGAACCCTTTAATGCTTACTATAGTTGTGTGATTATATATATGTTGAGGGTTTGGGGTGCACACTGATCCTTTTAAGATTGTGGGTCATGTGATCCTGGAGGGTGGGGTTTGTTCCTCCCGGTGTGGAACCCAGTTAAGCTGTCTAGGATTTGACTGTAGAATAGTGCAATCTTGAGTTTCCCAGTGTTTAAATTTGAGGCCTACTTTGTGGTTGTTCTTGCATAATACTTTGCTAAATATGTATATCTCAGGTAGCATTTCAGGAAGAAGTAGGGCATGCTGTTTTGAAGGTACCAACATAAAATTGTTGTCAGAAGGAGAACAGTCTTATTTCAACAACATGGACAAAGCCATGACCTGAACAATATAGCAGAAAATGGCTGACAGAGTCATTATCAGTGCCAGGGCAAAGTACCTGGTTACATAGAAACACAGAAGATAGGAGAAGGCCATTTGATTCTTCAAGCCTCCTCCAATATTCATTACAATCATGGCTGATCATCCAACTCAATAGCCTAATTCTGTTTTTTTTTCCCCATAACCTTTGATCCCATTTACCCCAAGTGATATATCCAGCTATTTCTTGAATACATTCAATGTTTTGGCATCAACTACTTGTGGTAATGAAGTCCATAGGCTCACGACTCTTTGGGTGAAGAAATGTCTCCTCATCTCCATCCTAAATGGTCTACCCTGAATCCTCAGACTATGACCCCTGGTTCTGGGCTCCCCCACTATCAGGAATATCCTCCCTGCATCTACTCTGTCTAATCCTATTAGAATTTTATAAGTCTCTGAGATCCACCCCTCATTCACCTCAACACCAGCCAAAACAATCATAACCTAATCAATGTCTCCTCACACATCAGTCCAGCATTCCTGGAACCTTCGCTGCATTCCCTCGAGAGCAAGGACATCCTTCCTCAGGAAAAGAGACCAAAACTGCACACAATATTTTAGGTATGGTTTCACCAAGGCCCTGTAAAATTGCAACATAACCCTCTCCTGTATTCAACCTCTCATAATGAAGGCCAACATGCCATTTGCCATTTTTTACCATCTGCTGCATCTGTATACTTACCCTCAGTGATTGGTGCAGAAGGACACTCAGGTCCTGCTACACACTCCCCTCTCCCAATTTACTATCATTCAGGTAGTAATCTGCCTTCTTGATTTTGCTTCCAAAGTGAATAACCCTACGTAGATTGCAGTACAAATGAAATCATATAATATCTCATTAGTAGGAACAAGAGACACCAGCACATAGGCATATGTTTTCCATTAATATCTTCATCTTCGACCACTTTCTCATGCTTGTTTTCACAATTCTGCTTGCTGGTGCTACTTATATCTGTTATGGTGCATTTCTTAATCCCCTCGAGTATCAAGAGTTCTGTTTCATAAGAACATTACCAGAACAAGCCACTAACAAATTTATTGTATCCATAATCCTTTACAACTGTTTTTATTATGCTAATTGAATCCACTTTCCCTCATGAGCTAGGTATATTTCACTGCCGTAACTTCATGGCTTCCCAGATTCAGATTTGGAGGTTCCCCAAAGATGTGTTGGGGAATTTCTCTGGGAAATTCTTTGGTAAGGCTTCATGTGGCGATTGTCCAGAAGCGCTAACTTCCCCTGGACAATTGTTGTGTGCTGGGAACTATCCAACAAAACAATTTGAATCATTAACTTAGGATGCTATTGCAGTTTTACATTCATAGTTATTCTGAAAGAGAAGTAATGATTCAGCATAACTATTTTAAAGACTCAGAATGAGTCCCACATAGGACAGCCTCCATACACTGACTCTCCTGCAGGGGATCCCTGCACCACCTCCACCTAAATACCTCATTCCTCCATAGTGTTCTTCATCTCTGTCACCCATCTGCACAGGATTCCGCAACCCCCACTTTCATTCCCCACCCCTCAGTTGTCCTGATTCTCCATCCCAGCAGGACCCAAACCCGCCTTCCCCACCAACTGAAGTCAACTTGAATTCCATTCCCAAGTTGAATAATTGCCCTTTGACCTGATCCAGCCTCACCCCTAGAAGACATGATCAACTCCTCCCTTGACTGAAATCCACCCTTGATGCTTAACACCCCACCCCCCACCAGTGATATCCAACCTCCATGCTGATGTCCAAAACGCCCAATGTCAGAACCCTCCCTCCCACCCAGAGTTTTAACTGACAACCACTCCCATGTCCAGCTCCCCTGTGATGTCCAAATCTTCTACCTCAGATCTATCTCCCAACCTCCATCTACTCTCAGTGATGTTCAGAACCCACCAGATGTGTGATGTGGAGATCTATTCATTATGCCTGCGGCCTTTGTGGCCATGATAGCATCTCTCCTCCCTGCATTTCTTCCAGGAACTTCTGTTGCTTGTCGCTTGATTGGAGTCCATTGAAGGCAGTGGTGGGTCAGGCAGTGTAAACCAGACAGAACCTTGTCTTCCAAAGGAAGCTTTGCATGGTTACTGAAGTGGGACCCATAAGGTGATTCACAAAGTCCACATGCATACACACTCATGGCCTACCAAACTATTCCCATTGGGTAGGGAGGCTGAGGATGGGTATTTTGGTTTTCCTAACACAAGTCACATTGCAGCATTAAATCTGTGATTTCAGAGTCAAGAACAGGCCACTACACATAACTCCTAGTCAGCATCTTCATTTTTGATACTTCTGAGTAGTGATTATGTAGCTCTGTTAATACTGGGGGAGGGGAGGAAGCAACAATTCCTCAAGACTCCTAAGAAGATCCTATCCTCAATACTAAGTTCATCATTCTTAATGAGAAAGAATTTCATTTCTTTGGAGAGTCCTCCTTGGAATCCATTATATAGGATCATGTGTCTTGTTTTAGATATTGTTGGATTTTTTGGGGGGTCCAGGCTTTAATTTGCCTTGTTGACACTGGGAGAGTCTCCAAAAAGGTCAGTCATCACAACCTCTTCCAGTGCTGGTAAATGAGCCAGGGCTGTGTGCAATAGAGGGTGACTCAGTGCATCAACGTTAGCCATCTGGGTTACAGGGCGGTATTCCTAAAGATATTCATAGACCACCAGTGACAATGTCCAGCATCTGAATGGAGATGGTGGTGGGGGGACCTTGTTCTTTTTGAAAGAGTCTGTTACAGGTGACTATTATAAGAAATAATCTCAGGAGATCCAGTACAAAATTATTATTAACCACCATATTGGGAGAGCACAACTTCAGAGAAGATCCTTTGGCTCATTCTACTGATTTGAAGAACCATGAAATATTTATATATTGTAAATGATATAGGTAAGGCATTATTTACATTCCAACATTGTCTGGTTTAATTTTACATTAAACAATTTGCAGATGTTCGCAAGGCATCTATCCCAAGAATATGTTTTTCTTATTTCCCTTTTGTTCCTTGGAGTCTTTTTCCTAGTGTTTGTTGCTACCAGACATGGCTTTGCATTGCTAGCATTGCCTGCAAATTAAAGAGCTGTTCAGACATATGAGCCAGCTGTTCACTCTCATAAGTGGTCTTTTTTTATATCAACATGTTCTTTTCTCCTCACCATGAAATTTTACTTAAAACATTCTAACAGTTTTACATAGATTCTGTAGTTCCTTGTGATGAGACATTTTAACCTTGAGATCCCTTAATAACCCATACTCACTATTTGCTCTAAGAAATTGTTGTAATAAACCATATTCATTATTTCCCTCGAACAAGGCACAATAAGGCTTTATGGTCGGTAACTACAGGCCTAACGATGTATTTGGTGTGAAGAAGTTACAATCAGCAACCTTGCCTTCTGAATCTAATCCATTGCTCTGCGTCCAAAAGGGTCCTGGAAAAATGTGTGATGGGCTTTTCCATCCTGTCTTTCCAGTGATGTGATAGTACTGCACCAATCCTGTATGGAAAAGCATCACAAGTTAATATAAATGATTTCTTGTGGTCAAAATGGGTCAGTAAGTTAAATGATAGTAAATGACTTTTAACTTTGGAAAAAACCTCTGTCTATGTAGCTTTCTAGGACCATCTCTAATATTTTTCGTAGTAGGGTATGAAAGGAGGCAAATTTGGGTAAGTTTTCCATAATTGACTAATCCCAAGAAGGATTTTTATCCTGTGATGTTCCTTGGAGTTTGTGTTTCCTTGATGGACTTCATCTTACCCACTACTGGATGTAATTCCTAGCCATCTACTCAGTAGCCTGAATAGATTAGTTCAGCTGCTTGGAAAACAAATTTCTGCCTGTAAGTGAATCCCCACTCTGGAAACTACTATCTGAGAAAAGAACTTCCTCCTCATCTCTGTCTTAAATGGGTGACACCTTACTCGGGGATTATGTCCTTTGGTCCTAGACTCCCACAAGGGGAAACAATCTTTCAACATCTACCCTGTCAAATCCCCTTTGAATCCTATTTGTTTCAATAAGATCACCTCTCATTCTTCTAAACTCCAACGAGTACAGGCCCAGCTTTCTCAACCTCTCTTCATAAAAAAATCCCTCCATATCTGGGATCAGCATAGCGATGCGCTGGACTGCCACCAATGCCAATATTTTTTTCCTAAGTGTGGGCTCTCTTGCTCACTGAATTCCCATCGCTTTATGGGACCTCTCTTTCTTTCTCTGAGTTCTCAGTGCTTTATAGGCTCTGTCCCTCTGAACTTCAACAGTTTTTGGGAGCTCTCTTTTACTGAACTTCTGTTGTTTTATGGATTCACTCTCTCTCTCTGAACTCCCAATGCTTTATGGGCTCTTTCTTCCTGAATTTCCACTGTTTTATGGGTTCAGCCTCTCTGAGCTCCTGCTGCTTTATGGGCTCCCATCTCTGAACACCTATGCTTTTTGGGTTCTGCATCTGAACTCCCACTGCTTTATGGGCTCTTACTCAGAACACAACGTGCTGCAAGTGATTCTACAGATACTTGCAACATGAGTTGCAACAACTATCAAAAAACGTTGTGAATAGCTTTCCAAATCATTCTCAATTCTCCTGAATGCCCTTTCATCCAATGATATTTCAGATCAGCAGGGAATAGGATGTCCTTTCCACAATCCAAGACTAGCTCTTTCAGGGACTGTTCTCAAAAATACAGAAACATTTCAATCCAGCAGCTTCACTTGGACAAACAGCTGGCCACCACCTACTAATCTCTTGCCAGTCTAAGCACACTAAAAAGAATTACTAGAATTGGCACACAACCTGTAAGGGGAAGGGAAGGCATCAGGATGGCAGTCAGAAGATGTAGAGATATAAACAGAAAATGTTAGAAACATTCAGAGGATGAGGCAGCAACTAACATTTCAGGTTGATCTTCCATTAGCACTGATGGGATTCAAATCTAACAGCCTACGGGGAAGAATAGAACTGACATGACAGAGGATGTAGTACATGGTTTTGGTACATATTAGTTAATGTGGGACTGAGTAAAGTATCTACATACACACACTAAGGGAATACATCATCCACGCTTAGAAATCAATCTGGATGCATGTAGTTCTTATAGTTAACAACTACATGCAGGATTACAAAAAATTCACTAAAACCTACAAAGTGGCATGCAACACTGCACAGCATGGCAGCAGTGAATGGAAAAACCCAAAACCTCACATGCTAATACCGAGTGACTGAAAAAACATTCTGACTTGAAGAAAAGGTCAAGAAGCAGATGCATAGAAAAATTGCCAAAAAGCAGCTCCAAAGAAAAGTTGAGAAGCTGAGATCAGAAATTTAAAATTCCTCACTGCAGCCTCAATGTCCAGGATGCAGAGTTAGTAGACCTTGTAGAGATAAGTCAAAGCTTTAACATTTCAGGATACAGTAAGTCCTGAGAAATTTTCAAATAATTCTAAAATTAGAAACTTCAATTTAAAAACTCCATTGGAAAAATCAGATTGACTCAATGTCTGAACACAACTTGAGTTCACTCTGTAAAGCAGATAAAAATTAGTTAATTTGTAAGAATCATAACTGAAGAATCAACTTTAAAAGCCAGAAAGGACCAGGATTCAACATTTCATGTCCTAAAGCATAGGACTGAAATAGAGTGGGTAAACACTTTGGGGGAATTTTCTCATCCCACCACAGGAATTTAGTGGGTGGGGCGGCTGACCATACAAAAGTCCATGGACCTCAGTGAGATTTTCCTGTTTTGGGACGAACGCAGCCAGAAAATGCCTCTCTTTGTCTTTAAATGAACTGTGGCAACATCTTAAATTTCAATAAATCATTAAAGCTGCACTTCGTTTTAGTTTTTTTTTAAACTGTGAATCATAAATTGCTTTTCCAGATCAATTTGAGTGTATCTAAGGCCCAAATCAATTATATAATTGGGAATGTTGAAGCAAAATATTCCTTGGATGCACGATTACTTCAGCCCTGGATAAATATACAGAAAAATGAACTATATTACAGAAGATAAAACAGTTAAAAAGATTGCAGTGTAAACACAAGATAATTTGATTTCCCATTATTGGTGTACAAATCCTCGATTCTGGACATAAGGGACTGACTAATTTAGAAACCTGGTCAACATTTAATGTAGATTTACCCAGCTTTTGGATAGGGATAACAGGAGTGACCCATTCTGCAAATGATATGGGTCTGATAATGCTTAGATCTTCAAGGTGCACAAGTTTGATCTCCACTTTCTCTGGAGAGGAAGGAACAAATCTTGTTCTATAATATTTGGATGAAACATAAATTTTTGCTTTGGCTCCTCTTATCTTTCTAAGTCCTTCCTGAAAAATTTTAGGCTATCTGCTAACAACTTAATACATCACTCTTGAGCCTAGTTGGAAGATCTCCAACCAATTTAATCTGATTTGCTGAAGTCAATCTCTCCCTATTAGGCTCAGTTCTTGCCAATATATGACAAGTGCAGTTGGGCTGATTTCTGTCCATAGGTCACTGAGTCATTGCAGTGCCCTTTATCCTTAATGGTTCTGACACGGCTTGCTTTTCTCCATCTCTGATATGGCATTGAAATGGACTTTTCCCTGAGTTACCTTACCTGAAGTGTAGAAAGCTTCTGAACCACTGCCGACTGGGGCTGACTAACAGGATTCCGAAGGGAAGTCTAGCAACAGGGCAGATGTCTTTTCGATACAAATTTGTTGTTTTTCTACTGTAAAAGAAGAGAAATCCCACCTGCTTAAGAACCGATGCCCAGTCCCCTCCACACATGAACTGTCAGATTTTGCTAGAACCATACCTGCTCACCTTGATTTTGTGTCAGTATGATTCACCCTGATCAATCCTATGCACTTTCAGGCCAAATAATCCATAATAACATCCATTTTGGCTAGGAACTGATCCACCATTCCCAGAGAGCTGGTCTGTCGATTGCCTTTTTCCCCTAGATTGCGAGATGGCATTTGACAGGGTGGATCACGAATATTTGGTTGGGGCTCTTTGGCAGTTGGATTTGGGATGTGACACCTGTATAATACTGTTAAGTGTCTGATCAAAGTTAACAGGTCCTTGATTGTGTTTCTTCACTTGGGGATAGGGAGCCTTTCCTGTGCTTCTTGTGGAGGTGGTTGGTGAGTGAATTATGCCAACGACATTCTCTTTATAGCCAAAGATCCTGTTGGCCTGCAGAGAATGTGCAAATATCAGCAGGTCAATGCTGCTACATTCTTCAGGAATATATAGGAAAAATGTTTTGGACTTCTGTTGGGCAGTGACAAGATGCCCTGTGGCTCAGGTCGTTTGCCTGGAGCATGACCCACTTCCTTTACTTGAGAGTTTTCCTTGGCCCTCCTGAAGTCTGACAGGCTAACTACCAATGTCACAACTGACTTAGAGACATAGGAACATTAAAACATCAAAATTAGGAGCAAAAATAGGTAATTCAGCCCTTCAAACTTCCTCCACCAATCAATCAGATCATAGCTGATCTCCTCTTGATCTCAAATCCACCTCCCTATCCATTCCCCATACTCCTTTTTTTATCAGAGGTATATCTATCTCCTTCTTCAAGTCATTTAATGATCCAGACTTCACTGTGCTATGAGACAGCAAGTTCCAGAAATTCACCACCTTCTGCAAGAAGTAGTTCCTCCTCATCTCAGCTACAAATCTACTGCCTTTCAACCCATATCTTTGACTAAAACTAGACACAACGTTCCAGGTGTGGTTTCACCCTTGCAATAACACTTCTCTACTTTTATACTCCTGCCCCTTTGCAATTAATTCCAACATCCCATTTGCCTTTTCTATTACATGCTATGCCTACATATCAATTTTATGCGATACATGAACAAAGAAACATAGATCCTTCTGCCCAAACACATTTAGATGATAATTTGACTTCTATTTTTTTCAGCCAAATGGATAACCGCACATTTATCCACATTGAACACCATCTGCCAAAGTTTGGCACATTCTCCAAGCCCATCTATATCCATCTGTAAAATTTTCATCTTCCTTTTGCCTGCTTCCCCACCGATTTTAGTATTATCTGCAAATTTTGCTATGTTACAATCTGTCCCTGATGGTAAACAGTTGAGTTCCGAGGACGGACCTTTGCTGCATGCCATTAGCTGCATTCACCAGCCAGAGAAGGACCCATTTATCCCAAGTCTTTACTTCCTGTCAGTCAGCCAATCCTCGAACCAATCTAGTACTCTACCCGGTTCTCCTGCCATCTCACTTTCTGGATCAGTCTTTTATGCAGCATCTTGTCAAACCCTTTTGGAAGTCTAGACATGTCATATCTATGTGTTCCCCATAATCCATTTTGCTCCTTATGTCCTCAAAAGACTCAAGCAAGTTTGTCAAGGATGACATACCCTTCATAAAACTATGCTGACAATGATGGATTGAGCTTTGTCTTTCCAAGTGTTTATTTATCTCCTCCTTAATGGTTGACTCCAGCAACTTCCCCACCACAAAGGTCAAGCTAATCAGCCTATAGTTTCCTACTTTTTGCCTCTCTGCCTTTTTGAATAGGGGTGTCACATTAGCATGTTTCCAATCCACCAGGATTTTTCCAGAATTCAAGGAATTTTGAAATGTCACAACCGATGCATTTACTTTTGCAGGTGCTGTCCGACAAGAGTTGAGCATTGATCATAAACCAACAAGTGTCATTATGCCGTAATACTTGTCAGTCGCTTAAATCCAAGCCCCTTAATTTGTCATGCTACAGAAAAAAAACTAGTCATAGTCCCTTCATCTGGGACAAAAGGACGTACAGGGTTTCTCCTGTAGTGCTGTCTCCCGCTAAGGGAGGTGGTCAACCGCCGGTGTGCTTTTTCATCCAGACAATGATTTTTTTTTCCCTTTCAGAACAGTAAAGAAATCATAGAAAAGTTACATCACAGAAGGAGGCCATCTTGTCTATGCTAGTCCAAGGACACCCAAATGCCTGATACACCTAGATATATTGAGCTTCCTCCAGTTGGTGCACACTGATGACACAGTTCTTCCAGCTGCATGGCCTCTGTTGACAGGCAATCCCTGGTTATAAACCAGGGGTGTTTTTCCATTTCACTGTGCCTTCTTAGGAGCTGCCTGTCTTTACCAATGGCCGCTGGAATAAAATCTGGGTGGCATGATGGCACAGTGGTTAGCACTCCTACTTCACAGCACCAAGGATTGGAATTCAATTCCAGCCTCAGCTATCTATAGGTGTGGAGTTTGCACATTCTCTCCTTGTCTGTGTGGGATTTCTCCCAGTTGCTTTGGTTTCCTCCCACAGTCCAAAAATGTACAGGTAAGATGGATTGAGCATGCTAAATTGTCCTGTATTGTCCCAAGACATGTAAATTAAATGGATTAGCCATGATAAGTATTTGGGGAATAGGGTGGTAGAGAAGGCCTGGGTAGGATTTCCTGTCATAGAGTAAGCACAGACTTGATGGGCCAAATGGCCTCTTCCTCACAGTAGGAATCCTATGATTCTAAAATGCCAAATCTGAAATGAAATTAAAAGAACTCCAACATAGATCAGAATGGCTTAGCTGAAAATGGATTCCCGTGCTACAGTTACTATAAGAATGAAAAGGAAATACTATGCTCCAAGACCTTTCAGGCTTACCTGGAAGACCTGTTATGGTATCTGAGGGACAATAGTTTACCAGTGTTTCTCAAGGATGGGAGAAATTAAATAAGAGTACATGGAACAGACAGAGCAAGCCAGCAGCAAAAGTGTGATCCTTCCAACTTGGAATCACATCCACATCTAAACAGTCAACACAAATTGGGACTTTTCATAGAAAAGGGTATAGAATCTAAGAGTAGGAGTTTGATGTTGCAGTTGTATACAACTTTGGTTAGGCCTCACTTGGAATACTGCGCCCAGTTCTGGTCTCCATACTATCGGAAGGATGTGGAGTCCTTGGAGAGAGTGCAGAGGAGGTTTACCAGGATGCTGCCTGCTATGGAAGGACTGTCTTATGAGGAACGATTAGATAGACTGGGGTTGTTTTCCCTTGAAAGACGTCGGCTTAGAGGGGATCTCATAGAGGTGTATAATATTATAAGGGGTATAGATAGAGTAAATGGAGGTAAACTTTTTCCACCTTTAGAAATGGATAGGACGAGGGGTCATGGCCATAGGGTGAGGGGGGCTATGTATAGGACGAATATTAGAGGGCAGTTTTTCACACAAAGGGTAGTGGGTGTGTGGAATGCACTGCCGAGTAAGGTGGTGGGAGCAGGCACGCTGGGGCTGTTTAAGGGTCTCTTTGACAGCCACATGAGCGGTATGCAGATAGAGGGATATATTAGGACTGTTTAACTACGGCTTTTTTCCACAGGTACTTCGGTCCATAATTTGAGCATGCATTCGGCAGGTGGTGCGGGTACAGCTCTTGGATGTTGATTCATGGGTTGCCTGGTACCTCATGTCGTAAATGAGTGCTTTATGTGGACCATCTGAAGGTCACCATGACAGCTCAGAGACTATCGATGTGGCTGTGCAGACACTTGGAATTGGGCCGGTGTCTGCGGGAGTTTGCGCGTGCTCCCCGTGGTTGCGTGGGTTTTCTCCGGGCACTCCGGTTTCCTCCCACAACCCAAAAATTCGCTCTTAGGCTGATTGGGTAACAAATTGTCCCTATGGTGAAAATTTTCCATATTAGGAATAATATATATATTATTATGTAGGAATATTAAAATAGGATAATGTATTTGGTATGACGGCGGCGCGGGCTCGTTGGGCCGAAGGGCCTGTTTCCCGTGCTGTGTTGCTTAATAATAATAATAAAAAAAAATAGACACACACAACCATGCGCATATGCACACACACTCATCTGATCTTTATTGCCTCAGCCACCTTGGATTCTGGGCAGGCAAGGCTCACAGAACAAAATTTTCCATTGGCCTTGGGTAGGATTTTATGAGGTCGTAAAATCCATTGAAACTGGATCTTTGTATCTACTTCTCCACCTACTGGATGATATGTGACTGAGAAGGCAACAGGAGCAGCCGGAGCTGATGTTGCTCCTGCTATTGTCACCACTGTTCATGTAGATATGTTCCTTTTGTTCCTTATTGGAGGTACAGCTGGTTGAGCAAAAGCTGTTCCCATGTCAATGAAAACTGAAGCAAGGATGTGTAACTCAAACTGAGCGAAGTACAAGACAGATGAACTGTCTTTTAAGAATTTGCCAATCATCTGTCAGGCATTAAAAGCTCAGGTATGTGAGCACTAGTTTCTCACCTAAACATAACTGGAACTCTTTAGCTTCAATGTTCAGAGCCTTCCTTACTTTTCAGTTTCACTGAAAAAGTATACCTTAATTTTGCACTTGTTTGGTTGACTCTATATCCAGATAGTTACTTCAAACATCAGTTAATGACCTCTTAGCATATGACAATTCCTTACCTGGCAGATCCAATGGAGTTCCCCACTAACCATCAAATCCAATTAGACTGGATCAGATGATTCCATCACAATGGGTGGGATTTTCCAGCCACGCTCACCCAAAACTGGAAAATTTCACTCAAAGTCAATGGATCTTTGCGTAGTCCATGTTTCACCTGCTACAATTCCCATAGCAGCTGGGTCAGGAAAATTTCACTCAACATCACTTTTAGGGAATTTAACTCCATACATGCAACTATTTCCCCTTTGCTTATTAAAATATGCTCAATCTTTATTGCAGAAATACTTCTGTATTTATATCTTATTTTTACTGTCCACTTCTTGCCAATTTTGCTAGTGAACTATGAAATGACATAATGTCAAAGTTTTATATCAAAGTAAGATCAGAATGTACAATTTTAAAATTAAGATTGAGTTCTTTATATGATATAGCTAAAAGATCTTCTGCTCTCTAACCTGAAGACTGCTATTAGCCTTGAACTCCCATGTTCTGCTTCCTGAGAGATTGGCTATTATTTATGAAAGGTATCACTTCAGAGGACTAATATTATTTCTGCCCATGTCTGCAACATGGCGTTCATCTATCTTTACTAGATTCAGGAGAAATTGTACAAAGTTTCATAATATGCCAATTGTAGATACGCTGTGCAACTGAGTTTAAAGACTATGACAATAGATAGGTTTGCAAACACTTCTTTCTGTAGGTGTGTTTTTACTGCCAATCTTTCATGAGCAGCCCCAAGCTACAAAGGAACCTCATAAAAAGCATCCATGAAGCTGGCCCTTCTCACTTGCCATTTTAGGGCCAGATGCTTCATTTCTGACTGCATGCACATTATTCCTGATGAGAGTAACTGTTTAGTTTAAGGTTGATGTCTTGAGAAGAAATTACATTAAAAAGGAATCAAGCTGGACAACGCATCCATTTTTGCCAATAACAGTTCCGCTTCTACTCCTCAATCCATAAAATGCATGTGATCGCTTTGTATTTCAGGCATCTTGGTATAACCTCTTTAGAGTTGGCATTAGACAGTCTATGATGAATATTCTTCTGAAGAATTGGGAAGATTGTGCTATCACCCATATCTGTTTATGTAAGATTTAAATCTGGATGCAATCAAACTGCAGCTGAATGGTTTAATCAATTCTGAAGGATTAACATTCTGGATGAAAAAGTATAATATCAGCCGAGCAGACAAGAGGCTAGCTAATCCTCCACCTGGAGAAAATGTTTGGAGTCTTTGAAATAAAGTCTGTGTCATTGATATAACCAGCACAAACATTTAAGCTCACAATATTTGCTTTATTTTCTATAAGTCATGAAAAACACACAATAATATAAAACAAAATTAATAAATTCTGAATGTAAGTTTTTAATGATATAATTTTCCCTGGAAGTGCAGTTTAACATGCTATGAATCACCTGTTATTTTATTATAGCCTTTCATTTAAATGGCCTTAATAACTGAATTAAAAGTATCTATGATATAATATTACAAAAACAAACTGAATATTTATAATGGGGTACTGGAAGAGATTTACTGATGAAAAATAGGCTTGACTCAACTAGTTTTCAAATATGCGTGCTGTTCTCAGTATGGGGTTTTTATTAGGAGGCCCCTGTTTTTCTAAGTCTTAATTGTTTCTAGGCAAGGTTGCCAGAAGCACCAGAGATAGTGGCAATAATCCTCTGAGAGGTGAGATGAAGTTATTACAGAACTGAAATATTAAGGTAAGATGGATTATGAGAGTAAATTAGCTCAGAATATAAAAACAGATAGCAAAAGTATAAAAGGAAAATGTATAAAAGGAAAAAAAGTGGTGAAGGTAAAGATTGGTCCTCTAGAGGATGAGTAGGGGAATGTAATAACTGGAAATGAGAAAATGGCAGTTTTCGCATGGAAGACGCAAATAATATGTCAAAAATTGATGACAGGAAGGCTATGGCAGATGAGAACCTAGAAACTATCATTATCACAAAAGAAGTAGTGTTGGGCAATAGAGCTAATGGTAGACAAATCTCCAGATTCTGATGGAATAATCCCCGGGTACTAAAAGAAATAACAGGAAAAGTAGCAAATGTACTAGTGGTAATCTACTAAAATTCATTGGACTATAGGGTGGTACCTGCAGATTGGAAAACAGTAAATGTGACACCACTTTTTAAAAAGGATATGAACAAAAGGCAGGAACTATAGGCCAGTTAGCTTAACTTCTGTCGTAGGGCAAATGCTTGAATTTATCATCAAAGAAGAAATAACAAGATATCAGGATATAAATTGTCCCATTGGCAAAACACAGCATGGGTTCATGAAGGACAGGTCACATTTGACTAATTTGGTGGAATTCTTTGAGAACATTACATGTGCAGTGGACAGCGGAGAACCTGTGGAAGTGGTGCATCTGGATCTCCAGAAGTCATTTGACAAAGTGCCGTATCAAAGACTGCTACATAAAAGGTGCACAATGTTACGGGTAATGTATTAGCATGGGTAGAGGATTGGTTAACTAACAGAAAGCAAAGAGTGGGAGTAAGTGGCTGTTTTTCTGATTGGCTTATAAGGAGAGATTGAGTATACTGGGGTTATACATTGAAATTCAGAAGAATGAGGGGAGATCTTATAAAAATACATAAAAATATGACGGGAATCAATAAGATAGAAGCAGAGAAGTTGTTTCCACTGGCAGGCAAAACTAAAACTAGGGGGCATAACCTCAAAATAAAGGGAAGCAGATTTAGGACTGAGTTGAGGAGGAACTTCTTCACAGAAAGGGTTGTGGCATTCCCTGTCCAGTGAAGCAGTTGAGGCTACCTCATTGAATGTTTGTTTGATAGATGCATTTTTGAATTGTAAAGGAATTAAGAGTTATGGTGAGTGGGCAGGTAAGTGGAGCTAGGTTCTCAGAAAGATCAGCCATGTTCTTATTGAATAGCGGAAGCCAGGTGGCATAGTCCTGCTCCTAGCTCTTATGTTCTTAATCATAACATATGAGTAAGCCATACCCATTCATTCTAATGCAGGCAGAATGAAAACATCATGCTATCTGCTTCTTGACACAATTGCAGCATGCAGTTGTGCCTATGAGAAAATTTGGACATTATTTTGAATTCAACAGTATTCAAACAAACACCATGAACATTTATTTGTGATCATTTATGCTTAAGTGTGATCAATGAGTCATCATTTGACATCTCAAGTTATCAAAAGCGATTAACTTATTATTATCATCAATTAAACTTCAAATGAAATCACAGTGCTCAAACATTATTTGCAACAATTTAACATCACTTAATTGGGTTCAAAGCATGCAGAACCACTTACCTGACCTAAAAAGCAATTACAGAGATTTTTCTTGATTCCAAAAATTCCAGTTATATTAATCATGAGAAGACTTGACTAAGTTTCAGATATTAGTTGATATCCAGAATATCCTTCCATTGATTTTTCTAAATCCCAGATGATACAGTATAGAACATAGAACATAGAACACTACAGCACAAACAGGCCCTTCGGCCCACAAGTTGTGCCAAACACATCAAAACCTACCCAGCCATAGACCTATCTATAACCCCCAATCCATTGGATCCCATATACTCATCCAGAAGTCTTTTAAAAGACCCCAGCGAGTTCGCCTCGACCACCACCGACGGCAGCCGATTCCATTCACTCACCACCCTCTGAGTGAAAAACTTTCCCCTAGCATCCCCTCTGTACTTGCTTCCCTGCACCTTAAATCTGTGCCCTCTCGTCGCGACCATTTCAGCCCTGGGAAATAGTCTCTGAGAGTCCACCCTATCTATTCCTCTCAACATCTTGTAAACCTCTATCAGGTCGCCTCTCAACCTTCGTCTCTCCAGGGAGAACAGTCCCAGCTCCCTCAACCTGTCTTCATAAGGCATGCCTCCCAATCCAGGCAACATCCTTGTAAATCTCCTCTGCACCTTTTCAATAGCTTCCACGTCCTTCCTATAGTGAGGCGACCAGAACTGCACACAGTACTCCAAGTGTGAACATACATACTCATGTATGTTATGCATTGTGCCAATTTTTAACATAGGGTCAGTCATCATGGGTGACTGACATGCAAATACACTTCCCTCTTCCTTCACACCTGTGATTTTAAGAAAATAATTTGAACTCCAATGATTAAAGTTTTGTTTCATCTCACCAATGTAAATGAGACCCTTCCATAACTACTTGACCAATCATGTCCCAGAGGCAATAGCCTACTGGATTTTGGTGAAGCCATTTCATATCTGCCTCTTTCAGAATCCTATGAGTTCCATGGAGTTTACATAAGGTAAGCATTTGTGTTATAGGCATAATTAATGCATTATGGTGGGGACACATATTCAACATGGATAGTATTGCAAGATTATTATGATGGGGTGGATATTGAGTTAGCTAATACATTCACTGTTTAAAATGTGTTATATTCTATAATTTTTCCAATTCCTACACATGGGTGGTCACACATGTACATACAGCTTATGTTACTTTATACAGAAGCACACAGGAAATTCACATACTTGTGACCCATCTTTTTGGTCTTTTGTTACAAGCGGATTGGTGCAACATTCAGAAAAGTCACCAAAAACCCTGAAAAATTTATTTAAGGGACAATCAATCATATTAGTCATGTAAAGTGATTCTAAGATCTGAATTGCATTAATGAACTGATATCGCAAAAGTAATTTTTAGGTTTATGCTTTTTATGTATTTGATGATTCAACTTGAACAAGAACATAAAAATGGTGAGATGTGGTTTGATTTGAAAATGAGGCCCAAAGGCAAAAAAAATGCGCAAATTGTAAGCACTAAATGTGTTGCCATTAACTATCAACAAATACTTCATGTTCTGTTATTACTTTCTGTATTAAAGTCCAGTAATGTAAAGTAGAGGGATATCATTTTTTGACATAACACACGGAAATGAGACAGATAAAGAAAGTGAGTGGATTAGACTATTATTGTGTTCAAAATAGTTGGCAGCTGTATTGGGCGCCTTGAAAAAGGAAAAGTGGAACATTAGCACCATTAACCTCTCTACTTGGGAATACAGTTTTTTTCTTTGCAAAGTACATTCATGTTGGAATGAAAGAACTGTCATTAAAATCATTGTTTTCCTCCCGCTCTGAGTGGAAATTACCTCAGCAATAATAATTAAGATGGAATTGCACTTTCAGAGGAACAGAAAACATAATAATTATAATAATTTCCTCTATTAAGATATGGCAACATAAGGAGATTCCAAATCTGCTAAACAAATATCAAATTGACACATCTCAGCCAATAGTAATGAAAAGGACTTTGTGTGCTACTATGTAACCTGTATATCTTAGGTGAGGCACCTGTTACTTCTGTTGCTTGAAAGTTTGTGGAACAGGATTCACCATACACAAAATATAAAGTTTTGTTAAGTAGAACTGTTCTCCAGGGAAATGAATTCATTACTGGACCCACTCCAACAAACCAGAGACCCGGGCCAGTAAAACATTGGCATCAAGAACTACCATTGTTTCAAGAAGTAATTTTTTTTGTGATGCCATTTTCATTAATAACATGATATTTTGGCTTCAAAAACTTCAAACTGTTAACTACATGTTTACCCGAAAACAGCATCACTCAATAGCACTCCATTTTACTTATCTCCCTTTTTGAAAAAAATTCATTCAAAGGGATGCAGGCTTTGCTGGCTCGGCCAGCATTCATTGCCCATCTCTAATTCTCCTGAGAAAGTGGTGGTGGTCTTTCTTCTTGAACTGCTGGAGCCCATGTTGTGTAATACACCCATAGTGCTAGTAGATAGGAGTTCCACGTTATGACCAGCGATAGTGAAGGAATAGTGATATATTTCTGAGTCAGTATGGTAACTTGAGGTGAACTTCCAGGTTGTGGTGCTTCCATCTGTCTGCCATTGTCGCCCTTCCAAATGATACTGGTCGTGGGTTTGGAAGGCACTGTCTGAGGAGCCTGGATAAGTTCTTGCGGTACATCTTGGTAGTATACACTGCTACTAATGTATTTTGGTGATGGAGTGAGTAAATGTTTATGAAAAGAGTGCCAATAAAGTAAGTTGATTTATTCTGGTGACAAGCTTCTTGAGTGTTAGAGTTGCATTTATCCAGGCAAAGGAGAATATTTTGACACATTCCTGTCTTGTGTCTTATAGATTGTGGACAGGCTTTGGAGAGTGAGCAGGTAAGTTACTTAACATTTCTTAGGATAGAATTTTCCCAAAAAATGACTAAGTGTCATAACAGCAAGAAAAACAGAGCAATGCACTCTGTTTATCTGGTGCAGACTGGACTGCAATCGTCCAACTTAGTGCATTGATGAGACCCCCAAGTACAGTAAAGTACACTGGCGTGATGTCCCCAGGCTTTCCCGAACTGTTTCTTTGTTAACAAGGAGGAGCTGCATTTAAATGTTTCATGGAAGTCACAACCAATCACTCCAGGAGGATGGCAGCTTTGAAAGCAGCACCATGCTTTACGAGGCAGACCTTAGAAGGCATTGGATGCAGTGAGGAGAGATGGGCAATCTGTACAACCCAGGGAAGCAAATGTAGCCTTTGATGCAGTGGTTGCAGAGATCAGTGTCCACAGCTGACATTGACGAGTTGCACCCAATGCCACAAGAAAATGAATGACCTCATTTGAGTTGCAAAGGTAAATATCATGAATGACATCCTGGCATCAGTCCCATCTGTAATACCTGGAATGTCCACATCAATCCACTGCCTGACACTCTATGGTCGCTACCCCTACCTCCCATCCCCACCAGCATTGTCCTCAAATCCCTCAACCCTTGCCAGTTGTGGCATGGTGTCAACATATGTCACATGCCTCACACTGGACCCACCAGCCATCAGGCTTTTATCATCCCCTTTTGTCCCCACAGGAGGAGGGAGCAAGAAAAGATAGAGTGACACTGTGACACTTTGGTTAGCAGTGTTGCCTCACACCACCAGGAACCAAGATTCAATTCCAGCCTTGGGTCACTATCTGTTTGCTGTTTACACATTCTCTCTGTCTGAGTGGGTTTCTTCGTGATGTTCTGGTTTCCTCCCAGAGTCTAAAGATATGCAGGTTAGGTGGATAGGCTATGCTAAGTTGTCTCTTTGTGTCAAAAAATGTGTAGGTTAGGAGGATGAGTGGAATAAGTATGTAGGGTTATGGGATAGAGCGAGGGTTGGCCTGGTTAAGATGTTTTGCTGGAGAGTTGGTGCAGGTTCAATGGGCTGAATGGCCTCCTTCTGCACTGTAGAAATTCTATGACAAGTGGGAAATTCCCAAGTTGTATCTCCTAACTACCTATGAAGAGTGAGTGATGGAACTCCTAGGGGAGGCACACTAGGGAGTTGAGTTCCTGTCAGGTCAGCCTATACTGGAGAAGTGACACTCCACAGAACCTTCATCCAATGATCTATCTCACGTAAATTCTAAGCTGCTCAGATACTTGTCACTCCCTTGTATTGAGCCATGTGTGTTGTTTTGCAGGAGAAACACATGATAAGGCCAGACCCTCATGATTTGCCAAAAGAGGACTCAGGTTTAGGGCGCTGGGGAGTAGGTACAGAGGAGAAGTCAGGGGTAAGTTTTTCATTCAGAGGGTGGTCGGTGCATGGAGTCGGCTGCTGGCAATGATGGTGGAAGTTGATTTGATAGAGTTTTAAGATACTTTTGGATGACTACAAGGAACTTAATAAGATAGAGGGTTATGGGTATGCTTATAGGTAGGGACATGTACGGCGCAACTTGTGGGCCAAAGGGCCTGTTTGTGCTGTAGTTTTTCAATGTTTCTATATTTCTATGTTTCTTGTCAGCATATCCCTGTGACCTCCGCTAGCACGTCCTAAGGAAAGTACCCATCAGGCATCACCCGCACCATCCATCTACGCAGGCACACACTTCAGTGAATTAACAGACAGGCTTCAAGGTGAACACCAACAGCTGCAGATGCACATCAGTGGAGGTGAGAATGTCCAAGAGATCAGGCAGGCAGAGATGCAAAGGCAGAGCTGAGAACGAGAAGAAGGGATGTCAGCAACATTTTGGTAATTGCAAGATCGCTTGGAGGAATCTCACAGCTTTCAAGCACAGGAAATGGCATTGCATGGCATCCATGCCAACATTGCAAGAGTGGCAACCATAGTAGAAAACCTGGGGCAGGAATTGGTAGCCATAGATGGCAAAGTCCAAAGCATGGCTAAATCTCTGAGCACCATTGCTGAGGGCCTCGGTAGCATTCTCCGGACACAGCAAGAATTGCAGAGGGGGTCCAGACTCAGAGGACTATTGTTGAGGGCTCACATACCATGGTGCAGACAATGTTGGACCTCCAGAGCTAGCAGTTCCAGGTGATGTTGAAACTTTTGGAGCTCACTATTGCTGATCCTCTGTCCCATGGGTATCCTGAGGAAGGAGAAAGTGCAGGATGCTATCTCAGGGCCTTCCACCCAAGAGATTCAGCAGTCTCTGGCCCATCCAAATCCCCTCCCCTACTTCCTGTGCATCTCATGGGCACCAAGCTGAACAGGGTGGCACAGCTGCATCTCCAAGGTTGGCCAGTGCTCCCAGGTCCAAGCCCTTCAGAGGATGCCTGCCAACAGCATTAACGGTCATGTGGTGTGAACACAGGCGGCCTACTTCATCTCCGATATGTATCCTGGGAGTGACACCTAGATATAATGCCAGACCACAAAGATTAAGATGCAGGGGCAACAAGAGGGCACAGATGAGGACAGACAATGTAGTTATGTGTAGGTTTATTGACACTGTAAATAAACAGCATTAAAGAATATTGCACCTACTTCTTGCAATCTGCTCTCGGCATGGTGAGGTCAGAATTTGCCTCCTTATCTCTGACCTATTCTTCTATATAGATGGTTAGTTTAGTTAAGTTTCTGGCAATCTGCTTTCGGCATGGTGAGGCCAGAATTTGCCTCCTTACCTCTGACCTGTTCTCCTATATAGATGGTTGGTTTAGTTAAGTTTTTGGCCAATGGCAAGCCCAAGGATATTGTTCGTGGGGAATTCAGTGATGTAATGCCATTGTATATCAAGGGACAATGATTAGATTCTCTATTGCTAGAAATGGTAATTGCCTGGCACTTGTGTATCAAGAATATTACCTGCAACTTTCAGCACACGTCTGGATATTTTCCAGGGCTCATTCCATTTGGTAACTGATTGCAGCATTTGTTCAAACATGGACAAAAAGGTTGAACTCCAGAAGTGAGGTGAGAATGACTGCCCTTGATATCAAGACAACATTTGACTGAATATGGCATCAAGCAGCCTGAGCAAAATTGGACTCAATGAGAATCGGGGGGGAAACTCTCCAATAATTGAAGTCATGTCGAACACAAAGGAAAATGTACCTGATTAGTTATAAATGGTGCTGAACATTGTGCAATCATCAGTGAACATCCCCAATTCTGACCTTATGATGGAGGGAAAGCCATTGATGAAGCAACTAAAGATAGTTAGACCGAAGACATTACTCTGACAAACTCCTGCAGTGATGTCCTGGAGCTGATGACTGACGTCCAACAACCATCTTCCTTTATGCTCAGTTCAATAATTGTGCTGCATTTATGGCAGGAAAATATTCAGGTTGACAAGAAAGATTAAATAATGCACAGGGGAATGCATTGTTCATTCCATGTTTCAGTCATTCCAAAAATTTAATCTGTTATACCACAGCTGAATCCTGTGAGAAGTCCTTACATTTTTTTTTGATTTTGTTCAGAACTTGAATGCCTTCTTTTCAATTTCCACATAATATTGGAATATGTTGCAATCACACTTGGAGCAGCAACAGGGAAAATATTTCATGGCAAAAATAATTTGTGACACCAGATGGTCCACTCTTACAGTTGCTATTTTGATTTTGAAACTGAATTTTGTTGATATAAAGGAAACCTTATCAAATATCAAGTTCAGAAAAAAAACATGTGACAGCTGAAAGCAAAACTCTGAGCAGAGAAGTTTGAAAACTGTGATATTGCTGTTGTTACTGTCTTGTGGAACCATTTCTAAGAATTAATGTTCTCAGCAGATCACTGTACAATATTGTTACAACTTTATTGAATGCTGCAATTTTTAGCCTGTTAAAAGTTTTGTCATGAATTTTGAAATGACTATCTTGATAGAAACAGAGGCACTAGCACTAATAAAATATTGGTTCTGCTGATGAGAAGCATACAGATGCAGGAAGTTATTTCATTGATTTAGGGTGACTTCATTTTCTCTAATTTCAAAAAAAATGAGAAGATCATCATTGAAACTGTCAATGTTATTGGTGACACAATAATATTGCCATTTCAGAATAAAAAGATACCCAGAAGAAAACTGTTTATTTTGCATTCTTTTCAACAAAAGTTTGGATGAGAGTGCTAAAAGCCACTGCACTAAAAGTAAGTAAACACTGCCAGGAGAACATGGATACAAATCTTAGTGCAGATGAAATGAAACAATTAATTAATTTCATTGATAATGATGAGCTCTATATTTTAGCTCTATACTAAACATTCTAATAAAAAAAAGAAGCAAATTCAAATTAAGTCGAATCATGGTCCCCAAATGAGGGAAAAGCCAGATCCAAGCTGACGAAACACAACATGGCATCTTATCTTGGGCTTGATCAAACAAGGTCCAATCTGACAGGATGAGGCATTGTACCCCTTGCTGGGCTTGATCTTCGTCTTCATCTTAATCAAAAGGCTGAGATAGCTTTGAAAAATTACATTATTGAAAAATTACAGGCAAAACCTTGGTTTAACCTTATTGGCTATCCTGATCCTTTACTCTATCCTAGCTTAGACAAACCATGATTACAGATGTCAATACATCACAAGTGCAGTGGACTATCTGCCACCATTTGATTTGTACAGACTTGTATGTGATGGTTGCGGGCAACCTTTCCAAATGTAAAGTAAAATATATTTATTTGTCTCAAAGATCACATTAACACTGCAATGAAGTTACTGTGGATTTCCCCTGGTTGCCATAATCCAGTCCCTGTTTGAGTCAATGCACCTAACTCGCACACCTTTCAGAATGTGGGAGGAAACTGGAGCACTCGGAGGAAATCCATGTAGACATGGGGAGAACATACCAACTCCACATAGACAGTTACCCAAGCTGGGATTCGAACCCGGGTCCCTGGTGTTGTGAAGCAGCAGTGATAATTACTGTGATAACATGCCAGCCATACATGGAAACCGTTGTGAAAATATTTTAAAGAATACCTGTCACAAATGTTCCTAGTGACTGTTGTTCCTCTGTTTTGAAAAGAGTGAAAATTTTCTTGAAGTACGATAAGTTAGAAACGTTTGATAAGTTCTGTAAGGGAGCAAACTGAAATATCTCAAAGTTTGCAGATGATATCAAGTTGGTGGGAAAGTGAACTGTGGTGAGAATGTAGAGATACTTCAGCATGATCAGGTTGGGTGACTGCTGTGAAGGTTTATCAGGCTGATTCTGGGATGGTGGGACTGTTGTATGAGGAGAGATTGTTTTTGCTGGAGTTCAGATGAAAGAGGAGGGGATCTCATAGAGACTTATAAAATTCTAACAGGACCACACAAGCTAGATGCAGGAAAGTTGTTCCCAATAGTGGAGGAGTTCAAAACCAGGGTTCTCAATCTGAGGATACAGGGTAGACCATTTCTTCACCCAAAGAGTATTGAACCTGTGGAATTCATTACCACAGGAAGTAGTTGATTCCAAAACATTGAATTTATTCAAGAGGCAATACGATATAGCACTTAGGGGGAACAGGATCAAAGGTTATGAGGAGAAAGCAGGATTAGACTGAGTTGGATGATCAGCCATGATTGTGATGAATGGCAGGCAGAGCAGGCTCAAAGGAAAGAATGGCCTCCTCCTGTTCCTATCTTCTACGTTTCTATGTTTACCTATAATGATGTCATTCATGGCTTTGTGCAGAAAAAAAAAATTACTAAATTATCCTGCCAACAAATGAAGGAAGAAAATCTTAAACATCTTTCATATTCCCTTGCTTAAATTCTGTTCTTCTGTTTTCCATTTGCTGATTTGATGGAATGGCTGTTGGCATATGCAGATACTTCAAACTGCCACATCCCATCCTTCTAAAGATTGGTCTCTAGAAAGTCTCTTCTGGGACAAGGAACAGAATCTTGACAGAGACAAAACCATACCATTAATATTGAACTTGAACTCACTGGAATCCACTTCATTGGAATATTTGCTCCTGCACTGGCCTGTGCTATAGTCATGTCATTAGCCAATTTTACCATCTTGTTGCTCACCAGCTATTTCCATGTTAACTGCCACAAATCACACAGATCGCAATATTGACCATCTCTATCCTCTTTTTGAGAACAGGTAGGCTTGGGTTTCAATTTAACAATTACATGTATATTTTTTCAGTTGAAAAGCACTAAAGCTTTAAAGCAGTAATCAATCTGTATATTTTTTTGGCTTGTGCCTTGTGCTTTATGGTGGGTGGAATCTGGGAGAAGTGAAGATATTGAGGGAGGGAAGTGACTTCATTGAGATGGGGTATGACATCATTGTGGGCAGGACGTAATGTTACTGGATAGGTGGGGCGTAACATTATTGAGTAGAGCAGAAATTAATAAAATAACACCTAGGTCAGTATCCCTTTGCCAAACTTAGATTTATTTACATGGTATCTCCTTGTACTGAGCATAAACTTGGAGTTCCAGTAACTCTGACACTTCACGTCATATATGCAGGCAGAGCTCCCTGACTGGACATGCATTAGTGTCTTAATCAGGAAACACATGTCTAAGAGGTCCACATTGTGAGCTTCACTATAGTCATTACATCTCTCCCATTCCAGGTCTAAGGAACCTCAGTGTTTCATTGACCTTGTGAGCCTTTAAGGACCTTAAGCACTCTGTCTGGTTCCTTAACCTCTATGACCAAGGTAGGCAGGGTATAGTGAACCAGTGCTCATTCCCATTCATTTAAAGTGCTGAGGAATAGATTCAGTCACTTCTTAAGGTAGCAAAGGAGTGGACACTGCTAATTTTGTCGTAAACATTTTGGATTCAGATGTTCCAACGACTGGAAATGGAGAGCAGGAGTTGGCAGTCCAAATGGATTTTACGCAGCTTCCAATATGCTGGGCAATATTTGTTTCTGAATGGCCTGAGAATGTAAGGTTTTCAAATAGTCCAGGTCTTTCTCAGAATGGCATCCCTCCATGGACTTTGTATGAAATTTGTCCTGTCCTCAAATCAACTGTACCTTGTAACCATGAGGGCCAGTTCCATAATTCTGTAATATACTTTATCAACTTAAGTGCCTCTCACAGATGGCATTGTTGCGGGCTTGGCACTAGACTTCTTGATGTGTTTCTAAACTTCCTCCAGGTTTGAGTAGATCAGACTCAACCAGGTGCAGAATCATTTGGCCATGGCAGGTCATGTTTAACTAATTTAGTGGAATTCTTTCAGGATATTATGAGCATGGTGCACAACAGGGAATGTGGTGAATGTGGTATATCTGGATTTCTAGAAGGCATTCGACAAAGTGTTGCATAAAAGACTGCTGCATAAGATAAAGGTCTATGGCATGACAGATAATGTATTAGCATGGATAGAGGATTGATTAACTAACAGAGCAAAGAGTGGGGATAAATGGGTGTTTTTCTGGTTGATGATCACCACATCTGTGGTGTGCCTCAGGAATCAGTGTTGGGACTGCAATTGTTTATAATTTACATAGATGATTTGGAGTTGAGGACCGAGTGTATTCTGTCAAAGATCGCAGATGACACTAAGATGATGGTAGAGCAAAGTGTGAAGAGGACATTGAATGTCTGCAAAGGGATATAGATAGTTTAAGTAAGTGGCAAAGATCTGGCAGATGTAGTACAATGTTGATAAACATTGGTCATCCTCACAGCAAATAATAGGGAATAACAGCAAAATGGACTACTATTTAAATAGTAAAATAGTAAAAAATTGCAGCAAGCTGCTGTGTATAGGGTCTTGGCTGTCCTTGTGTATGAATTACAACAGGTTGTTTTGCAAGTGCAGCAGGTAATTCAAAAGTCAAATGGAATTTTGTCTTCCATCACTAGAGGGATAGAGTTTAAAAACAGGGATGTTATTTTGCAGCTACATACGGTGCTGGTGAGGGCCACACCTGTGTACAGTTTTTGTCTCCTTAAATGAGAAAGGATATATAGGCTCTGGAGAGAGTGCAGAGGAGTGTTGAGGGTTAGCTTATGAGGACAGACTGAGTAGGCTGGCATTAACCTCATTGGAATTTAGAAGAATGAGAGATGATTTTATAGAAACATATAAAATTATGAAGGGAATAGATAAGCTAGAAGCTGGGAGGTTGTTTCCACTAGCGGATGAAACCAGAACTAGTGGGCATAGCCTCAAACTAAAAGGAAGCTGATTTAGGACTAAGCTGAGAATGAACTTCTTCACCCAAAGGTTTAAAAATCAGTGGAATTCCCAGCCCAGTTAAGTAGTTGAGGCTATCTTGGTGAATGTTTTTAAGGCAAAGGTAGATATATTTTTGAACAGTAAGGGAATTAAGGGTTACGGTGAACAGACAGGTAAGAGGAGCTGAGTCCATAAGAAGATCAGTCATGATTTTAATGGTGGAGCATGTTTGAGGGGCTAAATGGCATACTCTTGGTCCAAGTTCTTATGAACAACTCAGCTGGCACTATTTGGCTGGCTACACAGGGACTGTTCTGTAATCTAACTGTAATCTGGTAATTTTGGTGTCCAAAGAGGCTGTAGGTTGTGTCTTTAAGCTTGCTTTCAAAGCCTGGAACCACTGTTTCCATTAGGCATTAGACAATGAATAACATGATGCCATCCTAATATGTCGAACTCGATTCATAAATAAAATGAATTCCTGGCTGGTAAAGGATGATCCATAGTTGGAAATTAGCACTTCTGGGATCCTGTTTCTTGTGAAAGAGCCACAAAGTTCCTCTACTGTCATTGTCATATTTGACAAGTGCATCCTGTGTACTTCCATCAATTTGAAGCAGGCATCAACATTTATGAGGTACATTGAGCCCATGAAAGGAGCATCATAATCGATGTATGCAAGTTCACGGTGTACCTGGTCATTCCCAAGTATACAGAGGAGCTGATGTTGATAACTTCTGCCTTGTTTGCATTGATGACGCCAACGTACAAGCACAAATATATCTGATCCATGCGTACCACTAGACGTAACTCCTTGTGAGCATCTTTGTTTTGGTCACTCCTGGTTTCCATGGTGAAGTTCAGCCAGGATATAATGGTGGTCCTGGCTCGGAATGACAACCCTTGAATATGCCATCTTCAATGGTCAGCTGCTCTCTCCGACTCTGTCATCCACCAACATAGGTGGAAATCAGGCTGTCACAACCTTTGGTTTCCCTCGTAGCACTAGCTGTTTCCATTTAGTGAGGATTGAGTCTTTTTGAGCCCACAGTCAAATATAGTTTGCTATCACTGGAAAAGTGTCCAAAAAAAAAATTCAGTGTCATTGCATTCTCTTCCACTGGGGGTACCACTGGTGGTGTGTCTGCTAATGATAGCTGACACAAGACATCCGCGTTAGTGACTCGACCTCTTGGATGGTGTTCCAAATGGTAATAATGGTAGTGTGGCTAGTAATAATGCCCACTGCCAGATTCAGGTCGATGCTATTGGTGGCACTGTTTTGTTTTCCCTTAGCAGTCCCAGCAGGGCAACACAATGATTATTCTGCTGCTCACAACACCAGGGATCCAGGTTCAAGTCCCATCTTGGATCACTGTCTGTGCGAAGTCTGCATATTCTTCCCATATCTGTTCTAGTTTCCTCCCACAATCTGAAAAACGTGCAGTTTAGGTGCACTGGCCATGCTAAATTCTCCCTCTGTAAGCGAACAGGAACCAGAGTGTGATGACTAGAGGATTTTGACAATAACTTCATTCTGGTGTTAATGTAAGCCTACTTATGATTCTAATAAATAAAGAAACTGATGAATTTCCGCCTATAAAGTGGAATGTTTTTTACTGTCAATCCCTCTCTTTCGATGTAGGTATATTTGCATTCCGCAATAGCCAAGGTCCTGGAAACGTATGCAATTGGGCCACCTCTGGCCACCTATGTGCCAATATCACCCTGATGCCATATAAGGATGGCAGGTCAGTAATAGTTGTTTCCTGAGATCAGAACTTTTGTTAAGGAAAACTGTTGGTTTACTTTATTGAAAGGCAAGGTTTGGCTGTAAGACCACTTCCAAGGTTGATTCTTTTTCAGTAGTTGGTATAATGGAGCCAGAATGGAGGCAAGGTTGGGTATAAATTTCCTCAATAGATTACCAATCTCAGAAATGAATGGATGGATATGAGAGCCTTCAATTGCCCACAACATGTGCTCCAAGGAATGTAGACTATACTTGTCTACTTGTAGCCCAGATAGGTTACTTGGGGGACCTGCAATACACATTCTCCCTTCTTAAGCATATACCTACCATGGAAAATTGACTTAGAACTTCCTCAAGGTTCTCTCTTATGTGTTTTTTCTGTTATGAGGAGATCATTCAGATAGATAACAACCCAAAATTAACCTTGTAAAATGTTCTCCATCGTTCGCT
The DNA here is from genome assembly GCA_024679065.1 of Sphyrna mokarran. Lineage (NCBI taxonomy): Eukaryota > Metazoa > Chordata > Chondrichthyes > Carcharhiniformes > Carcharhinidae > Sphyrna > Sphyrna mokarran. The sequence continues at coordinate 34,381,583 of JAGIQG010000022.1, read as the reverse complement.
GGGAGAGTAGCAGGCTGAGAACACACCAATGGCACTCTTGTGTACTGGTAAATGTTTTTATATATATTAATTGTTGAATGTCACTGAAAATCCTCAACTAGCTGCAATTATAAATAAGCATGATTCATATCAAGTTTTGAAAATGAGTCCTCCTGCCATCTTTGCATATAAATCCTCAATTCAAGGGATCAGGTATTTTATCCAGCTGTGAGAGATGATTTACCATTTGTTTAAAATCCCCACAAAGACTTCACAATTGGTACAATTAGTGCTGCCTAATCCATGTATTGGACTAGCTTGATGATCCCTTCAGGTTCCAGTCTACGGATTTCTGCTTCAACTTTTTGTAAATAGTGCTGGGCAAACTTTGCAAAAACACAGAATCATTTCCTGGTTTACATGTAAGGTCACCTTAGTTCCTTTGACAGTCCTTAGATCTTTCTGGAAAAGCTCGAGGTATTTAAAGAGCACACCATGTAGGTGGCCTTTCCCTAGCTGGAAGATGTTAAGCCAATCTAAATGGATCTCTCGCAACAGTGAAAGCCACATGAAGCTTAGTTCCAAGCCCTCCAATCATTGATAACTGAACCAGCTACCTATCATTGCAACCTGTGACACAGATTGTACCTATGATTCATAGAAGTACCCCTGTATTGGTCTTCAGCCTTTGGATTTGATACATCATTGTCACATGTATTAGCATGTGAAAAGTATTGTTTCTTGTGCACTATACAGACAGAGCATACTGTTCATAGAGAAGGAACAAGAGAGCGCAGAATGTAGTTTTACAGTCATAGTTAGGGTGTAGAGAAAGATCAACTTAATGCAAGGTAAGTCCATTCAAAAATCTGATGGCAGAAGGGAAGAAACTCAATTCTTGAGTCAGTTGGTTCATGACCTCAGACTTTTGTATTGTCTTTGCAATGGAAGAACATTGAAAAGAGAATGCCTGGGATGCATGAGGTCCTTAATTATGTTGGCTGCTTTGCTGAGACAGTGGGAAGTGTAGAGTCAATGTATGGGAGGCTAGATGTGTGACAGATTTGGCTACATTCATGACCTTTTGTAGTTCCTTACAGTCTTGGGCAGATCAATAGCCATATCAAGCTGTGATACAATTACAAAGAATATTTTCAATGGTGCAGCTATAAAATCGGTGAGAGTCATAGCTGACATGCCAAGTTTCCTTAGCCTTCTGAGAAAGTAGAGGTGTTGGTGGGCTTTCTTGACTATATGTTAGCATAGGGGGAACCAGGGCAGGTTGTTGGTAATCTGGACATGTAAAAACCTGAAGTTTTCAACCTTTTCTACTTCATAGATAGAGGCATGTTCTCCTTTATGCTTCCTGAAGTCAATGACAGTCTCCTTTGTTTTGTTGACATTGAGGAAGAGATTATTATTGCTGCACCAGTTCACCAGATTCTCTGTCTCGTTCCTATACTCTGCCTTGTCATTGTTTGAGATCTGACCCAGTATGATGGTGTTGTCAGCAAACTCAAAAATCAAATTGTTGGGGTATTTGGCCACACAGCATAGGTATATAAAGAATATAGTAGGAGGCTGAGAACACCAGTTGGGCACTGGTGTTGAGAATATTTGTGGAGGAGTTGTTGTTGCCTATCCTTACTGATTGTGATTTGTAGGTTAGGAAGTTCAGGATCTAATCACAGAGGGAGGAGGCCATGGAGTTTGGAGGTGAGTTTCGTAGGAGTTTTGTAGTCTTGCTGAGGTCTTGAGTAAAGTTAAGTACTTGAGTCCAGACTGGATTTTATGGAACACTGATTCTTTGACCACTGGTATTGACCTTCATTAGTACCTGCTGACATTTAACCATACATTTATCTTGATTTGGTTTGATTTGGATAGTTGCTATGCAATTTAATTGCTCTAAATCAGAGATAAGTGGACCTTCCAGAGTATGAACTCTCCTGGATACTCGTCGAAGGATTTTTTAATTAAGTCTAGGTCTTATGAAACCCTTTTTTGTTATTTCATCTCTGGATACCAGCAACAATTACAATATACTACTGGGTAGGATTCTAAAGGGAACTGTTTGATCAAAGTTTTACTTTTCTTTGGGGCTGTGCTGTGTGCAGACCTAGAGTTATGTATATCATGGTACTTACTGAGTGAGGCTATGTAATTGCCTGTACTCAAGTGGTGGTCCCCAAACTCAGTCGAATCCACAGGCATCCATTCCCATTGGGATAGCTTGCAACTCATGTGGTCCACATACAGAATTTTTCAAACATAAGGCTAACTGTAGCACCTGTTTGAAAGCCTATTGACCTTTATATGTTTAGAATAGTTACGTTGTTAATCCCTTTTCTAACTATCTCATTAAGGGTCAAACCAAATTTACATGCTTCTGCTAGTCATCATAATCTAGTTAGAAAACCTATAACAGATTTCCTGACTCATGGATTGCCGAGTAAAAACAATAATACTTCAAAATGACAAGGGGTGGTAGTATTCTCTAACTAGTTCAGTCAATTCTTGAAATGTTTTAGTATTCGATGCCTCAGGGAAAGTTAAACTCCAAATGTCAGCAAATGCTGATGCTCCACAGGAGAGTTACCTGTTTCTTGTCTGTCCTAATTTTGTTTGCCCAAAAAAAGTAACACATGCATTCCACATATTGGGCCCAGTCCTCGACAGCAAGATTGAGCCTGTCTAGTTTTCCAAAGGCATGATGCATAATAATGGCCTACCCTCACTTATGCCAACTGTTGCAAGTGAGTTTCTTCAGTATTATGCTTTACCTTGTCAACACTGAAATAATTTCTCCGAGGCCAATGTCCCTTCACCAAATACAAACTTATTTACGCAGTCAGCAGCCCTTAGACATTTATTATTTCATACAGATTATAAACCAATAGTGCCAGTAACCCCAGCACTCCACATTATACACATACAAAGAGCTCCCTGATTGGACAAGCCAGTAGTGCCTTAATCACGGTGCTCATATTGTAAGAGATCCACACCATGGGCCATGTTAAAGTGAGCATTGGGCCCTCAAAAATGTAAGTCTACTGCTGAGGATGTGAAGGCGTTGGAGAAAGTGCAGAAAATATTAATGAGAATGTTTCCATGGGATGATAAATGTCAATTATGAATATAAACTGGAGAAGTTAGGACTGTTTCCTTTGAAGAAAAGAAGGCTGAGAGGAGATTTGATAGAGGGGTTCAAAGTCATGAGGAGTCTGGACAGAATAGATAAGGAGAAGTCCCCATTTGTGACAGGGCACAAAATGACAGGGCACAGATTTAAAGTAATTATCAAAAGTGACCTTGGGAAAAACCTTTCCACGCAGTGAGTGGTTCAGGTCTGGAATGCACTGCCTGAGAATGTTATGGAAGCAGATTCAATTGAAGTATTCAAAAAAGTAATTAGATTGTTTTCTAGGCATATGCAGCATTTGCAGAGCCAGTGCAGACATGATGAGCTGAATTGCTTCTTACTGTGCTGTAACAATTTTGTGAAGTTCTCTTTTAACTAATTAAAAACTGCCTACACCTTTGAATTGATATGGGTCTGGTGGTATGCTGGGAGAGTAGTAGATAGCATTTTGGTGGGATGTTCTCTGAGAGTCAAGTCATGTGATCCTCAGTCCAATCAGGAACAGAGTTTGAATTCACTGGGACATGTTGGGGCTTGTCTCAGCAGTTGGATTCTAAGGCTGAGTTTGAAAAAACCTTTTAAAGCATTCTGCAAAATAATTGTTAATAAATATGTTACCTAAGTTACCTAGTAGAACCAGTCCCTGAAATTATTACATTAGCATTCCTGCCTCTGAGTCAGAAGCTCTGGCTTCAAGTCTCAAGCCAGGACTTAATGCCATGGATGTTGCATTCATAACACGGCAAAACAGGTTGATTATCAAGCTACAAAACGTTTTAGACATGTCAAAGACAATGGTAAGAGTGGGAGAGATTGCTGTTCAGTCAAATGAAAAAAGTTAGTCTCTACGTCACAAGCCAAAGTAGCAGACTACAACAAACATGGAAAGTGTATGTTGCTACAGCAATTTGGACTCCTTGAGTGTCCCTGATAACCCATCATCAGTTCTTTGAATAAGTCAAGAATTATTACTGGCATCAGCTAAGGTCCCACGCTCAGGGTTATGAGACATGGCCAACAACAGAACCATTGATTATTTGGTTGTGATGGGGGAAAAGCTAGAACTTCAGGGACAATGGCTACCTTACAGACCATGGATCGTTTGGGAAGAGGATTTGTGCTTGCTTTAAGCACACATGGGAAGGTAATAGGAAGCTGCCTCATGTACTATTTTTTCTAATCATACTGTGCATTGAAATTGAAAATGAGGCTCCAACAAACAAATGAAGAGGAAAGCATAAGACTGCAATTCATTGAGAAATGAACAGAAGACCTGCTTATAGGAAACCACTACTGCACTTCATTGTAATTCCTCGGAATCAGGGTTCATATTATATTGGGGTGGTGATCAAATTTACCTTTGAAACCTCACAAGTAGTCAGGAAAAAATCAGATGGGCCAAACAATTCAAAACCTTGAAAGAAAGATTGTCCACACGTATTTTTACTGGAGGAGTATTGAACCTGGGAGAGGCGGAATTTGTGAAGAGCTATTCTTCCAAAATACTGATTCTGCCTCTGCCAGACTCGCTACTCTAACTCCTACTCCAGGTTCCCTCCCTTCTGTTTTTGCTAATTCTTCAGAGGCAGAACCTACCACTGGAGAAACAAAAAGACAGGAGAGAGAGAACATGTAATTGAAAGTCAAAATGCAGTTATTTTAGCCGATTCCATTGCTGGAGCAAGAGCCTTCCAGCTGTACCATCAACAAGCATTTAGATTAGCTGCTGGATGAGAATAGGAGGTGGAAGGTGGTCTGAAACATAACAAAGAGATGCAGAGTCAGGTTTTGTTTTTGCTGTGTCACGTATATAAACATACAAAACAATCTTCGCCTTATTAATTCTGACTTTGATTTAATAATGAAGATTCATACATTATACAGAATGTGCCAAGGTAAAGTGCAATATTCAGATCTGGCACTGATATGCAATGGATTCATTGGGAATGGAATTTTGCTGCTTCAGCCTGGGAAACAGCTTTTTTGGGAAAACTGGAACAAACTGCTTTAGCCTTTAGATTTCTTTTCAGGAGGAGCTTTTCATTGTCACATTACCTATTCAAAAGGGGGCTGAGGATAGATGGTGAGGGGTTAGCTTCTAACTGTTTTCTACTGTGGAGGAGGCTTGGTTACAGCTGATGATGATGCTGAGTTTCACAAGTTTCATGTTGTTTGTGTGCATGTAAGTGGCATAGTTCTGTTGACTGGTCTGCTTGACAGTGTCTCACAGCTAGTCTACTGTGTCCTAAGGGCAAGTTTTGAATATGGGCCGTGCTTCTCCCGTCATGATCCTGCAACTTTTCTGGCCAGTGCCAGCAAACAGTTGCTGGTTAGACCACGCTGGAAACCAGTGGGAAGACAGATAAGTCATTTGAACCTTTTTTGAATATGTTTTAAATGTATTTTAAGTCTAATTATTGGGAACTTTCCAGCCCTGATTGTATTTCCCATCCGCCAGGAGTTTTTCATTCTGTGCATTTAGACTAGTTCCCCCATTCGGGGAACTAGTAGGAGACCCCACCGGAATGAAGGGGGGGCAATCAGGGCCCCAGTGGGTCATATGGGGAGGGCTGGTGCCCCTGGGAATGCCATACCTCGGCAGTGTCAGCCTGTGCCCCCTGACACTGCTCAAGGGTCAAAATGGCCATGCGTTGTATATTGTGGGTGTGGCCTAGGAGCATTTGGTGGAAGTGGGGAGTCCTATTGCTACTGTAAATTGGGATCAGTCTGGGATAGAGGGAGGGCACGGGGTGGGGTCTTCTGGGCTGAGGGGGGTGGGGTATCGCCACTGCTGTGGAGGGGGAGGTGGTGGGTAGGGGGGCGGTTGGGCTGTACATCAGGGCATTCCGAGACAGGAGCAGAGGGGGGAATCAGGACTGATCCAGGAATTGCTGGGGGAGCTGCAATCGAGCTGGGCAGCAAATGGGAGATTGACAGATCGGGGCCTCTGCATATGCGCAGAATTCCAGAACTGTCAGACTCCGGCATAAATAGGCCCTGTCCTTTAATGAGATTCATGACTGAGACCTCTGCATGAGAAACTGAAGTGAGAAGTCAGGACCTAGAATAGTTTTCCCACCAATTCAGTGCTTTAAGGAGAATCATGGCCATGCACTCTATCTTGGTTTCTAGTTCTTCATACATGAGTATGATTTCAACTGAGATCTTGGGTTCATGTCATAGTACATGTAATTCCACCATTTGGTTTGGGCTTGCAAAATCCTATTAACTATCATGGCATGAGATAATTTGCACCTCTTTAACCTGTGCTTAACTCTCTCTCCATTCAAATTATCTCTACCTGTAAAGACTTGATTATTTGCAAAGACTCGTGTTCCAACCATTATCTTGCACTTGTGTCTATGTTTATATATGCCACATTTGTGAACCCCTCTCTCCATTCACCTGAGGAAGGAGCAGTGCTCCAAAAGCTCATAATTCCAAATAAACCTGTTGGATTTTTAACCTAGTTTTGTGAGACTTCTTACATATATTGGATATGTAGAGTTGGGGTTCACTCTATCACGAGTGAAGGTAACTATATCTCTTGGGACAATGTGACCTTTCCATTTTGTACGTGATTTGTCTGAGGGAGATAAGTAATCTGGGGTTGTACTTGTATGCCTGCTGGGTCCAGAGCCTAAGAAAAACTGGATTTATTGTGGTCTAAATATTATATCATGTCATCTGCTTCATTGTCAGCGAAGGAGAAGGAAAATATTTCTCTCATATGACAGGGCTAGGATTAAACGTAGGTTATGAGATGAAAGGACAGTGGCAAATTCCCGCCTAATTTATTCTCCTTCCTTATTAAACAATAATGGCGCAGTGGTTAGCACTGCTGTTTCACAGTGTCTGGGACACAAGTTCGATTCCCGACTTGGGTTACTGTCTTGTGTGGAGTTTGCACAATCTCCCTGTGTCTGCATGGGTTTCCTCTGCGTGCTCCAGTTTCCTCCCACATTCTGAAAGACATGCTGATTAGGTGCATTGACCCAAAGAGGTGCTGGACTGTGGCAACTAGAGAAATTTCATAGTAACTCCTTTGCAGTGTTAATGTAAGCCTTACATTATTTAAATAAAGTTTAAATAAATAAGACATGGGAGCAGATGTAGGCATTTGGCCCACTGAGTCTGCTCTGCTCATTCAATAAGATCATGATGATCTGATATGATATTCTTCAACTTCACTTTCCTGCCTTATTCCCATAATTTTTGTTTCATTTACTGGTTAAAAATCTGTTTACCTCAGCTTTGAATATACTTTATGATTCAACTTCTATGGCCCTCTTTGGTAATGATTCTACAGATTCACTTTCCTCTGATAAAAGAAATTATTTCTTATCTCTGGCTTTAATGGGTGACGCCTTACTCTAAGATCATGCCTTCTGGTCTAGATTCTCCCCCAAGGAAAAAACTCTCAGCATCTATCCTGACAAAATCCCTGAGAACCCTATATGTCTCAATACAGTTGCCTCACATTTTTCTGAGCTTCAATGAGTACAGACCCAACCTACTCAACATTTCCTCTTAAGAAAATTTCTTCTTATCCAGAATCAACCTAGTGAACCATCTCTAGATAAGGGATCACAAAGATTCACTATTCCAGCTATGGGCCCTCTTGCTGTCTGAACTTCCATTGCTTTATGGCCTCTCTCTATCTGAGCTCCCACTGTTTAATGGGCTGGCTTTCATAGAACCATTGAATCCTTAAGGATTTCTGTGCAGAAGGAGGCTATTTGGCACTGTCTGTCCAATAGAATACCTTACCCAGGTCTTCTCCCCTACTCTATCTTTGTAACCCCATGGGTCAATTTTTACCATGGCCAGTCCACCTAATCTGCACATTTTTGACTGTAGGAAGAAATCAGAGCACCCAGAGGAGGATGTGCAGACTCTACTCAGCATTCCCCCAAGGCCTGAATTAATACTGCATTATGGACTTTCTCTAAACTCCCATTGCTTTGAGTCTGTCTCCTCAAGCTCCCACTGCTTTATGATCTCTATTTCTCTCCCTCTCTCTGTCTGAACTTAACATGCTTTTTAGGTTCTTTATCCGAAGTCCTACTGCTTCATGAGCTGTCTCAAAACATGATGTGCTTCTACCTACATTCTTGCAGAAGGTGGTGCCCCAGCATGACCCTCACCCACTGAACAATCACTCACCTGAACTCCAATGGGGATTTGTTCATCAGGTGCTTGCCTTCAGTCCGATCAAGTTTCACACCCATCTGCCCTCACACCGACATGAATAGACTATCTTAAAGGGACAATGGCTCAGGTGCAGAAACCTGATAACTAAGTGCTAATCAAAGAAAATGATGTTCCCAATGTTGAACATTTGCAAAATATACTATGTCAGTGGCAAGGGAGGGGACATAACATCATGCTTTTACCTCAGTATGAAATACTATTTAATATCTTGTAGCCTGAGCGAGTTTCAGCCAAAGTGAGGGCTTCGGGAATTTGAAGATGAGTGGATATTCAGTGCCGAGAGGGAAGAGGTGCTGATGTTTGGGAGAGGCGGACTGTGAGGGAGATTTGAGGGCAAGTAGGAGCTAAAAGTAAATTGAACCATGCCATCACAGCCAGTAGATAAGTGATTGGTTAGTGATTGGTCAGTAATTTTCTCTTTTCTTTTTACTCTTGGCATTGTAGTAATTGTTGAACATTACAACAGTGTAATTTCTGTGGTTTATAATTTGTAAAGATTATATTTGGTAATAATGAGCAGGAAAGAAGGGCCCTAGAGAATTGGGTATAATCTGAAACAAAACATCTTTCAAATATTTAATTTAAAGGGGTAAGACATGACAGGAGAGGTCCATGCTGGGTTTTGGTTCTCTTGCTCCATGTGGCAGGCTGGGAACAGTTCCAGTCCTCTGGGTCAGCATGTGTGCAGCAAGTGTCTCCAGCTACAGGTCCTAGAAGCTCAGGTTTCAGAGCTGGAGCGGTGGCTGGAGACACTATGGAGTAACTGCGAGTCTAAGAGAATCATGGATAGCACTTATAGAGAGGAGGTGTAACCGCAAGCAGAAAGGAGTGGGTGCCAGCAGACAGAGCAAGAAAAATAGGCAGAAATCTCCTGTGGCCATTCCCCTGCAAAACAGACATAATACTTTGGATACTGTAAAGTGAAATGACGTCTCTAGGAAAAGCTGCAGCACCAAACTAGTTGCATTCTGGTTTGTTCTGCTGCAAAGGCAAGAGATAAAAAATGTGCCAGTGCAATGGCTATAGGGAATTCAATTGTAAGAAGAAATATACAGGCATTTCTGTGGCTGCAAAAAAGACTATAGGATGGTATGTTGCCTCCCTGGTGCTAGGATCAAGGATATCTCGGAGCTTCTGCAGGATATTCTGAAGGGGGAGGCAAACAGCCAGTGGTCGTAGTACACATTGGTACAAATGACATAGGTTAAAAAAAGTGAAGATGTCCTAAAAGCAGAATACAGGGAGCTAGGAAAAACGTTAAGAAATCAGACCTCAAAGGTGATGACCTCAGGATTACTACCAGTGCCACGTGCTAGTCAATGTAGAAATAACAGGATATATTGGATAATATGTGGCTGAAGAGATGGTGTCAAGGAGAGGGTTTCAGATTCTTGAGGGAGATAGGACCTGTACAAATTGGATAGGTTACATCTGGGCAGGACTGGGACTGATGTCCTTGGGAGAGTGTTTGCTGGAACTGTTGGGGAGGGTTTAAACTAATGTGCCAGGAGGATGGGAATCCCTCTGAGAAGGAGGGAGCAAGGACTAAAACAAAAAGTAGAAAATGGAATAAAACAAGTGATAGACAGAGAAACCAAAGACAAAGTTCAAACAGAGCAAGGCAAACAATTTTAAAAAGACAAGCTTAAAAGCTCTGCACCTTAATGTGCAGAACACTTGCAATAAAGTAGATGAATTAATTGTGCAGATAGATGTAAACAGTTACAATATAATTGGGATTATGAAGACATGGCTGCAGAGTGGTGAGGGGTGGAAATTGAACATCCCAGGGTATTCAATATTTAGGAAGCATAAGCATAAATGAAAAAGTGGTTGAGTAGCACTGCTGGTTGAAGAGAAAATTAACACAATAGTGAAAAAGGATGTTAGCTTTGACAACATGGGGTCTGTATAGATAGAATTGAGAAATATTAAGGGGCAAAAAAACATTAGTAGGTGTCACTTATAAACCCTCAAATGCAGTCATGATGTTGAGAATGGCATTGAACATAAAATTAGTGATGCATGTGATAAGGGAATATTGGTGATCAGGGATGGTTTTGATCTGCACAGAGATTGGGCAAATCAAATTAGCCACAATGCAGTAGAGGAGGAATTCTTGGACTGTATACAAGATTGCTTTCTTGACCAATGTGTGGAAGAGCCAACTAGAGAGCAGGCCATCTTAGATTGGATATTATGTAATGAGAGGGAATCTAGCTGTACCAGACCCCTTGGGGACGAGTGACCATAATATGATAGGACTTTTTAGCAAGATAGAGAATGAAGTAATTGATTCAGAGATTAGGGTGCTGATTCTTAAAGGAAACTATGAGGATATGAGGCATGAATTGTCCTTGATAGACTGGAGAGAGTTACTTAAAGGGATGACAGTAGATAAACAATGGCAAACATTCAAGAATATCATGGGGGAGCTGCAGCAATTGTTTATTCCCATCTGTCATAAAAACAAAATGGCTAAGAGGACCAATCAATGGCTTACAAAGAAAATTAGAGAAAGTATCCAATCTGAGGAAGAAGCATACAAATTGACTAAGAAAAATAAGTCTGAGGATTGGGTGCAGTTTAGAATTCAACAAAGAAGGACCAAGGGATTGATTAAGAAGGGAAAATATGTACAAAAGTCATCTTGCAGGGAACATAAAGTCTGATGGTAAGAGTTTCTATAGATTTGTGAAGGGAAGAGGTTGGTGAAGACAAATATAGGTCCCCTACAGACAGAAATGGGGGATCGTATAATAGGGGATGAAGAAATGGCCCAGCAACTGAATACATACTTTGGTTCTGTCTTCACAAAAGAGGCCACAAATCAGGCCACGGAGAACCAGAAATGTTGGAGAATGCAAGATTAAGTGAGAGCGAAGAACTGAGGGAGATCAATATTAGTAGAGAAATGAGTCGAGCGCCATATCCTGTTCTCACGAGGGCATCCTTCAGCGTCTGGAGGTGTCTGTCACGATCCTCCTCATCTGAGCAAATTCTGTGTATACGGAGGGCTTGTCCATAGGGAATGGCTTCTTTAACGTGTCTAGGGTGGAAGCGGGAGAAGTGGAGCATTGTGAGGTTGTCTGTCGGTTTTCGGTACAGTGAGGTGCTGAGGTGACCGTCCTTGATGGAGATGCGTGTGTCCAAGAATGCAACTGATTCTGGAGAATAGTCCATGGTGAGTCTGATGGTGGGATGGAACTTGTTGATATCATCATACAGTTGTTTCAATGATTGTTCACCATGAGTCCACAGGAAAAAGATGTCATCAATGTATCTAGTATATAACCTTGGTTGAAGATCTCGTGTAGTGAAGAAGTCTTGTTTGAACCTGTGCATGAAGATGTTGGCATACTGAGGTGCAAATTTGGTCCCCATGGCTGTTCCATGTGTCTGGATGAAAAGCTGATTGTTGAAGGTGAAGACATTGTGGTCCAACTAGATCAGCACATCAAGCTGGGAGAATCACCACCCTCCCCACCACGCACCTCAGGTCAAGAGGCAGTAATGGGCCTCATCACCTAGTTTTTTTCACTTTATAAATCATTGCATCTCATTTGGAACAGAATAATGGAGAAATGCACATGAACATGGGAAGAGACATTGAGAGAAACAGAAAAAGCACCCTGTAAGATCTATGCAGTTTTCTCAAGCATATCTCTAATGTGCCTTGTGTTTCATTGGAAGATGGTGTTCTTAACATTTATACAGTGATCATTATCCCAAGAGGCATTGAATGACCCTGCCCCTGACCTCCCAAAAGGTTCAATGACCTCTGGTCCCACCAGCAAGGCCATCATGCCTGATCTCCAGCTATGCTTCATTTCAGTTTCAATAACATTGTCAAAGGAAGAAAATCCCAGGATCAAGACTGGGATATATTTGATTAAAATTAAGAAACAACAGATGTGCAGTTATATTATTTGGCATATTTTGTAGGCCACCAATGAGTGAGAAAGATATAGAGGAATAAACTGCCAGGAAATTGAAGAGAGATGGAAGAATTATATTGTTGTTATGATGGGAATACTTTACTGTCCTCCAGATAGTAATTGCATAAAACAGAGACATGCAAGTGTTTCTAGAATGTGTGCAGCAGAATTTCTAAATTTCCAGCCCAATGGGGAAGGGGACATTGCCGGAACGGTTTCTAGGAAGTGAATTGAATCAAGTGGATCAAACAGGGGAACATTTAGGAGACAACAACAATAGGATCATCAGGTTTAAGTTGGCAACAGAAAAAGCTAATCTAGAGTAGGAATAATTAATTCTTAGCTGCAATAGTTTGATAATGTATGTAGCCTAGAGAAATTGGAATCAAAGATTGACAGCCAAAGTTGTCAATGTGCAGACTTTAAAGAGGAGGTAATTTGGGTACAACCAAGATATATTCCATATGTGGGAAAGATGAAGCAAACAAACCTAGAGATTACTGTATCATGAGAGAGTTAAAGAGTAAGATGAAGCAGAAAAAGAATGCACATGATAGATATCTTGGCAAAACAGGGAAGAACATAGCAGACCTGCAGCAAAGTTTGAGCTTGTGGAATGAAAGAAACAGTCGCAGTATGGCTGTGAAATTGATTGAGCGACTGGGAACAGAAAGTAGTGGTGAATGGTTCTTTTTCATATTGAAGAAAGGTTTAAAGAACAAAGAACAAAACAGCATGGGAAACAGGCCCTTCGGCCCAACGAGCCTGCGCTGCCACCCCGATGTTCCCACCTCTACCTGTGATCCCTGTCTATGTTTATAGAACTATGAATTAAAAACAAAATTTGAGACAATTTAGGAAGAATTTGTTTTGCCAATTAGCCTAAGAGTACATTTTTGGGATGTGGGAGGAAACCGGAGAACCCGGAGAAAACCCACGCAAGCACGGGGAGAATGCGCAAAGTCCCACAGACACAGACCCAAATCTATGTATCTGCACAGCACAGCAACAGTCACTGAGCTGTTGTGTTGCTCATCAAATGGTCCAGATCAAGCGTACACTAACGACGTGAAGCACTGGGATACTCTCAAAAAAAAATCCAAGAGCAGCCCTCTCATGACCCATTGCATATATGTCCCTTGTTAGACAACAAGGTGGATCAAAGCCCTGTAGGGTAAAAACAAGTACATCAATGGCTCATGATCCCTATTTTAAATCAGTTTTCTATATCCCTCCATTCCTATTCTGTTCATGTGCCCATCTAAGTATTTCTTAAATAACTCCAGAGTGCCTGCCTCCATGACTTTACTTGGCAGCGCGTTCCATACCCCACGAACCTCTGTGTGAAAAAACTCCCTCTAGCGTCCAAATTATATCTTACCCCCCTCACCCTAAGCCCATGACCCCTTGTGCTATTCAAGTTCATCCTAGGAAAAAGCTTAACACTGTTTACTCTATCTATACCCCTCATAATCTTGTACACCTCTATTAGATCTCCTCTAAGTCTACGTCTTTCTAAGGAAAACAGTCCCAATTTGCCTAACCTCGCCTCGTAACTCAGACCTTCCATACCAGGCAGCATCCTGGTAAACCTCCTCTGCACTCTTTCCAGAGTCTACACATCCTTCCAGTAGTAAGGCGACCAGAACTGGATGCAGTATTCCGAATGAGGTCTAACCAATGTTTTATACAACTGCAACATTAAAGGCCAGCTCTTGTACTCTATACCCCTTCCTATAAAGGTGAACATACCATATATTTTCTTCACAACCTTCTCCACCTGCTCTGCCATCTTCAGAGACTTGTTCACCTGTACCCCCAGGCCTTTCTGCATTTCTATACTCTTAACAGGTCTATCCTTTATCATATACCTCCCCACTACATTCTTTCTCCCAAAATGCATTACCTCACATTTATCAGGATTGAATTCCATCTGCCATCTATCTGCCCAAGCTACCAGTCTATCTATGCCCCGCTGCATCGCCTGACAACGCTCCTCACTATCCACAAGTCCAGCCATCTTTGTATCATCTGAAAACTTGCTGATCACTCCACTTACTCCCTCTTCCAAGTCATTTATATATATTACAAATAAAAGAGGTCCCAGTACCGAGCCCTGCGGCACACCATTAGTGACCGACTTCCAGCTAGGAAAACACCCTTCCATCATTACTTTCTGTCTTCAATTACTAAGCCAGTTACTTATCCATCTAGCTACCTGTCCTTGTATCCTATGAGCCTTGACCTTCTCAACTAACCTTCCATGAGGGACTTTGTCAAACGCCTTATTGAAATCCACAATGGAATTTCCCAGAGGTTAATGTTAAGACCCCAGCTTTTCTCAATGTATTCAGGGATTATTACTCAGGAATGTTCCAGGAATGAGGAACTTCGGTTACATAGATAGATTGGAGAAGCTGGAGTTGTAGATAAAAACTTTGCAGGGCAATAGAGAAAAGGCAGATAATGCGATTAGCTGAGCTGTTCTTGCAGAGAGCTGGCGCTGTCATGATGAGCTGATGGTTTCCTTCAATCTGTCATGATACTGTGATCCTATATATGTTTCCTCTCCTTTTCCCTATTTTGGACTGTTGTTCTTCCTCCTCTTCCATTAAAATAAAGATTAGAAATCCTATGATTTTGATTAAGGTTAGCATGGAAATATTGCAGTGGCCTCACAAGAAAGAAGGGACTGGAAAGAAAGAACTTGCGTAGATATAGTGCTTTTCATACCTCAGATGATCTAAATGAGGTATGTTTTGAAATGCAATCACTTTCCTATTATAGAAAATTTGTCAAAGATAAGCTAGCTTGCTACAAGTAACAAACAATAAAAAAAGCTCCAAACTTTGTCTTCTAAGAAAATGATTATATTTAAATATTCTAAGCTAAAGGCTCACTTTCCACCTGTAACAATTAATGATGAAAACAACCATACCATGGCCAAGTTTCCATTGATGCATTGGCAGTACATACTGCAGGTTGCCTGATTGGTAAAGGCACCATTATCCCAGATGACCAGTGGCTGCTCTTCTCTTTAAGGGGAAGAGCTGATTGGTGACAATTTAACTCAGATCATCACGCCTTAGGACAGGGGCAAGGTTGAGAAAGCAGACCTTCATGAATAATCTCAGCTGGCACAACAATTGAACCCAAGCTGTTGGTAATGCTTTTTGTCACTAATCATTTGTCCAGCCAACTGAACTGAACCAACCCTGATAACAGATCAACATAGGTGCTATGGGGTAGAAAGTTGGTGTAATGGTTCCAGCTGCAATTTGCAAACATCAAAATATTAAAACACCATTCCAGCACTAATGAGACAGGGAGAATGACATGTAAAATTGGAGCCATTGTTGTGTTTTAAATTAAGAAAACTATAGCAATTCCTTCCTTTTCAATGCCTTACAATCTCCTTCTTGCCATGCAACCAATAGGACTTGCTGCTGTCCCATGCAATCTGTCCTCTCTCTTTGTCATATATTCTGCTCCCTTTCCTTGGTATCTATTTTTTTTTGGTCACTCCAATGGCTAATGTGCTAAACATGTTCTCCTCTTCTTCGCATGCTTCTTTCAATAATGGCCTGAATTTCTTACTCTGTATACTGGATATAAAAACTCTCCGTACATGAAGGCCAAGCTCCAATACACAAAAATGGTAATTTAGACAAGAACAAAGAAAAGTAGAGCACAGGAACAGGCCCTTTGGCCCACCAAGCCTGTGCTGATCACATTGTCCTATCTGGACCAAATTGTCTGTATCCCTCTACTGTGCCTGTTCATGTATCTATCCAGATAAGTTTTAAATGTTGCTAACGTATCTGCCCCAACCATCTCATCTGGTGGTGCATTCCAGGCCATCACCACCCTCTGTGTAAAAAAAAAATTCCCTTGCACATCTCCACAGAACCTTTCCCTCCTTTATCTTGAGCTTGTACCCACTTGTAATTGTCACTTCTGCCCTGGCAAAAAGCTTTCAACTGTGCACCTTATCCATACCCTTCATAATTTTGAAAGCATATCAGAGGAGAAAGCAGGGTGGGGCAAGGAGTTCACTTAATAAATCATAACTGTGAATGTAGTGCACACAAGCCCCAATAACATATAAAATCCATATGAAAAGTAAGCAGTTGACATATATAAGACAAAGCAATGGAGCCTAGTTGAAAGGTCTTTCAAAGGGAATTAGCAATGATGTAATGAGCCAAATGTTCCTGTGCCATAGAATTCAGAATGCAAGTGATACAAGTTATTTCAGTTTCTATGTTAGCCACCATTATTTACAACCTTAGTTAGATTGTAAGTTTATTGCTAATTTATGTGGTGTCTATTTATGGGTAAATCTGTAGTATGGATAACGTTGTTGCATAATCTAAACTTTTTAGTTGGATTCTTACAATATGCTTTTTATCCCATAAAGTTTAGTTAGACTTAATGTAGACCTCAAAAATTAAAAGTCACTGTTCTAAAGTTTAACAGAGATCTGATCAGCGCTGTGTGCTGAAAGCTCAAACTGGCAGCAGTACAGATCCTTTCCAAGGTAACCTGGCAAAGATTTCTCCAATATAGGATCAAAGTCCCCTCATAATGATTTAAATTGTCAAATCCTTTTAGGGCATGGGAATCTTTTTGTGCCCAGTTTAACATGATGTGGATGACTGGACTGGCAGAAGCTTGATCAAAACTCAGATTTTATCATAAAATACGTCAAAACTAGATGGAAAATTTTGTTGACATCCTCATGCAGTACCTTTTGCCAATATCATCGTCTACAACCATGGGTCAACTTCTACATGACACCAATAACAATACATTCTACATTTCTACAACTACAGCTGACAACTTGCAATGATATTAAGCATTTAAAATAAGAAAAGTCCCAAGCAACTTCACAAAGCTGTGAGAAACTAAGCACTGAAGCGCAAAGGGATGATTAGAATTGATACTCAAAGCTTTGGTGAATGGTGTAGAATTTGAAAATGTTTTAACTGAACAAATGGAATTGAGAAAGTCAGCGATTTAAAAAGAGAAATACAAGGTCTGTAATTTTGAGTTCTATACTGGAATCGATATCATAGAGGCTGGATGTGTTCAGAATGGTAGATCCAGTACTTCTGGCTAATTCCATTATACCTGCTCAATGCCACATGCTGGTAAGAAGACTATAGCCTAAGTTGCGATGCATATCTTGGAAGCTGTGACAGTGAACAGGTTGTAACATTAAAAACATCTCAAACTTGTACCACAAAGATCTAATGATAATAATGAGGAATGCATTCCAACATGATTAAAGGACCAGTTATCCAATTTCTGCTATCCTGAATTCCTGCTATCCTGGCAGCAGTCACAAAACCTCCAAGCTAAGTAAATTTATCATTCCTGTCTTCTTTGGGTTACACAAAGAACTGGTAGTTGGATGCTTGGAGAGAGGGAAAAGCTTTCTACACATAGCTTTTGACTCCCCTCTGCAATCTGACCACAAGGATGATGCGACTACAATGAGAGCAATGCTACCATCGGGAATGTCTTAGAGCAGAAAATTTGCACTCACAAGCAAGAGTTCCACTGCATGGAAGCCCTACAGTGCTGACTAGGGCATGTCTCCAAATCTATGGAGTCTTCCATGTCCTTCATAACCTCGTTATTTTCTCTTTCTAGAAGTGAGGAGGATGCTTGCCTAAAATCAATACATAACAATTTATTTATCTAACTAACACTGAACAAATTAACTAAGCTCTTAAGAAACCAGATAAATCCCTTCTAGCTATTAACTTTTCTGGAATAAAACAAGAGACGAATGGTATGCTTCTTCAATAAACATAATTCCCATTCATTAGCAAATAGAATTTAGTTACTCTCTAAATTACAACTAGGTTTTGTGTCTTCCAAAATACCCTGGGCTTTCTCTGTTGATTCTTGTGTTTGGAACTTCTTTCTTCTTTGGTACCTTTGCTCTCTAGACGGTGTTTTCTTTAGATGAATCTGAGAGCCAGCAATTCTCTCTCTCTGACAGATGTGAACTGTTATCTCTGGCAGATGGCAGTTGCTCTCTCTTTTTGTCTCACTTTCCCCTTCTTTTATACCTGTGGTGGTATAAACATATTTTTCACGGTAGGATCGGTCCGAGGTTGTCAAAACCATCAGATTTAAATTTAATAGATTCTTGGTATCTAAGTGTCTGATTCAAATTAATTGGCTAAATTCAAAAGCCTGTTATCATGGTAAAACTGCTGCTTGGCCTTTTGATACAAATGTTTCAGTCTAAGGCACCATAATACTTGCAATGATTTTAACTCTCTAAACACAGTAAAAGCACTACCTTTTAAAGGGACCATGCAATGCATGTTCCCTATCATTTTACAATTTTATAAACACCAATCTACAATTACACTACCCACCTTCTCAACACACTCAACTCCATAAATCATAGCCCCTCTCTTCCTTTCAACTTCTTTGAGTAAAGTCTCCAGTACTGCATTCAAGCACCTGACTGTCCCTCTTGATTATTGCTGCCTAGGAGTCCTCTCAGTGCTTGCTGTTTGGGAGCCCTCTCTCAGTTGTTGCTCAATTTGATTTGTTTCTCCTTATAATCATTTGTATTGCAGTCAGTTAACAGCTTCCTTTTAATCAGTGCAGCTCACCTTTAAAAGTGAGAGACTGCCTATAAGAGATGCAGGTTGCTAGGCCTCTGTTGAATACTAAGCAATGTCTGGTGTGCTCAACTGAGTGCTACAATAAATCATATTAGGATGCAGCGTAAAGCTTCCATGCTGCCTGTCTCAATGAGAGTGGGCTAATTGTGGATCTCAATCATGCAGCCTATCTTATCTATCTCAATTTTGACAGCTCCAAATGTCCTGACAAACATAAGATTTTTTGAAGGAGACAGTATCGGTATATTGTATTTTGTGATATCTTATTCCATTCCCAAATGATTAAGATTATTGTGTTTCATTTCTTTACTAGAGAAAATAATACATACCCCAATAGTTTCCAACTGTGGGGTGATAACTTCCAAAGGTGTCACAGAAACAACACATATATAGGAGGGGGTGGGGGGAGGGAGTGAGTGGTGCAGTGGTGGTGAGGGACTAGGAGGGGGGCTTGTTGAAAGACAGGCTGATTAGGTAGATTACTGGGTATATGGAGGGAGTGGAAGTCACAAGAGGGGGTCAATTATTCTGTGGGATGGTACTGTGGAAAAAGGTCTGATTATTGTGTGTTGATGAATGGCAAGAGGAAAGAGCTTGATTACCATGTGGGAGGCAGGGAGGAGGTGGGGTCTGATTTCTTTAAATATGCAGAAGGACAAGGATTGACCACTGTGTGGCGGGAGAGGGAGATGGACTGATTACAGTGTGAGGAGACCAGGTAGAAGGACTTCTGTCATCATGGAATATGGAAATTGGCTGAAACCTACTTGAATTATATAATAATATATTAAGTATTTCAACAGATTTTCACTTTATGAACATTAATGATTATATTCTACTACATGTTGATTTAGCATTGCTTTTATTTGCAGGTGTCAGGGATCATGTTAATTTTCAAATGTTAAAAAATGTCCCTTTGGAAAATTTGCTGGACATCCCCACCCCCCCTTCAAAATCATATTCTTCCTAAGATGTGGACTACCCAAAAATGAGCAGAGTAGAGATTAGATGGAGTTTGGCCAAGGCGCTACACAATTTTTAAGCAAAACTTCCATTCCTTTTTAACTCAGTTCCCCTAAAGATAAAGGCCCCATTAATCATTAGCTTTCAATGATTTATGTAATCCTTGCTCTCATCTGCACTACTTACTATCCTTTTTAACATAACATCATCTGAAAACCAGAATATGAAACTCCACATTCCTTCATCCAAATCATGAACATTTTTGATGAAAATTTGAAGTCCCTTAATATATACCTGAGGTGGGCCATCTGGATTTTCTTGACATGCAGAGGCTGGCAACACCTATGTACTGAAAATATGGAAACTAAAGCCTATCTTTTATGGTAACATCTACCTCAATTAAAATGCTCAGCATCACAACAGGAAATAATTTCACCTTAGCTAACAACACTTGTCAAACCCCCTGGGTACGTAATCTTTATCCATGCAATCAAACCCCAATGTTAAAATAGGGAGCTAATTAGTGCATGCAGTTCTTACTGCAGAAAGTGAATCCACATTTGAGGAGACCTGACTGATTTAAATGGCTATATCTCAATTGGGCAAATTTTTCTGGAGTGTGCCACCGGAATTCAGTCAGATGCACCATCTGACAGGCAGAGAGGAGCCGGATGTAGCAGAACCTCAGGGATATGTCAGAATAGGTTCTGGCTGTCAAATGAGGGTAATCGGGGGTGGGGCGGTGTGCTCAGGAGGTAATTTTGAGGGAGGCTTCTGAAGATGACCTGTTGAAGACTTTCTGGTCAAGATCTGTGGGACGGAATTCGGAATTAAGGAAGGCCTGTGTATTTCTTTTGAGGTCTGGAGAAGCACTGCATTTCCTGTCCACAAGGAAACTTAAAATTCAAGTTTTCCAACTTAACTGTACTCTACTTCTGACTCACAATCCAGCTTCTGGCAGGATTTGCTTGATGAAGAGGGCATCACTTCTCCCCCACCCATGCCGCTGATCAATATTGCACTCAGGTACCAACAGTGTTATCTGCAAGGTATCTGCATGCCTGCTCAAAGAATTAAGTAATACAAATAATCTCTTTTGTGAAACCTTATTGAATATTTTTTAGAAGCTGACATGGTAACGTTTGTAGCTATTCACTTATTTACCTTTTTAATGATTTCCTCAAGAAACTCAACTAGATTAGTTAGACATGACTTGCTGTTAACAAAGCTAAGCTGGCTCGCTTTGATTAACTGATGTATGTTCAAGTGCTGACACTTTATATTTATTGGCACTCCATACTTAATGGCAAATTCTGGGAACTTCCCAAATTTATGTTTAGTTGATAGGCTTATATGTTATTTGGTTCTGTATACCATCCTCCTGAAATAAATAATGTGAACAAATTATTGTTTAATAATATGTAACATTATTCAATTATAAAAATTATTCAATCCAAAACATTGTTTAGGAATAGGTGAGTTTTTATTGGGTGCTGTTATTTTGATCATCAATTTCAAATAGGTACCAGACATTATGGTAGCAGGGTCTTATGAAACCTAAAATATGGTCATTTTTGCAGTTTCCTGAATTTTCCCAGGCTCAAGTAAGCATCCCATATTTAGGTTACTGCGCTATGGCCAACAACAGAACAAGCAAATTTCTTGTAGTGATGATATAAGAACTGGATCGTAGAGGGATAATGGCTGATAGACTATGAATCTTTTGGGAGGAAGATATATTTCTTTTCATTCATGAAATGTGGGCAATCATTGATTGGGTCAGCATTTATTTCCCATTTCTAATTGACTTTAACTGAGTAGCTTGCTAGGCCATTTCAGAGGGCATTTAAGAGACAACCACATTGTGAATCTGGAGTCACATGTAGGCCAGACCATGTAAAGAATACACGTTTTCTTTCCTTAAGGATGTTAGTGAAGCAGATGGGTTTTTATGACAACCAGCAATAGTTTCAGGGTCATCATTAGATTTTTGATTACAGATTTATTCTACTGAATTCAAATTTCAACAATTGCCATTTGAACCTTGATCCTCAGAGCATTACCCTGGATTACCAGTCTAGTGACATTGCAACTAGACCATTGCATGTATGAGGGTGGCAAACCACCTATGTACTCTCTTTCTACACATATTGTTTATTGGAATTGAAAATGGGAGTTTCATGCAAACAACTGAAGAAGAAAGCTCAAGCCCATGGAACATAGAGAAATGAGTAGAGGATCTGTTTTTAGGAGATCATCACTATTAACAGAAATAAAGACTGGCACTCTCCTTTCATAGAAGGCCAATATTGGTTTGGATGGTAATAGAAATAACGGGAAAATCTACCAAGGCCCACTGCTACATCCATATCCCAATCTTAATTTATCTCCTGCCAGGACCACTACCAGCTTCCCCTTCCTCACTTGTTACATGCAAACACTAGCCATGAAACAGGCTTTCGGTTCCTAATCTATTTCCCTCCCACCCATCCCTATAGTGCATCTTCCAAAGATCAGCTGGAGAAGTTTGGTCGTAAATTCCAAGACCCCAAGTTGAAGAAGGAAGGTTGAGAAATAGCATTCTCTTTCTTGATGCCTGCAAAAATTAGAGCTGAATTATTTTCCGTTCTTTTTTGTTGCTTTAGATCGTCTCCTGCTGCTTTGATTATTGGAGTACTGGTTTGTATTTCAGCACCATCAGGATGTTCTTGACTTGCAGAGGCTGGTTCCTTTTGTGTAATGCGAGATTAGAGCCTGTCCTTTATGGTAAGTGACATCGATAAAGTAGGATAAGTAGGTCACAACAGGACGGAAAAAGTTTCACCTCAATTTTTTGAGCTCAATTAAGGAAATCCAACCTAAATAATATCCTGCATTCTAATACAAGGGTAGACTGATGTGAAGGTACTTCCAACAATTGTGGGACTTAAATAATTTGAAAAAAAAACACCCTAAAGAGATTGTTTGGAATTTCTTTTCACAGACACGCTGCATTAAATTTTGCTTCAAAGCACTGGCTGTAATTTTTTTTTGGTTTTGTTTCAAAAAAGTGTTCTAATTATTTTCTGATAAATGTGTGCCAAGTACATTTAATATTTTAATTGAGTTGTTATGTGTGCTTAGAAATCAGTAACAACATTTTCATATTGGAAATTGAAAACAGAAATTGTGTAATTATCATTTGAAATAGTTATAAGATGAGAAATGAAACAGAACCAGAGATAAGTTCAACTTTACTTGTTTAGTTTCAATGTTAAAACATTAAAATGTAAGAAAATGTCATGAATGCGAATAGGGATTAAATAGAGAGTGTGGATGGTGCTGATTATATCTGGATAGTAATGTAGAGCCCGTAACCATCTCCCTAACCCCACATAGTGCAAGAAAGTGAGAGTTTTGAGATTCTGTTTAATTCACATTGATTGTAAATGAAAATCCCAAGTTTGAATGGTACAAGAATAGTCAGCAGTAACAGAATTCTACAGTTTAAGATAAGCAACAGGATGGTAATTTTCTTGGTAACCTTCTCTTTTAACTGTTTAAACTAACTTAGTTTCTTACATGCTTATGGACATATTCAAGGGTGATCTCATGAAAAAATTCTAAGTCCAGAATGAGCCCAAAAATGGGAGTTTTGAATCTGGTTTTTGGTGAGTCCAAATATGATACCTTATGCACTTAGAGCAGAAAAATACTCAAAATTTGCTTCTTGCCACTAAGCAAAAGTGATGCTTAAATCATCCAAAAGCTGACTGACAACAGCAGTTGTGCATGCGCAGGTGTCTTTGTTCTGATCAGTAGAGAGACCTGTCATGGCCTCTGCTACTTTTACCAAGCTTCTATAGCCTAAAGCAGTCACACTCCGCAACAAATGCAGAGGCCCGTGGTCGATCATGAGCCCCCCTCCCCTCTGTCCGGAAAGATTGAACTCAGTGCTTGAAAAGATTGACTCCCACGAATTCCCACCCTCCCCCCGACCCATGGCCTGGACTCATCCTCCCCTCCCTCTGCCAATCTGAAATGCATACTATCAGCAAGCCCCACTACAACCGATTGGCCCATCCTGGTCTGCCCCTGCCCAGGCCCCACTCCCTCAGACCCTGTCCCCTTGTTGGTGCATGGTGCCTGGTGGGCACTTCCTGGTTCAAGGTGAGCGGCGTTGGAGTGCCAAGCTGGCAGTGCCCAAGGGGTACCTCCCCTTGTCCTTAAGGACATCTAGTTCTACCAATGAGGCTGTCACACCTGATACTCTTTGGTAGGCACCAGCTGTGGCCATAGAGGCAAGTGATCCCAGATGATTCAGTCCCGAGGTCACTAATTACCAGAAATTACATTTAAATTTAATTTAAATAATTTATTCAGCCTCGCACCAGAAATAGGTGTGACACTGATCGTGCCGGATATTCGGTGCCGGAAAGATCGCGAGAGGAAAGAAATCAGATGCAAACCTGATTTCTCGGGTCTCTCACAATTTTACCAGCTCACCCTGCCCATTGGCTGGTGGGGCGCAATGATAAAATTGCCTGCTCAATGTTTATTCTGGGTTCAGTACTATAGCCTACTCCCGTGCTATAATGGGATACAAAATATAGTAATTTTGTAATTTTGAATAATGTATCTGATCTCTGAGACTGAAAGGTTTTCTTTGGATTGTCTCAAAAACCATGCAAATTCACATTCAACAGATCTTACTGTGATTCCTTTTGGCATATAGGCTGCATTTTGTGTTCAAACTTTCTTTCAGAGTTGGCTGTTTCTTTCATTGTCTTCAAAATTTCTTCAGTCCTGTCATGTGTTTATACACTGAGCAATACTAGGAAGAGGCACTGGTGCAGATGGCACACACCTCTGGAAACTACAAGGGCTTGGAACCAACATGATGCACTTCAACCCACCCCTGCAATCATAAAATGCTGTGGAGAAGACTAATGAGGGTGGAAGTCCCACCCTTATTCCCAATAGCATCAGGAAACTATCAAAGACCACTGCTAGGACCGTTGGAGAAGAAAGAACCCCAAAGATTGGGTCCCAGAGCAGGTAAATCCAGGTTCTTGGAACAGGAGGATGTGGCTAGTTAGGGAGAGGGAATTGTTAAGGAGGGCTTAGCTTTAAAGTGGGAATAGGTAGAACAGAAGCAGGGGTTCCACCTCAGGGAGTTGCTCCACAAATGACATAAGGTAGATTCTGAATCCTGCATGCCCCCCACCTCATTCTTTAACAATTTGAGATTAAAAAAAAGGCTTCCCACTACTGTCCTGCTGTATCCCAAATTATTAGGATTGATTGGCTTGACAACAATCGTGGCCTTTCACATTTTAGGTGCTTTGAGATGAGGAACCACCACAATACAATGAAAGATTGAGATTCATTTCAAATTTGTTGTACGCCATTGAGATTTGATACCTCTACGTCCATGACAAGGCAAGAAGACTAATTGGTTGATATCATAGTCCTGGTTGTTTCCAGTTCATCTTAATGAAAGGGCGTGAGTTTCACAGGTGACTGGAATTGTTCATATTTTAATTCAAAATTTTCTTGAATTTCAGGGCATGCCTGCAACCAATATTGCCAAAGTCACATGACATGTTGTTAGCCATCTTAAAAATTGTTATAAAATTAGAAAATCTGGAAAAACTCAATAGCTCTGGAGGTATCTTTGATTTGATTTAAATTTTTATTGTCACACGTAATGGTATACAGTGAAAAGTATTGTTTCTTGCACTATACAGATAAAGCATATGGTTCATAGAGAAGGAAAAGAGAGGATGCAGAGTATCATGTTACAGTCATAACCAGGAGATAGAGAAAGGTCAACTTAATATAAGGCAGTTCATTTAAAAGTCTGGCAGCAGGAAAGAAGCTGTTCTTGAGTCGATTGGTACATGACCTGAGACTTTTTCAACTTTTTTCTGACAGAAGAAGGCGGAATAAAGTATGTATGGGTAAGTGAGGTCCTTAATTATGCTGGCTGCTTTTCTAAGGCAGCGGGAAAGTGTAGATGGAGTCAATAGATAGGAGGCAGAAACAGGGTTAATGTTTTGAGTCAATATGACCCTTTTTCAAAGCCTTGTTATTCAATTGAAGTCAATTTTATTTTTGTGCTTCTTTTATAAGACACATATTACAGGTGAAAAATAAGACACATATTACAGGTGAAATTCAACTTAGACAGGGGTGTAGATTGGACTGTAGCAGATTGGCTAGCTTTAATATCCCCACATAGTGTTAGTCTTTTCACTGATTTCAATGAAAAGGAAATTCATGAGCAGTGTATAATGGGCTGTATAATAATAATCCATTGATGCTTAATTTGTGATCCCTGTTATATTATGGTGTCACTGTTGAGCACCATGTTGTGTTACACCATGTTTGGTGTTTCATTGTAAGATCTTGAGATGTTTGAACATGAACAATTTGTTATTTAACTATTTTCAGATCTTACAAGATCTTTTCTTGACTTACATGGTACTGACTCCATGCAAGCTGCTTCTAGAGTGTTTTCTCTGAGTCTGTTACTGTGTGATTTGATTTACCATATTCTGGGTGGTGCTATTCTCCAGTCCCATGTTAATCCTTATTCTGTCAATCATCTTTGCGATGTAGAGATGCCGGCGTTGGACTGGGGTAAACACAGTGAGAAGTCTGACAACACCAGGTTTAAATCAAACTGATTTATTTGATAGTAAACTCACAAGCTTTCGACCCTATGGTCTTCGTCAGATGAATGAGATGCTCTGGTCTCCAATAGCACACATAACAGCACAGACTGTTTACAGATTACTGATTAGAATGCAAATCTTTACAGCTAACCTGCTATTCAAGTCTTAAAGTAGTTAACAATGTGAGTAGAAGGAGTAAACATTCTTCAAGGGGGCCTTCATGACACGCAACAGCACAGAGCTGCTGAGCAGAGACTGATAGCCAAGTTCCGCACACATGAGAACGATCTTAATAGGGATCTTGGCTTCATGTCACACTATCTGTAACCCCCATGACTTGCCTGGGTTAGTAAAAAACCTCACTTACTGTGCTGTCTGGAGACAATACACTTCTCTTTAACCTGTGCTTAGTACTCCTTCCGCTCACATTGTTAGCCACTTAAAGACTTGAATAGCAGGTTAGGTGTAAAGATTCGCATTCTAATCAGTAATATATAAATAGTCTGTGCTGTTATGTGTGCTATTGGAGACCAGAACACCTCATTCACCTGACAAAGATCATAGGCTCGAAAGCTTGTGAGTTTACTATCAAATAAATCTGTTGGATTTAAACCTGGTGTTGTCAAACATCTTTGCCGCAGAATTGCATGCAGGCACATAATACAACATAACACAAACTTCCCAAATTTGAATTTTGCTCTCATCAAGCCAAGGAAATTGAAAAAACATTCAGACACTGAGTACTACCTCTCACAAGTGGTATGCCCTATGTTTAGTAACCTACCCAGCAAAATATTCCAGACATCTGTTACTTTGCATGAAGAAATTTCTTCAGATACAAAATCAATTTAAATCAAAACAGAATTGATTTGATTTTAATAAAATTAAAAGAAATTTAAATCAAAACAGAATATACTGACATCTTCTAATAGTCCTCCACATGATATGGTAAAGAGGTTAATAGTGATAGATCTGCTATTAGTTGTCAATTTAGACTTAATGATAGTTCTCTTTGAAGTTTAAACAATCTGTTCTGCTATTCTGTCAATTTGCTGCTTAGTGTAATCTTTATCCTATGTTGCCTAAGAGTAATGGACCATTTCAGAATCTCATCCTGAAGGAAAATTAACTTTTTCCAACTATTTATTCATGTACAACTCATTTTTTTACACTGCATATCGGTGTATAGTTTTGTTATTGCTGATAGCTCCAACAATTTTTGTTGAAGTAGCATTCAACACTTTTTCCAACTTTTCAGACAAAATTTTACATCCTGCCGTCCATGGGAATTGGAGTGGGTGAGGGACAGAAATTGGAAAGGCCTGTTGACCTCAGGACAGGATTTTATTGTTTTGGATAAGCAAGGCTCTAAAATCCTGTTTCCTGTGTTTCTCTTGGGGCATACGAAATTCTGGAAAGAGTCTTTTAAGGCATTGACTGCTGTCAGTGGAGTGGGGTGCAGGTTTGGGGAGTGGGAGGAGGGTGGGTTGGGAGGGGATGATGCCTACATGGTGTGGAGGAGGTGTGATCTGACCATTGAGTGTAGAATGGGAAATTGGCCCTCAGTGTTCAAAGATTAGAGATGTTCCCCTTGTCTACCTGGGGTCATGATTCTATGGGGTGAAAGAGGGAAGAGGGTGGGAACTGGATATGGAGAATTTACTTTGACCTTGCAATCATGGCGCCTTTTAAAAAGGGTACACCGATTTCTGTCGGTGCCCTTTGCTGACTGTTATGATGCCCCATCCCACAAGAATGACAGTGCAAAACATGGCCCTCAGTTTTTTTTGACGATGTATCAGAAGAGCTGGAGAGAAACCTGGCCATGTTTCTTGGAAACATGCCATTTTTCAGTCAGATCCTGACACTTTGCCATTTTTTGGGGGAAATTCTGCTCAGTTAAAATTTTGAATCCAATATGACTTTTCTTTGGAATTGATATATCAATGCTCATAGATTGTACTGTTCAACAAAGGAGCACTCCGAAAGCTAGTGACATTTGCTACCAAATAAACTTGTTAGGCTGTGAGACTTGTGTTGTGAGACTTCTTACTGTGTTTACCCAAGTCCACCGCTGGCGTCTCCACACCAGACAGGGATTATACCAGAGTCCTAATCCTCTTTTACTGAATCTGTAATGAAGAATGCTTAACCTTGAAAGGTGGAAACCACAATTATATAAGTATTGGACACAGCATTTCATAAATATTTAAATATCATTTTTGCATTTCTTGTCCTTCCTTAGAGTCTCAATGCATCAAACCAAAGCATGAATATAATTCAGGGCAAGTCAGGGCACAGTATTTCACTGGACTAGTAATTCAGAGACCCAGGGTAATGGTCTGGTGACTTGTATTCAATTCCTCAATTCAATTCAATTGAGGAAATTAAACTCAAATAAAAAAAACCAGCTAGAACTAAAAAGTTTAATGATGACTATGAAATATTGTCCACTGTCATAAAAATCCATCCAGTTCACCAATGTTCTTTAGCGAAGGAAACCTGCTGCCCTTACCTGGTCTGCCCTACATGTGGCTCCATACCCCACAGCAACGTGTTTGACTCTTTAATGGCCGACCATGCCACTCAATTATATACAAAGGAAACAAATGGTATGAAAGCAGACAAAACACAGCATCGACTGAGGCACCATAGAATCATAATGGCAAACCCAACCTTGTAGATCTGCATCGACCTCATTACTAACATCAGGACTTGTACCAAAATTGAGAGAGCTGTCTGAGGCTAGACAAGCAACAGCCTAATGTAGCCATACTCACTGAATCAAACCTCTTCAAAATTTAATGAGCAAGGCATTTAAATAACATGGCAAGTTGATAGTTCTTCAAACCTCATTCAACCTTTGAAGCATTACATCTGATCTTAAAAATCTAAGTCACACAACATGGGAAACAGACCAGCAGTAGAGAAAATGGGGTTCTCTCATCCATTTCTTGGGCCAGCTGAGTTTTGTGAATTTATGACACTCTTTGTAA
The DNA here is from genome assembly GCA_024679065.1 of Sphyrna mokarran. NCBI lineage: Eukaryota > Metazoa > Chordata > Chondrichthyes > Carcharhiniformes > Carcharhinidae > Sphyrna > Sphyrna mokarran. The sequence goes on along the minus strand of JAGIQG010000022.1, from coordinate 34,352,039 downwards.
TAGAAAGGTCATCAAAAAATTCACATTTGTAGGAGTGGGTGGAGCATAAGTTTGCCAGGGAGGCCAGATGTGTACTTGGTGCACCAGTGTAAAGTGACCTGATTTCTCAGATACTGGGAGATCTACTGTTTCCCCTTCCCCATCCATGGACATGGCCTTCATCCGATGGAAGGCCTCCTTCACCTTCCGCCCCCATCATCTCATGAACACACAGGCAGTCACAGCTGGAGATAGCACCAAGGAAGACTGCACCATGCATCAGTGGTATGTTGATGCAGAACTGGGCCATCTGCTGGATGCTATAGACGAGATAGGCAATAACATACCTTCTGAATGGGCGACGACTCAGAAGTTGGACTACAAATGTGACATAGGGTGCTATGACAGCACCATCAGTGTCCGCATCATGGCATGGAGGACTAATGATCAGTGCCAGAAGAAGATAAACAACTTGCTTCAGACAGAAAAGATGAGTGTCCATCCCTTCCTGACATCCGTCCCACTTATCGCACCTGCAATGTCGAGCTATTCCCTGACAGTTCACAGCCTTCCAGCATCCGATTCCCCAATATCTTCCTATAAAATCTCTGGCACCAGTAGTCCTAACCACAGACTGCTGAGGCACAACCCCAATAAACTCTACCCGATCATCCACTACACACTGTGCCCTTCCATCCATCAAGCTCTCAACAACACCCCCCCCCTCCCCCCACCCCTCTTTATGTCCCAGCAGGATTAGCAGGCCCATAATGTTGGGAACATGTCGTGGAGGTGGAGTCCTTGACCTGCATCTTATCATTGCCTCTGAGGACCATGCTATGGAGCTGGTGGGGGACAGCAAGAAAACAATGGTCAATGACAGACAAATTGGAGTTCACCATGGAAGTGAGCATCTGCAAAACGTTAGTCCAAATGGTTTATTCCAAGTAAGTGGCATGCTGCTCAGACACTTGTCCCTCTCTTGTACTGAACCTTGTGTCATTTGTTACAGAAAATTACCCTAATGCCCCCATCCTTCAGGATACGCCAGTTGACATCAATGCCAACACCTCAGAGCGAGGCCCGAGGAATGCTGGGAAGTGGGAGGTTTTCAAAAGTGTGTTAATCAGGGTTTGAGATAAGCACATTCCTTTTAAAGTGAAGGGCAAGGGCTGTAGAAGTAGGAAACCTTGGATAACTCGGGACATTGAGGCCATTGTCCAATATAAGAAGGAGGCACATGACATTTGTAGACAGCTGGGATCAAGAGGATTCTTGAAGAGTGTAGAAGTTGTTGGAGTAGAGTTAAGACTGAAATCAGGAGGGCAAAAAGGGAATATGAGATTGTTTTGCCAGATAAGGCAAAGGAGAATCCAAAGAGCTTCTACAAAAAAGCAAAAGAATAACTTGAGAGAGAATAGGGCCTCTTAAAGATCAACAAGGTCATCTATGTTCAGATCCACAAGATATGGTTGAGATCCTAAATGGATATTTCTCTTCGATGCTTACTGTTGAGCATATTAGGCAAGGATATTAGGGAATTTGGGAAATAAATAGTGATGTTTTGAGCAGTGTACATATTACAGAGAAGAAGGTGCTGGAAGTCTTAAAACGCGTCAAGATAGATAAATCACGGGACCTGATGAAATTTATCCCAGGACTTTGTGGGAGGCAAGAGAAAAAATTGCACATCCCAGGCCGAGATATTTGAATCATTGATAACTACAGGTGAGATGTCTAAAGATTAGAGGTGGCAAACGTTGTGCATTTGAAGAAGGGTTGCAGGAAAAAACATGAGAGCTACAGACTGGTGAGCCTAAATTCTGTAGTGGGTAAGTCATGAGGTATTCTGAGAGACAGGATATACAGGCATTTAGAGAACAAGGACTGATTAGGGATAGTCAACATGGCTTTGAGTAGAAAATCATACCTCATAAATTTGATTGCATTTTTTGAACGGGTGACCAAGAAGTTAGATGAGGGCAGTGTAATCAATATTATCTGTAAGGACTTTGTCAAGGCCTTTGATAAGATAATGCATGTTGGATTGTTGCACAAGGTTAAGTCTCAAGGAATCCAGGGTGAGGTAGCCAATTAGATACAATGATTGGATGACAGAATACAGAGTGTGGTTGGAGAGGATTGTTTTTCAAATTGGAGGCCTGTGATTAGTGGTGTGCCTCAGGGATCAGTGCTGGATCCACTATTATTTGTTATTTTATTAATGATTTGGATGAGAATTTAGAAGGCATGGTTAGTAAGTTTGCAGATGACACCAAGAATGCTGACATTGTGGACAGTGATGAAGGTTATCTAGGATTACAACTGGATCTTTATCAATTGGGCCAGTGGGCCGATGAATGACAGATGGAGTTTAATTTAGATAAATGTGAGGTGATCGATTTTGGTAGATCGAATCTAAGCAGAACTTAGTCAGTTAATAGTAGGGCATTGGGAGAGTTATAGAACAAAGAGATTCACGAGTACAGGTTCCTTGAAAGTGGAGTCACAGGTGGACAGAGTGGTGAAGCTTTGTTTCATTGGTCAAAACATTGAATTCAAGAGTTGGGATGTCTTATTGAAGTTGTACAAGACATTGGTAAGGCCACACTTTGAATGCTGTGTGCAATTCTATTCACCCTGTTATAGCAAAGATATTATTAAAAGAGAAACAGTGCAGAAAAGATTTACTAGGATGCTACTGGAACTTGATGGTTTGAGTTATAAAGGGAGGTAGGATAAACTGGGACTTCTTTCCCTGGAGCAAAGGAGGCTTAGGGATGATATTATAGAGATCTATAAATTAATAAGGGGCACAGATAAGATAGATAACATCTTTTCCCAGAAGTAGGGGAGTCTAAAACTAGACAGCATAGGTTTAAGGTTACAGAGGATGGTGAGTGTCTGAAATGAGCTGCCAGAGAAGTAGTAGAGGTGGGTCCAATTTTGTCTTTTAAAAACCATTTAGACAATTACATGGGTAGGATGGGTATCAAGAGATATCGGCCAAATGTGGGTGGCATAAATGCTTAGTGGTAAAAACTGGGTGGCATAGACAAGTTGGACCGAAAGGCTTATTTCTATGCTGTAAATCTCTATAGCCATATGACTTTATGACATGTATCCACCATACAATCCACCAGTGCAGATACCATCACCTTGGTGGGTCACATTAGTAGTGAGGTTTCTGGGTCACCTACTGATATGCACAACACCAATGTGGATGCACCTCGGATGGAGGCGGAAAGGCCGAGGTCTCGGGTACACAGAGATTTGCTCAAGGATTCAGTGGCCCCAAGCCAGATGCCAGGCCTTTGGGATCGGTCATACCAAGACTGCTGAAGATGCATCAACGGAACCAAGAAATGGAGCGGCTTTCAACAACACTGAAGCAACTGCAAGACTGTTTGGAAGACTTCTATTGCAGAAAATGGTGCCAGCTCAGCATGGTACCCAGCACTGCAAATGTGGCATCCACAGTGGAAAGCCTGGGTCAGGAAATGGTCCCCATGGATGACATAATGTAGGCCATTCTGGAAATCCAGCGGGATATGGCAGAGACACAGTGGGTCATTGCCAAAGGTGACCCTGGCATTCCATCTCACATTGGCCATGGTCACAGGTGTCAGAGGCATTCTAGAGACCCAGCTTGCCATGGCTGGGGCTGTGGCAGACATTGTGGGGATACAGCAAACCCTATCGTGGGCCTCAACAGTTTAGCCCAGTCTCACATGGCTAATGCTGAGAGGCTTCAAGCTTTGGTCTGATCGCAGAGTGCTGTGTGGAGGGGCTCCAAAGCTTGGTACAATCTGAGAGGGCCATTGCTGAGGTTTTGCACACCATGGGACAGAAACATCTAGGCCTCCAGGATTGGCAGAGTCAGGTGACGTTGAGGGTGAGATGCATTGATCCAAATAAGTGCTGGAGTGAGGCGACTCAGGGAATTTCACAGTAATTTCATTGCAGTGTTAATGTAAGCCTTACTTGTGACTAATAAATAAATAAAGTAAACTTCTGGCTAAAAGTGACAGCTACTCTGATATCCCAAGCACCCATTGGCAATGAGTCAACCCCACCATCCCCCATCCTTCCTCACTAATACCTGCACGCTTGTGCCCCCCATACATTGGTCCAAGTACCAGTGTGCAGTCAGAGAATAGGGAGAAATCAGACTTGTGTGTCATCAGGGCAGCATCATATTGTGCCACATAGCAAGTCGTTGTCACCTTCCAGCCTGAACAAAAAACCTGCCAGCACGGTCAACCCATGACCTTCACCTTAGTGTGATGCCATTCAGACCCATCAGAGTGTTGGGGTGTATGGGAGATGGGGGAGGGTAGGGGAATGGTAACGGCTTCTGGGATATGCAGGGAAGTAGCAACCACCAGGCTGCAAGACAGCTAGTGTGTGAACCTTGCTGTGATGAGGGCCTCCCTTGTTGCCCTGCCCTGTTGGATCCTCTTGAGCCTCCTCCTCCACATCCTGATGGTGCTGCTCACCATCTTCCTGCTCCTGCTTCTCCTCCTCCTCTTCCTCCAGGAAGTCTGCTGCTGTGCCAGGTTGTGGAGTGCACAGGGGACCACGATGAAGCATGAGATCCTCAGGAGGCTATACTGGAGGGCACTCCTAAAGCAATACAGGCAGTAAAACTGCATCTTCAGGAGCATCTCCATTCAACACTGTATCGGATAGCAGTGCCTTTCCCCATTGAAAGTTAACCTTCTTCCGGCAATGCTTCATCCATGAGATAGAATTATGTGGAAGTAATGAGGATACACAAACAAGCATTCCAGAAATCAAAAAGGATGGTTGGTTGAATATTGTGTGGGTCATTGATCTGTTACTGGATAAAGTTGAAATGGAATGGTTAATTTGTGGTATCTTTTATTTTAGGACAATGATGGTCTGTCACTGAAGAACTGTAAATTCAGAAAGTATTGAACAATGGATATTTACAGTTTCATTCATGAGAATTGGAATGTGACGCCGTGTTCATGGAGAACCTAGTTGGAAGATGGATATGCTCATTGCCTTCTTCCATCATTTTCTTCCTCTTTCCCTTCCTCCTGAGCTGCTTACTGATTTCATGGTGATAAGGACCGCGTCCTCATGCTGACCAAGTTGTGGAGGATATAACAGATGACAATGAACTGAGATACCTGCTCAGACAAGTATCAAAGGAATCTTCCAAAGTAGCCAGGAAAACCATTGCTTCAGATTTCTGCCAGTTTGCTCAATGAAATTCCCCACCACAACATGGCACAAGTTGCATGCATGTTGACCAATGTGGGGTTATGGAAGAATATTATCTGCCAGTGAGGTTATAAATAATATTGTGCAGCAATCTTGTGGTTTAGCGTGGTGATTTAAAAAATAATATCATATCGACAAGCGCAGGATGAATGGATCATGACTTCTCCCAGGTTAACAGACCTGGGAGACTTTTCCAAAATACTGTCCATGGTTTGTGTAATAATGCACTTTCAGACACTTTATTAATGAACAATAAAGGATTTATTTACAAGGGTCTTCAAGAGCAGCAGCATGTTTACTGCTAGTTCTGGAATGCCTCTGCTTAAGAGAACTCTTCCTCCTGGGGTGATTCCCCATTCTGAGTCCAAATTGGTTATCCAAGCGAGGTGACCCTTACTTTGCCATGTTGCCCTTAAAAATACAAATACTACAGTGAGTTTGCACAAAAACTGTGCCCCATTAAATGAGTGGTGACCTATGCAGTTGTAGTACATCTCCGCATTCAAATGGAGCTTCAACAAAATCATATGTGTATAAGTGAAAGCACCCTGCATCATGAGGAAGCATTGAAATTCTTCTCTTGCTTCTTTGCCTTCTCTTGAAGCAGAATGAAGCCCCCTCTGCTGATGTACAAAAATTATGACCTTTTTAATGCAGCAACGGGCAGTAAAGTGTTTGATGTCTGTTATTCTTTTGTTCTGATCTAGAAGTCACTGAGGAAAAATTTAGGGCTGCAGTAGCACTATCCTCATCCAGCTCTGAGGCTACAGATCTGGTTCCAAGAGACTTTAGGTACATAAAATCCTCCTCCTGCTAGCCTTCATTCTCCTCTGTCTGTGAACAGCTTGTCCTTTTATATTGCTTCTGCTCCATGTCCTGACTTTGTAGTTTAACAGGCTGCACCAGTAGCCCCCATGATTGGGAGCAATGGTGCCCATGGTGGTGGATTTCTTCTTCCTCCACCTGGGCTAACTTGTTTTGGCAAGGGATCCTCCTTCTTCTGTACATAGGGAAATCGATCTTCCACCTCACTTGAATAGCCTGGGGAGAATGTGAAGGGAGTTGTTACTGAACCATGGAGCACCCAGGCTTTCAAGTGGCAAGCAAATTTCTCCTTGAGTTTTCCTCTAAGGATGGAAATAGATTGATTGTTCAGACGTTGTTGAATGGATGAATGTTCACAACCTGATGAAGGATAGCTTATCATTGGCTGGTGAAGTGGTGACTGTTCTGTGAGAGTTCTATCCTTTATAGAACATACTTTCGTGACCTTGACTCTCAAATTGCAAGAGAACAAGTTGACTTGTGATGTTTAATGGGTTAGTTTATTTATATCACTACTACAGATTGAAAATGATTGCAGAAACTTTAATGATTACAGATTTAACAGGTTGAGAAAAAAAGGTAATTAAAAACATAACTTCTAAGCAATTTATTACTTCATTCACAGCAAATCAACTCTTACCTAACATTAGAATTCTCAAATATGTTACTTCTACTTTTGCAGGTAAATACCCCACCAATATCTAGTTCAAATATGCCACTAACTGTGGCCATACAATCAACAGAAGTGTCTGGCTCTTCTGGTTATAGATTGTTCTCCCAATGATCAGTCAAGCATGCTCTTTGAGAGGTTAGGGTCCTGGACCAAAACCCCAAGATATATTATGAAGCCGGATTAGACCCCAACAATTTCTCTAATCTGACATAAATGTGAAGAAAAGATGCTTCACTCCAGGAACAGTTTTATTGACCAATTAGTGATCTTTTATCAAAACAAACTGTATTTATAACACAGTTTTAGTATAGTCTAACAACATGAAACAGTTTAACTCTTAACAGTTGACCAATCTTTAAACATGAATCGCAACAACTCTAACGTCTATCATTATTTTGGTTCCAAATAAGCAAAATGCTTCTTACGGACTTAGTATCATAGGATCCTTACAGTGCAGAAACAGGCCATTCAGCCATTTGAGTCTACACTGACCACAATCCCATCCAGACCTTATTCCTGCAATGCTTCATACTTAAAAATCCTTTTAAATATGGGGAGCAATTACAAGTATGCTTGCTATAATGAATGTACCCTGTTTTCAGATATACAACTTTCAGAAGTCTGAAAGACTCTTCAAGCAGAAAAGCCAAATGCCAACTCATTTCTGCAAAAACTTTTTCTCTTTCTCACATAAACCGTAACATCACATGACCATGTCAATCATTTTACTCTGAATCCCAAGGGAACTTAAGAAAATACAAATCCATTAACTCTACTTAACATACTTAATAGTTCAGTGGCTGACAGAAAAATGAATGTTTACAGATTGATGGAGGGATAACTGTTCACAGGCTGAAGAAGGGATTAACTGGTCACAGACTGATCAAGGGACAACTCTTCACAGGCAGGTGCAACATACAGGCATACAAATAATCCTTGAGTCTGCTCTGCCACTTAATAAAAACATAACTGATCTGATAGTAACCTCAAATCTGTATCCCTGATAATCTATCAGTCCCTTGGTTACATTGTACAATCATCAGTGAACATCCTCACACATCACTTTATGATGGAAGCAAAGTCATTGGTGAAGCAGCAAAAGATAGTTAAATCTAGTGCAGGGCTCTTCGGACGACAAGGGAAGTATGAAACATCATTAAAGCAAAAAAGTGTATGTATGATACAGGTTAGGTGAATTTTTCAGAAGCATTCAATGTGGCTCAATGGGCTGATAATCAGCTCAGAAATCCTTCCACCACTTCCTCATTATTCCTCAAAGAGTAACAAAAAGCAGTATGGATGTGAAGATATATGAGAAAAAAGGGGTGAATTCTTCAAGCAAGGATACATTAAGCTGAAAGAGGAACTGAAGAGAAAACTAAGATTGCCAAAGAGAAAAAATGAGAATTGAATGGTAGTTATCATAAAAGGGAACTTAAAAATCTTCACTGATATACAAACAGTGGCCTGAATCTTCTGATTGGTGAAAATACTATACACATTATCACTTCCCACACAGAATTTCTTCACTAGATGCTAATGTCCATTTCTTCCAGCATCTTCCAATCCTGGCTGAAGGATAAACAGGCAGTGCATTGTCTTCCAAGTAAGCCCTGCAGATTATAGTTCAGTCAGGGAAGAGAAGACATGTCCCCTTTTTACAGCATGAACTGTTGTATTCTGGTAAGAATTTAAAAGTCCAATTTTTGGATATGGATTCATGAGTGAATGTGTGAGTACATTGATAGGTGGGCAAGGTCAATGAATGAGCAATTGGATAATGGCATGGATAGACTGATGTGAGTGACTGAGTGGATATCCAAAAAGAGAAGTGGTTAGGTGGTAGCAGGCTAATTGGGTTAGATAGAGAATAGTAGGGTCTAGTTGGAGGGCTAGTTGGATGGTTGGTGCTGTTGTCGGGTTAGTCCAGGGTATAGTCAAGTTTTGTTTAGGGTAGTTGGGTTATGGGTCATCAAAGGAGGCAGTCTGGTAGTCAAGGGTTAATTGTATGGGGTCAGAGTTACTGGGTCTGATACAGGATTCTATTTGAGTGTTTGGGATGTTGTTGGCTTGTGTGTGGAGTAGTTGGGCTGTTAGGAAAATAAGCAGGTCATGTTATGGAGAGTATCCGGGAAATTGGTGGTTGGGGTGAGATTGGGTGCTTGGAGTTAGATCAGATTGGAGATAGTTGGATGATCATGTGGTAGACATGTCTGGTAGGGATGTACTTTGGTGAATGGGAGTAGTGGGTCATGATGGAGTTCATTCTAGTTGTGGATAGCTGAGTTGTCAGGGAAGATGGTTGTGTCATCAAAGGGTAGTCAGGTATAGTTGGGTTGGATTGAAGGGGATATTGAGTCACGGTTTAGCCAGGTGTTCAAGTGGGTAGCCCAGTAGCTGAAGGAACTTGATTGGAGTTGACGTTACCCAACTGTTAGACCTGGTTTTAAAATATCTTTTAGTTCCTGGGTAACAATTAAAATAAGTCATTTGTACAAGTCTCCAACTCTGGTTCAAAACTAGCTCAGAGACATTTGTGTTGGGTCCCAGCCAGTAATGAATTTCCCATCAGAAGCTTACATTTCTTGAGCAGTTCTCACAAGTGTCCATGCATCAAGACTTCTACAGGATTCTAGTATGCATTAACTGTCATACATCTGGCCTCCAATGATCCAGCAATTGGAAGAGTTGGGCTAGCAGGTGGGTAGTAAGAGGTGGGGTGGGGCCTATTGGGGACAATGAAGGTGGTATACCCAGAGAAGCAGAGGAAGACAAGAATACTAAATGAGAACTTTGTATCAGTATTTATTGAGGAAGGGAATGCTGACAAAATACCAGAAGAAGTGGAAATTGTAGAGGTAATGTATGAGGTGAAAATTGATAGACTGGATGTAGTGGAGATGCCGGCTTTGCTTATATGGATTAGTAGCTTGGTCTGGATGGCTTGAATTTGAGATTGCTAAAAGAAATTGGAATAAAAATAATGGAAGGTCTTTCCAAATCTTCCAATTTTTCTTAGAATTGGGGGACATGCCAGAGAACTGGAGAATGACTAATGGGACACCCTTTTACAAGAAAAATTATAGGGACATTCCCAGTAACTTTATTTCAGTGCTGGCTAAAGATTTAGTAACAGTAGGTAGACAAAAAAAAACAATAGGTACTTGAGAGGTTTGAATTAATTATGGAGAGGCAATATGGATTTGTAAAAGGTGAGGGCATCATGCTTAATTAATCTCATTAATCTTTTTGATGAAGTAACAGAAAAGGTTGATGAAGGGAAAGCAATGGATATTGTCTTTATTGATTTTTAAGAAAGCTTTCAATAACATATTACACAAAAAGTAGTGACCAAAATTGAGGATAATGGAATAGGGTCAGCTTGCAACTGTATAAAATAAAAGCTTATGGGCAGAAGACAGTGAGTCTTGGAAAATGGTTGTTTTTTTTCAGACTGTAAGTTGGAGTGTTCCTTGAGGTTCAGTGCTGCAGCCACTGTTTTTACTATATAGATATGTAAATATATTTTGTAAGTTTGATATTGAAATGGAGTAAAATTTCATAATTTGTCAATGATACTGAACTTGGAGATGGAGCAGACAGTGGAATGAGACCTATCAACCACAACAGAATATAGACAGATGAGCAGAATTCATAGACAGGTTGCAAATGGAATTTATAACAGAAAAATGTGAGAGAGTGCATTTTGACTCAATTACGGTTTTAAAGACTGTATAGGGGAAGATGGAATTGGAATTTCATGTGCTTAGGTCTTTGAATGTGCCAAAATCTATTGAAATTAATAGCATATGTTATTGTGGAAGGAGTGGGCATCAAGAATCAACTATGCTCAAAACTACTCAACTGTCTTCCATAGGGATTCCTCCTCATTCAGCTTCCGTGCTTGAAAGCAGTATTGATGACTATGGACTTCCATTGGATTGGTCCATGATTGTGCTTCATAAAATACTACAGTGGGTTCTGACTTTTTATGTAGACTGACTAAGAAATTCTTTTGCTCTTACTGTCTGTCATTAGACATATTGGAAAGAATTATAGGTTGATACTCATCCTGTTTGGCCAAGTTCTGAACATACTTTCCATGGTCATCAAGTTTTGAAATAGGACTTGTATCCGGGACTTCTGGCCCAGAGATAGAGATGCTTCCAGTATTCTTCAAGACTCCATAAGGTCTACTACAGGTGAAATACATGAAGACTTTATTTAAAGCGACAATGTGCCATCACCTCTCAACATTATGGAATGTATGCTATTAAATGGTGCAAAGTATCAATGTTGCCTTTTGAAGGAAATTCTGCACATCATCAATGCCATGAAAACTAGGAAGGAATATCAGCATTGAAAAATTTCAATCCAAACAACTAGAAGATACTTAAAAATCATGGAGACAATTACATGCAACTATAGTTAATGGCAAAATGATGACAGAAAGTTAATAGAAACAGAAATGTTCATCATAGTTCGTGACATCTTTATTTGCTTTCTCGATATCTTGCAACTTCTTAACATCCTCTCCATATCTCTATAAGTCATTATATCAAAACAGGTGCAACTAAATACATTGTACCATGTTTCACCCATAGAGTGACCTCTTTAATAGTTAGGCACAGCTGGGTGTTGTCAGCATATATATGGACACTGATTGGTGAAATCGCTTGAAAGCAATGTGCAGCATGCAGATGAAAATGATCAGGGAGTCAAGTGTACATCCTTGGGGACTCTAAGGTAATGGTGAGGGCATAGTGAATAGTAGAATCATTGTTTTATTACTGTATTAATAATTCAGAAGTTTCAACATAAGTTGGACATTACAGGATAGCATGGCTCTGGCATTTCAGGTCCCTCATAATCCCCTCCCCCCTTGGCTAAGAAGTCGATGGTGAGCTCTCTTCAATTCTGATGAGAGTCCCACATCAATTTGACAGTAGAGACAGTGTTCATTCTTTTAAAGCAAGTCATCCCTTTCTTGGGATGACGGGAGTTGTGGTCACTGCTAGGATTACAGCCAGCTCCATAGTAGAGAGTCTGGACCTAGTGGTAAGTCCAGGTAAGTCCTGCCCAAAGCGGGACAAATCAGCCAATTACTGTCTAAATAGTCTACATCCAATCAAAGCAAAATGGAGAAAAGTATCATTAACAGCACAACAAAGATTAAGGTAGCAATTCTCCCCGCTTGCTGTGCTGCTCGAATAGCACAGTGGGCAGGGAAACATCACAGGAGGTCTGTAGCGGGATTCGCAGCCAGCATTCAGCCGATTGTAAGACCCCAGGACCTTCCTCTTGGCATAATCAGCCTCGCACCATAAACCAGTGCAAGGCTGATTACTTAATGGAAATGCAAATTTCCATATAAGAAGCCAGCCCGGACCGTATTCTTGGGGCTCACTAATGTTGGGAGAGGTTCCCACCAGCAAGGATTAAAGCCGGTCTCTATCAACAGGAACCAGACATGATTGTTTCTTCAGAAGGAAATCTTCAAATACAGACAATACAAATATAACAAACATACTCAAACTCATAATTTAAAGAAAGGGTTTTAATCAAGAAACTTCATTACTCCAAACTTGGGGTCTTGCCCTGGGCCAATATAAGCTCCCCACAATTGCCAAGAAGTTCTTATTTATAATGACATGAACATCACATCATTCCATAATTGGTTTCATGGTTTACTGAGTCAGCTGACTCTTGTTACCATTGGTCACATTATATCCGATACAAAGTTGTCACCGGTTACAATCTAACAATGATCATCCCGCTGGTGGAGACAAAGGCCACTGAGAATCCCCAAGAGGTTGGGGATGGGGTTGCCAATTGAGCAGTGCCAGCCTGGCACCCTAACGATAATGATGTCGAGATGCTAGCGATGGATTGGGGTTAGCCCAGTCAGAAGTCTCACAACATCAGGTTAATGTCCAATAGCTTTATTTGGTAGCACAAGCTACAAGCTTTCAGAGTGCTGCTCCATCAGGTGAGTGGTAATTTTGCTCACAAACAGAGGATATAAAGACACAAAACTCAATTTACAAAATAATGTTTGGAATTGAGTCATTACAGATAATCAAATCTTAAAGGTAAAGATAATGTGAGTGGAGAGAAGGTTAAGCACAAGTTAAAGGGATGTGTATGGTTTCCAGCCAGGATAGTTAGTGAGATTTCGCAAGCCCAGGCAAGTCATGGGTTTACAATAGTGTGATATGAACCAAAGATTCCTGTTGAGGCTGTCCTCATGCTTGCAGAACTTGGCTATCAGTGTCTGCTCAGCAATTTTAAGTTGTCTGTGTTGTGAAGGCCACCTAGGAGAACGCTTACCCAAAGATCAGAGGCTGAATGCCTGTGACTGCTGAAGTATTCCCCAACAGGAAGAGAACATTCCTGACTAGTGATTGTCCAGTGGTGTTCATTCATCTGTTGTCGTAGCATCTTCATGATCTTCTCAATGTACCATGCCTTGGGACATTCTTGTCTGCAGAGTATCAGGTAGACAATGGTGGCCAAGTTGTAAGACTATGTACCATGTACCTGATGGATAATGTTTTCACGTGAGATTAGTTGGGTAGTTAGGGCTAATCAGTTCAGATTGCAGCTGATGGGAAAGGAAGCACTCAAGGAGTCAAGAGAAGAGTCAAGGGAGATAATCTGGAGGGAAGTCAGGTATGCAGTTGTTTTGTTACCCATGAGTTTGACTGATATTTTTCAGTCTAACAAGTCCTGGGTAACCATCCAGATAAATAACTTGGAATTGTTCAACTCGAACTCAGAATCAGAGAATTTTTTTGAAAGGTCTCAGAGAGCAGGCTAGGACATCAGATGTTCAAACTTCCTGGGCAATTTCCACAGAGTCAGTGCATTGGTACCGCTGATGTGTCCCAAAGCACATCTTGAGGACTACATCTGGTCACTGACAATCCAGAGACCAGAAAATCTGGGTCAATATATAGAAAACAGGATATGGGCCACACATAGTATGTTCTTTGACCTCAAATCACTAGTCATTGAACAGAAGTGTCAGACCATAGACTTTGTGCAAAAGAAATGTAATACTCACTGTCTGGGAATCTACATTAGTGTGTGATTTGAAGTTGAAGCTTGGGACAATTATTTAAATGTATTCAAATAAACTTAATACAGGTGTTGTAAAGATTGCCAAATTTTGACAGATGTAGCTTAAACTTGTTTCCTTTGCAGTTCCAAAGTTTCTGCTGGGACCAGATTATGAGTAGAGTCCTGTTTTCCATCAAGATCACCTGTTCTAGAGAGCAAACTGGCAAACATTTGGTTTGGCACCTGTTTATTCTAGCAGCCTTTTCCCAGTACCTTATTTCTTTTGGCATTCAAATGGAAGCTCTCTGTTCCTGTCCAACATTAATGACTCTGACTCACAGTGGCAGAAATATGGGGAAATTCTATGTTTTCACATTAAATCCTTCATTCCTGGGCAGTGAGGGTATGTCTGTTATGAACAGCATGTAACCCTTGTGACTTGAGCAAGCACTTTGCTGGAGATTTGAAATGACAGCGCGCAGATGTGACACTCGGCCTCCTTGAACTCTTGGGAGATAAGTTGATTTTAGGAAGAGAATGTGAGAGCCAAGGTCTACTGCAAGGAAGTCTGGGAAGTACTGGCTCTCCATGATATGGGAATCATGGTCTGAAACCCACCATGTGGCTATTGTGCTCTGTCTTTCCAATGGAAGCTTGTAAGTGGTGCTGACACTCAAAACCTGCACACAAGACTCATTAAGCACTCAGAATGTATTTAAATGAGGACATCCGGATAACATTATCAGCCACAATGTGATTCTATACATTTGGAAGATTGCGGCTACCAGTTTAACTGGGGTGTTAATCTCACCTTTATATTTTAACACTAATTAATTAAAATACTGCTCACTTACAGTTTGTCTCAGCAAAATTTCTTAGTAAGATTTTATGAGAACCTCTACAAAGAAGACAGTTTCCATAGCAACATAGAGACCCCTGTGAAACACTAAAATCTGCATCCTTCCACATAGCATATCTGAGAACATGTGCCCATGATTTGCATTTACCCTTTTATTGTAGTATCATTCATTCATCATCACTTTTTTCTAAAAGCAGGAAACATGCATTGATTGATCAGTGCATATCAGTATTAGGTCAGCGAATAGTCAGAAGTAATGAGGTAAAGTAATTAACTAAGCATCTAATACTTATTTACGTACAATACTTATATACGATATTCTACTTTGTCAAAAGACTATGGAAATTTGGTATGTCTGCTACAATTCTCACCAATTTCTACAGATGCATCATAGAAAGCATTCTTTCAGGTTGTATCACAACTTGGTATGGCTCCTGCTCTGCCCAAGACCGCAAAAAACTCCAAAAGGTCGTGAATGTAGCTCAATCCATCGCGCAAACCAGCCTCCCATCCATTGACTCTGTCTACACTTCCTGCTGCCTCAGCAAAGTAGCCAGCATAATTAAGGACACCACACACCTTGAACATTCTCTCTTCTACCTTTTTCTTTCGGGAAAAAGATACAAATGTTTGAAGTCACGAACCAACCGACTCAAGAACTGCTTCTTCCCTGCTGCTGTCAGACTTTTGAATGGACTTACTTTGCATTAAGTTGATCTTTCTTTACACCCTAGCTATGACTATAACACTACATTCTGCATTCTCTCATTTCCTTTTCTATGAACGGTATGGTTAGTCTGTATAGCACACAAGAAACAATATTTTTCACTGTGACAATAATAAACCAGATCAAATCAAAAAAAAAAAATCCTGCAGGTGATCAGGGGGTTTGTCCTCGCACTGTCTGCCCCTGCACTGCGGCTATATTCATGGCCAGATGTTCCTGGAGAGGGAGCATGCGGTGTCCGAGGGCACTGTTGAGGCCTTCCGTATCCATTGGGCACCGCAGGGGCTGTGGTGTATTATTGACCCATTTAATCACATTTTAGTTTGATGTTTTAAATCTCCTTTCTATTTTGTCTTTTGTTTTGGGCTGTTCCCTTCTTTTTGGGGCTGCCCTTTTAATTTATCCCTCAATTAATTTGATCTTGTTCAATTGTCAATTCAAAGTGATCGGCGACCATTCAGCAGACTCAGTTCTGGATCTGTCTTATAAAAGGCTCAGGTAATGCATTCCAGCTGGGGGGCCACTGCCTGTTACCAAAGGAACGCATATGCAACATGTTCATGGCAAGATCAATCGGTGATTCCCAATGGCCCGCGTGGAGGTTATCACAAGGCATTATGTTTATTTATTATGTTCCAATCTAATGGAGCTTCTCCTGAATCTAGGGAATCTAGGAAAATTGAAAGCAATGCATCAACTATCTTATTAGCCACTTATTAGCCATTTAGCGTGAAACTCAATTGGACCTGAGGATTTGTCAGCCTGCAGGGCCAATGATTTGTTCAATACTACTTCCCTGATGATTGTTATTTTCCTGAGATACTCCTTTTCTTTCATTTCTGGATTAACAGCTATTTCTGGAATGTTACTTGTGTCTTCCAGCAGTGAATCCCAACTGCTGTGTTGTGGCACACAGGTTTGCCCGAAGAAGTGAGTGCACAGCAGCCAAGGCTGTGGGTAGACTCCAAACACTGATTTTATTTCAATTTCAGGATGAATATTGTACAGTATTGGTCAAGTTTCAGTAAGATCAGTATCTAGTAAGATCATGGTTGATCCTATTGTAACCTCAATTCCGCATTCTCATCTTTCATCTCCTTGATTTTCAAGAATCTATCTAGCTCTGCCTTAAAAAATGAAGAATCTGTTTCCACAGCCTTTTGAGGAAGAGATTTCCAAAAATGCACAATCCTCAGAGAAAAATCTTCTCTATCTTAAATGAATGACCCTTACTTTTAAACAATGATCCCCAGTTTTAGATTCAAGATGAAATCTCCTCTCCATGGCTACCATGTCAAGACCCTTTAGGATCTTAAAGGTTTAAATCTTGCTGATGATCACAAAGGCCTGTCTTGACAGTCAGCCATGAGCAATGTTCCAGTTCCCAATTCAGTTTAAGCACTGCAAAGAAGTAGCAGAATAGGTACAAAAGCATAACAGTAACTGAATTATGGACAGGTAGACACCATAGGATGTGTGGTATATTTTTCTTCACTGATTTGTAAATATTCTAAATAAATATTTTTGAAATGCTGATTACATTGTACAGTTTCAATTGAATTTGAAAAGCCATGATCAAATATGTTCTGATTATAATGGTGTTGAGTGAATGAGAAAGATCATTGTACATAGCGTAGTTAGGATTGCTTAATGGTAAGAGATGGTGAATTGATTTATCTTGTAGTGGTTATTAGGACAATATTTTCTCAATAAATTTTATTGAGTAACTATGATAGATATTACTAACCCAACAGATCCTAACTCCAAGGGGAGGATGGGGCACAGTGGCACAGTGGTTAGATTGCTGCCTCACAGTGCCAGGGACTCAGGTTTGATTCCTGGCTTGGGTCATATCCATGTGGAGTTTGCATATTCTTCCCATGTCTACATGAGTTTCCTCCAGGTGCTCCAGTTTTCTCCCACAGTCCAAAGTTGTGCAAGTTAGGTGAATTGGCCATGCTAAATTCTCCCTCTCTGAACAGGCACTGAAATGTGGTGATGAGGGGATTTTCACAGTAACTTCATTGTGGCGTTAATGTAAGCCTACTTGTGACTAATAAATAAGTTTTAATTTTCCTGTGTCTTTGCAGCCCGGAAAATATCTCCTCCTGCTTGCTTTTGGTGAAGTGCTGCCATTCTTGTTTAAGATGGATAATGTTGTGAAGAATCAGAAAATTTTCCCGGGGTTACCCTAGAGGACCCTGATGGGTTTAAATAGTGGAAACACTTCTTCAGTGTGGCAGGGTTGCAGATTTGGATAGAGGTATGGATTTCATCATATTTTTGGTTTGTCAATGTTGGTGCATTTCCCCACTTTTTAAAAAAATCATGTGTCAGTGGGTAATTCTGATCACTGAAAAACAATCCTTTATTCTGATTATCAGTAAATAACAAGACACTCAAAACAAAACCGCCTCGTGAATTATGAGCAAATTTGGCATTCACCTGCATAAAGTTGCACTGATGGTCCATTAATGGAGTAAAATCTCATGCCAGTATGTTATACTAGTTGTACACACAGTTATATATTTTCTATAATTATGTGTGCAATTACAAGTGCTATTTATCGTCCAAAAAAGAAGGAAATCTTGAGGGCATAGTTTGAGCAGAAATGTAATATTGGTTTGAATAAAAGCTAAATCCTTTTTCTGTTAGCTATTTGTTTTGTCATGTGTATATTTATTTATGTTGACAGCATTACTTCTACATTCTAGCTTCTTGCTCTGTGTGTTCTGTTTCTACAGACATTCCAACCAAAGAGAAATGAGTCAATCATTTGAGTTTGCAGCAATTCTCCATGTCTTCCACATGGGAAAGGACATTACTATTTCAGTGTGGAATAAGTCCACTTTCAAGGCATATATGTTGAGCATTGTTGTTTGCCCTTCCAACATTCAATATTATATGAGAATAGAATTTCCATTCTCTTTTGGGATAGTAGTCTTAAGGATGACATAGAGTTGTTTGTTCATCAGTAGGAACATTCTTTTGGATTTAATGATCTGGAGGCTGACTTTGGCCCATTCAGTCATTCATGAGGTTGACAGATTTTGAGAGGTAAGATCAAGCAGTTGTAGAAATGTTGGGGACAATTCTCCCAAAAGTGCTGAATTGATGTGAAAACTGGTCTAGATCATGAGTGTTTTTTCAGTGCAGCTTCACACTCGAATCTCCCCATTCTATGCAATGCAGAGATCACAATGATGAATATCATTAAAAACCCAGGGGTGGTGGTGGCAGGGCCTATTTACTTCAGAGTCTGACAGCTCTGGAACTCAGTGCATTAAGAAATCTCACAACACCAGCTTAAAGTCAAACAGGTTTATTTGGTAGCAGAAGCCACTAGCTTTCGGAGCGCTGCTCCTTCATCAAGTGAGTTAGAGTTCTGTTCACAAACAGGTAATATAAAGACACAAACTCAATTTACAAAATAATAGTTGGAATGCGAGTCTTTACAGGTAAGGGCTTTTGCTACCAAATAAATCTGTTGGACTTTAAAATGGTGTTATGAGACTTCTTACTGTGCTTACCCCAGTCCAGTGCCGGCATCTCCGCATCATGACTCTGCACATGTGCAGTCGCTCTGAACTGTCAGTCTCCCCATTTGCTGGCCAGTTTGATCTCAGCCCCCAAGCCAATTCCTGTGTCAGTCCTGATGTCCCTTTGCCCTGGAATGCCCCAATATCCAACTCACCACCCCCAGCAGTGATCCCGTCTCACCCCGCAGACTCCCCCCCTCCTTCCCCAGCTTCAGACCACTGATCACTCCTCCCCTTGGGTCAGACCACTGCTCCCCCAGACCCGCCCCAATTGCTGCCTTCCCTCCAGCACAGACCAATCCCAATACAGAGTGACAGTGGGATTCCCCCACCCCCAACAATCTCGCTTAGGCCCTCCACACAATAGGCTCCATCCCTTGGCACAGCCCAATGCCCTAAAGTCCCCCACAATTTTGAGTTAATTTTGACCAATTTCTTGTTGAATACTGGGGTACAGCATCTTCCAAACTCACAACCACAATAATCTAGAAGGACAAGAGCAGGAAATACATGGACCACCACCATCTGGAAGTTCCTCTCCAAACCGCTCACAATCTTGACTTTGAAAAGTATTGCCGTTCCTTCACTGGGTCAAAATCCTGAACACCCTCCCTAACAGCACAATGGGCTCACCCACAACACAGGGACTGCAACATTTCAAGAAGGCAGCTCGACATTACCTTCTCAAGTACAATAGAGATGGGCAATAAATGCCTAGTAGACCCATACCCTGAGTGAATTTAAAAAAAAGTAATAGACAAACCTGTGCTTCTGCCTTGTCTGACTCACTGTTTGCCACACAAATAGACTATTTTACTGATCGTTCTACTGAATTACAATAAACTTTAAATACAGCATTTTCAGAATACTGAAATATTCAACTTTATTTGTTTTTGAACAGTTGCCTTGTTGTGATCATTCTTGGTCAAATGAGATTGCAGTTTTGCCATCTTCTAGTGTGAGTTCTTCAATTTGTTTCAACTCGCAAGCTGACAGATCAAATTTGGCTTCCTTTTCTCCGGGCTGCATGCCTTCAGATAACGGCACACACATATATATTAATGAACCTGACAGGGCTAACAATATACTCAACAAGAATAGAAGCAAGTTCAGCAGGAGTAGAGAAGCACAATGAGAATTTCCTCAGTGCTTCTGATTAGCTGCGCTAACTGTGAGGAAAACATATATGACTCAATCTTGGGTTTTCACTGATTTTCAGTAAAGCTAGGATAGCTAATTGTTAGAAGCCCACAGAAAATTTGCATTGACATACGTAATAGTAATAGACATGGACTATCATTCAGCAGCATCGGTGATAGGCGTTTGTCAGAAGTAGAAATTCACACCCTGCAGAAATAGACACATACATATGAGCACAGTGAACAGTAAATGTCACATGCATACATGCAAGGATAATGACATATAAGGACATAATAAGGACAAAGACATAGAAAGCAA
This sequence comes from Sphyrna mokarran, assembly GCA_024679065.1. NCBI lineage: Eukaryota > Metazoa > Chordata > Chondrichthyes > Carcharhiniformes > Carcharhinidae > Sphyrna > Sphyrna mokarran. Next base: position 34,331,664 of record JAGIQG010000022.1, on the reverse strand, counting down.
GGATTGAAGGATATACCCAAGAGGGATATTGGCACTTACACAATATAGATAGTGATGATATTCATCCAAAGTAGAGGCATTCACTTCAATCAGCAGAGCTAGAGATGCTCACTCACATCAATCAAACAAGGTTATTGATGTGCAATATGTTCATAGGGTAATGCCTTTCTGATGTTAGCTCATTGGCCTCTTGGTTGTAGGATGGGGGCATTTTCCTATGGGTCATTGTAAGGGAGGGTAGAGGAGGGGAAAGGTCACAAAGTCTATTCTCACGAACATAAAGCTGCCATACAAGGATGATTGAGACTGGTGGTCTCATGGGTTGAGACTTGTGGGTGAGGTTGTGGAGAGTCTTGGGAATTTCAAAGGTTAGAAGGGAAGATGAATGCCCTCCCATCCCTGTAAACAAGCATTAAGCATGAGAGACACATCGGTCTGAATGAAGAAATGTGTTTAATAGTGAATTTTTACAATCAGTGCTATTTTCTGTCTATCTACATCTCTGTGTCCTCTACCTTCTTCACATTCCATGGCCAGCCTCTCCTTCTATGTGTGTCCCCAGAAAACACATTGGAGCTGGAGGCAGCCTGCTGCATTCTGTACTCTCTACCTATGATGCCTTTGATGGTCCTGAGGACCTGAACCTGGAGGGTCTAGGCTGACTTTCAGGTGTAACAAGTGGCCCTATTCTGCCTGCTGCCCAGGACATATGCTTGTGTCAGAAGGAGGGATTCAGAAGAGCTGCAGACTGTTGAGGTCTCCTTGGTAGAATGCCCCGTGATGGGCTCCAGTGCTTCCTCCTCTCTTGGATGCTTGCTTGCCCTTGGGCCACTCCAAGGCATGATGGATTAGTTGGAAAAAGCAATACCAATTGTGGAGCCCTGCAATGTCTGAATCATGGTGGTGAAGACCTCAACCCTAGTCCTCCGTGACCAGGACACCTCCCTCTGCAACACGGACATGCTCTTGAAGCTTGATCTTGTGTGACTAGGCAAGCCTTCAAGTACCTCAGCAATATTTATCGGTGCTTGATGATCTGATGTGTTTGGACCCTGTGGTCTTGCATCTCAGTCATGGATATTGCAGAATGAGCAACTCTTTGACGTCATCAGACTTAGATTGGAGAACTCACCCAGGCTTTCCGCTGTGGACACCATCCATGCAGTGTTGGCCTGCGTGCCACGCAATGTTGGTAATGTCTCCTATGAAAGTAGGCTTCCAGTGTCCTCTACTTGGCCTTACTTTTGCTGGAAAGCTGGAAAGTAGGCTTCCAGTGTCCTCTACTTGGCCTTACTTTTGCTGGATATCCCCTCCTGTGAAATCTAGTTTTGTATTTGCATTTCAGCAAGTGATAGAGTGACCTTTTCCTGGAGTGAAGACACTGCCTCCTGAGAACCAGCAGCGGTCCGGTTACTGGACTTTCCGGCTTTCTTCAACAGTTGTATGGTTCACACCAGATAGTGACCCAAAAACCTGTCCACTATCATGTCCCATTGAGATGATTGTCTCTGTGATAGCAAATGGTGCTGATAAAGCAGTGGTAATAAATCAATGCCCTTCTCGGTGCAGTGCTCCAGTGTGCCTTGAGGGGCTGTTCGGGGTGTAGTGAGACCAGTTGGGCTGGTCTAATCTGATAGAGATTTTAATCAGCATTGGCTAAGAAAAGGGAGTTGGGAAACTCATTTGAGATAAATCTTTGGCTTTGCTGTCTGCCATGTTTGCTCATGGGGTTCCCCCATGATGTCCATCATCCAATCCTCAAACAGGGTAAGGACTCTAATTTCAGGCATTACCCTATCCTTCTTCTGCCACTTTCTCTTGTTATGGGCAATCTTATTCTGTGGAGTGATTCAGAAGACATTGTGAGGCACTCACATAGGTGTATGAGAGAGAGTTGTTAAGATCAGGTGGCATGTGTGGACAACACATCTTGCTATGGAGGGAGTTGTGAGGGGATTGCTGAGGGGTGACCCTTTGGAATGGATTTAGTTGTTAGGGTCATGGGTGGCTCTAAAGTAGCATGTGAGGAAGTTAATAGAATGATGCCAAGGGAAACGGTCAGGAGGGATGCCAGGGACAGACAATGGATGCTCACTCTTGCATTTATAAGGAGGTCATTCATCTTCTTGTGACACTTGGCAGGTCTCTCTTGTCAGGCTGCTAGTGCTTACAGCCTTCCCCAATCTTCCAAGCTGGATTCAAGATGCTCAGTGTAGATCTTCAGCCCACAAAAGGAAAGAATCTGACCCATCTCTTCTCCACAGCATTTAGCATGCAGTCCAGGTTCAAATCCAGGAACCTTGAAACTTACTTCCTTGTCACCATCTTTTTGTGTACAGTGACAGACTGTGCTGTGTGGAGCACTTATATGGTGCACCCACTTGTCAAAGAATCGCTCATCTGGGAAGTTGGGAGCAGCATGATTCATGTAGATGGAGAGACAAATCATTAACATGAGTTGAATAGTGTCTGGGAAGCACTGCCAGTGCCATCATAAAATACTATGGGTTACGTGCTGGCAGCAGCACTTTGTTCTTTTAAAGAAAGATTGTGGCCATTATTATTGGTGGCACATGAAAAAAAGCTCAGATCCTGTCTACAGGGAACTTGACCATGGAGCTAGTAACCAAAACTTAGCTATCTTCACTTCAAAGACACACACTGTACCCAGAACAATTGTTACAGGGCAAGAATAGCAGTCAGATGCCCCCAGAGTCCCTCACCTTAACTGCAGATCCCTAACCTCCCACTGCATTAAGGATTTCTTGGTCCTGGTTATCCAGAACCACAACTAATAGCATCAGTGATCCAGCAGTGGTGGCATTCTGGTCTTTAGGAGATAGGCAGACAGGGTCCAAGTGCATGAGTTGGAATGCGAAGGAGCGAGGGAGATATAGATCCCACAGGATGAAAAGATGAAAGGGATTCCAAGTGAGTGAGAGGTAAAGAAACTCCAACGGATAAGAGAAAAAGAGATACTCCAAGAAGGGCATGCAGGAGTGTGTGAGAGAGAAAAGGCAAGTGAAATTCCATGGGCCATGGAGAGAGAAAAAGATTCCAAAAAAGAGTGTGCGTGACAGAGAGAGAGCGAGACTGACTCCATGTAGTGTATGAGAGAGAGAGAGAGAGAGAGACTTCAAGGAATAAGGGAGAGAGAAAGAGAGACAGACTCTTTGGAGGCAAAAGACTCCATAAAAATGAGAGATTTTGGTGAGGAGGTAGGAGATTGCAAGGCTTGCTGAATGCGTAAGGAAGAGGCGGATGGAAAATGAGATAGCGCTTATTGAGACTATTGTGCAGTATGTGTAAATAATGGTGAATTATATTAACCTGTTCTGAAGTAGTGGGTTGACTAGCTATCTTAAAAAATTAGCCTTAATACATTGGGAAATATTTTAATTAGTATTTATATCTTAATTAAGTAAAATAAGTGGGCTAGAACATGTTAGCTGGAGGCATAAAATTCTTATTCACTTCCATATCTGCCCCTATCTGAAGCTAAAAGTTTAATCCTATTTGGTAAGCAAACTCCATTTTCTAACCATTTTCCAGATAAATACATTTCTCCAGAATTCCTTATTGAATTTATAAATGACTAACTTACATTTATATTTAAAGGAAATATTTCCAAACAATCTCTATAGTGCAGAAGGTAGTCATTCGCCCATGAAGTCTGCACCGACTCTCCCAAAGAACATTTTACCCAGGCTCACCCTCTCCCATCCCCGTAATCTTGCACTAATGACCCTATTGGTGGTCCCTGCTGTTCGTCCCCTGGCTAATGCACCTAAACTGCACATCTTTTGACTGTGAGAGGAACCCAGGGCACCTGGAGGAAATTCGCACAGACATGGGGAGAAGTTCAAACTCCACACAGTTACCCAAGGCAGGACTTGAGCATAGGTCCCTAGCACTGTGAGGCAATAGTGCTTACTATTATGCTCTCATACTAGTCTTTCGATATTGTGTGCTATGGCATTGCAGGCTTCTTTGCACAATGTAACAATATGCCATGAATCATACATAATCTATTCCAAGCAATACAGTAAAATACACCATGCAACAGTAAACCATGTGCAAGGAACGTGTGTCAAGTAATATTTCATATTGCACAATACAGTATGTTTAATTCCATAAGATACAATCAATACTGTACAATGAACAACATAGTAAGGCACAGGACAATGTTGCACAATGTACCATCTGGGCAATGCATTTTTGACTGCCTGTGTGAGTGAGGGCACTTCGCAGCATTTTATCATGCTCTTTAAGTTATCCGTAAGATGCTGACACATGGGAAACAGATGTTAGTTTTGTACAGTATCACTGCCATTACTTTAATGTAAATACATTAGATTCCATTCATCAGGCATTCCTGCAGCACAGACTAAATGTGGGAACATTTGCTTGAGGCCCTGTTTAGACTTTTGATTGAAGCTGATTAATGATGGGAAAGGGCAGTTGAATGCCTCAGTTCATAACTCTAGTTTTAGGTTACTTAAGTAGTTTCCAATTCTCCAGTTGTTTTTGTAGCAAAGTTTATCTGATCATTACTTTTTTGGAAATTAGTGCAGTGTTTTTATACTGCAAAAAATCACTAAGGTTATCATAGTAGATTTATAACTGTATTGAAAGCCAAAAGGACAATGTTTGTGCCTGGAGCTTCTCAATTTGACTTCAAAATCATTTATTTAGTTTTAAAAATATTGCCTTTACTTTTGAAGTGTCAGACTGAGGGGATGTTTTCATAGTTCATGCTAACAGGTCTTCCTTTGATTTCTCAATATGCATGATCCACAGATGAGGCTCCTTACTTGCGAAACAATTTTTTTAAAACAACCTTTATTCTCTCTGATAGATGGCAGTTAACTGAGTACCTTCATTCAACTTTAATATCAAGTGCAAATCTTGCAGTTCTGGTTCACAGATCAGTGGCAGCAAGGGATTCCAAGAGGTTCTAAGTATTCTAACATTTGCTCAAGTAAGATTTTCAATAGAATCCAGTTGGACATCTGGCAGCAAGTGGAAATTTTCAGTCTTCACAGTGCACCTCTAAAATTTGGCAAATAAAGGGCTTAATTACAAATTATGTTCTTCAGTGACGCATTTAAATTCCTTTATTTGATGAGTTTTCGCCAATGAATTATAACTGCTGGGGGTGTTAGAGGGGAAATGTCTTCATGAAAAAGTATTCATTAGAATTTTTTTTATTGAGGATTATGTGAAAGGCTAAGGCCATAGTGCAGGCCACCAACAAGAATGGAAACTGACCGAGGACTATCATAGAAAACAAAAAGTGATGATGAACAGTTGTTTTCTAGACAGGAGGGAACTATATGTGGTGATTTCTAGGTGGTCAGTATTTTTTTGATAGACATTAATAACTTTGACCTGGATATACAGATTTCAGCAGGATATAGACTAGTGAAATGTGCAGATGCATTAGAAATGCAACTTAGCACAGCAAACTGCTAAGTGAGAACTGATGCAATCTTAAAAGAAATGCAGAAATGGAGAGATGTAGAGGTGGATGTATATAAATCTTTGAAATGAAGCCAAAAGAGAAAATGCTGGAAAATCCCAACAAATAACCTATGATTTAGTGGCTATGGGCCCGATTTTACCAATTGGATGCTAAGGGCTGGATCCGGGTGTAAAACGGATCCAAGCCCAGAATACTCATTCCAGCACGCCCATCTGCTTTTTGCTGGCTCCGATCCTGTCCGTGCTGTGGACGGGGCTTAGCACTGCCAGGATGATCGGAGCTCTGAACTGCACATGTGCAGTTCGAAAAAAAACTGAAACAGCGTGCCCGGGTGCGAAAGACAAAGTAAGAAGTCTCACAACACCAGACTAAAGTCAACAAGTTTATTATAAATAAACCTGTTCAAATTTAACCTGGTGTTGTGAGACTTCTCACTATGTTTCCCTCAATCCAACGCGGCATCCCCACATCGTGAAAGACACAAACAGCAGAGAGAGCGGGAGGGGGTGATAACTTGCGATCAGACCCCCTGGGAGGCAGCCCAGCCCCCTCCCCCCCACCTCAAGGAGGCAGGCTCCCCCGAGAGGCAGCCTCTCCTGATCAGATCCCCCCAGGAGGCAGGCCACCCTGGCAGACACCCCCACCCCCACCTCCCCCCTCTCCCCCCTACCTGATCACACCCCTGTGGGAGGCAGTCCCCCACAATCAGGCCCTTCTGGGAGGTAGTCCCCTCTGCTGTGATCAGATCCCCCCAGGAGGCAGGCACCCCTGGCAGATCACACCCCCAACCTACCTCAATCACTGCTCTCCCTCCACCAGCCTTCTGACCTGTAGTTGTTGGATTGCCTATAGCACCTTCCTGGTCTTCTGCTGGCGTCTGTCAGAGGAGGGGGTGTGAGCTCAGATGGATCTCTGACTGGGGGACGGTGGAGGTTCTCCCAAGAGCATCCTCTACCCCCAGCCTCCATCAGCCCCTCAACCAGAGATCCATCTGAGCCTGCCTCCCTCCTCCGGTGGACACCAGCGGAAGGCCAGGAACGTGCTTGCAGGCTGTCCAATGAGTGCATGTCAGAAGAATGGTGGAGGGAGAATAATAATCAAGGTAGGTTGGGGGTGTGCTCTGCCGAGGGAAGCCTGCCTCACCGGGGGTTCCGATCACGGTGGGGGTGTGTGGTGGGGGGGGGAGGGTAGAGTCTGCTTCCCGGGTGATCGGATCTGCGCCCAAATCGGATGTCAGTAAAGGCGGGATCTGCTCAGATTTGGGTGCAGATCAGGTTACAGGCCCGAATTTATCGTGATTTTGCACCCAAAAATGGACGTGAGTATTTGGTAAAATTGAGCCCTATGATTCATCTTTCATTTCCTCAACTTACAGTATAAATATTCCCACTTCATATGACTTTTAGCTTTGACAAAGAATCATCTAGATTTGAAACATCCGCTGTTTTCTCTCCTTACAGATGCTGCCAGACATGCTGAGATTTTCCATTATTTTCTCTTTTGGATTCAGATTCCAACATCCGCAGTAATTTGCTTTTATCTTTGAAATGAAGACTGTTTAAAATAGCATACTTAAAAATTGGCTTTATAGGTGGAGAATTGGAGTACACAAGCAAGGAAGTTAAATTAAATAATTATGAATTGCTGATTAGATCCCCAGCTGTAGTATTGTGTTAAATTCTAGGTAGTGCACTTTAGGATGAACAGCCTTAAAAAGGTTGCAATAAATAATTTTTAGAATGTAACTAGGGATGAGGGACTTCAGTTATGTGGGCTGTAGAATCTGTATTATTTTTCTTAAAGTAGAGATAGTTAAAAGAGAGCGTTAATAAAGGTGTTCAAATCATTAAGAATTTGATAAAGAAGAAGAAAGTGTTTTCATTTCAGAAGACTTGATAACAGGAGGAAACAGGTTTGTGATATTTGGCAAAAAAAGGCAAAGTAAGGATGAAAACATACAGAGATTTGTTATCATCTGCAGTGCGATACTTAAAATCAGAGGGTGGGGAAAGTAGATTCAGAAGTAATCCAAAGGGAATTAGATAATTACTTGAAATAGAAAAATTTACAGGGCACGGGACAACTCTTTCAAAATACTGATGCAGATATGATCAGAATAGCATCCTTCTGTGCTGTATCATTCTATGATTCAAATTTCTTCATTCTCAAGGGACTTAACATTGTTCATTATCTTCATATGCACTTTCTTTCTCTTTGGTGAATAGTCTGAAAATATTGGAAATATTGGCGGCTGTTTATCAACTTCTTCACCTGCATCCTGAATGCCTTTCCATGATCAACAAGTCTTGGAGTGGGACTTAAATCAGAATTTCTAGCTTAGCGACCTGATGAGCCACAAGACCTCCTATTTAGTATTATGCTTGAATATGATTGGAGATTTGAGAGACTTGTTTATCAATAAATGGAACATATTGAATTACACAAATGTAAGAAGTAAAGGAAAGCTTAAGTCCTATAGTCATCATCACCAAGAATTTGGAGTAATCTAAACAGCTGCCAATATAGCAAAGCAAAATGGAAAAACTATTCAAATCATAACTCTTATCTATTTAGAGACTATTTCAATGCTTCCTTCATGTCCCCATGGATAAGTTGCTGACTGGAGTGATGCTTATACAGATCAACAGAAATGGGGTGAATTTCAAGTTTGTGCTAAATTACCTGACCTCATTTGCGACAACATGAAGGCATCGCATTGAAACATCAGTTCAGGTCATCATCCAATGACTTCTGCTCAGCAATATGTGAATGTTGGGTGAGAAAATAATTATATTTACAGGTGATGGTCATCACAGTCCAATAAAACCTTGATGCTTACTGACTAGGTTCACATGTAACAACTGGCCAATGAGGTGGAGTACTAGAGAGTGCTTATGGAACTGTAAGCTGCTGAGAATGGCTTCAGATTTGACATATTTCTATCTGCAAACAATGATGGGACTGCAGCCACAGAACTTTGATGAGGTCAAATGAGTCGATCTGCAGCACTTCTTCTGATGGTTGAATAAGCCCAAATCTGGAAAGGCAAAACCTGTCACATGAAATTCTTCCTTGCCACAGATATGTTTTGAAACTTCTGAAATCACATGTAATCATGATGGCCCACATCTGGGGTCATAATTTGCATTGATTGTCAGTTAGAGTCTCCCACTTGTTTTAATTGATATTAAGGTCTTTCATGTCTCTTTTAATCGGAGATTTGGATGCTCTGCTGGTTTCTTGCTTACAGTCCAAAATGGAAGAGAGGGAAAAATCTCCCAAATGCCTCTGATGATGTCACCATGTAATCATGTGACATACACATAAATGAATTGATTTACAATACATAATAACAATTACAGTGTTCTTGGCACTGATGAGGAGAGGGAGCATGACACAGGCATTCGACCCATGATCCATGAGCCTTTGAAGTTGATCTTCTGTTTAGGAAATTAGTGTAGCATCATCAACATGCTACACTACAGTACATCAGACAGTACATTTGCCTTGCCTTTCAGCCTTATTGAACTGAGGAGTTACTCATCTGATCATTTTTGGAGGCACATTCCTTCCATGCCAATAGGAATTCACAGGTCAGAGGAAAGAGAAAAAGAAACAAAACAGTGTAGGGCCAAAATGTGGCCCTGTTTTGCCCCATTTTTGATCTCAAAACTGCCAAGGATAGAGCAGTTGAACTGAATGGCACTGTGCACGTTATCATGGAAGAATGGAATAAGACTACAAAGCTTGGGAGGACAACTGATTTTCTCTTGTATTTGGTAAAAGCCATCCTCACAATGTCAAATGATTTTGTGAGATCCAGAAAAGCAAGGTAGAGTTTTTGCTTTTTCTCTGTACTTCCCTTGAAGCTGATGTAGGGGAAAGATCATGTCTGCCTGCTCTGAAGCCACATTATGCTTCTGGGTATACTATGTTGGCTATTCAATCAGGACTTGTTAGAATGACCTGGCAAATGCTTTCTTTTTGGCGAGGAGCAAGATTCTCCAGTAGGCTTTACATGATGATAATTGTGCCACATATATCCTATGGGATAGAGTCTCCTCTCTGAGGAGGATGAAGAGGCGATATACTTATGGCATAGGTGGGGTGGTCTATACTTGACTAGCTCAACTGATGTTTCATGCTTACCAGGTGCTGGGGAATCAATGACCTTTTTAAGCTCAATTAATGAAGGTTCTGCATAAAGTTCATACGGAGCAGGTAACTACAGAAGATCATTACATACTGCAGAGAGATATTCATCACATACTATAGTCTGGAGAAGTTCGCTACTTGGTAGGTCATTTGCTTGTTCTTCCCCATTTGCATCTTTAAGAGAAACAAGAGACATTTTTAAAATTTCTCAATGAAACCTCTGCTCAATATTCTGGTTATAACAGAACTGAGAAAACAACAACTACCTGCAGACTTCAACTTCACTGGCCTGGAGCTACATGTACCCCAAAGCCCTGCTGTGGAGCAGACAATATAATTAGAAAAAATCTGGTGTTTATACTGTCCATCTGGAAAATGTGTAATGTTTTTACAAATAATTTACTGCTAGTACTGATCTGTTAGAAGGATTAACTATGCATATCAGTTTTAATTCCTTTTTCTAAATGCAGGCAATAAAATAGAACATAGTGATTGAGAAACAATGCTGAATTAACACAGCACACAAAAAGTGTGCCTCTGAGTTGCAGAGCTCTTGCAAAGCTGAGTAATTTCCAAATAGTTCCTAAAGCAATGACTGAGATATCATGTGGTTAGAGGTAGAACAGCAGACTAGAGTCCATAAACCTGCAGCTGCACAGAAAAGACACCAGACACAGAAGAAGGGAATCTGGTTTTTGCCAGATACCCCTGGTCAGAATCCAAGTCTGGACTCAGACATATAACTTTTGGAAAGTTAGATGTAATAAAAGACAGCCAAAAAGAAAAGCAGCGCATTTGCAGACAAACTGAACATACCAATGTTTTACTTGAAAATAGCTGAAGATTCTTTTAGATAACACAAAAAATGGTGCTGTCAGAACATTTTGATCCATGAATAATGAGATCATTATAAAACCAACTAGTTCTGGAAGGTTTGTTGAGAAAATGGCATTTAAGTCCTTCAACAAGTGCAGGTTTATTGGATGCCAAAAATGGCTGAATGCCCATGACTGAAATTAATGTCAAGCATACAATTGGCAAGGAGCAGGTAGTCAGGGCCATGATTTAATTTACAGGCTCCTAATGCCTGTTGATGAACACTTAATACTTCCAAAGAACACCAGAGAGGATGCAAAAAAATTACAAAAATGATACCAGAAATGTTTGGGTACACATTTCAGGAAAGGATTGCCAGTTACGTTTTTTCCCTCTTGATAAAGGAAGCCTAATGGAAAACCTAAAGAAGTCTTTAAAATTGTGAAAAGTTTGATAGAGCGGATACAGGGCGAATGTTTCTGCTTGTGGGGGAAAGTATATCTATAGGTCATCAATATAAAGTAGTAGGAAATTCAGAAGAAACTTCTTCACCCAAACAGTGGTAAGTACTCTCTACCACAAGGAGTGATTAAAATGAATAATATGAATGTATTTAAAGGGAAGCTAGACAAACTTTTGAGGGAAAAGGAAATAACATTTACATTGGTAGATTTAGATGCAAAAATGGAGGAGGAGGCTCAAGTAGATCATAAATACCAATATGGACTTGTCGGACCAGATGATCCATTTGTATGTTGCATATCCTGTGTAATTATGCAAAGAGCCATACCATCTCTGCAGCACCAGCTCCAGTCCAGCATCATGTCACATTCATCCTAGGCTGTGACTCTGAACGTTACTGCAGTTATCAACCTTTTGCTTTGGGAATCAGGCTGCAGCTGGTGACATTTGCAACATTGTCAAGCTATTCTGAATGCTTGTATCAGATAAGTAACAGATGCCTTGCCACAGCTTACTTCACCTATGGAGGCTACAAGGCAGGATGTCAGGCAGATCAAAGTTCATTTCCCTTGCCATCTATAAAACTCTTCAGTAGTTGATAATTCAAAAGCACATCAACCATCCTAATTACACCGCACTGAGAGCCTTACTTTACAACAACAGTCCTAGCCTTCCCAATTTTGAGAAGTGTATTCAGGTTTATTTGGTAGCACAAGCCACAAGCTTTTGGATCACTTCTCCTTCATCAGCTGAGTGGGAAATCTGTTCAAAACAGGGCATGTATAGACACAAACTCAGTTTACAAGATAATGGTTGGAATGCAAGTCTCTACAGGTAATCAAGTCTTAAACAGTGTGAGTGGGGAAAAGGTTAAGCACAGTTAAAGAGATGCGTATTGTCTCCAGCCAGGACAGTTAGTAAGATATTGCAAGCCCAGACAAGTTGTGGGGTTACAGATAGTGTGACATGAACCCAAAATTCTTGCTGAAGCTGTCTTCATATGTGCAGAACTTGACTATCAGTTTCTGCTCAGCAATTCTGCATTGTTGTGTGTCGTGAAGGCTGCCTTGCAGAATGCTTACCCAAAGATCAGAGGCTGAATGTCCATGATTGCTGGTGTGTTCCCCAACAGGAAGAGAACACTCTTGCCTGGCAATTGTCAAGTTTTTATTCATCTGTTATTGTAGCGTCTGCATGGTCTCCTCAATATACTATGCCTTGGCATATTCTTTCTTGAAGCGGTCTTGCAGAGGTTGTTGTGGCAGGATTGTGTGGTGTTGTGTTCATTGTTCTCCTGAAGGCTGGGTAGTTTGCTTTGGGCATATTCTTGCGACTCGGCCAACTGATATATTGCAGGAAAGGATGTTCCAAGACATGATACATTGGGGAGACCATGCATATGCTACAATAACGGATGAATGAACACCGCTTGACAATCACCAGGCAGGAGTGTTCTCTTCCTGTTGGGAACACTTCAGCAGTTATGGGCATTCAGCCTCTGATCTTTGGGTAAGCGTTCTCCAAGGCGGCCTTCACAACACATGAAAACGTCGAATCGCTGAGCAGAAACTAATAGCCAAGTTCCGCACGCATGAGGATGACCTCATCTGGGATCTTAGGTTCATGTCACACTATCTCTAACCCCCACAACTTGCCTGTGCTTGCAAAATCTCACCAACTGTCCTGGCTGGAGACAATACACATCTCCTTAATGTGCTCAAGGAAGGTCACCTCAGCACCTCATGTACCGCAAGCCAACAGACAACCTCACAATGCTCCACTTCTCCAGCTTCCACCCTAAACACGTTAAAGAGGCCGTCGCCTACAGACAAGCCCTCCGTATACACAGAATTTGCTCAGATGAGGAGGATCATGACAAACACCTCCAGACGCTGAAAGATGTCCTCATGAGAACAGGATATGGCGCTCGACTCATCGATCAACAGTTCCGACGTACCACAGTGATAAACCGCACTGACCTCCTCAGAAGACGAACATGGGACATGGTGGACAGAGTACCCTTTGTTGTCCAGTACTTCCCCGGAGTGGAGAAGTTATGACATCTTCTCCGGAGTCTTCAACATATCATTGATGATGATGAACATCTCGCTAGGGCCATTCCCAACCCCCGCCCCCACTTCTTGCCTTCAGACAACCGCGCAACTTCAAACAGATCATTGTTCGCAGCAAACTACCCAACCTTCAGGAGAACAGTGACCACAATACCACACAACCCTGCCACAACAATCTCTGCAAGACATGCCGGATCATTGACATGGATGACATCATCAAACGTGAGAATACCATTCACCAGGTACACGGTACATACTCTTGCAACTCGGCCAACGTTGTCTACTTAATACGTTGCAAGAAAGGATGTCCCGAAGCATGGTACATTGGGGAGACCATGCAGACACTACGACAGCAGATGAATGAACATCGCTCGACAATCACCAGGCAAGACTGTTACCTTCCTGTGGGCGAACACTTCAGCGGTCACGGGCATTCGGCCTCCAACCTTCTGGTAAATGTTCTTCAAGGTGGCCTTCACGACACACGACGGCGCAGAGCCGCTGAGCAGAGACCGATAGCCAAGTTCCGCACACATGAGGACGGTCTTAACACTTGGCTTCATGTCACACTATCTGTAACCCCCATGACTTGCCTGGGATAGCAAAAAATCTCACTCACTGTGCTGTCTGGAGACAATACACATCTCTCTAACCAATGCTCAGGGTTCCCTTCACCCACATTGTTAGCCACTTTAACACTTGAATAGCAGGTTAGATGTAAGGATTCGCATTCTAATCAGCAATCTGTGACTGTCTGTGCTGATATGTGTGCTATTGCAGACCAGAACACTGCATTTGCCTGACGAAGACAAAAGTCGAAAGCTTGCAGATTTACTATCAAATAAATCGGTTGGATTTAAAATTGGTGTTGCCAGACTCTTACTGAGTTTACCCCAGTCCAACGCCGGCATCTCTACATCATGGAGCTCGATCACCAGTGGAGCACCCAGGAATTTGTTTTGGGACTTTTGGTGTTTGTAATTTTCATAAATGACTTGGTGAGGAAGTGAAGCAGTGGGCTTGCCAATGACACGAAGGTTGGTGGTGTTGTGGATAGACTGGAGGAATGTTGGAAGTTGCAGGTAACATAGATAGGATGCAAGACTGGGCAGAGAAGTGGCAGATGGACTTCAACCCTGATAAATGTGTCATGGTCCATTTTGGCAAGTCCAGAGGGATGAAGGAGTATAATATCAAGGATAAGACTCTTAGCACTATAGAGGATCACAAGGACCTTGGGGTCCAGGTCCATAGGACTGTTAAATCAGCCTCACAAGTGCAGGATGTGGTCAAGAAAACATATGGTGTAGTAGCCTTCATTAATGGAGGGATTGAGTTTAGGACTCAGAAGATAATGCTGCAGCTTTATAAGAGCCTAGTCAGACCCTACTTGAAGTATTGTGTGCAGTTCTGGTCGCCTTATTGCAAGAAAAACGTGGAAGCTATTGAAAGGGTGCAGAGATTTACAAGGATGTTGCCTGGAGTGGGTGGCATGCCTTATGAGGATAGGTTGAAGGAGCTCAGTCTTTTCTCCCTGGGGAGACAAAGAATGAGAGGTGACCTGATAGAGGTTTATCAGATGTTGAGAGGTATAGATCGGGTGGATTCTTAGAGGCTATTTCCCAGAGCTGAAATGGTCACTACGAGAGGACACAGGTTTAAGGTGTGGGGAATAAGTACAGAGGAGATGTCAAGGGTAAGTTTTTCCCTCAGAGGATGGTGGCTGAGTGGAATTGGCTGCTGTGGCTGATGGTGGAAGTGAACTCGTTGGGGTCTTTTAAGAGACTTCTGGATGAGTACATGGAATTTATTAGGATTGAGGGTTATAGGTAGGCCTAGGAGGTAGGGATGTGATCACCGTGACTTGTGGGCCAAAGGGCCTGTTTATGCTGTAGTTTTTCTATGTTCTATGAGACGTTCAAAACTTTGTGGCAAATTTCCTGGCAGCCATCACTCACCAGTGATCTATGAAGTGTAGCTGATGTGAGCTGGGATGCTATTGGCTCAACATTGCTTTTCCAACTATCGGCCTTTGCTGATTTGTGGAGAAATCCTGTCCTAAATATATTAAAAAAATCTATAGCAACCCAATTTGTGATAACATTAGTGTGTTTGCAATCATTAAGGCAAACTTTGTGCATAGTGTAAAAGAGATGCCAGTGAATCAGCTGTTCAATTTCTAATTCATTTGATTCTTATTTCCCATCATTCCCAGCATTCAGGATCTATCCAATTGTTTTATTCAAATAATGAATAATCAATTTTTGTGCAATGTATTATCCAAATTCCAAATGAAACATGGACCTGCTGAGATTTTCCAGAATTTTCTCTTTTGGTTTCAGATTCTAGCATCCGCAATAATTTGCTTTTATCCAAAAGAAATTATATTGTTTTATGATTTTCAATCAAGTTCTATTGTCCCAAATATACAAGGCATTGTCTTTAAGTATACAAGTTAAAGAGAATATCTCGCATATCATAGGTTTAACTGTTCCAACAATCCCACGCTGTTGACGATGGCAAAATCTCAATTCTGAGAAGAACATTAGAGGCCCTAAGATCATATGTCATATCAGCATTTACAACATTTTCCAGAGAAATATTATGATTACCATTTGCTGCAGAAACAAGAAAATAGTTATTTAATATCAAATTGTGGGGATTTTGCAGCTAGATTTCATGTTAAAGTTTTCTCAGTTACAAATAAAACTCAACTCCGAAGTCTCCATTAAATATGGTATGAAAGTTCACATTTGTCAGCATTTTTAAAATATATTTCTTCATCTGAGAGTCTTTAGAAGCTTATGTGGAATTATCAAACTATTTCTACTTCATGGTTTTTGTACTTCTCTGTATCCTTTAAACTTCAGCACTAATATCCCCTGGATAGTTACAACTCCCTGCAAGTTGGTCCTGTTGGATGAAGCTATAGACCATGAATCAAGGTGACCTTTCTGAGCCTTCTTTGTGATTGCAGTGTAAGACTCAGCTGTCTGGCCCTCTTATTGCAAAACTTTGCCAAAAATATCAAAGCATACTCTGGAGACATCATGTTTAAGTGGCCAGTGCTTAGCACCTTTCAATATCTTTTAGCCTGGTTCCTGCCTTCATCCAGACAAGATGTAGAGATGCCAGCATTGGATTGGGATAAACACAATAAGAAGTCTCACAACTGTATTCTATAAACTGTGTGTGTCTTTATATGCCTTTCTCTGATCAGAATCTTCCACACACCTGACGAAGGAACACCATTTCTGAAAGCTTGTGGGATTACTATCAAATAAACTGGTTGGGCTTACACCTGGTGTTGTAAGACTTCTTACTGTGTTCTTCCAGACAAACCATTCAACACAATGTTGATTCTATGACTGAAACAATAGATCCCATTCAGGTGTAATGTCTCTGTTTCAAAACTTGATGTAATAAAGTCCACTTCTCCTTAGCTTCGATGCTTGGTTATAAAGTCGTTGTTATTTGGGGTCTTCAGCTCTACTGCTGTACCAGTTTCTTTAACTGGATTTTCTGATGGGCATTGTTTTGATGGTAATATTCCAATGTCTTGGTTTCAGTTGCAACATGTATTGAACCCCTTATAGTATAGTTGAAGTTTGGCCTGTTTAGAGTATTTGTTCATAAAGCTTCTGAGATTTTAGATCGAATAAAAGTCCAGTTGGAGGAATCTTCTTTCAATCTTGTATCTCTTCTCATTAATATCTCAAACGCTAGAAATACTACTTCCGTTGACAAATCTCCTCTGTTCTGGGAATTTCAAGCTACAACCAGATCACTATTTGTACTTTAGCATCTTCAAAAAACCCTTTCTTAATCATTTTCCAAGGATTTGCCATTTGATGGCATTTCAGTTTGCAAGACAAAACTAATAAATACACTATCATTCATAACTATATAATGACTAACATAGGTGAAAGAAGTCTGATCCATGAAGGTATTCTAAAATTAAGACAAAGATCTCATGAAGGTGGAGGATGTTATTGTTCTGACTTCATTTCCTGTACCTCTTTCACCTCCAATTTCACTAATTGCTTGAAGTGCTCATGCAGTAGTGGAACACCATATTCAAAATGTGCTATGTAGTTCTGAAGGTTTTGGAGGATGTAGAACATAGAACATAGAACATAGAACATTACAGCACAGAACAGGCTCTTCGGCCTTCGATGTTGCGCCGACCAATATAAAAAGCAATGCCCCTCCAAACTAAACCATTCCCTTCTCTTCCATATACTTATCAACTAACCTCTTAATCGCCACCAAACTTGGCGCATCTACAACTGCTGCAGGCAGGGCATTCCACTCCCGAACCACCCTTTGGGTAAAGAACCTACCTCTGATATCCGTCCTATAACTATCACCCCTTAATTTAAAGCTGTGTCCCCTCGTGCTAGCTTTCTCCATCCTAGGAAAAAGCTATCACTGTCCACCCTATCTAAACCTCTAATCATCTTATATGTTTCGATCAGGTCCCCTCTTAGCCTCCTCCTTTCTAACGAAAACAACCTCAAATCCTCAGCCTCTCCTCATAAGACCTGCCCTCCATACCAGGCAACATCCTGGTAAACCTCCTCTGTACCCTCTCCAATGCCTCCACATCTTTCTTATAATGTGGGGGCCAGAACTGCACATAATACTCCAAGTGCGGCCGCACTAGAGTTTTGTACAGTTGCAACATGACGTTGCGGCTCCGAAATTCAATCCCTCTACCAATAAAAGCCAAGACTCCATGTGCCTTCCTAACAACCTTCTCGACCTGACTGCCTACTTTCAGGGATCTATGCACATACACACCAAGATCCTCTGTTCATCTAGACTACTAAGAATCCTACCATTTGCCCTATACTCTACACATTTATTATTTCTGCCATAGTGCATTACCTCACACTTTTCCACATGAAACTCCATTTGCCACCTCTCGGCCCAGCTCTGCAACTTGTCTAAGTCCCTCTGAAAACTATAACACCCCTCTTCACTATCTACCACTCCACCGACTTTAGTGTCATCTGCAAATTTACTAATCCATCCTTCAATAACCTCATCCAGATCATTTATAAAAATTACAAACAGCAGGGGCCCCAAAACAAACCCCTGAGGTACACCACTTGTCACCGAACTCCAAGATGAATATCTCCCATCAACCACCACCCTCTGTCTTCTATCTGCTAGCCAATTCCTAACCCAATTAGCTAAATCACCCTCTAGCCCATACATCTGCATTTTCTGCAGAAGTCTTCCATGGGCCACCTTATCAAACGCCTTACTAAAGTCCATATATACAACATCAACCGCCTTACACCCATCCACCTCCTTAGTCACTTTTTCAAAAAGTGACTTTTTCAATGTGGGGCATTGTTTACTGGAAAGTTCACTGAGGTATGATACCAGGTCGAGATTATCCTTTCTTGGGAAATCTTGATTTCCAATGGGAGTTTAAAACAAAGTCACATCGTGAACAGGATATCATACATTGCATACTGGCACACACTGGTAGTAATGCAATGTGCCCCAGTGCTCTCATACTCCACCTGGGGTGGAACATAATCCCAGGCAATCACTTCCATTGCACAATTGATGGGTTGTCCCATTACCCTCATTTACTACCTGAGGTGGAAAATAGTCCCGGACCGTATGTCCATACTGCAATTGATAGAACAAAGAACAAAGAACAACACAGCACAGGAAACAGGCCCTTCGGCCCAATAAGCTCGCGCCACCATTTTAACATTGTGAGTGCCCTCTTCTACCTATGATCTTTGGACTCCACAATAAAGGAATTATAACCAGATTGAGGGAAGCCTAATTCAGGGACAATTTGTTAACGCCAATCAGCTTAACAGCACGTTTTTGAGGTGTGGGAGGAAACTGGAGCACCTGGAGAAAACCACGCAAGCACAGGGAGAACGTGCAAACTCCCACAGACACTCGCCCAAATCCATGTATCTGCACAGCAAACAGTGACAGTCACTGAGCTGTCATGTTGCCCGTCAGCTGGTCCAGTTTAAGTTTATACTAACGACGTGAAGCACTAGGCAACTCTCAAAACCATATCCAAGAGCAGTCCTCACACGACCCATCGCGTGTATGCCCCTTGTTGGACAACAAGGTGGACTGAATCACCTATGGATATAAAAAAAGGCATCAATCAACATACACAAATTATACAGACATTCACGGAATCCTCAGGAGCTCAAACGTAAGACAAGTAAGCCATAAAATATGTTGGATGGTCCATAGAAATCTATTGATTTCCAGGAACATCCTGAGACTCTTGATCCTTATTTAGAACAATCTTTTATATCCTCCATCTCGAGTCTGCTCATATGCCTATCTAGGTAAGCCTTAAACAACTCTAGCCTGCCTGCCTCCACCACCCTACTTGGCAGTACATTCCAGGCCTCCACAACCTCTGTGTGAAAAACCTCTCTCTAACATCTGAATTATACTTCGCCCCTCTCACCGTAAGGCCCTGGCTCCTTGTAATTTTCATATCCAACCTGAGAAAAACCTTATCACTGTTCACTCTATCTACACCCTGCATAATCTGATACACCTCTATTAGATCTCCCCTCATTCTCCATCTTTCTAAGGAATACAGTCCCAATTTGCCCAATCTCTCCTCATAGCTATGTCCTTCCATACCAGGTAGCATCCTGGTAAACTTCCTCTGCAGGTTTGTGCACTTCCTGATTTGAACCCACAAACTGGTCGATGCTGGTATACTTGTACCAGCTGTTGTTGCTCACCCATTTTTAGCACTCTCCTCCCACCATTTGTCTCAACACAATTTAGTATCCCACTTTGTTCCAGTAATCTGCCCAAATAAATCATTTACCAATCTCTTCTTGTTCCCAAATATATGAGCCTTACTCCTGTCAGTCTTTTGTACCTACTCACACTACCATTTCAATGAGATGTTTGTCTGTCTCTTCAGGTATACTTCTTCACCCATAATTTGCTGGCTGTAATATTTAATCTTGGGCAGTAGTTTCATTGAACTGGTAGTTGTGCACCCCTTCCCAAGTAACAATGGGTCTGGTTCCCATTAGTACTTAGCTTTAGGAGGAATTTTAAAATATTTATCCACATTGAATCTTTATCACATATATTTTCTCTCAGCATTGAAAACACTAAATAACCAACCATATGAAAACCACATATAACAGACCATAATTTCTAAGTCTCACAGATGATGGCTTGCAGACACACAGATAAATGCAAGATGCAAAAGGCCCACACATTCTCTTTCAGCAGAAATGTACAACACAACTTGATTTAACACTTCCAACATCCACTCTCTGATAGGCAGTGAAGCACAGGCACTCAACAGGACACTGTTAAAGCAGATAGACACTGAATCCACTCACATTAATACCCGGAGAGAGAGAGAGGGAAGGTGGTGGGGAGAGCGCCTGCTCACTGAAATCATGTAACAGAATTTTCTGGCTTTTGGGCGAGTGTGGTCGGAAAATCGTGTCCTTCTTTTACTATTTACTCAGTAATTTAACTATACTGTGGGCATATCACCGTAGTCCCTTATACCTTCTCCTAACAATATTCTGTAATACAAAATGGAGTCTCTTGCACCACGGGTGTTACATGAAGAATCACAAAGTAGTTTGGTAACTTGAACAGTGGGAAGTTTTTATGAGATACATGCATCGATTCACAGTCAGGTCTAAAATTGCCCCATTGGGCCCCACACTGGGAGGAGCTAATGCCCAGGGGTCACCTGACCCATACACTTAAAGGGGCAGTCTTCTCCTAAACCGAAACATATAGAGGGCAATTCTCCATTTCACTGTGCTAATTTTTTTAGTGCAATGGACAGCAGATTCTCATGTCAGCTGATTTGTGCCTGCATTCCCGTCCTGATTGCATCTCCAAACCCAAGTTTTTTGGTGCCAATAGAACCATGCTGAACATCAGCGTAATGGACATTTGCATGCGTTTACATATTGTAGTATCTGATTAGTGGGTTAATAATAACAATCTCCACCCTCATTAGCATCTCCTATCCCTCTGGTGCAGTTTGTAACTGCTATATAAATTGGGAGTTGGCATAGCTGTATTGAATAGGAGTAAGGAGCTAAGTTTTATGGATCTGCAGCCGTCCAAGTGCTGGGAAAATGGAGACAGGGCCTGGAGATTTGCTGCTCACTATATGGAGCTTCCTAGAGATCTTCAAGTTCTGTGCCTTGGCCCTGTGGAGTGGGATAGGACCTTTAACAGACTGCTGATCAGTTGCTGTCTGCAGCTATAATGCTGTTACTCTACAGTGAGGCCCTTAACAGAGCTTGGCCTGGTATACCTTTGTTCTAACTGTAGGATATGGTGAGGGGACTGCACTGAGTGCTGGGGTTTCAGGGGGTTGGGGAGGTGAGTGCACCATATGCTGTTTGAGGGCTCATCAGTTCAAGCAACTAGTTCTCCAAGCAGAGATGCTGAGGTTAATATAGACATTCATAATGCATGTATTTTGCAGTGAATGGGAACCCATCTTGTGCTAATTAGGAGTCTGTCCCTGACATGCAACACTTGCCTGGAAAAGAATGCTGTCATCGCACTCATGGCAATGACTCAAGGGGGGTGCAATGGCTACACCTGCACACCAGCTTGCATATTCACCATGTCTGCTGCATTCACAATGCCAATGGCAGGTAACCTAATCAAGTGACATGTGGCACCATAGATTGTGTTGTGTTGCCAGCATCTGGAGTTCTGGACACAGTGTGGAGTGGGGTGGAGGGTTGCGGGGAGAAATGCAAGCATTGACATGAATCTATCAATCTTTCTGTCTCTAACCCTCACTGTACAGGTTGGTTCTTGGCCTGTTTGATTTACAGCTGGCTATCATGGTGACGGCTGAGGAGGAGATGGTAGCAGCTCAGGAGGTGGAAGATGTGGGAAGGCCACTGCAGAATCAGCCGGTGGCATTCTTTCTGGAAGAAGGGGAGGGGCTGTCCCTGAAGGCCAGGAATTGGGAGAACAGTAAGGATGGCCAGGAGGAGGAGGATGTGAAGACTAAGGCGGCACTGGACCAAGCATTCATTCAAGGAACCGATCAAGGACGCAATCCGGCACCTGTGTGAGGCGTTCACACACTGGGTATCTGAGGGGAGAGGCAGTCACCCACTTCCAGTAACAAATAAGGTGACAAGGCCTTAACTTCTATGCAACAGGGTTGTCCCAGTGGCCACTCTGTGGGATTTCATAGGCTTCAGTACACAAATGTGTTTGCCATGTTATAGATGCCTTGTACACCCGGGCAGACCAATACATTAAATTTGATTTGGGTAGGCTCAGCAAAAGGTCTAGGCAGTAGGCTTCACAGCCATTGCAGGACTGTCCCATGTCTGGCGGGCAGTGCACAAGATGCACATCACCCTGCAGTGCTTGCAAGGCGAGGGGCAACCATTCATTAACTGCAAGGAATTCCAGTCTCTGAACATCCAGATCATCTGTGACCATCAGATGATCATCATGCACATCTATGCATGCCACCCAGGAAGTGTCTGTGAGAGTTTTGTGTCACAATCCAGCACCTGTTCAGATACACGGAGGGAGATTTTTATTGTGGCCAATGCATCAAACTAGCATGTCTTTTGGACTGTGGGAGAAAACTGGAGCACCCAAGGAAACACATGCAGACAATGGAGAATGTGCAGACTCCACAGAGACAGTGACCCAAGCTGAGAATCAAACCCGGGTCACTGGCACTGTGAGACAGCAGTGCTAACCCTTGTGTCACCTTGCCACCCTTTGACCTACAGCAGGTCAAACTTAGTTCTCAATTTTCAGTTTAACATCAGTGAAGTCGACGAGGACAAGAATGTTGTGTGTTGTGGTATATATTCAGGAATTTATTTATATGGCACCTTAGCAGCCCTTCCCTTTGTGAGACTTCTTCAAGGTCTGAACAAGTTGTTCTGCCAGACCATTCATTGCCAGGTGATACGATGCTGACCTCACATGTCTGATTCAGTGTACTCAGCAAAATCATGGGCCACAAACTGGGATCTATTGTCACTGACCACTTGTTCTGAATTGCCAAACTGAGAAAATGTTTGATCAACTTTGTCTATTGTTGACTTTGCCGACATGGACCTCTTAGTTATGATATTCCATTTATGATGCCTGAAGTGAGCATTCATACCACTGAAAGCTTCTGCTCTTTTACTGGCCGAGCAAAGTCAATGTGGATTGGCTGCAATGGTGATTGGGGTTATTCCCATGGAAGATGAGGCAACAGGAGGCAGCACCTTCCATACCAAAGTGCAGGAATTACATGATCTTGATTTTTTCTTCAACTGATGCACCAACATTGGGCCACCAAAAATAGCTTCTTGCTATTTCTTTCATTTACATCACTCCCTTGGTGTCCTTTGCGTATCTGTTCCAGCTCTTTTCCTTGAAATGATGACTCTCATTCCCCATATTAAACATCCATCCACTACATATAGTTCTCATCTTCGGGATTTTTGTGGCTGAAACTCCAGGTGATTTCGCCAACTTCACCTTCTTCTCAGGACTAGATCCACCACTTAGCTTATAATCGGATCATTTTGAGTGGCATTCCACATCTGGTTAGTGGTTATTGGGATTTTATCCTCCTGTGTGAAGTACATTGTCTTCAGATTCCAGCCAGAAACATCTTATCCCCTTGCAAAGACAGACTTGACAGAGCATTCACATTGCTGTGTTTTGCAGATTGGCAGTGCTGGACTTCATACGAGTAGGCTGATGGTACCAATGCTCACCTTTTCAATTGAGCTGCCACCATGGTTAGTATTCTGAGTGAATCGGGGCACCGGTGCCCAAGCTCCAATCTTTTTTCTGGACTGTTGGCCAGAAAATTTCAGGGCACCCATTCCTTGAAAATGCCCTGCTACAGTGACATTCAGATAACTGCCACTTGATTTTTTTGTATATCAGCCACTGGTTGTTACACCCAAACATTATACTCTTATCCTAATGCACTCATAACACACCATCCTCACATTTCCCGCATCAGGTAAGGCAAACCATAAACAATCGGGATGCCAAAAGTTTATCTTGCTTGGGGTGTCCTACATGCTTATCCTGATCACAAGTCCGATGAGGTATATCTTAGATTGCATTTTTGTCGTCGTCCATCATTGTCCAGCCGAGATCAATGTAATTTCTGCTGTTACCGCATCTAATATTTGATGTATATACATGTATTTAAACTGTTACCGCATTTAATATTTGATATATATACATGTATTTAAACTGTTTTTTGTAAACATTATCGACAGTAGTGTGGTCAAGAGGGTCTGGATATATCGATTGTTGCTTGCGTGCCGTAGTTTTTTCAAAATTTTAATTGTGAACCACTGCCGAGCAAGTCTTTGTTCAGATCAATAAGCGGATGTGTCATGGAGTGGCCAGAAAAAGCTTGTTTAAACTGGTCAGCAAAATCAAGGCTGCTGGTTTTATTCTAGCAGCAGGTCACTGTTAGCCGGAGGGATTCAAATAACACTTGAGCCGATCAGTAATGACCTGAAGATGTGTCTGTTCCATAGTGTCTCGGAGCTTGAAGGCAGAATGAATTTAAAAATTAGCACAGTTGCCTCGATGATTTTAAAGTTTGGCACAATTGCCTTAATGATTTGTCTTAACTAAAGAAAGCTGACCAAAGAGCATGGCATCGGACTATGTAGGTAACCCGGTTAATCATACTAGCAGTACAGATCATATGGGATTGCTCGTTTTTTGTCTCTATGCCCTGATGTTCATGTTCATTGTGGTACTGGTAAATGAGCTGATTTCTAACTCGGTTAGGAATTACGTATGTAGTAAACCAACCTGAATCTGTATTTTTTCCTTCCATCTCTCATATGGGGCTGAGTAGAATCCTTCTAAAATTTGTTTTAGGGAGCTGTCAGTGCACCAAGTTGGCTATATTAGTTAACAGATAGCCACAGTGTCTTCTTGCTCTCCTACAAGTGGCTGTAAAACTGTCCCGTATAAGCATCGGCCTTGCCTAATGACCAGCCTTACAGTCTCAGGGTGGGGAGGTCCTGTGGTAGCTTCTAACCTTAATAATTCCATATGTGTGCCCTTCAATGGCCTGCAGAACATATTTTAATAAAGGGACTGACTATAGGGGCTTTCTGTCCACAGAGACAAAACCTCTGATTTCCCAGTAAGGTTGGAACTTAGTCAGACACATACATGCTATTAGAGTATATGTTAGCAAGGGTTGGAAATAAATCTGGGTGACTCACTTTGTATGCCACTGCTGCCAGTTCAGCAGCTTGAGCACTGAAATGGCTGGGTAGTTTGAGGGCGAGTTCTATTAGTGGCTGTTCCTATTGGTTTTCCATGTTTTCCTCTATGGTGGATGAACCTTCTACATAAATTTTCACAGCTGAGTCTTTCCATTGGGTGGCTGTTTGCTTCATCCCTGACCGTGCTTCCTGTTGTTTCAGGATAAACAGACCTGTGGGGCTCTTTGAGACTCTAGCCTGACACTCATGTGGATCTCCCCCATATTTAAATTATCTACCAGGAACATGGGCTTTATGGTGATATCCCTACCCTATAATGTCCAATGGGCAGCGTGGACCTGGCTTACTGAGCCGTCTTTAAGGCGGCCGTCCAGCAGAAGCTGGGTTAGGGTGTGTTCAGTGAGAACAGTTATTGGGTTTAGTTTGGTGATACAGGCAAAACGCTGCATGGTCCAAAATACTGCAGCAGGTATCGTTCACACCCAAAGAAGCCCTGTTTGACTGGGTCTAATATTCTTGAGGCGTAGGCTACTGGGGCTGGTCTATCATGTCTTTCTTGCAATACTGCTGAAAGTGTGTGGTCGGTGGCTACAACCTCTGAGGCATATGGTAGATCTGGGTCACGGACTAGTAATGCTGATGGTGTGGTGAGGGAATGCTTTAAATCAGTTACTGCAGCTGTGTGCTGCGTAGTCCACTTCCAGGTCACGTTTTTCTTTGCCAAAGCAGCCCCACTGTCCGAATCACTAAAGTCATCTACATGGTTCCAACAGTACCCTATTAGACCTAGGAAAGATTGGAGGGCACTCACATCTCGAGACAGTGGGAAGTGAACTGTGGAGTCTATCGGTACTTTTATTCGATTTCCACTTCCCATGGGTAATCACTGTACCTGGGTATATGACCTTGGGTTGAAAAATTTGGGTCTTTTTCAGGTAGACTTTGCAGCCTAATGCGAGCAATTCATCCAACAATGTTACAATCTCCTCTTTGGTGTTAGTCTGTAACAATAAATTGTTTACATATTGGACCAAGCACTTGAGTCAGGAAAGCTTTTCTAGTCCAGTAGCTAATTGTCTGTGGAAGATGGATGAGGAATCATGGAAACCTTGTGGTAGGCAAGTCTAAATGTATTGCTGTCTCTGGAAGGTAAAGGTGAACTTATACTGGATGGATCAGAAACCATTACTGATATCCAGTGCCATGAAAAACTTTGCCTGGGCTCGCTGTGACGGGGCTTGTAGCTACTGCAGGAGCCATGAGTAGGGTAACCTTATCTAATTACCGATAATTGATTGTTAACTTCCATGATCCATCTGCGTTTTTTGTACAGGTCATATCAGTGCATTGTATGTGGATGCCACTCATCTCAACCCCTGCTGTAATAGACTATCAATTTTTTTGGCCACCTGTCCCTCTGCTTGTCTGGGGAAACTGTATTATCTCTGCAGTTTCGGGTCCGGCCCTTCAATTAACACTTCCCCAGGTATCTGGCCACAATCATGCTTAAGCTGTGCAAACACCCCATTGTTTCTTTGAAGCGCCTCCCTGATGGCTGAATCACTGCTAATCATTAAGGGATCAAACCAGAATTCTCCTATTGTGCTAACTCTATTAGCATACGTGCAACTGGGATGATTGTTGGCACTCTGCTTATTGCAGCCATTTGCCAAATGCACCGATTAGCTGGATCAGATGAAAGGTTATATTTATTCATGTAATCGGACACCAGCATGTGTTCAGTGTTTGGTCAACTAACACGACCGGATGGTCGCACGCCATGTTCCCTGGGCGGATCTATACAGGGACTGTAATGTGTCCCTCCTGCATGTGTCCTGTGAATCCACTGAGTGGGATTGTGCCCATAGTTGCCCAAGGAATGTTTATCTTTAATTTCAATATATTCAGTGTAGTTCGGGAGCCTCCGGTATCCCAAAAGAATTCTATGGGGTGGCCTTTCACCTTGCTGTTAACTAGGAGTCTCCCTATGCTATCCCACCTGGCACTCCAAATCCAGATTGGGGAGGCTGGACACTGTCAATCTAGGTTTCCATAGGCGAGAACAATTGGATATAGTGGTGGCTAATGCCCACTGTATGCATTGGGTGACTGGGACTTTCTATCAGTGGCGGGTGGTGGTCTCTCTCATACCCAGGAGCTGGCCTAATTAGTGGAGCTGGTGGTCTCGGAGACCATGTATATAGTACAAAGAACAAAGAACAAAGAACAAAACAGCACAGGAAACAGGGCCTTCGGCCCAACAAGCCCGTGCCACCACCTCGATGTTCCCACTTCTACCCATGATAGTGGTAGGGATCTCCTACAATCTCGGATGAAGTGTCCTGATTGCCCACAATTAAAATATGTTCCTCTATCTCTCCCTGGGGTTATTGTGCAAAGTGGAGTGGTATCTCTATGGTGTTGGGAATCCCCTCTACTCTTGTTTCTCCAAACTGGATCTTGGCTAGTCCTCATTGGGAGCATTCTTTCCTCCCTTTCTGCAGTGATGTTGGTGGTCCCTGAATTTCTTGTTCCCAGACTCAAGCTAGCGGTTGGAGAACCCATGCTTCATTGTGTGTGGTCTCTGCAGGGTCAAAATTAGCACAGGCTTTCTTGCCTTCCTCTGTGGTGTGCAAGACTAATGCCCTAGCTCATTTGGATGAATTGGTCTCATTTAATCTAGGCTGATCTAAGTCCCCATATCCTCCCATGAAGTGGATCCATAAACAACTGACAAAGGCAGTTGTGTTTCCGTTTTCCTCTGTCTACATTTATTTAACCCATCTACAGGAATTCCTTAATTAAACCTTACTGCAATCAATATCGCTTCCTTGAAATTGTTAAGGTTCTTTCCTAATATTTTGAGGGGACGGCAGAGCAGACCGTACAGACTTGTTTAAGCACATGACTATCAGTTTTACTTCTTCCCTTTCATCTAGCCGATGCATTATCTTTGCTGCCTAACATCTTCAAAGAAACTGTGGGTCAGCCGACAGCTCAAAGTTGTGATTTTGTTTGTGATTTCAGCCAATTGTACTACCAGAAATGGGGTTGTATATGTTACAGCTGGGCCCTGAGACTTTCCTACTGATGTTCAGTCATGACTGAGTGCATTGGTACTGGAGGTGAATCTGGGGGTGAGGTGAGTATGACTTCCCCTGGGAAAGATGGTGATGGACCCCAATCCCCAGTCATGTAATGTACGGCTTAGCATTCATGCTCCTTTAACTCTCCCCAATCTACATTCTCCATCTCCTCTTCCTCTATTGTCCTGAAGTACATATAAATCCATTTTAGGGATAATAGGGATTCCAGCCGTGAAATTTCTTGCTGGCATTTGGAGTGGTCAGTGGTTGCCCGTTTCTGTTCATTACTGGCTTTCTGTAGCGCTTTTATTGCTGCTTGCAGATCAGTGCACTTAGCTTCCAATCATGCTATCACCTGCTCAGCTTCACCTTTGGCCAAGACAGTGTGCTGGGCATCTTGGTAGGCTGTCTCATACTGGGTTTGAAAATTATCCAGATGTAATAAATTTATCTGGTTTGTTCTTTTTAATTAATCTACTTATCTGTCCTTTTTGGCTTTTACTTGTTCTATCCTTCCTGCTGCTGTTCCTTTAGTTTCTTCATCTTCTCCTCCTTTTCCTCCTGTACCTGCTTCAATTCTCCAGTTCCCTATGAACGGTGTTGAAATTCATTTTCTGTTCCAACAGCTGTCCTAAGCAGCTCATCATGGCAATCGCTTTCTCACATTTGCCTGCCCATTTTCCCTGAACTTTCCTCGGATTGTGCCAATATTTCTGTCCTAGGGATCCCGGTCCCATCTCAGTACTGGCACAAAATTCAGCCCACAAGAGCTACTACTTAATACATTCTTTGATTTTTATTTCCTATATGGGACACTTCTCATTCTCTGTACTGTTTCCTGCCATTCTATATTTCTGAATGCAAGAGGTAGGGAGTTGATCAGACTGCGGATACAGCTTTGGGCTATGTTCCTGTCCTAATCCCTACAAATTCTAATATAAACCTACAGAGTTTATCCTATCCTCCTTGTTAGTAACAATGTGTGCACAATAACAATTTCCCAGAAGCAACAATTCGTCCAATAAGGAGTTTACACCTGTTGGCTCTGAGTTTTATATAACTACTCAATATAAACCTTCCACTCCCTTTGATTTATTTGAAACTCTTACCATCAC
The DNA here is from genome assembly GCA_024679065.1 of Sphyrna mokarran. Taxonomy (NCBI): domain Eukaryota; kingdom Metazoa; phylum Chordata; class Chondrichthyes; order Carcharhiniformes; family Carcharhinidae; genus Sphyrna; species Sphyrna mokarran. The sequence goes on along the minus strand of JAGIQG010000022.1, from coordinate 34,302,210 downwards.
ATGGGGCATTTGCTGTCTAAATGCATGCTCAAGCTAAGTTTCAGGAGTATTAGGTTCTGTGGGATTCGATATCTGAGCAATGAAGTTTCTTCTTGTCAATGTCCCATCTGGGTTACCAATTTGTTGTGCCTGCTGCACAGTCTGCTTTAACCCTTATATGGCAGGCAAAGAATTGTAAGTACAAAAATATTTATTTAAATGCACAATCAATAATCACTCAAGCAACCAACAATTAGTTATCTTGCACAAATACTAAAATTCAAATCCAATACTAGGTCTTGACTTAACTTTTGCATGACTGGCAAGTACCCAGGCAGATATTGGCCTTTATCTGTGTGCTGGTCTCTGTAATCCTCTGTGTAGTCTGCTCCTTTGGTCCAGTCTGACATTCTGGCTCTTGTCATGCTTCCTTTTTGGGTGTAGTAGCTCTCCTTGTGCTGGTCATTACTGCTGATAGTCACCGTTGTTGTTGCTTGTTCGTGGGGGTCAGAGACAGAGAGATTCTTTTGTTGTGCAACATCTTTTATATCCTGTTGGTTTTGGTGCACTTTTAGCCATCGCCAAGCAATTAATCAGGACTTGACCACCTGTCCAATCGGGTGTTTCCACACCAATTTTTGAGTGTGATCCCAACGGCCATTTCAGGGGGCACAAAGGTTACATATCTCCCTCCCAAATAAGGGGTTAAGGCACTGCTATGTCTGGTAAACAATCCAGTTTGACCAGAAAGTCTCCTTTGCCCTGGAGATTCAGTCATCTGAACTACAGTCTCTATCTGTTTAGGCTCCAGTCTGCTGTTTTAGTTCTTGCCGAATTGTCCCAGAGTGCACTATAAATCACATTTTAGTTGGCCTGTTTGGCCACAAATCACAACAGAGTTGTGATCTATGAGGAGGGATCCAGGACCCCTGGTCTGGTATGTCCAACTGCTACTCCTCACTGGACCATTACTAACGTCCTTACTGTCATCTCAAGGACTCATTTTCCTTCAACTGATAATGGTCCCTTGATCCCATGTTTGTTTTACTTTCCTTGTCCTCAATGATACAGGTTGCAATGCCTAATATGGGGCTATTTTGCTACTTTTAACAACTTCATTGCATCTCCAATAAAATGCTGGGTCTGCATGAAGTCAGCGCCAAGAACCCCTGTGTCAGCCTGTTCCCATTGTGTCAGGATGTGTTTGTACTTCATGGCAAAGCATTCTAACTGTAACAGCAAAGAGTTTGATGTGGTCCCAGCCTATTTTTTTCCTGTGAAATCCATTGAATTAACCACTTTACCTGTGCCGCTGGTTGGGGGGTGGGGGGAGGGGGGGTGGTTGGTAGTGGTGGTGGTTTTGTGGTAGTGTGGGATTAGGTACATGAACTATCATGATGGATGCACTGGTATCCAGTAAATACTCACTATAATCATCTTGCAGTTTCATTTCTGCACAACTCATTATATTTGAGTGGAGATAAATGCTCAGGCTGTGCTTGGCTTAGTCAGTGAGAAGAGCTGGGGCAATGGGCTTCTCTGTTCACAGTAAAGTACAGTTTTCCCTGTCCCATGCCTATGATCTGTTGTAATACAGTGACCAGAATTTTTATTTGCCTCATTTGCCTTCTCCCTCTTTACTTCCACTTCCTCAGGCTCCACACCTGAGGAATCTCTATTTGCTCTCATCTTCTCCAACTCTGCTCCCTCATCTTTAACCCTGTGGAATTCCATTTCCTGTTTAACCCCCTTTCCGAAACCTGCAGTGATTTAACCAGTGTCCCATTCTTCCATAATTAAAACATGCTTTATCTGAGTGACCCTATCTTTTTATTCCATTTCTTTCTGCCCCCTTTGCTTCCCTTCATCACTTTACTCTTCCATTTGAGCTCCCCGCCACCTCTCCTCCCCACCAGCATTCTTCACCCTGGACAGTTTTAAAAGCTAAGGCCAGTTTCCTCAATACTCCTGCCTCTATATTTATCAGGCCCTTCATAGTTGAACCATGACTCTGTTATTGTTTTAATCCATGCCAGGCAGTGGGATACCAGAGTTTTCAGCCAATGATTTCTAGCAGCCCTTCTTAGTTGTAACTGTCCAAGATTGCCTTCTGCAGCCTTCAGATACACAGGAAGTAATCTGTCTGTAACTGCATCCACTGTCTCATGCATTAAGCTGCTGGGCCTTATTGACTTGAAAGAACAGGCTACATTGATCATGCCCCAGTGCAATTAAAATATTGTCCTTCCAACTGTTTGTATTTTCACTCCAACATCTTAGTAGTTATTGATTAATTCTGATATAACTTCCCAGCTGGAGAGAATAAGATCAGCATTTTCATATCATTCTCATCACAATTGTTAATTCCTCCTATCCATTCTATATTAACAAAGTGGACAGAGGCATCTCTTCTAAGCTTGAATTTTGGTACATTCGCTAGTGTCTCCTGTAATTGGAGGGTTGTATATGGGACCACATAGTTACTTTGCAATGTTGCTGGACTATTGTCTGCTGGAGGTGAGTCAAACTTCTGCTCTTGCAGAAGGCTCAATGGTCTTGGTGGGCCAAGTGTTATGGGAAGCAGCCAGCCCCTGTTATATTGAGTCCTGTCCTCAGACTCTCTATTCACTTTATTCCAGCTTATACTACCTTAGCCTGGTACCAAGAGGTTGGTCATATCCCTGGTCTTGGTAATGCAAGTCTCAATTTCTGGATCTTTCCCTACAGGATATATGGTCAGCATCTAGATGTGCCTGACTCTGAGATACCCTATAAGTTGCCTTAACACCTTTCAACTGCCCCTCAGCCTTGCTAGCCCTCTCTAGATTCCTGGCACTCTGCTCCAATTAAGCCTGGCACTACCTTTTACTCTCTAACCTGGCATCCATAATGCAGAAAACTTCAATTTATTTCTCACATACCCAGATATTCTTTCCTCCATTGAGGGTTTCTTGCTCTTGGCCCTTTCCATATTACCTTAACCTTAAAGTCCTGGTGCGATCACCAGCTAGGTAAGAGGTGCTCGCTCCAATTTATTCTTACTATCAGTTCTTGACTTTATGAATGGTCAAACTTATATAGAAACAGGCTTTTAGACTGAACCACAGAAGTTTTTAGTGACAAAAAAAACACATAATTCCTATTATGATGTCACACAGCACACAAAACAACAACACATTACTAAAAAACTTCCACTGCAAACCACAGGAAAAATCTTTGTTTCTCCTTAACCTCAAATCGCCCTCCCGCAGGATTTAATTGCTACTTTAAAACTATTTTTGTACATCTGCCCCAATAGCCCTCAGATCTGGCTGATGCTTAAAACTCCCTACACAATTTGTTCTTGTGGTTCGAGCTCTAGCCGTGAATCAGGATAATCGTTCCTGATTATCCTTATGACTGCAGTGCAAGACTCAGCTGTCTTGCCCTTTTTTTATGACAAGACTTTATCAAAGATAACAAAGCATTTTCTGGAGACATCATGCTTGGAAGGCCAATTCTTAGTACATTTCAATCTCTTTTAAGCTTAATCCAGTCAAACTATTCATCATGTTTGATGATGATGAATGATGATGAATGTTTGATGATGAATCCCTTCTCTTCTCATGAGAAGAGAAGGGATAGGACCTATAAAAGGTGAAGGGGGAAAAGTCTGTATGGAACCGGAAGAAATGGCAGAGGTGCTTAACGAGTACTTTGCCTCAGTATTCACGGTGGAAAGTGATCTGGGAGGATGCAGTACAAGTTTGCGGCAGACTGAAAAGATTGAGTATGTAGATATTAAGGAAGCGGATGTGTTAGAACTTTTAAATGCTATCAAGATAGACAAGTCTCCGGGACCAGATGGGATGTATCCCAAGTTATTGTGGGAGGTGAGGGATGTCATTGCAGAGCCCCTGGCAATGATCTTTGCATCGTCGATGGAGAAGGGAGAGGTTCCGGAGGATTGGAGGATTGCGGATGTGGTCCCTATTTTCAAGAAAGGGAACAGTGATAGTCCTGGAAATTACCGACCGGTGAGTCTGACCTCAGTGGTTGGTAAGCTGATGGAGAGGCTTCTGAGGAACAAGATTTACGAGCATTTGGAGAAGTTTAGGTTGATTAGAAATAGTCAACATGGTTTTGTAAAAGGCAGGTCGTGCCTTACGAGCTTAATTGAGTTCTTCGAAAATGTGACTGAACACATTGACGAAGGAAGAGCAGTGGACGTGGGGTACATGGACTTCAGCAAGGCATTTGACAAGGTCCCACATGCAAGACTTCTTGAGAAGGTGAGAGACCATGGGATCCAAGGGGCTTTGGCCTTGTGGATCCAGAACTGGCTTGCCTGCAGAAGGCAGAGGGTGGTTGTGGATGGCTCTTTTTCTGCATGGAGGTCGGTCACCAGTGGAGTGCCCCAGGGATCGGTTCTAGGACCCTTGCTGTTTGTCATTTTCATAAATGACCTGGATGAGGAAGTGGAGGGATGGGTGAGTAAGTTCGCCGATGACACGAAGGTCGGTGGGGGTGTGGATGGTCTGGAGGGATGTCAGAAGTGGCAGCATGACATCGACAGGATGCAAGACTGGGCGGAGAAGTGGCAGATGGACTTCAACGCGGATAAATGTGTTGTGGTCCATTTTGGCAGATCCAACGGGAAGAATGAGTACACTATCAAAGGTAGGAGTCTTAGCTGTGTGGAAGAGCAGAGGGATCTTGGGGTCCGGGTCCATAAGACTCTCAAATCGGCCTCCCAGGTGGAGGATGTGGTAAGAAAGCTTATGGTGTACTGGCCTTCATTCATCGAGGGATTGAGTTCAGGAGTCAGGAGGTAATGCTGCAGCTTTATAGGACCCTTGTCAGACCACACTTGGAGTACTGTGCGCAGTTCTGGTCGCCTCACTATAGGAAGGACTTGGAAGCTATTGAAAGGGTGCAGAGGAGATTTACAAGGATGTTGCCTGGATTGGGAGGCATGCCTTATGAAGACAGGTGGAGGGAGCTGGGACTGTTCTCCCTGGAGAGACGAAGGTTGAGAGGCGACCTGATAGAGGTTTACAAGATGTTGAGAGGAAAAGATAGGGTGGACTCTCAGAGACTATTTCCCAGGGCTGAAATGGTCGCGACGAGAGGGCACAGATTTAAGGTGCAGGGAAGCAATTACAGAGGGGATGCTAGGGGAAAGTTTTTCACTCAGAGGGTGGTGAGTGAATGGAATCGGCTGCCGTCGGTGGTGGTCGAGGCGAACTCGCTGGGGTCTTTTAAAAGACTCCTGGATGAGTATATGGGATCCAATGGGATTGGGGGTTATAGATAGGTCTATGGCTGGGTAGGTTTTGATGTGTTCGGCACAACTTGTGGGCTGAAGTGCCTGTTTGTGCTGTAGTGTTCTATGTTCTATGTTCTATGTTGTTTCAAGGACTGAAACATTGTTTCTGTTTCCCAAGTTGACATGTGAATGTGGAGTGTGGTCCCTTTAGGGAAGTGTTCCCGAAGGGCCATAGTCGAGTCGAACTCTATGGAGTGACGAGGCAGGAACTGAGCCAATAGAGTGCTAGGATGTGTATCCAGATTGGGAAAGGATCCACAGTTGGAGCCAGGAAGAAGTAGTGTGCAGTCATTGTTAGTAGATATAGTTATTTGTTCATTAGCAGTAAAACCTTTTGTTCTTAAGCGTCATCAAGGCACCATCAATGAATTACAATGGTGACAAGAAAAATCTTTTCAAGTTCTTGGAGATCACGTGCACACCTATAGAGTGAAGCGACTGGAGCATCAAAAATAAGAAGCAAGATATTAGTGCATATTAAAATGCCTTTGATCAGGAAACTACTTCCACACTCAAGTAGAAAACTGGAATCAGTATACTGAAAGGATGTATTACTCCTTTAGAGCACATGAGGTAACAATGGAAGAAAAGCAGATTATTTTGCTCACAGTTTATGGTCCACAGACTTGCAGCTTAATCAGAAGTTTAACATTGCATGATTTAATGGCCCTTCACACTCCATCACCACTAGCAACAAGAATTTGGTGCTCAGCTGAATTTCTGTTCATTGCATCTGGACCAGAGAATCCCAGCTGCTGGCAAGATCAGAGAATCCAGCCCTAAGTCTTTTGACTAGATAATGGAGCTGGTTAAAAATAATTTGAACTCCTGAACCTCAATCATCATGCTGAGGTACAAATTTCACTCAACAGTCCAGGAGGTGGGAGACAATCTTGAGCTTCATGGCCAGATCAGAAGGATCAGCAGAGCATTGCAAATTCAACCCAGCTGTAGGAGACATGTCAAGAGATTGTTTGGTATATGTTACTGATGACACCAAAATTTAAGATCTGTGGAGCTGGCCCAGGTAACTGAATATGCAGAATAGGATATGGGCGAGTACAAGGCATGCCAAGCAAGGTAAACATCTTGTGCCAGATTGGCTATTTTGAAGGACAGTCTGAATGCAGGTACTGATGAGTCTAATAAAACAAATACAACGTTGAGGGGTAAAGCTTGTTTTTGGTTGTGCGGAATAACACTTCCAAGAAGTGTACTGATGGAATGGGGGTTGTTTGGGGCTGGCCGACAAATGGACGGGGGGACCGTGGTCAGGCCATGGGAGGGTTTGGGGAGTGTGGGGATCCCAGACTAGCCAGCAAACTACAAGCTGACAGGTCGGGGCCACTGCACGCGCGCAGAGGCCCGTTAATTTCAGCCTTTACAGTATGAGTAGGCCTCTCCCCGAAATTTAATGATAATCATGGTAGTGACCTCTGCATTGCATAGTGGGGCAGATTGTCATGTGAGCTCTCACTGGGAAAAAAAGAGCATGATTTATTCCAGGTTTCCAGAGAATCAGCAGCCTGTGGAATTTGTTAGCACAGAAATTGGCTGAAGCCAAAACATTGTAAGTTTTCAAGAAGCAGTTCAATATAGCACTCGGAGTGAAAGGAAGTAAAGAATATGGGGGTAGGCGGGATCAGGCTAAGTTGGATAATCAGCCATGATCATAATGACTGGTGGAGCAGACTCAAAATGTCAAATGGCCTCGTCCTGCTCCTATTTTCTGTCTTTCTAAAGAAACCTAGTATTATCAAAGATGAAGAAAATTGTCACGCAAGGGTGGCAATATGAGAAATCAGAGCTGCTTAACCCCTACCAACAAAGGAGGATCGAGATAACCTATGAAAACAGCTTTTTGTTGCTGGGGGCTTGGTTTATAGTCTTATCCCAAATAACACTACTCTTGTTGCAAGCGCAGTATGAAGCACAAAAAGATCAAAGCAGAATGATGGCCAGAAGCTATGTTTGGTGGCCAGGTCTTGATGGGAAATAATCAATGCTCCAGCTGTCAAGTTGAACAGATTTGGCACCTCTGGCTAATATGTGTTCTTGGGAGCAGCCAGGCAAACTGCAGGCTAGAATACATACTGACTTTGCAGGACCATATATATGAAATATTAGTGGATGCTCACTTGAAGTGGCTGAATGTCCAGTTGATGAATTCTGCAATGATTGCTGCCATCATTGATAAATTGAGAAAAATGTTTGCCATTCATGGGATCTCAGAAGTCTCAATATCAAATAATGGCATGTGCTTCACAGTGGAGGAGTTGCAGAAATTCATAAAATCAAATGGCATTTGTCATGTTGTCAGCACCTTGTCAACCAGCCTAAAACGCGTTAGTGGAATGTGTTATGCAAATGTTCAAGGTATCAGTAAAAAACCAAGTCAATAGTCTCTACTATATGTTTTGTCTGCTTTTTGCTGTCTTATAACACCACACCAAGTATGACCACAGGGGTCATACCATCCAAGATGCTAATGGGATGCCCTTTAAAGGCATGTTTGGATACGATTTTCCTAGATTTGGTAGGGAGATTGGTGGCTAGATCAGTCTCACACAACAAAAATCATGTATCAAGGAAGAAGAACAGAGATTTCCAAGTTGGGGATTTAGTCATAGTCAGAAATTTTGCAGCAGGACCGGCATGGGTGACAGGTAAAATTGTGGAAGGATAGAGCCAGTCTCCTATTTCGTAGAGATGCAAGGTTGTCATATCAAGAGGCCTGAAACAAAGGATCAACAGGAGCCTGCAGCTTGGTTAGATGATCCTGGTTGTTTCTATGGGACTGGAGCAACCAGTGGTTTCTTAACTGAGAATACAGCAGCTATCAAAGACGATTTTGACCCTAGATTGTTGACCCTAGATTTGCCTTTTGCCTTCACTTGACCTGATTTTTAATTTCCAGATGAATCTACTCAGAATTGAGACATTCTACTTGAGTTCAGAAGTCACCAGAACACTTAAATGTATGACATTTAAGCCTTGCAGGTTTTCCTGATAATTTTTTTGAAAGTTGTTGCTTATGTTAATGTGGTTTCCTTTTTAGTTTAGCCTTGGGTCACTTTGGGAGTGGATGGGGAGAGGGGAAGGAGGAATGTGGTAACATGACCCCTTTAAGAAAGCATTCCCTAAAGGCCATGTGATTGGGCTGGACCCTTGAATATGGAGGTGGGAAGCCAAACAAATCCAAGTATAAAGGTGCGTATCCTAGGCCAAGGGAGGATCAGCAGTTGGAGTCAAGGTGGAGTACAAGTTGCATGGTTATTCTGCCTGAGCCAGTTGTAGATATAATTATTTGTTCATTGGCAATGAAGTCTCTTGTTCTTGAGCCTTATCAATTTGCTCTTGTTTTATTACAATTATAAAGTCGACTTCTTGCTTGGTTGTATTAGTGGTTGTTGTCTGAAGCCTTCAGCTCTAATGCTGTCTCAGTTTCTTTAATTGGATTGTCTGATGATCATTGTTTTGCCTTTGAGATGGTAAACCCTAATATCTTAGTTTTGGTACCAACATGTTTTGAAGATGAACCAGTTTAGTTGAAAGTTTGGCCTAGTACATGGTGAAATGTGCTAGAATTCCTAGTGGGCAATGCAGGGCTGACAATGCCAGGATGCTAGGCTGGCACTGCCAGTGTCCAAATTGACACTACCCAACCCCCCCTCCCCCCCCCCACCCCATTTTTGACCACTCTGATGAGTTTCACTGGCCCTCTGGTCCCCCGGCAAGGCCACCACATCAAGTCCCCATTGAATGGGACCATATGTGATTCTCGCTGGCAAGACTGTTAAATCAAATGAGCCCACATGATTGCATCCCAGACTCATTAATTCTATTTCCATTCAAACTTAAATATTAAAATCAATCTTGCACCCTTCCCAGGCATGAGCTGATCATGTCGGAAATACAAGATCTATAAGATTGCTAGAATTGGGAAGTCAGGCATGAACCCGATTTTGTGACTCTTATGCCATCTTACCTGCTCGCCCTGCCCATCAATCAGCATGATGAGCTGGTAAGATCACCCTCATAGATCACTTCTGAATATGCTGAAGTCCCAAAGCTTTCTGTCTGAGTATATCTATTATCATTTGCCAGTTTAAATAAATGGACCCAAAACATATTTGAGTAATTGGTGCTTTTCTAATCATTATAGTAATGTGACTATCCTTTTATGTGGCATTTTATCAGGTGTATTTTGAAAATCCAAATACCCTACATACTGATTATTAGTTCCAATTCATCCACCATGCTTGATACATCCTTCAAATATTTTTACCATGATTCTCAAACATAATTGCCCTTTCATCGAACCATGTTAACTTTTATTGTATTATGGTTTTCTGAATGTCTGCTATACTACTTCCCTAATGATGAATTTCAGATGTTACGCCTTTGGTTTCCTGATTTCTGTCTCTCTCTTCTTGACTAGAGGTGTTATGGTGTTTTTCCAATCTTTTGGAATTAAGGGAATTTTGGTAGATTACAACCAATGCTTTTTCTATTGCTACAGCTACTTCTATTCAGACTTTGATATATAAGCCACCAGGTGTGAGAACATGTCACCTTTAGTCCTATTAGTTTTCATTCTACACTTTTCTTGATAGTACTTGTTTTAAGTTCCTCATTCCCTCTTCTCCCCTTGATTTTCTATTATTCTTAAATGTTTTTTGTGTCTTCTACCAAGAAGATCGATACAAATTAATGAAGTCTCTACCATTTCCTTGTTCCATAGAACTCATAGAAACGCTACAGTACAGAAAGATGCCATTCAGACCATCGAGTCTGTACTGACCACAGACCCACCCAGGCTCTATCCCCATATCCCTACATATATTTTACCCGCTAATCCCGCTAACCTATGCATCTCAGGACACTAAGGAGCAATTGTAACATGGCCAAATCAACCTAACCATCACATCTTTGGACTGTGGGAGGAAACCAGAGTACCTGGAGGAAATCCACGAGGACAATGTGCCAACTCCACACAGACGGTGATCTAAGCTGGGAATCAAACCCAGGTCCCTGGAGCTGTGAAGCAGCAGTGCTAACTACTTTGCTACTGTGCTAATCCCCAGTTTCAAATCTCTGAAGGACCAACATTTATTCTAGCTACACTCTTATATATATATTTTCTTCCTGTCTGTTTTTATATTTCTAATTAATTAACTAGTGTATTCTAATTTCTGTCCCCCTTTTTTCAGTCATCTCTTGTTACTTTCCCAAATTTTCCCAATCTTTTGGCCTACTGCTAATCTTTGCAGCATTATACACTTTTCTTTCAGTTTTATCCTTGGGTAATTAAGCCATGCACAGTGCATTCTACTGATAGAGTCTTTCTTTCTCAATGGAATATATCTTAGTCCGGAGAATTATGAAATATTCTTTTAAATGTCTGCTACTGCTTATCTACCATCTTGCCTTTTAACCTATTTTCCCATTCCACTTTAACCAATTGTATCACCCATGTCATTCACAGGAAGACATTCAATTAGTGAATTCTCAGAAAGTTGTCCTTGTCCTCCAGAAACTATAATGAAATTCCCTTCTCAATAATGGGGAATGTTGGACAGAACAGTGAAACACTTGTAACTGGTAGTTGGCAACAAAGGTCTGATAAAAATAAAATAGTGACTGGAGCTTTAAAAAAATAAGAAATACAAAGCACAAGAATAAATACAGAAGAAAATTACTTAGTTGTAAAAGGAAAACTACAATTATACTGACTAACTGAGGCCAATAAATTTTTAAATGACATAGGGAAAGCTTGTCTGTGGTTTTACATTGATAAGCTTGCATTCTGCTCCTGTTTCAGTGAACCTGGCTGAGCTTGTACATTTTCGAGAGCAAGTAGCATATCACTCAATTACATTTTTAAATCTGTTGTCAAGATGTGGACAACACTAGTCAGCCTCACTTGTTGCTGATCTTTGGGTGCCCAAAGAAGGTGGTGTTGATCTTCTCCTTGAACTACTGTCATCCTTTTTTTAATGCTTCTCCAATGTCATTAAGTAGAAAATTACAGAATGTTGGTCTAGTCAGTATGAAAAAGTGAAATACGTGAAAGTAAGGAAGTACTGTGACTTGGGAAGGAAATGTAGAGTGACAGTACTCCCGTACCATTCTAATGCTGATCCTCCTTGCAATAACACTGCTCCTGATATAAATAAATTATTGCATCATGTCCTGTGGATAATGGGTTTTGCTCTCCAGAGAATTACAATCTTCCTTTGCCAAACATCCATATGGATTAAAATTGACTTTCTGCTCTGCGTCTGTACCAAAGAGCACAGTTCCTAGCTCTAAGTGAGATCAGTGCCACTGGTAGTAAGCTAAAGTTGCTAAGTACTATAATTCCAATTCCAATTGCAATCAAATTTTATTGCTACCCATGATTGCAAAACAAATTGTTTATGGATCAGGATACAAAATTCCAATATAAAATGAATCCTTTAATGTCAGTTATGAGATATAATTAACTATGATCCAATATTTTTTATATATTGTATAAATGTTGTAGATTGTTATGTGGATCAATATACACAGACTCATTATCTACACTATGTGCAGAAAAACAGGTACATATGTAATTGAAATTCTGGAAACTTATAAAAAGTTGAAGAAGCATGGTAGCTGTTGTCTTGTATCTATTGAGCGACTATACATTAACTTTGAGGAGAAAAGGCACTCAAATTTAAATGAGCAAAATAAACCAAGCGATCAAATTATGATATTTCAGAGAACATAAATAGGTTATGTTTTCCAAATTGTTTAAAAATATAATGAATTTTGTAGCACTATTGGCTAAGTAGAAATACATTTTAATGGGTGAAATCTCCCAGGTTATGGAATGGAGTCAATATCCAGGTGGATTTTCAATTGGTTTTGATGAAAAAATCCATCTGTTATTCTCTGTCATATCGCCAAGCATGCCAAAACTAAACTTTCCCCTGGAGAGTTCAAACTTTCCATCACTTGGAAAAACAAGATTCCTGATCAGTTCAGTAATAACTGGATTCAACAATTTAACTCAGAAGTGAGTCACTTGACCCCATTCAATTATATTTTTTACAATTTACAAGTAAGACGTGGCAAAACTCAAAGTACTCCATGTTTCATTAAAAATCCTCAATCAGCTTGTTTAGTGTGAACCTTCAGTTTGGGTACAAAAATCCAACCATCAACACCTGAATGTTAGGATGTACTATTGTAAAGCAAGTTCATAAAGTTTCCAAAGTTGGTAGAACCCCAGAGACTACAGAAAACATATTAATGATACAAGAACTGGTCAGGCAAAAGAAAACTGAGATTAATAACTCTTTTTGAAACCCAGACCCATTAAGAGATTTTAAAAATCCATCTGTATGAATAGAAGGTAGTCCAACTGTGCCACCCAACAGAATGAAGAACTACCCTTTGATTTGTATTTTCAAATTCTATCTCACAGATTGCTATTTTAAGCACATGCACTAATTTACACCATTGCGGTGTGTATTACAGGTCCTTGCATATGTAAATGTTTCATATTTTTCAAGTCCACCACATACTTCTCAGATCAGTCAAATGTCAATAAATTTGCTTCTTTCACTTGTATTCTGCTTTTAATTCTTGTAATGTAACCTATATTGTGCTTCCTTGCATCAGTGTTTTGTTAATTTTGTGAATTCAGTAGCCCAACTTCCTCTACAGTCCTTCTTAATAGATGTGTATCTTTGGTTCTGAAAAAAACCCAAATAGTTTTATATATAAACATTTCTTCATATAAGGAGTGATTTTACCATTCAATACTTCCAGCACAGTGAAGCATCTTCAGAAAGCAATCTTGAAAAATTGCAATTCAGCAGCCTGCATTTAAGAAGTACTCTTATCAGCATTATTCCTCGCAGGATTACTCTATTGTGGAATAATCTTTATAATTTAGATTGAAGGACAATTTCCATATGCAGTTGCCTATATTTGATATTTGTTGACTTTATTGCTTTAGCCATAGTTTTCATTGGCCAAGTGTGTCAATGTATGTATGATAAAATCCTTTTGTATTAACTATCGCATAGAAACACGCAACTTATCAACAACGGTAGTTTACTCCAGTTAATTCAAAACAGATTTTTGTTCAAAGAATTGCCAATTATTTAATAGTTTGAATGAAGCAAATTTAATTTACAAAACCAGCAGAATGCTACTGGAACATTTAAAATTGCCATAAAAATATCAAAGGAATTATTTAAGTTGTGATTAAAACATAACAGTATACAGTCAATGCAATGCAGAACTCATTCATTTTGCAAACTTGATGTTCCATGCTTGCTTCCTGTTGAAGGCATATTTGTCTAGATTTAATGAGCAGAGAAAATTTACTTTGGGCTATCTAGCTTCATTGTTAGCCATTTCCTCAGCAATAGCTCAGAATAGTATATTTTGGCCATGATGAGTACATGTTCCTCTGACTTCAACTCTGACTCAAACCTCTCACTGGATCCATTACTTTAGATTTTTCCTTTCTCAAACTTCTCAAGTTTTCCTTCTCATCAATTAAAAGGTGACTGTATTTTTCATTAAATTTTGAATATTTTCCTAGAAAGTGTCTAATATTCCAAGTTTTTAGGAATCACACCACGTCACATTCTTTGATACATTTCCTCCAATCTGTATCTCAGGATTCCTCACAGAATAGCAAAAAAGATGCATGATATTTAATCATGCCCTCATAGGCTGGGCTTCTGCTCCTTTGAAAACAAAAGATTGTTGTAATTAAATGGAATGTTTAATGAGTCTGAGTTTTTATATTTTCTTCTTGCATTCATAACACCATGGATACAATTGAAGTGTAATTAAAGATGATCGATTTTGCTTTGGTTTTCAGCTTCCCCCCCCCCCCCCCTCCCCACCCACTTTCTAACTCTGTTTTCATTATATAATTAGTCACATAAGCCAGCAGTTTCTGCATTGTATAATGCCATTCTTCTCCCCTTTCATGCTTGCTCTAAGTCAACAAGTGCAAACTCTGAGTTTGGACCAGGTCAGTATGTCAATCCCTGAGAATCTAATCCATGAAACCTAGGTCAATCAGTTCTGTTTCTGCATGTGGAGTTAAAATGCAATTTCAGAGAGGCATTAAACTGATTTATAATGTATAGCCAATTCCAATCTTTTTTTTGAGCAATTACTCAAATTAAATTTATTGCTGATGTTTCTTAGTTACTGTTATGTCCTGTTTGAATTTTATTGACATGGAGGTGATCAAAGGACTGTTTGTAAACCTTTTGCCATATAGATAACTCACAGTTCAAATTCAGCATATTATTTTACATGTGGGATGCAAACATAATTCTACAAACAAAACAACACATTCGGGCAAAAGACTTGGAGACTTGCCCCAAATACATTGATTCTAGTTGGAGTTCTATCCACAGATATTGTCATTGTTCCAGAACCTTAATGGTCAGTGTTCATATGTAATTGTTAATAAACTATTTCACAAGGGAAGGCATCACAGCTGAATGTGGTTCTGTTATCAGCCAACATCTGCACACACTACAGGTACACTATTAATGATCAGGAGCAAGGAGCCAAGCAGATTCCCCACATTCTTTCACAGAAGTATCAAACTTTACAGATATTGTCAGTGTGTTTGCCATAAATTCTATTTACTCTTTATCTGTCAAAATAATTTTGAATAACACCTACTTGAATAATATTTATTTATTAGTACATAATCCACAGAAACTAAAATTTACAAGTTTTGTTCAACCTCATTTATAAATTCAACAACTAGATGTATATCAACATCCACTGCCCAAAATAAATCACCAATGATAACCATGTTTAAAGTATTTCTTTCATTTCTTTGATATACTGCACTCAAGGATAACAAAACTTTCTGAGAATAAGCTGCTGAACTTTAATCCAATGAACTTCCCCTCCTCTTCTCCCCTGTTCCATTCCCAACTTTATCACTTACACTTCAAATATTGCACCACCTATGCTTTTTCCAAACTGGCTTAAGCAATTCCTTTAGTCAAGCTGATTGTGCACAATTCCTAGAATTTTCTTTTTCACAAACCAAGCACTCATCGGCATTTTCCACTCTTTACCAAAACTATTGACTAAGATTAGACTGTTTGCCATTTTCTTACATAGCTGTAATTCCACCGAATGCTAATTGTTACATTGCGTTAATTCCTGATTTAGTTTTTGACTTAAATTATGAATTTAGCTACATTATTTTAAGGTATAGGAATAAATTACATGTTTCTGCAAGTCATTCCTATTGATTAAATCATTTAGGCGAGGGGTGCATTTTTGAGAAGTTAGCCTTCATATGTATTCTGATGGCACCCAGCTTTACCTCACTACCAACATCCTCAATTTTTCCACTGTTGCTAAATCATCAGACTTGCTTAACCCACATTCAGTACTGGATGTACATGAATTTACTCCAATTATACATTGGGAACGCTGGCCAAAATTTTTTTCAAAGTATTGACTTGGGCGGAAAAAGCAGAAAGCAGCATTCTGGCTGTCTTGCTGGCTTTCAGCTGTTCAAGTCATATTTTTAATCATTTTGTGAAAAAAGGAAGGGGTGTGTCCCACAATATAATGTTATTGAGGCAAGCTCTCACAGAACCCACCAGCAGCTAAGGTTTTTAAGAGATAAGGGCGCTTCAAATATGAACACTGACATGGAATTCATTCCCCAGCCCACCCCCACCCCCCCCCCCCCCGAACCCCAATCACCCCACTCCAGCCCACGGAACTCTTTCATCACTATTGAGTCCCCCTCCCAAGAACATGGAGTCACTTCCAACGCAATACCCTCTTTGGCACTGCCCTAGCAATGACCTACCTTGAGTAGTACCAGGTATTGTCTCATCAAAATATGTTCTTCAATGCACTGGAGCCCAAGAGAATGTAATTTAAACATATGGTACACAATGAAAATGAAAGTTATACAATTTATCGATTATCTTATTGGAAACTTTGCATCTTTTGTACATGTTTTATCTGCAAAGCATTGATCATCCACATGGTGTGGAAAACTGTAGGCAAAATGTATTACAATAATTAAAATGCCCAATATACCAAAATCCAAAATTAATAGGTGGATTGTAATTAGTTCAAATTAGTGTTATCCGTGTGATGTACCCTTCATTTCATGTCTCAGATAATATCTTATGTTTCTTTATTTCTCCCCACCCTTTATTCACTTGCTCTTTTGTTCAGACCATGGCAGATAGTATTGGGAATTGGTCCACTTTTATGGGTTTATATAGGACGTATGTCCCAGAAACAAACTACTTGACCCAACAAGTCCATGCAGTATATTTCTTTATTCAAGCCCCTTCCCTCCTTTTCTCATCTAAATCTACTATTATAGCCATCTTTCACCTTCTCCTTCATGTGCTCACCTGGTTTCTCGTAACATTATTTACTTCAATTAGTCCCTCTGGTAAGGCATTCCACATTCACATCATTCTTTGATTGAATAAGCTTCTTCTAAATTCCTTTACTGAGTTTTTCGCTGACTATCTTATATTTATGGCTTCTAGTTATATTCATCACAACAACAGGAAATACTGACTCTGTCTCCACTCTGTCAAAATATTTCATACCTTGAAGGCTTCTCAGTGGTTACTCCTCAGCCTTATATTTTTCAAGAGAAATAAAATGTTGCCTGCCAGCCCTTTCCTGATTTATAACCACAAATTTCTTATTAGTCTTGTGAACCCCTGCGTACTCTCCAGTGTGACTTTGTACAATCAAGGTTTTAAGTTTATTTATTAGTATCACAAATTGGCTTACATTAACACTGCAATGAAGTTACTGTGAAAATCCCTTAGTGGCCACACTCTGGCACTGTTCGGTCACATGGAGGGAGAATTTAGCATAGCCAATGCACCTAATCGGCACACGGAACATGCGGAGGAATTCCACACAGACACTTAGAAAATGTACAGGCTCCATACAGTCTGTGACCCAAGCTGTGAATCGAGTCTGGGTCCCTGTTGTGGCAAGGCAGCAATGCTAACCATGTTTGATGCAGATTTAGCATAATTTCTCTACTTTTCACTTCAGCTTTCTAGCAATAATGGCTAGGGTTTTGTTTTTTACAGCCTTGATAACTTGTGGTGTAACTTCTAGTAACTGATGTATTTGTATTTCTGAGATCTTTTATTTCTCTATCCCATCTATACCTGCAAATTCCAAGCAATAATTTCTAAACAAAATGTAGCACCTTATATTTATCTATGTTGAACTTCAATTGCCAATTATTATCCTATTCTCCAAGTTTCTGTGAGTCAGCAATAATTCAAATAATTTTAATTCTTTTTTTAAAAAAATGAATATTAGATTTATGTATAAATTCAAAATAAATCAAAAATCTGTTTTGTAACTAGCATCAATGCCTCCTGTTTTCTAAATATGGAGCTCAACACCTCAGTGAAAGAATTGATCCAACTTATAATCATAAGGAAATAATTGGCATGTAGACTTTATATTTTAATTCTGTGCACTTAAAATAATATCTTAATTCAAAGAACAAAGAACAAAACAGCACGTGAACAGGCCCTTTGGCCCAATGAGCCCACGCCGCCACCCCGATGTTCCTTTCTCTACCCGTGATCCCTGTCAATGTTTATAGATCTACGGATTAAAAACCAAATTTGAGACAATTTAGGGAGAATTTATTTTGCCAATTAGCCTAAGAGCATATTTTTGGGATGTGGGACGAAACCGGAGCACCCGGAGAAAACCCACGCAAGCATGGGGAGAATGCGCAAACTCCCACAGACACAGGCCCAAATCCATGTATTCTGCACAGTGATAGTCACTGAGCTATCGTATTGCCTATCAAATGGTCCAGGTCAAGCATACATTAGTGATGTGAAGCACTAGGATACCCTCAAAAATCCAAGAGCATCCCTGTCACGACCCATCGCGTGTATGCCCCTTGTTAGACAATAAGGTGGACCAAAGCACCTGTAGGATAAAAACAAGTACATCAATATCATCATCTATTTACACACTTCCCAGGGACTCCCAAGGCTCATGATCCCTATTTTAAATCAGTTTTCTATACCCCTCCATTCCCATTCTGTTCATGTGCCCATCTAAGTATCTCTTAAATAACTCCAGAGTGCCTGCCTCCACCACTTTACTTGGTAGCGCATTCCATACCCCCACCACCCACTGTGTGAAAAACTCCTACTAGCATCCAAATTATACCTTACTCCCCGTCACCTTAAGCCCGTGACCCCTCGTGCTATTTGAGTCCATCTTAGGAAAAAACTTAACCCTGTTTACTCTATCTATACCCCTCATAACCTTGTACACCTCTATCAGATCTCCTCTAAGTCCACCTCTGTCCATCTAAAAAAAAATTCTCCAAATTACTTGCTCCTACAGAATTGATTTATTGCAATCTTCCTTGGAGACTGTAAAAGGTCTCAGATAGGAAATGGATGGCCTTTTCACCACTTATTCCATTCAAGTTTCTGGTAGTTCCTATGCAGTAGGTCATATACGTAATGTAGAGAGAAAGCTGATTATAGAAATATATTTAATAATCTTTCCACAAGTGTATCAGATAAAGATAACTAAGCTTAAATGCATCAATGAACTATTCTTGGTATTTAAGATTCAGAGGCAGAAGGCATCGCTTACATAGCTGAATTAACATTTGTAGAATAAAAAGAGGAACATATTTTTATTCATTCACAGTCTATAGCATTGATGATAAGGATAACATTTATTGTCCATTCTCTTTTTGCCCTTAGGATAGTGGTGGTGTTAAATTCTTTACTACAGAGGAGTATCTTCAAAAACCCACTCCACAGACAGGCATCAGGGAACACCGTTTACAGTCTTACTCATTCCATAATCCAAACAACATCTGCCTTCTCAGGGTGGCCTCCAGGCAGATCACTTCCCACCAGGAACCTATTCCCTTAAAGGGGCTGTGCCCCAACATGCATAACACTCCTCCTCTCTAAACAAAAATCCCCCGCAACAGCACTTTAAAACTATTCATATACATTAATACATTTTTTACATAATTTCAAAATATTTTGTGAAAAACCCACAGTATATTTACAATATGATGCAGTCCATTCTTTAGTTTCCCATCCATACATCCATCTGACATGAGATGCTTAGTCTGTCAGAGTGACAACGGTCGTGTAAGATTTTTTCCTGGGAAATGGAGCTGGTCTTTGGTTCCTTTCCTGCAATTGTGATCTTGATGCAGCTATCATCGGTGACCCTTCTTCTCGCATATCATTGGTTAATGCCAACTTCCCAGTTTCTTCTGTAGAAGGAGGAGCTATTGATTCCATGCGTCCTTCTCCTGGTACCTCCACTGGTTCCATCTGGAATGCAATGCCTCTGAAATTGTTTATGGGTTCTCCCGCCCCCCCTGATGTGGGCCACAAGCAGTTGATCCACATGCTGATGCCAAACTAACTCATTCTGAGTTTTGGTCATATAGGACATTGGCCCTGTCTTGGCTACAATTGCGGCCAGAATCTACTTCTCCCCTGAGAAGTTTTTGACAAGTACCAACTTGGTCTTGTGAAATGCTCTTAACATGGCATATTTAACTGAAAGGCCTATCTGCATGTCCTGGTTCCTCTCCACCACTCATCTTGTCTTATCAGGTCTCAGGAGACCAAACATTATATGCAACTGTCTTCCAAACATCAGTGACTCCAAAGAACTTTTAGGCATTGCTTGGAGGATGTTCCTGTACACTCAAGAACTGGTTTAAACTTTGCATCAATGACCCCTTCCCCTATGATGCTCCGAGACTGGACAAAATGCTCCACTAACCCTCTAATCTCTAGGTGATAGGCCGCAGATATTACATGACAAATTCCATGCAGTTCCATACAGACATCAAAGTCCCATGACAAAGTGTGGTCCATAGTCACTTACAATATGGTCTTGATATCCAAGTTTGTCAAGTATCATTGATTTCATACATATCACGTCCACAACTTTGTGCATTGATGGCCACCAGCAAAACTGGCCTTCTACTGATCCCACAAAATCTATATGGACATACTTCCTTGGCTTTTTTGGTCATTTCCTTGGGTGCAATGGTGACACAGGTGGTACCTTCTGAGTTTTGGAACACAATATGTATGAGCTCACTTCCTCCTCAATGTTGGAATTGATGTATGACTACCATACATAACTGCAGGCCACCTCTTTTATTCTTGCCCCACCCCTGTCTGCCATTGCTGTAGTTGCTCCAACACTTTTCTCCTTAAGGAAAAAGAAATGACAACCTACTTGCCCCACAACAAACAACCATCTTGCACCAACAATTCCCACTGCTGGCTTAGATGTGGCCTCAGTTCCGGATTCTTCTGCTGGCTTGTCCTTCCTTTGCAGACCAGGTAGACTACTTAACTCAGTATGGAATCCTTTTTTATTTTTTCTTTCACCTTAGCAATTGTGAAAAATACACTATGTGGATAACCTTGCTCGGAACTTCTTTATGACAAGCCAATTGCAGCTAACGCATCCACATTTGCATGTTGACCCGATGGCTGATCTTCGCAATATTGGATTAAAATGGCTATTCTGGCTGAGAGTGAAGCATACTGGGATTTTTTTGTCAATTTACAGATTAAAACCAGATGCAGGTCATAAAGAGGCACTGGTCTGGGAGCCAAGATCTGAAGCTTCCTGTGTTGGCCAGATCAGGGAAGTTGTTTACATTAATCGAGACAGCGTGACTTTGATTTAAAAGGCTGCTATGTATGGTACATGTCAAATGGACTAAGCATCAGGGCATCGTTCAAAAGTAATTTCACTGAATGTTTGAGCCATGTGATCAGCTTCTGGTTACACGGTTGGCTGGATGACAAAGAATATTCCGGAAGTGAGTGGAGAATTGTGGATAAAGAGACACGGCAGTCCTTTATTTGACAGCAGTAACTCGAAGAGATCAACCATTGCAAGAAGAAGATTGTAACATTCAGAGAATAAGATAGATTCGAAATCAAGGATATTTCTTGGCCCAATTTCTAAACTCAGTAGTATCTATTTTCATAGTTAATAGTTAAAGTTGATGTTTAATTATTGTTGTAGCTGTTCTTTCTCTGTCCACAACACATTACCAGGATGTCATATAATTAGCATTGGTTTCCTGGAAATCACTTAAATCAGGTCCATCGCTTTTGGAAAAATGCAGTAAGAGGTCTCACAACACCAGGTTAAAGTCCAACAGGTTTATTTGATAGTAAACACCACCTGCTTTCGGGATCTGCCTCTTTGTCAGGTGAGTGGGACTTCTGATTATAAACAGAGCATATAAAAGCACACATAGTTTACAGAATACTGATTAGAATGTGAGTCTTTACAGCTAATCAAGTCTTAAAGGTGCAGACAATGTGAGTGAACATAGCATTAAGCATAGGTTAAAGAGATGTGTATTGTCTCCAGACAAGACAGTAAGTGAGATGTTGCAAGCCCAGGCAAGTCGTGGGGGTTACAGATAGTGTGACATGAATCCAAGATCCTGGTTGAGGCCATCCTCATGTGTGCGGAACTTGTTATTAGTTTCTGCTTAGTGACTGCGCTGTTGTACGTTGTCAAGAGCGATTACCCGAAGATCAGACCGAATGCTCATGACCTCTGAAGTGTTTGCCAACAGGAAGGGAACAGTCTTGCCTGGTGATTGTCATGAATGTTCATTCATCCATTGTCATAGCATCTGCATAATCTCTATAATGTACCATGCCTTGGGACATCCTTTCCTCCAGCGTATCATGTAGATAATGTTGGCTGAGTTGCAGGAGTATGTACCGTGTACCTAGTGGATGGTGTTCTCACATGAAATGATGGCATCTGTGTTGATAATTCGGCATGTCTTGCAGAGATTGCTGTAGCAGGGTTGTGTGGTGTTGTGGTCACTATTCTCTTAAAGGCTGGGTACTTTGCTGCAGATAATTTGAGGTTGCGTGGTTGTTTGAAGTGGGGATGTGGGGACGGCCTTGTCGAAATGTTCGTCTTCATCAATGACACGTTGAAGACTCCAGAGAAGATGTTGTAGCTTCTCTGCTCCGGGAAAGTACTGGATGATGAAGGGCACTCTGTCGACATGTCCCGTGTTTGTCTTCTGAGGAGGTTGGTGTGATTCTTCGTTGTGGCACGTTGAAATTATCAATCGATGAGTCGAGTGTTATAGCCTGCTCTCCTGAGGGCATCTTTCAGCGTCTGGAGATGTCTGTTGCGATCCTCCTCATCTGAGCAAATCCTATGTACATGGAGGGTTTGTCCATAGGGGATGTTTCAGGTGGAAGCTGGAGAAGTGGAGCATTGTGAGGTTGTCTGTGGGTTTGTGGTACAGTGAGGTGCTGAGGTGACTGTACTTAATGGAGATGCGTGTGTCGAAGAATGCATGAGGATAGTCTATGGTAAATCTGATGGTGGGACGGAACTTGTTGACGTCATCATGTAGTTGTTTCAATGATTGTTCACCATGAGTCCAAAGGAAGAAAATGTCATCAATGTACCTAGTTTATAGCATCAGTTGAAGGTCCTATGTGGTGAAGGAGTCTTGATTGAGCCTTTGCATAAAGATGTACTGAGGTGTGAATTTGGTTCCCATGGCTATTCCATGTCTCTGGATGAAGAATTGGTTATTGAAAGCAAAGATGTTGACGTCCAGGATGAAGCGGATGAGTTGTAAAATTGTATCTGGAAACTGGCAGTTGTCGGCATTGAGTACAGAGGCAGTTGCAGCAATGCCATTGTTGTGGAGGATGCTGGTATAGAGTACCAAGACATCAGACATGAGGAGTGCCCTGGTTCAACTGCTCCACGTATGCTGAATTTCTGTTGGAAGTCCGTAGTGTCGCGAGAAGAGCTGGGGATTGTTTGTACAATGGGTTTCAGGATGCCTCAACGTAGCCGGAGAGGTTCAAACAACTGCACAACCTCAAACAGACCATTGTCCACAGCAAATTACCTAGCTTTCAGGAGAATAGTGACCACAAAACCACAGAACTTTGCCATAGCAACCTCTGAAAGATATGCTGGATCATCAACACCGATGCCATCATCTCATGTGAGAATACCATCCACCAAGTACATGGCTCATACTCTTGCAACCCAGCCAACATTATCTATCTTATACGTTGCAGGAAAGGATGTTCCAAGGCTTGGTACACTGGGGAGACCATGCAGACATTATGACAATGAACATTGCTCGACAATCACCAGGCAAGACTGTTCCCTTCCTATTTGTGAACACTTCATGGTTCATGGGCATTTGGCCTCGAATCTTTGGTTAAACATTCTCCAACATGGCCTTCACGACATACGATAGCACAGAATTGCTGAGCAGGAACTGATAGCCAAATTCCGCACACATGAGGATGGCCTCAACCAAGGTTTTGGGTTCATGTCACACAATCTGTAATCCTCATTACTTGCCTAGGCTTGCAACATCTCACTTACTGTCCTGTCTGGAGACAATACACATTTCCTTAACCTATGCTTAATGCTATCTCCATTCACATTGTCTGCACCTTTAAGACTTGATTAGCTGTAAAGACTCACATTCTAATCAGTATTCTGTAAACTATGTGTGCCTTTATATGTTCTGTTTGTAATCAGAACTCCCACTTATCTGACAAAGGGGCAAACCCCAAAAGCTGGTGGCATTCACTACCAAATTAACCTGTTGGACTTTAACCTGGTATTGTGAAACTTCTTATTGCGTTTACCCAGTCCAACACCGGCATCTCACATTATTTGGAAAAATGGCCAGGGTTGATGTATTCCCAAAGGCAGCCCTTTGTAATGGAATAACACATTTTGGGTGATGATGGTTAATGGTAGCTGTGAGTCTTCAGTCACCCCCATCTGCAGATAAGTTTGGGAGAGATCCATTTGGTAAATTTCTGACTGCCAATAATGAGCAATGGAGACTGATGCATACAAGTCAGGATTCATTGTGACTTTAAAATCCCCTCATAACTTCATGGCAGAAATGTTGGCTGTTGCCCACTCACTCATTATCACTGGTTCCAATACTTGCAAACCTAATAATCTCTCAAGTTTGGCCTCCACCTTGGGTCTAATCACAAACATCACTGGTTGTGCTGTTTGGGCATGTACCCAGCTTCTCTTCCTGTCCTTTCATCTCACTAAGGGTTCCATTAAACACCTTCCTGTATTTCTCCAAAATATCATTTAGACTTGAATGAGACTCCATGAATCTATTTATCACATCCCAGTTCAATTTCAATTGTTTCACTAAAACCATCTGAATAATGCAGAATAATAACTTTTACATGTAAGGATAAATGTACACACTGGTCCCTCCTCCTATTAGCTGTTTAATTTCATACCCTCATCCTCATTTGGATGTGACAACACTACAAAATCAGACCTGATCTATTACTTGTGGGATCACTTGATTTTGTCTACAGCGTGCTACTTTTGCTGTTGAGGACAAATGTAGTCCTTCATTGTAGCTACACCAAGTTGACATCTCATTTTTAGTTGCATTTAGGTCAATTCCTCTCACTTGAAATAAAAGACTCAGCAGATCAGACAGAATTTGCATAGAGATGAACATTTCAAGTCAGTACATGTTATCGGACTTGAAAGCCACACGTGCAGATCTGCTTGATATGTAAACTCTTGGGAGTGAGTAGCTATTTGTACAAGAGAACAGACATTTTCTGTGATGTTTCACTCAAAGAGCCTTCAGTCCACTCTATCCCATGTCCTCGACCTCCTCACCTACTCTTTAAGATAGAGAAAAAGTGGCATTTCAAATGTGAAATCTATTTGCCAGTCCAGTAGTATATTTTCTGCAGAATGACTTAACAGGGCAGCATATGTGACCAGCAGCATTATCACACCATATCATTAAGGCCAGCAACATTTCCACTCCAAGTCACTGAGAACTGCAATATTTTCTCTCTGTCTCACTGAAAGCAGGAATGTTTTCCAGCAGTTTTCCTGTGGCATGCCACTGAAGTCATTGAGATATGTTATGCAAGTACTTGAGATTGACAATATTTCTACTTTATATTTCTGATGAGTACAGTTCCTATTTCATACCAGTGAGGCTGACAATGTTCGCACTCTAGGTCATTGAATTCATCTCTTTTGTTCCATTTTGATTTGATTTGATTTGATTTATTATTGTCACATATATTAACATAGTGAAAAGTATTGTTACTTGTGCATTATACAGACAAAACATACCATTCATAGAGAAGGAAATGAGAGGGAGTGCAGAATGTAGTGTTACAGTCATAGCTATGGTATAAAGAAAAATCAACTTAATGCAAGGTAAGTCCATTCAAAAGTCTGACAGCAGCACAAAAGACTCTGTTCCTGAATTGGTTGGTAAGTGACTTTTATGTCTTTTACCCAAAAGAAGAAGATAGAAGAGAGAATAACCAGGGTACATGGATTGCTGATTGCTTTGCTGTGGCAGCGGAAAGTGTAGAGAGAGTCAGTGGATGGTAAGCTGGTTTGCGTGACGGATTTGGGCTACATTCACAACCTTTTGTAGTTCCTTGTAGTATTGGGCAGAGTAGGAGCTATATCAAACTGTGATACAGCCTGGTACAAACTCTTGTGTGTGTTGATTGTCACCAGCTTTTGTTTCCAACTTCAACTGCTGATAGGCATGATAGATCCAATTTAATATATTTTAAACCTCCTGCTAGTTTTGCATAGAGATCTTCAATTCTTGGAACGAGGTATCTGCCTATTTAGAACATAAAACATAGAACATTACAGCACGGTACAGGCCCTTCAGCCCTCAATTTTGTGCCGAGCTATGACCAATTCCAAAATCAAGCTATCCCCTCCCTATAATTCTGGTGTATTCCATGTGCCTATCCAATAAATGCTTTCAGGTTCCTACAATGTCCGACTTCACTATCACAGCAGGCAGTCTATTCCATACCCCAACCACTCTGAGTAAAGAATCTACCTCGGACATCACTCCTATATCTCCCACCATGAACCTTATAGTTATATCCCCTGGTAACAGCTATATCCACCCAAGGAAATAGTCTCTGCACGTCCACCCTATCAATCCATCTCTTCATCTTATAAACATCTACTAAGTCACCTGTCATCCTCCTCCGCTCCAAAGAGAAAAGCCCTACCTCCCTCAATCTTTTCTCATAAGACCTAACCTCCAACCCAGGCAGCATCCTGGTGAATCTCTTCTGTGCTCTCTCCAATGCTTCCACATCCTTCTTATAATGAGGTGACGAGAACTGAACACAATATTCCAAATGTGGTCTCACTAACGTCCTGTATGGTTGCAGCATTACCCCACAGCTCTTAAACTTAAACCATCCTGTTAATAAACCTTAACACACTATAAGCCTTCTTCACAGCTCTATCCACTTGAGTAGGAACCTTCAGAGATCTGTGGATATAAACCCCAAGATCTCTCTGTTCCTCCACATTCCTTAGAACCCTGCCATTGACCCTGTAATCTGCATTCAAATTTGTCCTCCCAAAATGAATCACCTCACACTTATCAGGGTTAAACTCCATCTGCCACTTTTTGGCCCAGCTCTGCATCCTATCAATGTCTCTTTGCAACCTGCAAGAGTCCTCCATCTCATCCACTACTCCACCAATCTTGGTGGCATCAGCAAATTTACAAACCCACCCTTCAGCTTCTTTTTCCAAGTTATTGATAAAAATCACAAAAAATAGAGGACTCAGCACTGACCCCTGTGGTACAACAGTGGTAACTGATCTCCAGTCTGAAAATTTTCCCTCCATCACCACACTCTGTCTTCTACGATAAAGCCAGTTACTTATTCAATTGGCCAAATTTCCTTCTATCCCACACATCAATCAAATTTGTGGGGCAGGACTTACCCCTTACGAAACCATGCTGACTATCCCAGATTAAACTGAATCTTTCCAAACGGTCATAAATCCTATCTCCCAGGACTCTTTCCATTAACTTACTAACCACTGAAGTAAGACTAACTGGCCTATAATTCTTATTTCATTCTTATTTCCCCTCTTGAAAAGAGGAACAACATTTGTCACTCTCCAGTCATCTGACTCGATCCCTATGGACAGTGACAATCCAAAGATCAAAACTAAAGGCTCTGTAATCTCGTCCCTTGCCTCCCAAAGTATCCTAGGATGTATCCTCTCTGGCTCAGGGAACTTATCCACCCTCAGGTTTTTCAAAATTGTTAATACATCTTCCCTCAGAACATCTATCTCCTCCGTCCTATCAGCCTGTATCACGCACTCTTCCTCAAAAACATGACCCCTCTCCTTAGTGAACACTGAAGAAAAGTATTCATTCAATGCCTCACCTATCTCTTCTGACTCTATGCACAAGTTCCCATTACTATCCTTGACTGACCCCAACCTCACTTTGGTCATTCTTTTATTTCTCATATATGAGTAAAAAGCCTTGGAGTTTTCTTTTATCCGCCCACCAAGGACTTCTCATGCCCCATCCTAGCTCTCCTAAGCCCTTTCTTTAATTCATTCCTAGCTACTTTGTAACACATCATAATTACCTCTGCCCCAATTATAATCCTTGCCCTGTTGTGTGACCCTATCCTTCTCCATTGCAATAATGAAGGACACTGAATTGTGGTCACTATCTCCAAAGTGCTCTCCCACAAAAGTTTAATACTTGGCCCGGTTCATTACCCATACCAAGTCCGATGTGGCCCCACCTCTTGTCGGCTTATCCATATATTGTGTCAGGAAATTCTCCTGCACACACTGTACAAAAAGTGTCCCATCCTAACTATTCGACCAGGTTCCAATCAATATTTGGAAAGTTAAAGTTGCCATGATAACTACCCTGTGACCTCCACACTTATCCATAATCTGCTTTGCTATTTCCTCTTCCATATCTCTATTACTATTTGGGGGCCTATAGAAAGATCCTAACAACATGACTCATCCTTTCCTATTTCTGACTTCAGCCCATATTACCTCAGTAGGTAGATTACCCTTAAAATGCCTCTTAGAAGCTGTTAAACTATCCTTAATTAACAATGCTACTCCTCCACCCCTTTTACTGCCTTCTTACTGAAACATCTACACCCTGGAGCTACCAACAATCATTCTTGTCTCTGTTCTAATCATGTCTCCATAATGGCCATAACATCATAGTCCCAAAGAAATCCACACTCCAAGTTCACCTACCTTATACCTGATGCTCCTTGCATTGAAGTCGATATACTTTAATTCATCATCTTATCTGCCTGTATATTTGTGCAATCCTGTTCTAATCATGTCTCCATAATGGCCATAACATCATAGTCCCAAAGAAATCCACACTCCAAGTTCACCTACCTTATACCTGATGCTCCTTGCATGGAAGTCAATATACTTCAATTCATCATCCTATCTGCCTGTACATTTGTGCAATCTTGATACCTTCCTCAGTACCTCGCAATCCTCAACACTGGCTTTTGAACGACATCTCATTTTCTCAATCCCCTGACAAATTAGTTTAAACGCCCCCCCACAAAGAGCAGATGCCAATTTCCTTCTTAGGATATTTGTGTCCCTCTGGTTCAGGTGCAAACCGTTCTTTTTGTACAAGTCCCACTTTCCCCAAATGTGCTCCAATTATCAAAGTAAATGAAATCCTCTCTCCTACACCATCTCTGCAGCCACATGTTTATCTGCACTCTCTCCCTGTTGCTCAACTCATGAGCATGTGACACCGGCAACAAACCAGAGATGACAACATGCTTTGTTCTAGATTTCAGCTTCTAGCCCAGCTCCCTAAATTCCTATTTTAAATCCCCATCCCTCTTTCTACCTATATCATTTGTACCAATGTGCACCACGATCTGCCACTGATCCTCCATCCTCTTAAGGATCTTGAAAACACAATCTGAGACACCACGGACTCTTGCACCTGGGAGGCAGCATACCATTCACGAGTCTCTTTTGCTGCCGCAGAACCTCCTATCTGTCCCTCTAACCATTGTGTCCCCAATTACTATTGCTTTCCTGCTCTTCTCTCTTCCCTTCTGAGTACAAGGACAGACTCAGTGCTCAAAGTCCAGTCACTCTGGCTTACCACTGGTAGGTCATCCCCCTCAACAGAATGCAACACAGAATACTTGTTGCTGAAGGGGACAACCACAGAGGATCCCCACACTGGCTACTTCCTCTCAGCCCCTTTCACTACCACCCATCTATTTTCATTTTTTGGAGTCTCCAAACCTCTGAAGCTCTTATCTATGATCACCTCTACATCTTGAATGATCCTAAGTTCATCCAGCTCAGTTCCAGTTTCCTAATGCGGTTTTAGAGAAGCAGGGGATGGGTGCACTTTCCCACAAATGAATTTAGCAGGGACACTAGCCGCATCCCTCACTTCAAACTTCCTGCAGGAGGAACATTGCACTTCTTTTAGTGCATTCCCTCTAGATAAAAAGAAAGAAAGATCTTGCCTGATTTCCTCACCCCCTTAGATTAGAGGAACAAATGAAAAAAGAGAAAAGCTTACCTGCACTCACTCCAAGATTTTTTTGAGGTTAGAAGAAGAGGGACAGGGGAGACTCTAGAAGTCAAGAGTCTCGGATTCCCTCTTCATTCAAATTAATTGGAGGAGGAGCCTTCCCGGGGTCATTGGGGCCTACTTACGGTTTTACACTCCCAGTTTAGAAAAAAAGCCCATGAAAAAGTAATGTTTATACTCATCTATTGACAGTTAATTCATCATCCTGACAAATTCTTATCGTCTGATCAATTTTCAAATGGGAACAATGAATGCAGCCCATTCAGATAATTGTACAGCCTATATAGTATCTAAATCTCCTATCTTCCTGAGCTTGATTTACACCTTCTAATTAAAGGCAGAAGGCACTAGGTGAGCCCTCACGAATCAGGACTGTAAAGAAATAACCTAGCTTCCGATTTCATATTCATATCATCATTTTGACCACCAATGATCATTTTGATAACATCATTCAACTTTACTCCTCTGAACCCATATACAGCTGTAATCCTCATCAATACCTTTGTTATCTCTGGACTTGGCTATTCTAAAGCACACCTGTTTGGTCTCCCGCATTCTCACCTTCTTCAACTTAAGGCCATCCAAAACTCACCTGCCTGATTCATAATTTGCAGCAAGCCCCATGGTCATTGATCTATCACCATGTGTTTGCTGGCTTACTTTGGCTGCATGTCAAGTAGCATTTCGATCTCAAAGTTCTCATGCTTGTTTCTAAATCTCTCCATGGCCTATGCATATCTCTATGTTGCTCCTTATCTTTGTAACACTCTCCAATTTCACAAGCCTCCAAAATAACTGTGCTCCTTTATTTCTGATATCTTGTGAATTACTGATTATAATTTTTCCACCATGTGTTGCCATACCTTCTGCTACTGAGGCCCCAAGCTCTGGAATTTCTTCTGTATGATTTTCCAACTCTCTACCTTTCTTTG
The DNA here is from genome assembly GCA_024679065.1 of Sphyrna mokarran. Lineage (NCBI taxonomy): Eukaryota > Metazoa > Chordata > Chondrichthyes > Carcharhiniformes > Carcharhinidae > Sphyrna > Sphyrna mokarran. The sequence goes on along the minus strand of JAGIQG010000022.1, from coordinate 34,271,459 downwards.
CTTCTTCTAGTCCTAGCTCTTTGATAAAGGTTATGATCACTTCACCTAATATCTGCTTGGTAGCTCAATGTGTTAATTTATTTAATAATGCTCCTGCAAAGTGGGACTTTTCATTACATTCAAGGTGCTATATAGAAATAAGTTGCTACTGCTGTGTAATGATAGATTCTTTTTTAAAGAATAACAGAATTATTGGGGAAAGAATTGACTGAGGATGGCATTCATCAGGAGATTTCAGCTGCCACAATTCAACGTTGATTAATCCATCCTCATGTTAGTTTGTTTGCCAAACCTGTATTCCTCCTAATACTTGTTTTTGCTCTTTTTTTCCCTGGCTTTGTCCCAAATGGAATTTCGCTCTTTGACCAGAGAATCTGATCAAGAATGACACACTGCATTCCATTGCTCTCACTTACCAGACACTCCATTTTTGGCTGCAAAGATTTTTTGTAAGATTCATGTGGCTTTACCCCAAACAACTTCCAATTGAACCATATATAGGGTTTTATATTGAATTTCTCAAAGTGCTCTCATGCAGTGCAGCAGTGTAGCAATTATGAAAATCCACAACATTCAATTTAACTTCAATTCCCCAATTCCTTGCTGATAAGGTGAAAGAATTGGTGGTCAGATGTAGCAATATCAGTAGCATGGCTGTTATGAAGTATCAGGACTGTTGGCTTGTGTAACAAGGGGACACGTGTTCTTGCACTGAATTATGTTGAAAGAAAAAAATTATTGGCCTGAGTGATATGGAGTCGGGGACACTGCTGACCTCAATGACATGGAGGAGTGAGCTCTCTGGTCTGATTAATGGGAAAAGGGGATTCTGCTAACATTATTTAGATGGTGTAGGAACACCATTGACCTTATTGATATAGAGCAGAAAATATAATAGTTTCAGAGACATAAGCACAAATACTATTGATCTTAACAACAGAGAATTACCGAAAACTACTGATCTCAGGAAATGGAATAAGCACATTGCTAATCTCAACAATAAAGCAACGAATCTTGTTTGGCTCAGGAGCATAGAACAGGAATATTGCTAACATTTAATGAAACAGGAGCGCTGGCAGCCTCATTGACATGGAAAGAATTGGTGGTCAGAGCATTATAAAGTGCTTTGAAAGGTTGGTCATGGCACAAATCAATTCCAGCCTCCCAGAATACCTGGATCCACTACAGTTTGCCTAGTGTTGCAACAGATCCAATGCAGATGCCATTTCTCTGGCCCTGCAACCCATCGTGGAACAGCTAGATAACAAGGATACCTAAATCTGATTCCTATTCATTGACTACAGCTCAGCCTTCAACACTATTATTCCCATGAAACTCACCTCCAAACTCTGTGGCCTGGGCCTTTGCACCTCTGTGATGAGATCCTGAACTAGCAAACTCAGTCTGGCAGTTATGTCCTTTAGGACTGGCCAATTGTGGTGTTACTGATCAACCCTTGGTGATGGACATTGAAGTCTACGCCCTTGCCACATCAGTGCTTCCTCCAAGTGGTGATCAGTGGAGGAGTATTCATTCAGCAGCTGAGGAGGGATGTAGTTCATGGTAATTAGCAGGCAGTTCCCATGCGCATATTTGACAAGATGCCATGAGACTTCATGGGGTCCAGACTCAATGTGGAAAACTCTCAGAGAAACTCCTTCCCGACTGTAGACCACTGTGCTATGATTCCTGGTGGATCAGTATTCCGGTAGGACAGAATACACCCAAGGATGATGACGGTGGTATCTGGGACATTGGTTGCAATTTTACTGCCTCAGAGTCAGGGCAGATGACTCTATTGGCCTTGGGTGGGATTTTGCAATCTCACCTGAGGGAGGTCATAAAATCCTACCCATTGTCTCTACATTATGATTATGTGAGTATTACCATGTCAGGCTAATGCTTGACTAGCCTGTGAGATAGTTCTCCTAATTTTGGCACAAGCCCCCAGATATTAATAAGGAGGGCTTTTCAGGAACAACAAGGTTTATTTATTTCTCATCATTCCCAGTGCCTGGATCAATGTAGGGTGGGTTCATCCAATTTCGTTCCTATGAGACTTAGTGGTTTGGGCAATTTCAGAGGACAGTAAGTGTCAACCATTTTGCTGTGGGTCTGAAGTCATATATAGGCCAGACCAGATCAGTCTAGTAGATTTCTTTCCCCAAAGGACATTAGTGAGGTCCCCATGATTTATCTCTTCCAGGAATTCTGGGACTTAGGTTCTGTGGTCTGCATGCAGTCCCAGTTCTGTCCACTGTATCTTTCCAACAAGAAAGTTACCAGCCAATCTGATTGGCTGTCAACTTTTTATGACAAGATTTCCTTCCGAGTGAGGGGTTTCAATATGGGGTAAAAATTCTGCCAGCAGCCAAAATAACAATCCTTGGAACATGAAATTTCTGCAGGCCAGACAATATCAGCACGAATATGAAACCAAAAGAAAAAACTCTGGAAAATCTCAGCAAGTCTGGCAGCATCTGTAAGGAGAGAAAAAGCTGATGTTTTGAGTCCAGATGACCCTTTGTCAAAGCTAAATCATCTGGACTTGAAAAGTGAGCTCTTTTCTCTCCTTATGGATGCTGCCAGATCTATTGAGATGTTCCAGCATTTTCTCTTTCGTTTCAGATTTTAGCATTGCATTAATTTGCTTTTATCAGCAGTAATGTGTTCACCTCCAACTCTTCAAACAGTGAGACAGGAAACTCTGCCATTCTAAAAATCCTGGCCCAGATATGCAAAGTGCTAAACTGGCCCAGTTTAGCAGATGACTTTCCAACAATACCATTATTTGTTTTGTGTCATTTGTGGAATTATGAGCTGTCTCTGAAACGATATGTATACATGGCTATAAAGTCTTTGTGCATGAAAAGCAGAAGAGTGTAACAAGTAATGTTAGGTGTATGCAATACCTAAAATTTTATCCACAAATTATGTCCAACTTCTCTGGGAACTCTACATTTCCTTGTGTTTTTGAAAGATGTGACTCAATCCATGAGTCTTTCTGACTGATCACAGCTATGAATTTAAAGTCTTTCTCATAATGCTGCTATAGATAATTATAAAGAACACTGCATCAAAGGGGCATGAAAACCACATCATTGCTCTAACAATTGTTCAGTTATCTGAGTTAATGAGACTTTATTATGTACTCTATACAAAGTCTATGCAATATTTCTGATGTGGTTCGTGGTGCATAATTTAAAGTGTTGAGGCAGTCTTGGTATTTCTGAGAAGCAAATAAAACCCGTGACATTGAAGAATAATGAATTCCAGCAGTCTGCACCAGGAATAGACATTCTGGCAAATGCCCATGTAAAACATGCTAAGTTGATCCAAAGAGTTTCACATCAAATGTGTCTGAGGAAAACTGCTCTTGAGGTCTGAAATTGTTTTTAAACATGATGGAAAATACTAGTATCAACCTGTGCTGGGAAAAAGCCAATTGTAACAGCCTGACCGCAGATTAACTTTTTAATGGGAATCGTTTGCAAAATTAAGATATACATTCGTCACAGCTAAAAAAAAATCAGTTGTAATCCCGAAAGGTAACTTAGGATAAGTGGCCTTGAAACTTGCCATTTTGCATGTGCACATTTTGCATGTGCACAATGAGACTAATATATAGAAAATGTTATATCCTTAAATATACATGGCATTTTTTTCACAAGATCGGTACCACAGGAGCTTAAATCAAATCCCCAGTCCATATTAGGCATAGAAGAGCTGCTGCATTTGTACCTCAACATTCTAAGCAATTAATAAAGTCAAAATATCAAGGATAAAGTTCACACATTGTTATCCTATAATTGAAACTGTTTTACTATTTGCATCTGGAAATCTCCTTTGTATGAAGTTAAGTATTATAAATTATCATCTCCTGGAGTGCATCATTTTCTGGAAAACTAGCCTGTTGATTCCCAATTCAGTTTTTAACAACATTGCCTCCTGTTCCTTCACTGTGTTCCATAGGATTGCTCATCATTTGCTACTTTATTCAAAACAATATTATTCACATTTAAGCCTTAAAAGTCAATGCTGCTAAAAATGAAGAAAGCACTTGCATTTATATTGTGTTTTTCCTAAACTCTGGATGTCTTAAAGTTTTTATAGTCAATAAGTACTTTTGAAATGCAGTCACTGTTGTAGTGAAAGGAAATGTGGTACATCAGAACTCCACATAATGTACAGAATAAAATGACAAAATATTGGTATTATTAGAAATATACATTGGCCAGGATACTGATAGAGACCTACTCTTCAAAGAGGTATTTGTGTCCACCCAAAGAAGTCCAATCAGCCTCAATTTATCCAAGAAAATACTCGATAACTGGCAGAACACCAGGAAGCTCCGAGGAATATTGGAGTATTTGTCCACAGACCCCTGAGGCAGCAGGATAGGTTAATAGAGTAATTAAGAAGGCATATAGGATACTTGCTTTTATCGGCCATGTCATAGATTATAAGAGCAGGGAGGATGGCTGGAACTCTACCATCTCACCCACCATGGAATTGGCATGGACCAAGATCCAACAATGGAAATCTCCCTTGAACATTGGTGGAAATTTCCAATTTTGTTCCAGTGAGGCCATAACATCCCACCAGATGTGTTGGAGCTGTGCCTTGACAAATTGCTCTCTCAGCAGATATGACCTTCTGTTGTGTTCGCTTCTCCCCTTTGCCTCTCTCTTTTTCCCTCTTTTAGGAGCTTACCCTGCTATGAGTATTCTCAGCTCATTCTCCTAGCATATCCAATTACAAAAAAATCCAGCTAGTGTTCAGAACTTTGAATGGAGCAAAAATAATATTTTACCATCTGGTACACTCTGCCCCAACATTTGAAATTTGAAACAACAATGAAAAACACTAAAAATGTGTAAAATTGTAGCATCAAGCAGATGAAATAAACCAGTGACAAACTTGTCACTGGTTGATAATTCCCTTAAATAATGCTGGTGTGGGTTCCTTCATGTTGGTTAATGTCAAGTTAAGTTGTTTAAAGTTAAAACAGAATACCAGCTTAAGCATGGGTCTCCTTGCAATGCTAGCTTCAAATCAGCAGGACATGGTGGTGGATAGCTACAGAGCAATATTAACCTCCTTACCAGCATCCATATGATATGAAAACCAGCCTAAGTGCCTATAACAGGTTCTATTTGAATTTAATCTTGCAAATCTTGAAACTCATAGAGAGGTGCATTGCAATCTCTTGTATTTATAAGGTTAATGGTGAAATCGTGTCAGCTGTTCAGCAAATTTTGGTAATTCACAATTCATGTCCTATCTCTGTTGGCACATCACTTTTTTTTATGCACTATTTATGGTGGGTGCCATGAAGTCATCATTATTCTTCCAGCAATTTCTGAGCCAATATTTACAAAAATGAACTGAATGCTTCATAGCGGTTCTGGTTTTTTGCATTTTTATATTCTGATGCATAAATATTTTACTCATTAATTCTAGGTACTCATTTTTCTACTATGTGCATATGTAAGGAGCATGATTTATGGCAACTAATCCATAAAAATAGTTGGACAAAATGCAAATTCCATTTACGTAAATTTCCTAGTAACTATCTGTCTATCTTGTCTATCATTCATCTGTCCTCATTCTGAGGGTTGGCTACATCATGAACAATCTTTCTCCACTGCTTGCTTCACTGCCTGTCGCATGGAGAGCATGGTCCACATTCTGATGATATCCACTCATTCTATCTTGGGTCTTTCATGTGTATTATTTTCCAAGTGTTTTGCTTTGCAATATATATTTCTCCAAACTTTTCTTGTCCGTTCATATCACATAAGACCATAAGCCATAACAGCAGAATTAGGCCAATTAGCCCATCAAGTCTGATCCACCATTCAATCATGGCTAATATTTTTCTCATCCCCATTCTCCTGCTTTTTCCCCATCACCTCTGATCTCCTTATTAATCAAGAAACTATCTATCTCTGTTTTAAAGATGCTCAATGACCTGCCCTCCACAGCCTTCTGTGGACAAGAATTCCGCAGATTAACCACTTTTTGGCTGAAGAAATTCTTTCTTATCCCTGTTTTAAAGGATCATCCCTTTAGCCTGAGGTTGTACTTTCTGTTCTACTTTTTCCTACTAAGTGGAAACATCCTGTCCATGTCCACTCTATCCAGGCCTCGCAGTATCCTGTAAATTTCAATAAGATCCCCCCTCATCCTTCTAAACTTTAATGAGTACAGACTCAGAGTCTTCAACTGTTCCTCATACAACAAGTTCTTCATTCCAGGGATTATTCTTATGAACCTCCTCTGGACTCTTTCCAAGACCAGCATAACCTTTCTTAGATATGGAGCCAAAACTACTCACAATACTTCAAATGGGTTTGACCAGATCCTTATATAACCTCAGAAGTACAAACCTGCTTTTGTATTCTAGGCCTTTCGAGATGAATGTGAACATTGCATTTGCCTTCCTAACTGCCAACTGAACTGACACATTAACCTAAGAGAATCTTGAATAAGGACTTCCAAGTCCCTTTGTTCTTCTGATTTCCTAAGAATTTCCCCATTTAGAAAATAGTTTATGTCTCCATTCCTCTTTCCAAATTGTCTAAACTATTTGAGATTCCTTGATATCAGTTCCTCAGACGAGTTCTCTTAACATCAGCTTTCTCAAACACTCATTAATTTGTCCATTTGGTTGACTTGGGAGGGATTTACTTGCCCCATTCACCACAAGTGGGAATCCTGATGGCCTGCTTATTAGGATGTCAGGGCTAAAATGGGTTTGCCTCTGAGCATCAAAAATTTCCAATTCACCCGGCCGCCATAGTCATTTCCTGATCTGAGCAGGTGGAATCTGACGATTATGCCAGTAACATTAAATGTCATTAGCAGACTTAAGCTCGATTCAATGCCCCCTGCTATTCTCCCACCTCTCCAGTGAGAACTGCGTTAGGTGGGCTTTGCTACTGGTCATTACCAGCATAGTCCTGGCATGTTGGACCCCAAAGGGATTAAGGAGTTAAGTGCTGCAGAGGGAGAGACTCCCAAGGGCCTTGGGGTGGTTTCAGACTGGTGGCAAAGGGTTAACATCAACCCTCGCCACTGGGATGGGTGGTAAGAAGCTAGACTGCCCCTTCCAGCTGTGGGAAACCTGAAGGTCATTTCTGGAATATTGATTTCAGGCATCTCACTGATCAAAATTTTCATTCATGTCTGTAAACTGTGAAAACCTTGAGCTGGCTAAATCATTTTAAGCTCCATGGCCCCTGGACATCAGGCAGTCTTCCAAATCACAGCAGTACTCTATGCTGCAGAATGGATTCCTCTTACTTCTTCTAAGAAGCTACAGATATGAGAAGGCCCTTTTCAAGCCCTCTGACTGACAGAAGTCACTTTCACTGGAGGTGGGGGGGAGGCATGGTGAACGTGGGGGGTTCTTCTCCACAGCTACTCAGTCAGCCCTTTTTGAGAAAGCTCAAAATCTTTGAAATCCCTTCAGCTGCTTTGGAAATCTTCGTTTCCATTCAATTTCATTCCAGTCCTTTTAACTCTCTTTTGATTGACAGCCTAATATATTTTAGATAGCATGCAGAAGGGTTTGTTCTTTGATCTTTCCCTCCATATTTGACTGCATCTCAAGAACCTCCCCCATTGTTAACTGCAATGCTGATACAAAATAGGAGCTGAAAGCAGTTAGCTGCTTTTGAATTTGCCTGCAGCTGTGACCACTGACCTCAGAGGTTTGGGAAGGTTTTGAGGGGAGAGAATATTTATCTAAAATTTGTCTTGTTATTGTGGCAGTGGGAGGGTTGGGACGGGGGGGAAGACGGTTGAGGGGGAAGCTGGTCACGTTACTTTCATGCTTATCATGGCGTGGGGAGGGTGATCTTTTATTTTGGCGATGTAGAAAGGATGCCCATGTTTTTTGAATGGTTAGTGATGATCCCCTGAACCACAGTGAGGGTGAGAATGAGGTCACCATTTCCGTGTGGGGTGAAGGGCTTCTCTCTGAATGTAGAGGTTGAGGCACGCTGCAAGAAGGGCGGCCCAATCTTGGAGAAGAATTAGCCGGTATGTCTCACTTTATGCATATTTTTACCTGCTAAAGGTGGATGAATTTCATCTGGGAGACCAGTACCAGCAGGAACCACTCTTGTTTTCCTGTTAGTGGGAGCACTTAAAGAGGAAACAAGTGAATCATGACCAATGTCTGTTTGAGTCCTTCCATTTCAAATGCATTTATTTGAATCTTGTCACTCTGTTTGATAGTGGAGGAGGCTTATGTTCAACTAGGTTATAACACATAAATTTTCACAGCTATACATCAGCATTAGCCACACATAGACTTCCAGAAGGCAAATTTTTGTTGTAATTGAGATGTTGTGGTTACTTCATACTTGCTTAAATTAGGTCATAGCACCAACATCTTTGCTAAATCCAGCCCAAATGTCTTTGCTAGATTTTGCACCTAGTGTGATGAGTGACCCAAAATAGTAGAAGATATCATCAATCTGTTCAACCATTAACCAGAATCTTGCAAGTTGTTTCCTATCCCCATCCCTGTCACAGTTGTCTTGGCAATGTTGATTATGTGACTGTATTTCCAGGTAAGCTATCAACTCCTGTGGGTTCTTCACTAAATCAGTGAGCAGAATAACTAGCATATCAAGAATTTGGAACTTGCCACTTGGTAATCAGTATCTCACTTTTGAATCCATATTTTGAAATATTTTCCCAAATTTTTGACTGTCAGGTTTTTAGTTCCTGTGATTATAATTTTGACATTATCTTCCAAAGGGAATTCCTCTTATTCTGTGCAATATTCAGATGAAAACAAGATGAAAGAAAGGATCTAATGTTGCTCCAGATGCAGATTAGCTGTACCCAGTGTTGCCCATGCAAATCATATTCATAAGTAGGGGCACATCTGCCATGGAATGTGAAAGAAGAGTTACCAATACAAACTTCTTTTCACTATAGTTGATTTCCCAGATTTAGTAATCTCCTTGAATCTTATTTCCAACCAAGTTCCACCTCATGGACAATTCTTCCAAGTACACCACATGATTCTCAACATTTGAGCACCTGGCTCATGGCTACAGGGGCATCAACAATCCAGTTACAGATTACAATGTATTATACAGGTCACTAATTGCTCATTAGAACATTGTAGTTCAATTATCTTTCCCATAGATAATTAGGCAGCACAAAGAAGAAGAAGATTCTCCCAAGTCCATCTCCCGTCCCACCCTGCACTCTCTCTGCTGTTTTTCTCTTTCTCGCCCAGGTACGCTGCTTCAGATCTTTTTTCGAACTGCGTATGCGCAGTTCAGAACTCCAATTGTCCTGGCAACTCTAAGCCCCGCCCACAGTGCTGATGGGACCAGAGTCGACAAGAAGCGTGTGGGTTCACTGCAAAGAGGATTCTGAGCTTGGATTCGTATTATGCCTGGATCCAGCCCTTAGGCTCCATTTGGTAAAATCGGGCCCTACTATGTAAAGTTAAAGCACATGCAGGTAAAGACTTAGGATGGATAAAGATCTAGTTAGGATAGGAAGTAAAGAGTTGGCATAAATGGGACTTGTGAGGTACTACGGGATCTGGGCTAGGACCCCAAACTGTTCACATTATACATTAATGATTTGGAAGAGGGAACTGAATGTATTATCTCCAAATTTGGAGATGTTATAAAGTTGGACGGAAGGGTGAGCTCTGAGGAAGATGCAGAGATGCTTCAGTGTGATTTGGACAGGCAGAATGTGTGGGCTTATGGCAGACATATATTGTGAATAAACATGAGGTTATTCACTTTGATAGCAATAATAAAAAAACATTATTATTTGAAAGAGTGTAAATTAGGAGAGGTAGATACTCAATGAGACCGTGGAGTCTTTATGCATCAGTTGCTGAAAGTAAGCATTCAGGTACAGCAGACAGTAAAGAAGGCAAATGGTATATTGGCCTTCATAGTGAGAGGATTTGAGTATAGGGATAGGGACATTTTGCTGCAATTGTATAGAGTGATGGTAAGGTTGCACCTGGAGTTTAGTTGTGCAGTTTTGATAACTTTGCACTAAGAAGGATGTCCTTGCTATAGAGGGAATATAGCAAAGGTTTACCAGGCTGATGCCTGGATGACAGAGCTGTCATTGAGGAAGACAAATTCACAGCGATTTAGAAGAGTGAAGGGATCTCATGGAAACTTACAAAATTGTACTAGAGTTAGACACGGCATTTAGAAAGAATATTCCCAATGGTGAGGAAAGTCCAGAACGAGGCATCATAGTTTGAAGCTAAAGGTGAACCTTTTTAGAATTAAGGTGAGGAGAAATAACTTCAACTGAAGGATGGTGAATTTGTGAAATTCACAAGCTAGAATGTAGGTGAGACCAAAATGATGTCTGATTTAAAAATGAAATTAGATATAGCTCTTGGGACTATAGGAATCCAGGGATATGAGGAGAAGGGGGGAATCAGGATATTGAATTTTGATGATCAGCCATGATCAAAATGAATGAGCAGGCTCAAAGGGCCAAATGCCCTACTCCTGCTTTAGTTTCTATGTTTCTAATGAGTTGCTTAAGTAGAAAATTAGCCTATTGACCTTTATAAATAAACACTGGGTGATGCCATATTTATATTTTCTGAACATTAGAAATTTCCAAGCAGGATTAAGAGAGTCTATTGCACCAGTATGGAGGTGATGTTGAGTGCAGTTGTGATCTGAAAGGCTTGTGATATTTAGGACTTTCATTGTTGTCCTCACATTGGAGAATTTCTGGAAAGTAATGTACTGTAAATTAAAGGGACAGTTGTGTGTATGAGTTGCGATGGGTGGGTGGGGGCAGTGGGGAGGCAAAACTTGATATTGCCCTGTGTACAGTGAAGGATAACTACATCTTCATTGTGGATGTTTTATCTGCTATAAGCTTATGAAGTCTATCTGGGTGCTGGAGCCTGATGTTGAATAAAGGTCTAGTTCCCATAATGTTTGGCTGGATGATACACAGCTGGATAATAAGTTGCACTTTGCTGGAATATTAATCTTTACTTTTAACCTTGCAATACTGCAAATTATGTTGAGGGTGGTAAAGATCTCATCCTTTTCTATGCCAGTGTCAAAACTCTTACAATAGAGTGTTTTGGAGCTCTATAGGCTGATCTCCAATTTGTTCATCTTACTAATGTTCCTCTCAATGGAGGACAAACCCACTGCCATGTTACAGGAGTGGGCTGCCATAGTTTAATCTGCAGTATTTAGCAAAGTGATTCCAATTCCTACATTTTCTGCATCTTTTACCAAATGCAAAACAAACTTCTGTTCACAGGGTGCTGGCCACTGCAGAGTTGGAGCTTGATCTCCCCTGTACTACAAATACCTTTTCCTACCTAAATTATTTTTTTTGGTTATTCATTTAACATATAGTACTAATGGCTGCTTGCAATGTTAAATCTTGCTCATGCGACAGCTGTTTGTGGACTAAATCACTGTAAATTCAACAGACGATGTGATGCCTGTGGGAGTTCCAAATACATTTCTTTCTGCCAATATTTTCAGTGTAGCTCTTTATTGATTCACTCACTCTGGCTTGTAGAATTGAACTTATGTCTATCTAGAATTATGTTTTTGTTACCGGGAGATAGATATTCTTGAAGTTTTAGGAATTACTTCAGGGTCCTCTTATTCCTGCTCCATTTGAAAAACAAATGATTCAAATTTTTTGATGGACTCAGGTTCATCTAGGTTTAATAAGAGTATTAGCCTGTACCTTTTTCAACTTGTCAGACAATGGAGCACCATTGCGAATATGCCACTTCTTCTCAAACAACTATCTGTAATATTTTATCAAAATTGAGTGGGTTGATGCAGCAAAGTCCTTATGCCATTCTGCCAACTTCTTACACCGTATAAATGTTCAGTTCCTGAATCATTGAAAGCAAGGACTTTTAATAGAGTAGGTCTTTTTTTCACTAGCTTAGCAGTTACTTCAACATTTATGATATGCCCGTGCTCCTGGGGATAACTCCCCAGGGATAATAATTAATAAAACTGACGAAGAAATGTCTGAAAAATCATCGAAGAGAAAGGCTAGAACAGAAACTTGGTGGTTGACTGAGCACCAAGAAAGAGTAGTAAAAGGAAAGATAATGTTAAGAAGTGAGAGTGGAAAAAGTCAAGGCTCAAAGAAGATAAAGAATAGTACAAAATACACTCAGGAATGCAAGGAAAATTATTGTTAAAGAGAGATACCTAGCCATGGAAGAAATTTATGAAAGTAAAGATATGAAAGTGGAATGAAATATATCTTCAGAATAGCAACTGTTGGAGATAAGTTAATAAAAGTAAAAACAAGAATGTAGGCTCAGTAACCTTAATGGAAGAGGATAAAATTAAAGGGATGTGGGGCCAATATTTTAACTGGCTGATGAACTAAAAAAAATCCAAAGAACAAAGATAGCGTAGGATAGCTGCTATTCAAGGATTCGCATTTCTTAAAGGGTGAGAGCATGGCATCATTGTTAATTAAATATGTCATGTAATCCAGTTTCAATTTCACTTCATCCTGGAGCAGAACACAGACACACAGACCCTTGGCTATGTACGAGAGGTGCAGTAGCACAACAGTTGGCACTGCTGCTTCACAGCGCCAGGGACCTGAATTTGATTCCCGGCTTGGGTCACTGTCTGTGTGGAATTTGTATGTTCTTCTCATGTCTGTGTGGGCTTCCTCCAAATGTTCTGGTTTCCTTTCCTCCCATATTCTGAAAAACTTGCTGGTTAGGGGCATTGACCCTAATAGGCACCAGACTATAGGAACTAGGGGAATGTCACAGTATTTTCATTGCAGTGTTAATATAAGCCTGACTAATAAAAAAACTTTAAAAATCTCAAGCTTTCTAGCCTTGGATATCTGATCACTTATGCCTGTTCTTAATCAATGAACTCATAATGTGTTTTACACAATATTTAATGAGTCATGGGTGCCTTTAAATCATTATTAACACATGCAACATAGAAACAAATGAAAAACAGCAAAGCAGTGTGACTGAATGAAGTACCAGCAGGTATATTGACATGCCTGGGTGTGTATGGTGTTCAGATCCTCAACAATACAATCAATTATATTATGATGAGAGAAAACTCCAAAGCATGAAGGCAAAGCACTTTGACACCAATATTCCAAAGAAAAGGTGACATTCAAATTGCAAAAAGTACTCAGGAATAAATTCCTATCACACACTCTTCAATGTTTAGGGCAGAGTTGTGGACTAGAAACTGAGAAAAATAATGGAAATCCATGAAGAACAGTTTAGAATCATGCCTGGAAGAAGCACAGTTGTTACAATTTTTGTCTTGAGACAAGTGATGGAAGAAATTTGGCAAGGCCAATGCAGCATGAAGATTGTATTCATCAACCTACATAAGATTTATGACTGAGTGCTTATGGAGGAAATCTAGAGATGTACTGGAATTCATAGTATTCCTGAGAAATATGTACCACTATTACTAGACAAGGAGTGCAAGACAAGAAGTGAGAGTTTTGAAGCCAAAGTTGGAGAGCATCAAGGATCAGCACTAACCCCCTTCCTTTTCCTGATTATCATGCTTATTCTAACCAAACACAGAGCCAAACAGTGCCATGATTAATGATATTTGCAGATTACATTGAACTATGTGATTAAGATAATAAGAATATGACCACGATCTGAAAAATTAAAGGAAAGCACTGGAAGGTAGGGGTATGAAAATTAGTAGACCAATTAACCAATTTATGGACTTCCTGTTTGAACCTAAGACAGACGATCAGAGTCTAGATATAAAAATTAATCGGCAAAGATGTGGAAAAAGTGAGTAGTTTCAAGGACAGGGATCAGTGGTGGCAGAAGATGAAAATATGGAATTGGAAATTAAACAATGGACTAGCTCTGGTTGGAGAAATAGGGGGAAGTATAGTGGAATGTTATGTGATAGAGAATTATCGCTGAAAGGAAGCTACAAGACAGGTTGAGAGATCTGTCTTGTTATATAATGCACAAACTTGGGCAAGTTCAGAGAGGAATAAAGAGTGATACTGATCAGATGCTGATGCCGCAATGGACGAGTGGAGTAACGAGGAAGGACAAATTCAGAAACCAGCACATCAAGGAGCCAGTGAAGACTGGGAGCATTAACAAAAGTAGCCAAGAAGTGATTGAAATGGTACAGTCATCTGTAATAGAGAGAAAGTAGAAAATTGGTGATGGATGTGTTGAAGAAGGGACTGATGATGTGGAGATTCTGGTGTTGGATTGGGGTGAGTACAGTCTCACAACACCAGGTTAAAGTCCAACAGGATTATTTGGAATCACGAGATTTTGGAGCACTGCTCTTTCTTCAGATGAGTGGAGGTTAGTCCACAATCATGGCATATATAAGCAAAGACACAACTGCGAGATAATTACAGTTAGAATGCGAAGAATGGCTGGAATGTAATTCTTTACATGTAATCAAGTCTTTACAGGTACGTACAGTATGCTTGGAGAGAGACATAATTACAGTTAAAGCGGTGTCTCAACCCAGAACAGTTATAGTAGGATTTTGTATACCCAGGCAGTATGATGGGAGAAGGAGGTAGGACAAGAAGAAGACCTAAGACGAAATGTAAAGATATGTTGGCAGGAGATGTAAATACAGCAGAATTGAAACATGAATGGATGATTGACAGGAGATGAAGAAAGATGATCAACCAGTGTTATGGCGACCCCAAATAAAATGGAAGAAACCAACAGAAAAAAGAGGAAGAAGAAACAATGGTAGAATTTGTTGATTGATGTAAACACATGAGAAAGGACATTTAAATACCTGTAATCTTGACTGATCAATCCTTAAAATGACTTGGTGTTTTTATATTGATATATACATGTCATAATTCCTTCTCAAAAATAGATTCCTGCAGACGTCAAATTGATGGAGTTTCTTCTTCGATGACTTTCACAAGTTTACAAAGTGATTCATCTTTAAACATGAATTATCTGTTTACTCTTGAGCTGGACATGATGTGTGAACCAATTGATTCTTCCAAAATTTGGGCACTTTTTCAGGGAATGTGAATGAAATGGGGCACGTGTTGATGAAACTGATCAGGTTTCTTTATCGATACTCTTAGCTGGTTGACAAACTATGTCTGCGACCTTGTGCTTGAGGTACATTTTTGTGTGATCTCTTTGAATCAAACAGAATAGGTTTGATTTGGACTGCCAAGTAAAATGACAGCAGACCAATCCAACAGAGTTTGCTGATCAAAAACTAAGGCAGGTTCATGACAGTCCCGGACTCATGAATGATTGGTTTTAATTGGCTAATTTCTAAGCCTACTAGCATACTCTCATCAGTGGGCAGGATTTCTGCATTGGGTATTTCCTGTCCTACATGGGAGATAGTTTTGGATGTGGGTACCCCTAACTGATTTCCTCCCTCCGTTCTCTGCACCCCCCTCTTCTGCTCCATCATCAAGCTGCTTCAGGGGGCTTCACTAAATTCAGCTCATTGTGAGCTGTTCTAAAAATCTATCTGTCCACCAATATTCTTGAGGGATTATGTCATCTGGCCCGCATGTGATTCTGGTCTCAAACTCACACAGTTGACTCTTAATTGACTTTTAAGTGGCCTAGAAAACCAATCAATTGTATCAGATCACTATATGCTGTTCAAGAAGAATAGGAATGGACAGTAAATGTCAGCTTTGCGAACTATGTCCATACCTTCAGATTGAATAAAAGGAAAGATAATCATTTCAGACAGGATGTCAGTTACCACATAATCAGTATCATGAGGCACAAGTCACATTTACAGTACCAACTTACAACAGTTTTGAGATAAATGATATAACTTTTGATAAAACAAATGCAATTACACCAGCTTGTTAATGTGGCAATATAGACCCACCATGTATATTCCTGTATCCTTTTACAATCTAGGACTTACGTTGTTATTATTGCTACCATTTCTGTGTAATTTTTTTGATGAAGCAACAAATGAAAACAAAAACAAAGACCTTAATGTACTGGGACTATCAGACTACCAATAGGCTGAACTATTCAAGCTGTGCCATATCCAAGATGCAAGTGAGAATATCAATTGCTCCGGTTCTGTGAACAAATGCATCCATCCATGCCAAGTCTGAGGCATAGCTACAACCTCTGCCCTGAAGGTTGAGGCAAAATAATGCTTAGTGAGTCACCTCTGCAAGTTGAGATGAAAGCAATGTGGACTGCTAGGATTTTACAAAAACACATCAGTTATGTAGCCTGTGCATCTTACTTTTAGTGAGCTGATTTAGCCTTCTGACCAAGGGCTAAGAAGGGAGGAATATAGGAATTAGAAGCAGAAGTAGGTAATTCAGCCCATCGAGTTTGCTCTGCCATTCAATCAGGTCATGGCTGATTTTTTCCTTGTCTCAAATCCACCTCCCTACCTGCTTCCCATGTCCCTTTAACCCACTGTTATCAGAAATATGAAAATCTCTTTGAAGCCATTTAATGATTCAGACTCCACTGTGCTTCATGGCAGTGGGTTCCACAACTTCACCATCTTCTGTGAAAAGTAGTCAGGATAACAGAGAGAAGCTCTCACGGAAGGTAATGGGGTGGCATTTTAGTGCCAGGTATGCTAAGTCTGGCAAGCAGAAACTCATTAGTGCTGCTATGTCTATACATCACAAGATGTTGAAGAGAAGGTAGATTCCACTTCCCCTAGCCTTACTTGAGACCGCTGTACAGTCCGTTCAGATTGAAATGTCTTCTTGTTATAGGGCACAATCTGATGAAGCAGTCTCTATGAAACAGAGTACACAGCAGGGTCTCAGTTCCCTTTGAAAAGTGAGTCTGGCTTTAAGTTCATCTTCCTTGTTTTCCAAAGATTGGACATTTGCTAGGAGTAAGCTAGAAAGGGTGGAGGGGGGATGGAGTTAGCAGGCATTGGGATTGCATTGTTTCACTTTCACAAGCAGGTGTGCACATTTCTCCCAATCCACCAGTTTGCCATTAGCTTTTGCAGAATGGTATGCTTTAGTTTTTGCCTTTATGTCCTCTTTGACTTCCTTGTTTAGCCATGCAACACTTTTCTTCCTTTTATAATTCCTCTTCTCTCAGAAATATACTTTAATTGACGGATATTTAATCTCTTCCAAAATATCTGTTATTTTTCCTCAACTATCCTACTTCAATTATTTGTGCCTAATCTACTTGTATCAACTCCTTCCTCGGGCCTGTATAATTACCTCTGCTCAATGCCATAACTCCAATATGACACTTTGTCTCCTCTTGCTTAATCTGAATCTGAAATTCTAGCATGACGTGATCATTCTTTCCAAGAGAATCCTTAACATCAGGACTATTTACCAACCCTTCTTCATTACATAATATTAAACCTAAAATAGCCTACTCCCTAGTTAGCTGCATAACATATTTCTCTAAGAAACAATTCCTCATACACTCTATGAAACCTACATTAAGACTACTCTTGCCAAATGGACTAATCCAATCAATACACATGTTAAATCACCCATGATTACTATCGTGCTCTTCTCACCAACCATCATTTTTTCTTGTTTGTATTGTATCCCAAAGAACAAAGAAAATTACAGCACAAGAACAGGCCCTTTGGCCCTCCAAGCCTGTACCAACCATGCTGCCCAACTTAACAAAATCATTCCGGGGACTATATCCCTCTATTCCCATCTCATTCATGTACTTGTCAAGACGCCCATTAAAAGTCACTACCATGTTCGCTTCCACTACCTCCCCCGGCAGCGTGTTCCAGATACCCACCACTCTCTGTGTAAAAAAAAAATCTGCCACATACATCTCTTTTAAACCTTGCCCCTCGCAAGTTAAAACTATGCCCCCTAGTAATTGACTCTTCCACCCTGGGAAAAAGCTTCTGACTATCCACTCTATCCATATCCCTCATAATCTTGCAGACTTCTATCAGGTCTCTCCTCAGCTTTTGTCACTCCAGTGAGAACAAACCAAGTTTCTCCAATGTCTCCTCATAGCTAATGCCCTTCATACCAGGCAACATCCTGGTAAATCTTTTCTGTATCTTCTCCGAAGCCTTCACATCCTTTTGGTAGTGTGGTGACTAGAATTGAACACTATATTCCAACTGTAACCTAACTAAGGTTCTATAAAGCTGCAACATGACTTGCCAATTTATGAACTCAACAACCCGGCCAATGAATGCAAGCATACTGTATGCCTTCTTGACCACCTTCTTCACCTGTGTTGCTGCTTTCAGTGACTTGTGTACCTGCACACCCAGATCCCTTTGCCTATCAATACTCTGAAGGGTTTTGCCATTTACTGGATATCTCCTATCTGTAATAGACCTTCCAAAATGCATTACCTCATATTTGTCCAGACTATATTCCATCTGCCATCCCTCCGCCCAATTCTCCAACTGATCTATATCCTGCTGTAGCCTCTAATGATCCTCATCGCTATCCGCAAATCCACCAACCTGTGTGTTGTCCACAAACTTACTTATCAATCCAGTTACATTTTCCTCCAAATCATTTATATATACTACAAACAGCAAAGGTCCCAGCACTGATCCCTGAGGAAACTACATGTCACAGCCCTCCATTCAGAAACACACCCTTCCACTACTAAAGGGTGCAGAGGAGATTTACAAGGGTGGCATGCCATTTGAGGATAGATTGAGAGAGCTTGAACTTTTCTCCTTAGAGAGACGAAGAATGAGAGGGGACCTAGAGGGGCGTACAAGAAGATGAGAGGTATTGATTAGGTGTACTCTCAGAGACTTTTTCCCAGGGCTGAAATGGCTGCCACAAGAGGACACAGGTTTAAGGTGATGGGGAGTAGGTACAGAGGAGATGTCAGTGTAAGTTTTTCACTCAGAGGATGGTGGGTGGGTGAGTGGAATCCGCTGCTTCAGTGGTGGTGGAGGCAAATTCAATAGAATCTTTTAAGAAGCTTCTGGATGAGTGTATGGGACTTAATAGAATTGAGAGTTATAAGTAAGTCTATTACATAACAATGTGATTGGTGCAACTTGTGGGCCAAAGGGCCTGCTTGTACTGTAGTTTTTCTATGATTCTATGATTCTTTGACTAAGACAGTTTTCTTTCCACCTTGCCAGATCACCTCTGATCCCATGTGACTTCACCTTCTGCACCAATCTGCCATGAGGGACCTCGTCAAAGACCTTACTGAAGTCCATGTAGATAACATCCACTGCCCTACCCTCATCAATCATCTTTGTCACTTCCTCAACTTTGGAAGTTTACCACTTTGGAAATATTGCTCAGGGGCTCAGTCCTAGCAAGGAGTTTTTGCTTTGATTTTCATTTCCACTCAGATCAATTCAACATTTTGGCCCTTAGTATCAATGTCATTTCTTAATTTAGCCTTTATGTCAGCTTTAGCCAATAAAGCAACTCCGCCTCCTGTCCCATCCTATTTATCCTTTCGGAATACTCAGTACCTTACACTCCCAGTCATGGTCTTCCAATAGCCATGTTTCAATAATTTCCACGAAATCATACCCATTTGCCTCTATTTGTTCCGTCAGCTCATCAGCCTTATTCCGAATACTGTGTGCATTTAGGTACATGGTTTTTAAAGGTCACTGATTTGTCTTTCCCTTGCAGGATTTTCTTGTGCACTACACTTTTAACACATTTTGATATCCTTTATTAGTCCTCAATAACACTCAGCCTCACCCCCAACTTTCACTCCAATAGTCACCTCTTACATTTTGATTTTTACATTTCCTTTCGCCTCAGCTGTCATTGGACTGGCCCTGTTTGTTCATCCTATAAATCATTACCTTCTCCTCACATGCTGACCTCCTGCTTTGGTTCCCATTAACTATTTTGCTTCTTGTAATTTTATCCTTCCCTTGCAAACATATGCTTTATTCCACACCTAAATGAACACTTTGTATTCCTGATACTTAAAATCATTTCAAACGGCTTTTTTTTTGCCAGTTCCTGATTAGCAGGACATCACATAATCTTGGAACGGAAAAACAATGAGTTTTAGTTATTACATGGAGTTGCGCTTTATTCCTGAAACTAAACATTTTCCATAAATGGACAACTATTTTGTCTGAATCTCAAGCATATCAATGTTAAATTTGTGTTTGCAACAACATTCTTGAATATTCTAAAGGCCCACTTGACTGCATTCCTGGCCCTTAGTCATTCTTTGTTGGCAATGTGGACTATACATTGACAGCTGGGAATTTCACATTTATTAATCAAACAATTATCATGCCCTGTCTGAGCTGTGATTAGTGCATTCTTTAAATTTGAGCCAATGTGCACAGTCTTGAATCTTGAAACTATTGCTAGTCAAATACATTGGCATCACCATGCTGCATTTGACATGTCCAGAAACAGTTAAAAAAAAACAGACACCACCCCAAGGATTACTTGTACACATGTACTTGAAACCCGAGGCAACCTTCTGGAGTGCATCAAAGAGACAATCAATGACTTACATGTTACTGTGAATTCTGGAATCCTTTTCAATCCTTTCATTTACTAAATCTTGCTTATTTCTTTATTCATGTTCCAAGCATTTTTGAAATCTCACTGTTAATAATGATCAAGAATCAAACAAGAAAACAATAATATCGCAACCAAAAAGTGCATGGAAGCCACACTAATTTTTCTCAAGTCCAATAGAAATAGATTTCCACAAGTAATCATTGCAGGTGGATTTGTCAAGTCTTTTTTTGTTGAATACTTTTGAAATAAAGACATTCTGGACTATTCCCAGCATTTCATTAATTAGATATATAGCCTCTGAGGATATTGTTTTGACCAGTTTGGACAATGTTATAAAAAAGACATTTGTTTAATAGCTCTGACTAAAACATACTTGGACATACCAGGCTGAAATAACATTAGACACAGATACAGTAAACCTCCGACCACTTCTGTAGCACGATTTCCAGAGCTACTGCAAAGAATGGAGTTTTGGCTGAACACCAAATTCTCCATTCTCGCTGGCAGCAGGCAGGAACAAATGAGATCCGAGAACCCCACCCAGAGACTTTAGTTTCAAATGTATATGTTAAACGTGAGTGTTACTTTGAAGGAGAATAGAATGTTAAAGGTTTCCATATATTGATGTTGAGCATAAGGACATAAGGACATAAGAATTAGGATCAGGAGTAGGCCTTCTAGCTCCTCGAGCCTCCTCCACCATTCAATAAGATCATGGCTGATCTGAAGTGAATCAATTCCACTTACTTGCCATCTCCCCATAACCCTTAATCCCCTTATTGGTCAGAAATCTATCTACCCGTGACTTAAATATATTCAATGAAGTAATCTCCACCACTTCAATTGGCAGAGAATTCCAGAGATTCACTACCCTCTGAGAGAAGAAGTTCCTCCTCAACACTCTTCTAAACTGACCCCCCCTCCCCCCCACCCCCTATTTTGAGGCTATGCCTTCTAGTTCTGGTTTTCTTTCTAAGTGGAAAGGATCCCTCTACCTCTATTCTACCTAGTCCCTTCATTATCTTAACATATAACATAGAACATAGAACAATACAGCACAAACAGGCCCTTCGGCCCACGAGTTGTGCCGATCACATCTACCAATCCATAGACCTATCTATAACCACCTATCCTATTCTTTTCCATATACTCATCCAGAAGTCTCTTAAAAGACCCCAGT
This sequence comes from Sphyrna mokarran, assembly GCA_024679065.1. Classification (NCBI taxonomy): domain Eukaryota; kingdom Metazoa; phylum Chordata; class Chondrichthyes; order Carcharhiniformes; family Carcharhinidae; genus Sphyrna; species Sphyrna mokarran. The sequence goes on along the minus strand of JAGIQG010000022.1, from coordinate 34,249,783 downwards.
GAGTTTGCCTCAACAACCTCCGATGGCAGTCGGTTCCCTTCACTCACCACCCTCTGAGTGAAAAACCTACCCCTGACATCTCCTTTGTATTTGCTTCCCTGCACCTTAAATCTGTGTCCTCTTGTATTGACCATTTCCGCTCGGGAAATAGTCTCTGAGAGTCCACCCTATCTATTCCTCTCAACATTTTATAAACCTCTATCAGGTCGCCTCTCAACCTACGTCTCTCCAGTGAGAAGAGTCCCAGCTCCCTCAACCTATCTTCATAAGGCCTGCCTCCCTATCCAGGCAGCATCCTTGTAAATCTCCTCTGAACTCTCTCAATAGCCTCTACATCCTTCCTATAATGAGGCGACCAGAACTGCGCACAATACTCCAACTGGGTCTGACAAGAGTCTTATAGAGCTGCATCATTACCTCCTGACTCCTAAACTCTGTTCCTCGATTAATGAAGGCCAGTACACCGTACGCCGCCTTGACCACTTCCTCCACCTGCGAGGCCGATTTAAGAGTCCTATGGACCCGGACCCCGAGATCCTTCTGCTCTACAACACAGCTAAGACACCTACCCCTTATATTGTACTCCTTCATCCCATTATTCCTGCCAAAATAGACCACTACACATTTATCTGCGTTGAAGTCCATCTGCCACTTCTCTGCCCAGTCTTACATCCTGTCTATGTCCCGCTGCAACTTTTGGCATCCCTCCAGACCATCCACAGCACCACCGACCTTTGTATCGTCGGTGAACTTGCTAACCCATCCCTCCACTTCCTCATCCAGGTCATTTATGAAAATGACAAACAGCAGGGGTCCCAGAACAGATCCGTGGGGCACTCCACTGGTTACCGACCTCCATGCAGAACAAGACCCATCCACAACCACTCTCTGCCTTCTGCTGGCAAGCCAGTTCTGGATCCACGAGGATCCCATGCCCTCTCACCTTCTCAAGAAGCCTTACATGTGGGACCTTATCAAACGCCTTACTAAAGTCCATGTACACTACGTCCACCGCCCTTCCTTCGTCAATTTTCAAAGAACTCAACTAGGCTCGTAAGGCATGACCTGCCCTTGACAAAACCATGCTGACTATTTCTAATCAGTCCAAACTTCTCCAAATGTTCATATATCTTATCCCTCAGAAGCCTCTCCGTCAGCTTACCAAACACTGAAGTCAAACCCACCGGTCGGTAATTTCCTGGACTATCCCTGTTCCCTTTCTTAAAGATAGGAACCACATCCGCAATCCTCCAATCCTCCAGAACCTTTCCCGTTTCCATGGACAATGCAAAGATCATCGCCAGGGGCTCTGCAACACTTCCCTCACCTCCCACAATAACCTGGGGTACATCCCATCCGGTCCCGGCGACTTGTCTATCTTGATAAGAGATATCTTATATGTCTCTATAAGGTCACTCCTCAGTCTTCTAAATTCCAAGGAGAACAGGCCCAATCTACTCAATCTCTCCTCATAAACTAACCCCCTCATCTCTGGTATCAACCTTGTGAACTTTTTTTGTACTCCCTCCAAGGCTAATATATCCTTTAGCGAATAAGGAGACCAAAATTGCATATAGTACTCTAGTTGCGGCCTCACCAGTGCCTTGTACAGTTGCAGCAAGACCTCCCTACCTTTATATTCTGTCACCCTCGCAATAAAGGCCAACATTCCATTGGCCCTTATGATCACCTGTTGCACTCGCAGACTGAGTTTTTGCAATACATACACAACGTCCCTCTTCACAGTAGCATGTTGTAATTTTTCACCATTTAAATAATATTCCATTTTACTATTATTTCTTCCAAAGTGAATAACCTCACATTTGCCAATGTTATACTCCATCTGCCAGGTCCTCAACCACTCACTCAACCTATCCAAATCTCTCTGCAGACTTTCTGTGTCCTCCACGCAATTAACTTTCCCACTCATCTTTGTGTAATCAGCAAACTTTGTTACCCTACACTCAGTCCTCTCCTCCATATTGTCTATATATGGTAAACAGTTGAGGCCGCAGCACTGATCCCTATGGCATGCCACTAGTCACCAACTGCCAACCAGAAAAGCACCCATTTATTCCAACTCTCTGTTTCCTGTTAGATAGCCAATCCTCAATCAAGCAACTCTAATAGATTTGCTGAAATTATTATCAAAATCCTTCAGGCTAGTTTTCAATTATATGATATCAGATTTGTTGTACAAGATATTCTCCTTAGCTTCATTGTCTCTTTCATAAGTGGTTCTTGTATCCATCATAGACTAGAGTATGCCTTTAACTGCCAAATATTTAGACAAATATAACAAGATCCAGAATAAGAAAGAGAATCCTTTTCACTGAGTTCTACTTATTGCAATATATTATGTTTTGTTGTTTTCTTTATTCACTCACTAATATGGACATTGTTGGAAAGACAAACATTTATTGTCCATCTCTAATTGCCGTTGAAAAGGGGATGGTGACTTGCCTTTATAAACATAATTGAATGACTTGCTAAACCACTTCAGGAGGTAATTAAGAGTCAATTAGATGCTGTGGATCTGGAGTCATGGGTAGGCAAGACTGGGTAAAGGTTGTTTCTAAAGGATATTAGTGAACCACTAGGCTTTTATGACAGTCCAGTAGTTTCAGGGTCACTATTTATTTCAGACTAATTAATTGATTTAAATTCCCCAGTTGCCATGGAACAATTTGAGCTCATGCTGCTTGATTATTGATCTAGGCTTCTAAATTATTCTGAATTATATTAGCATCACTAGTGTCCACATGTGTGATCTCTGAGGGAATTAAATAGACATATTTATTAAAGATAGAACATTATTCATTGCAAAGTGCATATTTGCAGTAAGTTACAGAAATAAACTTTAATTCGCATTTGTTTGGGAGTGGATGTGTTGGTTAAAACCAGCAAGATTTCCAGCTCTATGGGAAGGTGACTTAACTTGCCAATCACTGCGTTTCATTGCAGCAGTAGGCTATGCACAAGCGTGCCCCTTGGGAAAGGCAGATCGCTATTTAAGATATATTAATTGCTCAAACCAGAGACTTTTAACTTCAACTTTAGGTATATGGATTTCTCAGACTTCCTGGAACACAGCAGTGAAAACAAGGTGTCAGCAGCAGTTGAAGGGCTGAAGCTGATGGAAGGAATAATGTTAGCAATTATTCAATTCTGATTGCTGTTTTCTTACCAATTGCGAGAAATGGTTTGTTTTTACAGCACTTATGGCTATTTTGCACACTTTGGAAGTTCTTTTGATATTTTAAAATATTAAATGAATATTAATATTCATGACATCATGACATGGGAGGGTGACATCCCTCACCTCCCACAGGTTATTGTGGGAGGTGAGGAATGTCATTGCAGAGCCCCTGGCGATGATCTTTGCATCGTCAATGGAGACGGGAGAGGTTCTGGAGGATTGGAGGATTGCGGATGTGGTCCCTATTTTCAAGAAACGGAACAGGGATAGTCCTGGAAATTACCGACCGGTGAGTCTGACCTCAGTGGTTGGTAAGCTGATGGAGAGGCTTCTGAGGGACAAGATTTACGAGCATTTGGAGAAGTTTAGGTTGATTAGAAATAGTCAGCATGGTTTTGTAAAAGGCAGGTCGTGCCTTACGAGCTTAATTGAGTTCTTCGAAAATGTGACTGAACACATTGACGAAGGAAGAGCAGTGGACGTGGTGTACATGGACTTCAGCAAGGCATTTGACAAGGTCCCACATGCAAGACTTCTTGAGAAGGTGAGAGGCCATGGGATCCAAGGGGCTTTGGCCTTGTGGATCCAGAACTGGCTTGCCTGCAGAAGGCAGAGGGTGGTTGTGGATGGCTCTTTTTCTGCATGGAGGTCGGTCACCAGTGGAGTGCCCCAGGGATCTGTTCTAGGACCCTTGCTGTTTGTCATTTTCATAAATGACCTGGATGAGGAAGTGGAGGGATGGGTGAGTAAGTTCGCCGATGACACGAAGGTCGGTGGTGTTGTGGATGGTCTGGAGGGATGTCAGAAGTTGCAGCATGACATCGACAGGATGCAAGACTGGGCGGAGAAGTGACAGATGGACTTCAACGCGGATAAATGTGTTGTGGTCCATTTTGGCAGATCCAACGGGATGAATGAGTACACTATCAAAGGTAGGAGTCTTAGCTGTGTGGAAGAGCAGAGGAATCTTGGGGTCCGGGTCCATAAGACTCTCAAATCGGCCTCCCAGGTGGAGGATGTGGTTAAGAAAGCTTACGGTGTACTGGCCTTCATTCATCGAGGGATTGAGTTCAGGAGTCAGGAGGTAATGCTGCAGCTTTATAGGACCCTTGTCAGACCACACTTGGAGTACTGTGCGCAGTTCTGGTCGCCTCACTATAGGAAGGACGTGGAAGCTATTGAAAGGGTGCAGAGGAGATTTACAAGGATGTTGCCTGGATTGGGAGGCATGCCTTATGAAGACAGGTTGAGGGAGCTGGGACTGTTCTCCCTGGAGAGACGAAGGTTGAGAGGCGACCTGATAGAGGTTTACAAGATGTTGAGAGGATTAGATAGGGTGGACTCTCAGAGACTATTTCCCAGGGCTGAAATGGTCGCGACGAGAGGGCACAGATTTAAGGTGCAGGGAAGCAAGTACAGAGGGGATGCTAGGGGAAAGTTTTTCACTCAGAGGGTGGTGAGTGAATGGAATCGGCTGCCGTCGGTGGTGGTCGAGGCGAACTCGCTGGGGTCTTTTAAAAGACTTCTGGATGAGTATATGGGATCCAATGGGATTGGGGGTTATAGATAGGTCTATGGCTGGGTAGGTTTTGATGTGTTTGGCACAACTTGTGGGCCGAAGGACCAGTTTGTGCTGTAATGTTCTATGTTCTATGTTCTATTTTGGGGGTTTGGTGATCTAATTTAATTATGGAGCTCTGATCTAAAAGGTCAAGTTGGGTGTCACTCATACTGCTTAGATTTGATGTCAAATGAGGAGCAAAATAAACAACTCCAGCAGCACAGTCTGCTATTCACTGAATCATAGCTAAACAGAATAAAGAACAGCAACTGAGCAGTGCACTCGCAGAAGGCTGTACTCAGCATACAGAATGTATAGGCAAAGGATAAGTTTCTATAACAAGTCTGAACACTTGTGTCTTAGAAGGTTCAGAGTGTTACCAAGTGGTGACAGACAATTGCAGCCTGCTGGGCAGCACTGACTGCCAGCTGGTCACAGTGGATATTTTATCAGTGACTGTCAAAGTCACCATTCCTTTCAACATTTTCATCCTTGGATATTTCCAGGAATCTGGCAATCATTTGGAGGATCTTGAAGTCAGCAGTACACACGTGACTGCCCATTTCTGGCATTAAAGAACTCCTAGATTACCTTAAACTGTTTGTCAACTACAAGGAAGTGAACCAATCGTTTTGTTGCTGGCTTGGTACCACAAAAATAGATTCTAATGTACAAGATTCCAAGACAGTTCTCATGATAGTTTTATCCTAGCACAATCCACTTTTCCAAACATATTTGACTGGCTGTTTAGAGATGCAATACCCCTTCAAAACATGTTTGACACATTCACTTTACCATCTGGTAACACTCTGAGTCTCTAAGACACAAGTGTTCAGACTTGTTATGGAAACCTATCTTCTTTCAGAGGCCCTGGGAATGAGGCCCAGAAATGATACAACCAATGTCATAAACCACCAGATGTGTCATCAAATAAACCATCAGTGTGCTGATGATGCCTTTGGATACCTCTACAAATCTGGAGGTAGTCTTTAGACTACCTGAAGCATTGTCTTCAGAATGGTTGTGATATACTGCAGTCTGCACATTACCACACAGCATAGTTTGAATCTGCAGCAGAACAAAAGCACAAAGCATGGAGCCTCTCTGGAGGCTTTGGAGGATGGCACAATGAAGGAAGAAGATGAAGAGGTGAAAGTTATAGTCTTTAAAGGCTATATTCGGTAGTAACAAAGACCGGGAAAAAAAGGCTCTAGATAATAAATAATTAATATTATTTGACATTAAGCATTTTCCATAGATCTAATTTGAATGGGTAAGGCATGGCAGAGGATCTAAAAGTCATGGTGTGCTCCTGGTGCTCCATGTAGGAAGCTAGGAATCTTTCCTGTGCCTCAGGTCAGCTTGAGTGCAGGAAGTGTATCCAATCCCAGGTTTCAGAGCTATTACAGTGGCTGGGGACACAATGGAGCATTTAGAAGAAGAGAGTATCATGGATAACACATATAGAGAGATGGTCACACCACAAACTCAGACTCTAGAGGCAAGAAGGAAATGGGTGACTGCCAGAGCAAGGGTACTAGGCAGGCAGTGCAGGAATATCAGGTGGCTATTCTACTGCAAAATAGATAGACTACTTTGGATACTGTTGAGGGGAATGGCCTTTCAAGGGAAAGAAGCAACAGCCAAATTCATTGCACCATGGCTGGCTCGGTTACACAGGAGAGGAGTGTGGGAATGCAACAGTTATAGGAGATTCGATTGTACAGGGAATAGATACGTGCTTCTGTGGTCACAAACAAGATTCTAGGATGGTACGTGGTCTCCCTGCTGCTTGGGCCAAGAATGTGTCAGAATGGCTGTAGTAGGAAGGTGAACAGCCAATGCTTATAGTATACATTAATACAAATGACATAAAGTTTAAAAGGATAAGGTCCTAAAAGCAGAATACAAGGAATTGGGAAGTAAGTTGAAAAGAAGTAATCTCAGGATGAGATTGGCCATGTGCTAGTGAGTAGAAATAGCAAGTTATACTGGATAAATATGTGGCTGAAGAGATATTGTGATGGCATAGGCTTCTGATTCCTGCAAAATTTGGAACCTGTTGTGGGAAAAATGGGATCAGCCCAACCTGGACAGGTGACACTTGGGCAGAAATGAGACTGATGTTCTAGTGGTAGTATTTGGTAGAATTGTTGGAAAGGGTTTTAACTAAATGGCAGGAGGATGAGAACGTAAACAAGGAGTCAGAGGAGGAGTAATCAAAGACAAGAACAAAATACAGAAAAGGGAAATAAGAAAAGTGACAAATAGAGAAATCAAGGGCCAGAATCAAATAGGGCCACAGTGAAAAATAGTAGGACGAGGCAAGTAATGTTAAAGAGACAAGCCTTAAGGATTTGTGTCTTAACATGCAGAGCATTTGCAAAGAAGTTGATGAATGGATGAATTAATCATTCAAATAGATGTAAACAGGTATGATTGTAGGCGGGATTCTGGAAACATGGCTGCAAGATGATCAAGCATGGGAATGAACATCCAGAGATATTCAGTATTTAGGAAGGACAAGCACAAAAGAAAAATGCATTGCTGGTTAAAGAAGAAATTAACACAATAATGAGGAAAGATATTAGTTCAGACAATATGGAATCTGTACATGGTAAACTGAGAAACACTAAGGGGTATAATCCATTCATGAAAGTTGTCTATGTACCCCCAAACTATGATAGTGATGTTGAGAATGGCATTAAACAGGAGATTAGAGACACAGGCGATAAAGAAACATCTATAATCATGGGTGACTTTAATCTGCAAAAAGATTGAACAAGTCAATTTAGTTCCAATATCATTGAGGAGAAATTCCTGGAATATATACAGGATGACCATCCTAGACTGGGTATTGTCTAAAGATAAATGAATAATTGGTTATCTAATTATGCAAAACATCTTGGGGATGAGTGACATAATATGATAGAATTCTTCATCAAGGTGGAGAATGACATAGTTGATCCTGAGACTAGGATCCTGAATTTTAATAAAGGAAACTACAATTATATGAGGTATGAGATGGCTGTGATGGATTGGGAAGTGTTAGGTAAAGGGATGATGATGGATAGGCAATGGGAAACATTCAAAGGCTGCATGGATGAACTGCAACAATTGTTTATTCCTGTCTGGCATAAAAATAAAATGGGAAAATTGGCCAAACCATGGCTTGAAAGGAAAATTTGAGGTAGTATCACATCCAAGGAAGAGCATAAAAAATTTTCAGAAAAAAACAACAGATCTGAGGATTGGGAGAAACATAGAAACATAGAAAAACTACAGCACAATACAGGCCCTTCGGCCCACAAAGTTGTGTTGAACATATCTCTATCTTAGCGATTATTAGGCTCACCTAAAACCTTCTTTCTTACTAAGTTCCATGTACTTATCTAAAAGTGTTTTAAACAGCCCATCAAATCTGCCTCCACCACCATTGCCAGCAGCCCATTCCACACACCCACTACTCTCTGAGTGAAAAACTTACCTCTGATATCTCTCTGTACCTACTCCCCAGCACCTTAAACTTGTGTCCTCTTGTGACAAGCATTTCAGCCCTGGGGAAAAAAACCTCTGACTATCCACTCAATCAATGCCTCTCAACATCCTATACATCTTTATCAGGTCACCCCTCATCCTTCATCTCTCCAAGGAGAAAAGGCTGAGCTCCCTCAACCTATCCTCATAAGGCATGCCCCCCAATCCAGGCAACATCCCTGTAAATCTCCTCTGCACCCTTTATATAGCTTCCACATCCTTCTTGTAATGTGGCAACCAGAACTAAGCACAGTACTCCAAGTGGACTCTGACCAACGTCCTATATAGCTGCAACATTATCTCTCAACTCTTAAACTCAATTCCTTGATTGATGAATGCCAGTACACCATACATCTTCTTAACCACAGCTTTAACCTGCACAACTGCTTTGAGCGTCCTATGAACTCAGACCCCAAGATCCTTCTGATCTTTCACACTGCCAAGAATTCTACCATTAATATTATATTTTGCCATTCTTTTTGACCTGCCAAAATGAACCACTTCACACTTGTCTGGGTTGAACTCCTTCTGCCACTTCTCTGCCCTATCAATGTCTAGCAGCAACTTCTGACATTCCTCCACATTATCCACAACACCTCCAACCTTTATGTCATGAGCAAACTTACCAACCCATCCCTCTACTTCCTCATCCAGATAATTTATAAAAATCACAAAGACTAAGGGTCCCAGAATAGATCCCTGGGGCATTCCACTGTTGACCGACCTCCATGCAGAATATGACCATCTATAACTACTCTTTGCCTTCTGTGGGCAAGTCAGTTCTGAATCCACAAAGCAATGTCTCCTTGGATCCCATGCCCCTTCATTTTCTCAATAAGTCTTGCATGGGGCACCTTATCAAATGCCTTGCTGAAGTCAAGAGAAGTTTAGAATTCAGCAAAGGAGGACCAATGGATTTATTAAGGAGGGGAAAATAAAGTATGAGAATAGGCTTGTGGGGAACATAAAAACTGACTGTATAAGTTTCAATGGGTATGTGAAAAGAAAAAGATTGGTGAAATTAAATGTTGTGTCCCTTACAGTCAGTTTAAGGGGAATTTATAATGGGGAGCAAAGAGGAACGAAGAAATTGCTGACTAATTAAATTCATACTTTGGTCTGTCTTCACAAAGGAGGACAGAAATAACATATCAGATGTGGAGGAACAAAGCACTTAGTGATGGGACAGGAACAGAAGAAAATCAGTATTAATAGAGAAATAGGGTGGAATTTTATCGGTTTGCTGTGTCCATTGATGGGCGCAGCAAGCCCATAAAATCTTGTGAGAGCCAAAAAATCAGGATCGCACCTTTTTCTTAAGAGAGCTGTATTTCTGGTGGGGTCAGCCTCTCACCAAAAATGGGTGAGACGCTGAATAAATTATAGTATGTATTCTAATCTTCATTCCCATGTTATTAGCAACCCCAGCACTCAATCATCCAGGCTTGTTTTTATGGCCTTGCCAGGAGAAGAAAATTGCCCATGAACAGGGAACAGTCATGTTGGCCTTGCCTGTAGAACCAAAGGCCATTGAAACCCTGAGAGGCTGAGGGCAAGGCGGGAGCGACCTTGGGCCGAGCCAGCCTGGCAGTGTTCATCCTGACAGCTTAGTACTGTCAGCCTGCTATTTTGGCAATGCTCACCGGGCATCTTGGCGTTGCCCAGTGGGTGGAGTTTATAGAGGTGGGGCTAAAGGGATGATCTAATCAGAAGGGAGAGAATGGCCACTGCATATTCTGCCTGTGATCGGATTGAAGAGTGAGGACGAGGCCTGCTTCTGCACTGCAGCTGATTGGATCTGGGGGAGTGGGGCACCATCGGTCTACGAGGCGGACAAGCCAGAGATTTCTGGGCAATGTGGGTCTCACTATCTGTGATTGGGGAGGTGGAGGAGTTTGTTCAAACTGTATGCAGCAGCAGGAGCCTGACAGCTCTATCTCTCTCTGTGTCCATCAGACATTGCTATGGGAATTGGGCATGTGCAGTATCAGATATTTGTGCGCATACAATAGCTTCCTTTGCAGGCTGTCTGGCAAATTAGGCCCAGCCCACTGCCTGCAGCAACTAGAAACAGTGTAGCCCATATTTTCAATGTCTAAGTCCTTAAGATTGGGAGTAAAAACTAGCCCAAAAAACAGATTAAGAACTATCACTTAGAATCATTCCCATAAAATTACACCCATAGTTTTGGGGAAGTTGATGGGATTGAAGACCAATAAATACTCAGTGTCTGACAATCTATATTCCAGAGTTCTTAAGGACGTTTCCTTAGAAATAATGGCTTAATTGGTGTTCATCTTCCAAGATTCTATAGACTCTGGAATAGTTCTTACAGATTGTATGGCAGAAAGAAAAAAGGCAATTATAGACCAGTCAGTCTGACATTGGTAGTGGGAAAATTCTATACTCCATTACCTATGATTTTATAGCAGAGCATTTGGTACACATTAGTAGAAACATATAGGGTCAGCATGGATTAACATAAGGGAAAACAAAGAACAAAGAACAACACAGCATGGGAAACAGGCCATTCGGCCCAATGAGCCCACGCTGCCATTTTAACAGTGTGAGTTCCCTCTTCCACCCATAACCCTTGTCTATGTTTATGGAAATCCACATTGGAAATCAGACTGGGGAGACAATTTAGGGACAATTTGTTACACCAACCAGCCTAAGAGCACACCTTTGGTGTAATGGGAGGAAACCGGAGCACCTGGAGAAAACGCACGCAACCACGGGGAGAATGCTCAAACTCCCACAGATACTGGCCCAAATCCATGTATCTGCACAGCAAACAGTGATAATCACTGAGCTGTCGTGTTGCCCATCAACTGGTTTAAGCGTACACTAATGACGTGAAGTACTAAGCTACTCTCGAAATATCCAAGAGCAGCTCTCGCACGACCCTTTGCGTATGGCCCTTGTTGGACAACAAGGCAGACCAGAGCACCTGTGGAATAAAAGAGAAAAACATCAATAACATGCACATCTTATGCACACATTCAAGAGAATCCCCAAAAGCTCAAAAGTAAAACAAATGAGCCAGAAAAGTATGTTGGAAGGTCTGTAGGAATCAATTGATTTCCAGGAACTTCCCAAGGCTCTTGATCCCTTTTTAAAACAGTCTTCTATATCCCTCCATCTTTATTCCACTCGTGCATTTCTAAGTACCCCTTAAATAACTCCAGTGTGCCTACCTCTACCACCTTACTTGGCAGGGCATTCCATACCTCCACAATCCTCTGTGTGAAAACCCTCATTCTAACATCCAAATTATACCTTGCCCCCCTCACCCTAAGCCCATGGTCCTTTGTAATATTTGTTTCCAATCTAGGAAAAAGCTTACCACTATTTACTCTATCTATATCCTTCATAATATTATACACCTCTATTAGATCTTCTCTCAGTCTCTGTCTTTCTAAAGAAAACAGCCCCAATTTGCCCAACCTTTCCTTGTAGCTCAGACCTTCCATACCAGGCAGCATCCTGATAAAAACATGCTTGACAAATCTACTAAAACTCTTCAAGGATATAACTAGTAGAATTGATGAAGGATTGCCATTGTGTATGGTTTAATTGGACTTTTGGAAGGTTTCTGACAAGGTCCCACATTAAAGATTAGCATGTAAATTAAGACACATGGGATTTAGCGTAGTGTTTTGAGATGGATAGAAAACTGATTGGCAGACAGAAAACAAAGAGTAAAATAAATGAGTCTTTTTTCCAAATAGCAGGCAGTGGCTAGTGGAGTACCATTGATGAGGAAGAACTGTAGAAAAATAAATAATTAGCCATGGATATCTAAGGAAATAAAGGAGAGTGTCAAATTGAAAGAAAACATACAAAGTGGCAAAGATTAGTGGGAAAGTGGAGGATTGGGAAATCTTTAAATTTTAACAGAATGCAATGAAAAAAGCTATAAAGGAAAGTAAAATGGATTTTGAGAATAAACTAGCTCAGAATATAAAAACAGATAGCAAACATTTCTACAAAAAAGTGACTAAAGTAAACATTGGTCATTTAGAGGATGATAAAGTGGATGTAATAATTGGAGATGAGGGGCATTGAATAGGTATTTTGTGTCAGTCATCACTGTAAAAGACACAAATAAAATGCTAAAAAACTGATGACAAGAAGGCTATCTGATGACTTATCATTATCACGAAAGAGGTAATATTGGGCAAGCTAATGGGATTAAAGAAAGACAAGAGCCACTTAACCGCTTTTATAGGTGATTCGGCGGGTTTCCAGCCAGAGGCCTTGCTCACCCAAGCATGAAATTGCATCTGGGTTTAGATGGGCTTCTTTCTAAGGGTAATCCCAACCATCCATTCAATTTTATGCACATCCTCACCCCTCCCCCCTCCCCATCCCTCCTCACCTCAGGACCTGCTGTCAGTGGAGTGTAAAATTCTAGGATTCTAAGGAGTTAGAGTTAGAGCTTCTAGGTAGCAATAAAACTGATAAATCTCCGGGGTCTGATGGCATTTATCCCAGCCTGCTTAGGGAGGCGTGAGGTGAAATTGCTGGGCCTTTCTTGTCTCTTGTCTCGCAAATCTTTGTCTCTTCTTTGGATACGGGTGAGGTCCCAGAGGACTGGAGAATAGCTAATGTTGTACCATTGCTTAAAAAGGGTAGTAGGGATAACACTGGAAATTATAGGCTGGTGAGTTTGACGTCAGTGGTAGGGAAGCTGTCGGAGTGGATTCTTAGAGATAGGATGTATAGGCACTTAGAGCACTGCGATCTGATTAGGGATGTGCAGCATGGCTTTGTTAAAGGGAGGTCGTGCCTTACGAATCTGGTAGAATTTTTTGAGGAGGTGACGAAAACAGTCGACGAAGGGCAAGCCATTGATGTCGTCTACATGGATTTCAGTAAGGCATTTGACAAAGTCCCTCATGGGAGGTTAGTTGAAAAGGTCAAGGCTAATGGGATACAAGGACAGGCAGCTAGATGGATAGGTAACTGGCTTAGTAATAGGAGACAGAAAGTAATAGTGGAAGGGTGTTTTTCTAGCTACAGGTCTGTCACTAGTGGTGTGCCGCAGGGCTCGGTACTGGGACCTCTTCTATTTGTAATATATATATAAATGACTTGGAAGAGGGAGTAAGTGGAGTGATCAGCAAGTTTGCAGACGATACAAAAGATGGCTGGACTTGCAGATAGTGAGGAGCATTGTCAGGAGATGCAGCAGGACATAGATAGGCTGGTAGCTTGGGCAGATAGATGGCAGGTGGAATTCAATCCTGATAAGTGCGAGGTGATACATTTCGGGAGAAAGAATGTAGAGGGGAGGTATATGATAAAGGGTAGACCTATTAAGAGTATAGAAACGCAGAGAGACCTGGGGATGCAAGTGCACAAGTCTCTGAAGGTGGCAGAGCAGGTGGAAAAGGTTGTGAAGAAAGCATATGGTATGCTAGCCTTTAAAGGAAGGGATATAGAGTACAAGAGCTGACCTTTAATATTGCAGTTGTATAAAATGTTAGTTAGACCTGATTTGGAATACAGCGTCCAGTTCTGGTCACCTTACTACTGGAAGGGCATGGAGAGTCTGGAGAGAGTGCAGAGGAAGTTTCCCAGGATACTGCCTGGTATGGAAGGTCTGAGATACAAGGAGAGGTTAGGCAAATTGGGGCTGTTTTCCTCAGAAAGACGGAGACTTAGAGGAGATCTAATAGAGGTGTACAAGATTATGAGGGGTATAGATAGAGTAAACAGGGTTAAGCTTTTTCCTAGGATGGACTCAAATAGCACGAGGGATCACGGACTTAGGGTGAGGGGGGGGTAAGATATAATTTGGATGCTAGAGGGAGTTTTTTCACACAGAGGTTGGTGGGGGCATGGAATGCGCTGTCAAGTAAAGTGGTGGAGGCAAGCACTCTGGAGTTATTTAAGAGATACTTAGATGGGCACATGAATAGAATGGGAATGGAGGGGTATAAAAAACTGATTTAAAATAGAGATTATGAGCCTTGGGAGTTCCCTGGGAAGTGTGTAAATAGACAATGATATTGATGTACTTGTTTTTATCCTACAGGTGCTTTGGTCCACCTTGTTGTCTAACAAGGGGTATATACGCAATGAGTCGTGAGAGGGCTGCTCTTGGATTTTTCGAGAGTATCCTAGTGCTTCACGTTGTTAGTGTACGCTTGACCTGGGCCTTTGATGGGCAACATGACAGCTCAGTGACTATCGCTGTGCTGTGCAGATACATGAATTTGGGCCTGTGTCTGTGGGAGTTTGCGCATTCTTCCCGTGCTTGCATGGGTTTTCTCCGGTTGCTCCAGTTTCCTCCCACATCCCAAAGAAATGCTCTTAAACTAATTGGCAGAACAAATTCTCCTTAAATTGTCTCAAATTTGGTTTCAATCCATAGATTTATAAATATAGACAGGGATCACGTGTAGAGGTGGGAACATCAGGGTGGCAGCGCGGGCTTGTTGGGCCAAAGGGCCTGTTTTTGTTCTTTATTCTTTGTTCTTTGTGGCTTGAAAGCGTAGTTGCTAAAAGTTTGTTTCCGCTTGGGGGACAGTCTGGAACCAGAGGACATAATCTCAGAATAAGAGCTCACCCATTTAATACAGAGATGAGGAGGAATTTCTTCTATCAGATAGTGGTGAATCTGTGGAATTCTTTACTGCAGTGGGCTGTAGAGGCTGTGACATTGAATGTGTGCAAGGCTGAGAGAGACAGATTTTTAATTAGTAAGGAAATCAAGAATTACGCAATAAGGTGGGAAAGTGGGGTTGAGGATTATCATATCAAATCAGTCATGATCTTAGCGAATGGTGGATTAGGCTCGATAAGTTAAAAAGTCACTTCTGCTCCTACATCTGGTCTTATGATCTTATGAGCACAAAAGAACCCTCACTGGATTCTGGCATTCTGGACACTGACATTCAGGTGAATTAATTTCCACATCTTTGTTTTTTTTTTGTTTTAAGCTATTTCTAGTTGTAAAACTCTTCATTTCCTTGTGTGCTTCTGTGTGCGTATGTAGTTGCAATGAACTTAGTTTGAATGTATGAATAAATAATACTTTTGCTTTAACCCTAAAGAGAGCTTGCTTGTATTACTTTGAAATTGTTTTTCAAACATAAGATTTGCGGAAACATGTTGCAGTCTATTTCAAAAAAATTAAAACACAGCTGCTTACAGACAGATGGCAAGAAAAATAAAGGAGGTTGTTTCAGTTCCATCTCTCTAACTCCTGTCAAGAATGCTGAGACTGTTGTTTTCTGGCATTTCTTACTTTCTGACTGTGAGTTGCAAGGCTGGAGAGCAGTTATTTGCCTCTGTCCGGTATTCTGTGCTCTCTTCGCCATACAAGAAGGGAAAGAGAAAACATACAATTGTGAGTAATGGTATCTTTTCACTGATTGGTGAAGTCATTTGTTGAGGTTGACTATTTGGTAGAGGCATGATATTGCATAAGGAAGCGGGTGACTGTTGGTTTTGGTTGGATGGATGGCAATGTAAGAATGTACAGTGAAATTGCAATGAGTCAAACTTGGATGATACAAAATTCTGGTTATGTTGAAGCTGTCAACCAACACCACCAGCAGAAGAACAAATATTATAGAATGATGCCTGTGCTAAGCCAAAATTCTACTTCAGGTTAACCAAACTTGTCTAATCTTGTCATATGACTGTGCCAACCACAATTATGAACTGCTTCAACAATACTGGGACCAAGCAGGTTACAACTGTACAAGACATTAAAAACAAGGAGGTATAGAGTGAAGTTATTTAACCCAGTGACTGTATCATGCATGTTTGAAGACAGTTCATTAATTAGAAAAGAATTAGAGTTTTGTGGAGCTGACTCCCAATATTATTCAATGCAAAGCTCTGGCCTTTTAAAAGGTCAGACTATTGTAAGGTGTAAACAAATTGAAAAAAAATTTCACACATTTACTGCTTTATTTAATCTTTTGTTTTTGACATAGACCGCATTTGTAGACATAGAGATGTGGGTAAAGAGCCACCATAACTATCACAAAGCTCCCCTTAACACAAATTTGTGGGTGGATCCCCTGGGATTTGACTCATTAGAATTTTACTTCTGATCCTGTTAGAAACTGTTAATGTTTAAAGAAAAATCTGAACACCCAGTAATGAACTGACAGAGCTATTCTGCAAAGTTTCATATTTCTAAAACAAAACAAACTTCAATGTATAGATTTTTAAAAGATTAACAAAACAAAAACTTTTAACACTATAATTTATAAAATAATATAAGCTTAGTTCTATCTGAATATGGTTCAAAAGAAAGACATGTTGCCAAAGCTTTTCACCTTGCACTCATCAAGGCAAATTTTTCAAGTATGCTATATTTAAAACAGTCACAACAATTTATATTACAGGATAAAAGGATGCTGGTTAGTTGCAAAGTCAATTCCGGTTGCCAAGGCTTTGATATGGAATATGCAAAAACTTTGTGTGTTCTTTGAATTATTTGGGAGCTTGGAGAACCAAAAATTCCCCATTGCTTTCTCCATGGCAATGCCTCAGCCTATCAGAGTTGACTTGTCAACCAATCAGTACCCTTTTCTCCTGTAGTATGATGTGCTGTGATCACTTGAAATTTAGTATTCTTGCATTTACCCTGAGGAGTGTGAGATGACATGTTTCAACAGCATGTCTCTCTTTTCAGCAATAGTCAAGTTCTGCATGACTAAGCAAATGGCAGTTCAACTTTTTACTTAACCCCATTTCTTTTTTAAATATGCTACAGGAATTTTGAAGGTTCATTCATTTTTCCTTAGACCAACCCAAAGGCATGTCACAGCTCTCCAATAGTCACTTAGATTTCTCCTCAATGTTTTAGCTATTCACCATTGTATGTAATTCATGGGGATCCTTCCATCAGCTTTTAGCGAAGTGATCCTCCAATTTTCCTCCAAAGACCTCACAACTGTAAACCCTGCAGTTCAATTGTGATCTTCATTACCTACTTATTTAACAATTTAAATATCATGAGCACTCTTGGTTATAATATTCATCTATGCTCCCACAGTTTGCGTATAGTTCCTGGTCCCCAACTAATTCCCACCTCCTGGCAAATGCTTTCCCACTATTTGTTCCAAGTTGACTAATTGCTTAATGCCACAAACCTCTAAAAAAATGTGGATTTCTTTCTCTAGCTGCAAGCTAGTCAAACCTTTAAACTGATATTTCCCTCACTAAATCTGAACTGAGCTTGAGCCTCACCCACATACCTTGCAGTGAACAATAGAGTTAGTATTTGTTATGCTTAAAGTTATGCTTACTAACAATTATCTCCTGTTGACTCCCTCAATTCAATGATTTGAAGTCTACATTAAATTAAATCAGCAACTGTGTCAATCTGTTCCCAATTTAAACTACTTAATTTTATCAGCAAATGCACATAGTTAAAATCAACAAAAAAAAACCTTGCAAACGCCCACAGCCCATTTCTATAGCAACGTGGCACACTTTGGGATGTTCAAACAAAAATACCAAAGGAAATATTTTTACCTTCAGCACAATTCTTAGATTCTGCAACCTATATGAGTATTTACTATCTCTGATGGATTTTCTGACCTTCTTTCTCCAAATTTCCTGGCACAAAACATGGGTCAACCATTGTTCAGTGTTTACATTTCTAACTGTGACCTTGAAGACAAATGTAGATTAGATTTTAGCTGTGATTAATTCCAGATTTGAATTACATTCATTTGCGTACCAGTTCCTTAGCCCAGATGCTTCTTTTATCTCACATTTAACATTGTGATTCTTAAAATTAAAAATTATATTTGAAAATATATTAATTATAAATGAAATATTTGCAACAAGGGAGACAAAGAAAATTGCATATGGTAAGCTGTTGAGAAATGATATGCAAGAATAGGTAGAGATAGACAATTCAGAGGGTGGGATGTGGGGTGAGGGTGTTGGTACAATTAAATCTTGTTTAAATCCTTCTTATAGAATCCCTACACTATAGAAGGAGGAAAGCCTACACTGACAACAATCCCATCCAGGCTCTATCCCCATAATCCCACATAATTACTTTTCAAATCCTGCCGATACTAGGGGACTTAATATGGCTAATCCACCTAACCCGCACGTTTTTGGACTATGGAAGGAAACCAGAGCACCCAGAGGAAACCCATACAGGGAGAATGTGCAAGCTCCATACGGACAGTCACCCGAGGTTGGAATTGAACCGAGGCCCTTGATACTGAGAGGCAGCAGCGCTAACCACTGTGCCATCCCTAATATACTTTTATTGATTTTGAAATAGGCTGACCACAACTATTCACCATATTCTAGTATTGGCCTCATAATTGTCTAGTTTTAGCTTAACTTGGTTTGACATATAGTCCAGTGCCCTCAGGAAATAGTTCTCTACAAATTTTACCATATTAATGATGACTTCTATCCAAATGTTTTCAAAATGTGATCAGTAATGATTTCCAAATTCTTTTATTCAGCCATTGCCAACACACATATTTACTCTTATCCATTCTAACATGCATTACCCCACATTTATCTACATTAAATCCTTCTGTTATATCTTGCACGCTCTAAATAATTGATCCAAGATTTCTAAAGATCTTGTTTCTATTCACTAATTAAACTACAGATGCCTAGTTGCATGTCTTTTGAAAATATTGGCTTGGATTTAATGTGGATGACAGGAGTCTTGTCCACTGATTGAAGTTGTGTTAACCCCTTCTTGCTTTTCTGCTGGAGCGTCAATGCTATTTTATTCCAAGAAACACCTAGCAGCATCACACCTCCCATATTATTAAGCCCCAGGAGGATGGAAGTCCTGGCCTTGACAGCTTCCAGCAAAAATGAGGCTTGCAGCTCTGCAGTCCAGGCAACATCACTGGGGGAGATAATTTAATAACATGCAGTGGGGCCTGCAGGAGGGATTAGTGATGGGTTATTAAGTAGAGATGAGTGTGGGTGGGATAGGAGCTGTGGACAGTGATTGCCAGTGAGCGGAGTCAGAATCAAGGGCACTTAGGTGGCTTCCTGTGCACATCTACCCAACTTCCTCATAGTGGGTTCCTTGATCTGGCACAGAGTGCCTATGAACAAGAGACTAATCCAACCCAACCCTCACCCCTTCCCTGCAGAGGACTGGCGAACTTAACAGATGTTTTTAGGTAGAGTCCCTGGATGGTGAGGCTAATTGATCTATCAATATCAGCTATGTGCCATCCACCTTTTTGAATATTGGAGCTCTTTTTGCCATCCTCCAAACTTCTTATCTCTCCACAATTTAAAGTGCTCTTAAAAGCATCAATCTTAAGTTAATCACTGAATATCTCTGTTCAGTCTGATGAAATTCAAAGATATACATGTTCCCAGGTATTTTTATGGTGTCAAATCCTTCAAGTTTTTGTAGAGCACTTCTTTAATAACATCAAATGTTTCTTGGATCATTTAGTTTAACTTAGTGTGACTGAAATTTTCAAAAGCAAATGAAACTAAGTACTGGGAGAAAGTGGAGAGAAGATCAGAACTAATTGGAAGTGTAAGGAGTGAGATGTGATGAGAATTTGGATAATTTTTTTCTCTTATCCAGGGAGAAGGTGATTAAGTAGATGGAGGGAGTATGTTAAATATTAAATAACACTGACAAGATAAATTAGAATATTACATTAAAGTGTGCCGAGAAAATAGGACACAATTGCCTCTATTGGAATTAACATCTAAATGTTGGTGGTAGAAGTTCTGAGAGACCTAGAAAGCAGTGAATTCAGAAGAAGGAGACAAGTGAAGCTGAGTTAGAGGTTGAAATCAGAAAGGATGAAAAACCATGAAGTGCAGAATCTTGAGGAACAAAGGAGGAAGAATACCATTGAGAGAAACTCAAAATGGAGCACTATCAGAAAACAATAGAACTTCTTAGGAGAAGTGAAATTATTGGAATATGGTGAGGTACTCAGAGAAGGAGAGGAGTAACTAAAGCACAGTCTGACAATAAGAACCACAGTACTACCACAGTGGTTGAAATGAATGCCTAATATGTGAACAAATTATAAAGATCAAACCACAATGACAGTAACAAGCTATAGAGGATGATGATGTTTCAATGATTAAATAAGTGTGTTAAGAAGACTGTGTAGGATATACTGCATTGGTATGATTGCAATGACTAACACTGGATATAATGATACAATCATTGTAATGAGCATGACTATATCAGTTTTCTACCTTGTAGGCATGAGACACAACAACTTACCCTTAAACAGCACTCTTAAAAACATACCCCATATACAGTATAACTTGACCAATACAATTCCAATAACATTTCTCTTCCTTAGTCACAAAACAGGATATCAAGTGCATCTGTATGACGTTTCAATTTTCATAAAAATAATACAGGATCCATCACAGAGCAGCTGATTTCTGGATGTTTCTGGTAACAGTCTTATCAAGGCTACATGAGAAATGCGTATTTTAAGAATGTCTGTTGCAGATATAAAATGTTGATGTGTTAGTTAGAATTTGTTAGTATCGGGCATGCTTAATTGTAGTAGGTATGGGTATATTCAGAATGGATCCATCAGTTACAATGGGGACAACATAGTGATAATGTTACTAGATTAGTAATCTGGGAGCACAAAGCAATGCTCTGAGAACATGAGTTCAAATCCCACTTGCTTGTGGAATTTAATACTATTTAATAAATATGAAATAAATTAATCTCAATATGAAACTATCAGAGTCTAAAAAAAGAAAGCTATCATTGTTACCCAGTCAAGTCTAGCCTGTATGTAACTCCAGACCCACAACAATGTGATTGCCCTCTAAAATGGTCTGACAAGTCGCTAATGGTATCAAGCTGAAAAAATAGACAAATCAGTGTCAGCCTCAGCACTGGAAATGACAATAGCATATCCTACCTCCCAGTTGACCCTACAAGATCTTCTCACTAACTTCTGAGGCCATTTCAAAATTGAGAGGACTAGGCAAGCAATAGTCTAATATAGTCATAGTCATTATTCATACCTCAATGCTTTGGATTCATCCATCACTATCCTTGTCATGTGCCAACTGCAAAACAGACCCAACAAAGGTAGCAGTACGGGTGACAGCTTGGGAAGGAGTGTGCCTAGCCCTCAACAGTAACTCCACACTATCCAAAACAAAACAGTCTGCTTGATCAGCATCCCATCCGTAGTGCACAAAAGCAGCAGTAGAAGGTGCATTGCTGTAATTCATCAAACCACTTCCAAAAACACCTTCCAACCCTTTACCACATTAAAAGACAAGGGCACAACATACATAAGAACACCACTCACTGTAAGTTCTCCTCCATACCATTCATCATTGGAACTATTTAACCACTTCTTCGCCTCTTCCTAACACAGTGGATGCACCTGTACTAAACAGACTGCAATGGTTCAACAGAGTGGCTCACCACCACCTTCTCAAGGGCAATTAGGGATGGACAACAAATACTATTTTTTTTTGCCAGGTCTGTTCACTTACCATAAAGAATAAAGAAGGAGAGGACAGCATCCAATGGATTTTCTTTCATTAAATCTGAAATAGTCTGAATTGTAAATGAGGAAGCAGAACAATGTCTGACAATGCAACCATCTGTGCAAGAAACAGAACCCAGCTAATTTCTCCTAATTTGAAGAATTAACCTCTGTACATTGTTTATACAATCAGATCAGGGAGACACATAGTGCAGCTGCAAGACAATTTTTCTAAAACATGCAGTCCTCAATTCTCCAGTTGCTTGGCATTGGGACAGCTTTTCTCTGGCATGATTGCCCTACACTGACTCAAAGCATGAAATGTTGGACATGTGCCTGCTTTTTCAAGTTAATCAGGCAATGATTTATTTCTCCTAACCTGGTATATATTATACCTAGACAAGATCCTGCAGCAATAAATCCAACGTACCAGGAATGTCCAGGACCAGCTACTCACTGGCAGATTCATTATTATTTCTGTAGAAATAGAAATACCATACAGGTGATTCAGGGAAGAAATACTATTGGAACTGAATTTTAAAAATCTTTATTATGCATGAGGCAAGTTTTCCAAGAGTGCTATTTAAGGATAGATTGTTGCAGCACATACCTGCAAGATAGAAAACTGATTCATTTGTCAGTTCTGAAACCTTTCACTTCTTTTGACTCCTAAATTAGTGGTAAAATTATGATTGATATTATCCTATATAGTATTATTACAGTGCAATTACAGTGAATGAGGAAATGTATTGCTCAAAGTAATAATATTTAACCCAATGACAGCATTATGATTTATTTCTCAGTGTTAGATCTATTATTAATATGATAGCACATTACACTCTAATGGAGCAGTGAACTGTTTTAAAATATGTACCATAGTGTTCTGTTATTGTGTGCTAACAAAAGAAAAATCATCCAAGGCTTGTCTGACACAAGCATTAGACCTGTTGTATTTTCAAATTAAGAGCTAGCTTCTCTTTAAGTCTCCCCACTTCATATTAGTTTGTGCTGGACAATTCATACTGGCATCAGCAGCAATCAGTGAAACCATGCCTTGGAACTGCCTGAAAAACTACAAGATAAGTTATTGATGTTCACTTACCTGAATGTAGAACCCAGATGTGCAAGAGAAAACTCACTGCAACAATCCTCTATAATTCAACTGTCCCCATATCCTCTAATCCTAACAATTGGTCTCCAATCCATTCCCTTAATACCTAAGCCTCTCTCTCTGGATTTAATCCAACCACCTCCTCTGATTATTGATCCCCATTCTTTCACCTAATAGCCTGCTATCCCAACAAAGAACAAAGAACAAAACAGCACAGGAAACAGGCCCTTCGGCCCAACGAGCTCGCGCCGCCACCCTGATGTTCCCACTTCTACCCATGATCCCTGTCTATGTTTATAGATCTATGGATTAAAGACCAAATCTGAGACAATTTAGGGAGAATTTGTTTTGCCCATTAGCCTAAGAGCACATTTTTGGGATGTGGGAGGAAACCGGAGCACCCGGAGAAAACCCATGCGAGCACGGGGAGAATGCGCAAACTCCCACAGACAAAGGCCCAAATCCATATATCTGCACAGCACAGCGATAGCCACTGAGCTACCGTGTTGCCCATCAAATGGTCCAGGTCAAGCGTACACTAACGACGTGAAGCACTAGGATACTCTCAAAAAATCCAAGAGCAGCCCTCTCGCGACCCAACACTCTGCCTCCTCCCTGCCTCATTTCCAACTTTCTCATCTCTCAACTTCCTCCCCACCACTCCCAACTTTCCCCCATTACCTGGCCCCACTGATCCTCATACTTGATTTCCGATTCCAACCATTTGTGTCAACCTCTAGCCCCACCCCTGGCCCTGATCCTGATGTGGAGATGCTGGCAATGGCATAAACACAGTAAGAAGTCTCACAACATCAGATTAAAGTCCAACAGGTTTATTTGATAGCAAAAGCCACTAACTTTCAGAGCAGTGCTCCTTTGTCAGGTAAATGGGAATTCTGAGCAGTGCTCTAAAAGCTAGTGGCTTTTGCTACCAAATAAACCTGTTGGACTTTAACCTGATGGTGTGAGACTTGTACCTGATCCTGATTATAACTTATCCCATAGATTGACTAAGGGTCACCGACATGCTATTAACAACTTGATCTTGCTCTTACCTATACCAGGTTTTCTCATCTCTCAGAATTCATCAGTGACAGCCGATGGATTGTGTGGAGTTTTCACATTCTCCCCGTGTCTGTATAGGTTTCCTTCAGTGCTCTGGTTTCCTCCTAGAGTCCACAGACATGCAGGTTAGCACATTGGCCATGATAAATTGTCCCTTAATGTCCTGGGATACAAAAGATAAGGGATTGACTGGGTAAATATTTGGGGTTGTGGGGATAAGTTCTGGGTGGGATTGTTGTCGATGCAGACTCAATGGACCGAATGACCTCCTTCTGCACTGTAGGGTTTCTATGATTTCTAAACAATGACAGGGAACCTCAGGCTTTTTGATGCAGATCCATAGCCAAAAAAAAGTGCAACCAAAATTTCTGGGTCAACATGTTGTGATTGTACTCTGTAATAACAGAATGATTGACTTTAAGTGGGATCATACATGAATTCCTCTATACCATGTCACTGCAAAGTATTGGTAATTGCATGACATAAAATGCACATTCATGCATCACATGACTCGTTTGTCAAAGACTGGCATAAGCATTGAAAGTGAAACAGTACATTCAAATTCAAATGATTACATTCATTTTAATCCAATTTAGGTAACGTTGTGTGAATATTACAACTCTTAGAAATATCTAGATCATGCTATGCAGGTCTAGAATGCAGGTTATAGTACTTATTAAATTAGGTGTGGAATGTGCAACTTCACCACCAACCAAGCATATGCAAAATTCAGTTTGAATGTCTTTGGAACTGATAAAGAGAGGAAATGTGATGATGGTTATCATAGGGATGAGTTGGCCATATTGACTGGTGATACCGAGCCATGCTGATTTCTGCACTAGCATTAGTGGGATAGTTGAGTATGGTGCATTTTCATCAGAATTTTCATTGTCAACAGTGGCTATATTTAGAAAAAAGAGCTGGACAAAAGTTCAGATATAGTTATAAAGAAGGGATGGATAAAGGAAAACCAAGACCAGTAATATCTTGTAGAGCAAGCAGTTCGAGAAGAAGTGGTCAACCATTGATTCCATTGAATTGTAGCTTCCTGAAATCTGAAAGTCTGCCTGTCTCCCTGAAAATCTCTGAAAGTCTGAGGTCATATACCAACCAACTCAAGAACAACTTCTTCCCTGTTGCTGTCAGACTTTTGAGTGGACATTTCTCGCATTAAGTTGATCTTTCTCGACACCATAGCTATGACTGCACCACTCCATTCTGCATTCTCTTGTTTCCTTCTCTATGAATGATGTATTTTGTCTATATAGCGTGCAAGAAACAATACTTTTCACTGTATGTTAATACATGTGACAGTAATAAATCAAATCAATCAAATCCTTCTTTTAAATGTAGCCTAATCCTACCTTGACAAAATAAATTATAGCATGAAACATAAAGCAGAATTTTCGGCTTTTAAAATTAATATAGAGGTGGGTGGGATCCACAATTCATATCCGCTGCTCAAAATGGTGGGGAATTATGCCCAATTCTGCACTTGGAAGGTCATTAATAATACACAAAGCATCTCTCTAAATTACACGGAAGCTAATTAATCCGCCATAACATTACTTTGTGGTCAAAAGTCTGGATGTCATATTTAAATACTATTCGAGCCCACACATTCCTTTCTTTCCAGTCCACCTGTCTCCAAAACATCATTAAAAATATCTGCAGGCCCGAAAAACAAGGCTGCAAGCCAGAAGAAGGCTGCATCTGCTTCAGCAGCAACATCTTCCAAGCCTTGTTATGAGGAGTGCTTGCACATAAGCATGTGCTTTATCCCATGAATGGTTCCAGAAAACAGACTAACTCCACTTCTCTGGCCTGGGCTGCCAGTGCAAAAGACATGGAGATGCTGGCATTGAACTGGGATAAACACAGTAAGAAGTCTCACAACACCAGGTTAAAGTTCAACAGATTTATTTGGTAGCACAAGCTTTCGGAGTGTCACTCCTTCTTCAGGTGAGTGAGGAGTCATGTTCACAAACAGGGGATATATAGACACAAACTCAATTTACAAGATAATGGTTGGAATGTGAATCTTTACAGCTAATCAAGTCTTAGAGGTACATTCACTGTAAGTGGAGAGAGTGTTAAGCACAGGTTAAAGGATATGCAAAGGATACCAGTGCACCTAGTCACTGCATAAAACACCATCCAGTGTAGAAAGAGAGTGAATGATCTCATCCAGTCTATGACAGTAAGTCACTTTCACATTCCTCCAATATCAAGCTTTCCTCATGGTACCATGCACTCAAAGCTACTCTCTTCAGGGATCTCACACAACGATTAATAGAGAATATATTTCACTACTGATTGCCCCTCAGAAACATTCATATCAATTCATATATAATATTGCTTGTCCATCCTCAGACTTTTCTGGGGAAGGTTCACCACACACACAAGTATGTATCACAACTTGCACTCCATCCCTTCTAATCATATTTCTTACTTTTGTCTTTTGTTCTTTTGTCGAGGGCAAGCTTGCCCACAATAAATGGGCAAGATTGCAAATTGGTGGAGGGGCAGCCAATATAATCTTCCTCCTGGAATTTGAGGAGGATGCTGCTGGGAAGAGTAGGGATCACTCCTGTGAGGAAGGCGAGCTTGGGTTGTCTCAGGAATGTATTACAGCTCACACGTCCATCAGTTCATCATATCCTGACAAGCACAGTGAATGACATGCAATCTTGTAATTCGCATGCTTATGAAGTAACACATTCTTCTTTTTCTTACAGGCACCAGCAGATTGAGGTCCATAAGATTTTCCAACATAAGTCCCAGCCTCCACACCATATCATATGAAGAAACTGAGGAAGAACTGTCACTGTGCTCACTCACACCATCTCACACAGTGACGCATACCTCAGAGGGGCATAGTTCCAGATTAGATTCAGGCTCATTTACTGGAGAACACTTCACTAACAAATCACTGCAACAGTCAAAGGCAGGAACAGCCCAGGTCTCTGATGCTTGGAGGGGTGCTAGAGATCAGCACCTGCTAGTCCAAGCCAGATGATGAGCTTTTTTGAGTAGCTGCCAACTCTATGTTGGAGCTGCAACAACAAACATCAGGCAGAGATTTGGCAGTCACTCAGCAATCAAGATTAAATTATGGAAGAGTCTGTTTGCATTATGTCTGATGTTGTGACCCCAAAATGCGAGCCTGTCAAGGTGACAACTGTGGAGACATTGGTCCAGCAGGTCTTGTTGGAATTGAACTTGGCCCTGGACACTATGGCCACACACCCATGTGGGCATTATCAATGTCAAGGTGAGATGGGGATGATGCAGCTTGACCTCAGCTGTCCCATCTTCTTAACGGCTCAAGGAGGGCCATTGGGATCCTTGAGCATCAGCTGGCCATCCAGGGGATCTCCACTCAGGATAATCCAAGGGTATTCAACCTCTTAGTCCATGTTCCCATCCACCTCAACTGTACAGGCCAGGGAGGGTACGCCTGCTGCCACCCATGAGCATGAGACACTTATCAGAATGGGTCCTCCAGGCCTCAGGCCACCAGAAGACATTCACTAGACTCATCACTGACATCAGGATGTAGCAATCAGCAGACAGCATCCACATAAGCAACAGATGTTGGGGCTGCACCTGGCATAGTGGTAGAGTTAGCAATGTTAAGAAATTTTGAAATTACTTTTGGATTATAGGTGTGAAACCACCTTAAAAATATTGCATTTTTTAAAATACATTGGTTATTCATATAAATGACAGGCTCAACTCAAGGTGTCATGTATCTTTTTTGAGTTTAGTCAGCCTCATAAATGGTGATATTGTCATAGAATCCTACAGTACAGAAGGAGGCCATTTAGCCTATCGGGTCGGCGCTGACCATAATCCCACCTAGGCCCTATCCCCATAACTCCAAGCATTTACCCTAGTTAGACCCCTTACACTGAAGGGCAATTTAGCATGGCTAATCCACCTAACTCACACACCTTTGAATTGTGTGAAGAAACCAGATCACCCAGAGGAAACCCACGCAGACAGGAGGAGAATGTGCAAATCCCACACAGACTGTCATCCAAAGCTGGAATTGAACTCGTGTTCCTCGCACTTAAGGCAGCAGTGCTAACCACTGTGCCACCTTGTTGCTGCTCTGTGAGATTCATATTCATATGCTGTCAAATCACCGAAAATAGGTCCTGCACCACTGTCAGGGAGATGTGTTAAAATCTTCATTGGAAATGTGCTGCTAAAGCACTTGTAACCCTTCTTCATGAAACACCAGTTTGTGAGTACAGCTCAGAAGCCTAGAAGGGTTAGCAACAATTTTGTCTCCTCAGTGATAGCGCCAAAAGGCAAGATATGGGCAGGAAGCAGATATATTCAACCAGGTCCTTATCCAACTGGTGTTGTTGCTTCTCATTGATGTGGTGACCACTGCTTCAAGTGAGTTTTCGTAGCTATTGAATCAACTTTAACTTCCCAGAGTAAACACAGATGGGGATACTGTGACCTTCTAAGGAATCATTGCCTAGTGGATTATAAGGGTATGATTTGCAAGAGTGAATGATAAGCTAGCTCTCAGCCAGTGACAAGTGACTCTTTACACAAACTGCCTGACTTTCACCTCCATTAAAAGTCAATTCAAATGAAAATCGAGTGGCATCTTTAACAGATGTCAAATGTGGAATATCAGTTTTTGACCAGGTGACAAGTAGATAATTAATTCCTTTATAGTTTTTCACCGTAAAATGATATTTGATTCAGCAAGTACAGTATTGTTATTTTGAATAAACAGTCCAATTGTTGTGATGGTAACCTACTGCATTTATTTCCAACTCCTCTGGAATGTTCTTTTAAAAAAACTGAGCAATATAAGAAAAGTGTAATTGTTCCAATGTGCTTAGTCTCGAGAGAGCTGTCTAGAATTCAGCTAACAATTTGCAAATACCATACATATCAAGACTCAGAAGCATCTTTGGGCCAACAGCAGGATTATATATTGTTTGAAAAAAATGTTTTAATTGGACACACCTTTATCATTAAATTGTTTTGGCACAAAAGGAGACCAATTGGCCCATTGCATCTGGACCAGCTCTCTGAGTGAGCAATTCAGCACCATTCCATTTCTTTTTACCCATAACCATGCACATTCTTCCTTTTCAGAAAGTCTAATTCCCTTCTGTTAGGGACCAAGTCAGAAAGTTTAAATTATATTATAAAATTTGCCTAGCCTTTTACTTTTGATTTTGTTTTGGGGGGACCATAAGGTGTTTAACTCCAGGTATGATTCAATTGACCCATTGGAAGCTTTTATCAAAACAATCTTTATTTAAGAAACAGCTAAAATATAACAAAAAGAATTAGCATAGGTTTAAATACTTAAACATCACAAATTATAATTCTTAATAGCTGGCTTTATCCATAGTTTCAATTGTAAACAACATCCCTTTGACATAAATCCCTTTTTCAGAATGAATTAGCACCAAAAACAGATATGCTCATGTAAGGGCTAGATTTCAATGTTTTAACCCCTCTAGGCAGATACAGAAAGACTGTCTTCTGTCTCTCATATAGCAATTTCCAGAGATGAATATATCCTCAAACAGTCTCTGGTAGATCACAATCTCCAGACTTCAGAGAGGGGAAAAGAAAGGTATTGCTTTCTAAGAACTCCAAGCAGCATTTAAGCTTGAGTTCTCTGTGCAAGCCTAGTTCCACTCAATCACCTGATGTCAACTCAATCAAGTCCTACTTTGCAAAACCTTGGGGAAATCACTAAAATCAGTAAAATAGCATTAATTCAGCTTGAAGCAAACATTCTAACAATTAGGACTATAATGCTGCTGCAATAACAATAGAAGATGCCGGTTTCAGATCCAGCAGCATCAGTTAGAAACATTAAAAATAATCCTGCACAAAATACATGATTCAAATACATTTCTTAAAGGCACAGTACATCACACTTTTGAATGCTTCAGTTGAATCTGTTCCATTACAGCTCAGGGAGTGCATTCCAAATCCTAACCACTTGCTGCAAGAAAATGTTTTCCTCCTATCTTTTTACTAATTACTCTTTTGTGATTCTTTCATGAGTGGGAATAGATTTTCCTTTACATTCTATTTAGATCCCTCATGATTTTGAATAATGCTATCAAATCTCCTCTCAGCCAAAATATTCTCAACTTCTCCAATCCGTCATTACAATTGAAATTCTTCATCCCTAGCACCATTCTTACAAATCTTCTTTGCATCTTTTCCACTGTCTCCATCATCCTTCCAAAAATGCAGCAACAGAACCTTCAACTGAGGCCAACCAGTGACTCATGTACTCCATGTCCCATGAATAAAGCCCAGGATACTATCTACAGCAGGGATTCGAGGAGATCTTATCTTTTACGATTTTTTTAAATCAATGACTATAAAATATTTTTTATGGGGATAGGTGGCATATTTTGCTTTTGTTGAATCTTAGGAATCTCAAAAATGTGTGACCAAATAGGAGCTTAGTTTGTGTATAACAAACTGTTATATATTAATGGGCTTCCGCAAGACTCCCAGCAGAAGAACTTAGACATCTGCACTGGAGTTTGATGCCAAGCTGATTTCAATATATAAACTGAAATTTCCATTTCATTAACAAGCCCAAAGCTGAGGTCTCTGGGCCAACTAGCATTCTTCTCCCACCTTGCCCTACACACCATCCCCCCCAACCCTGGAGTGGTTAACTATGCTTCCCACAAAGGTGGAACATCTGACTCTACTGGAGACACCAAAGGCAAATGAGGAATTGCCAGGAAGTCTTGGGGAAGGGAGCATTGCTCCCTGGCAGTGCCAGCTTGGTGGTGCCCAAGGGGCAATGTCAGGGGCATCTTAGCACTACCCACTGGGCACCAGACTATGCCAAGAAGGTGCAGCTAGAAGGGATGGGGTCTGTTGAGTGGTGATCGGTGGGAGTGGTGCAACTTACTGTGACTATGCATTCAGAATTAGTGGCAGAGGGAGGGAGGATAGTGATCAGGCTTGGTCATCCAGGCTGGGGGGAGGGTGTCAGGGTTACTAGGAGGGAAGGGGTTCAGACTGCCGAAGACAGGGGAAATAGGGAGTGGACGGGGATGGGGAGAACATCAGGGCTTGCTTACAGTGGTCTCGGAGGCCAGTGATCAGGGGTTGCAGGTTTGGCCAGCAATTGGCAGGCAGACAATGCAGGGCCAATGTGCATGTGCCAATCTTGACACTGACAGATTGGCACATAAGCAGTGGCTTGCTCAGAGCTATTCTAGGCTCTCATTCAGGAATAGACCCACCCACTGATCTTCAGAAGGTATCCTGCTGGGACAATGCGCAACGCTCAGTTTCCGAAAATCGCACTTAAAACAAAGGAGTTACTCCTGTTTTCATGTGAATTAGAGATTAGAATTTTTTGGGAGAATCTCAGCCCTGCTTTCAAATCAGAGATGCTTTCTAGCTATCGTTCCTTTCAGTATTATAACCATCATTTTCCCCAACATGGAATTATTTCTGGTGTGTTTCTGAATTTGAAAATCTGTCACAGCCCAAATGATCTACCAAAAAAAAGATAATGAACAAAACTAATTGGTAGGATCTGCTCAGTAGATATGCATAATAAGGCATTAGCACTAGCTTGGCACTGTGACAAGATGTAGAGACATTTCTTCACCCAAAGAGTGGTGAGCCTGTGGCATTCATTATCACAGGAAGTAGTTAATGCCAAAACATTGAATGTATTCAATGGCAGCCAGATATTGCACATGAGGCAAATGGGATCAAAGGTTATGGACAGAAAGCAAAATTAGGCTATTGCGTTGGACAATCAGTCATGATTGT
Organism: Sphyrna mokarran; assembly: GCA_024679065.1. Taxonomy (NCBI): domain Eukaryota; kingdom Metazoa; phylum Chordata; class Chondrichthyes; order Carcharhiniformes; family Carcharhinidae; genus Sphyrna; species Sphyrna mokarran. The sequence continues at coordinate 34,218,020 of JAGIQG010000022.1, read as the reverse complement.
GATGAATGGTGAAGCAGGCTCAAAGGGCCAGAAGGTCTCATCCTGCTCCTATCTTCTATGTTTCTATGATACTTTCTGTCATATGAATGTGAAAATACGATCAGTGACTGTCTTTGCAATTGACAGAGCAGCTGAGAGTGGTATGCCTTCTTTTGGCCTAAAAACAGTAGCTAGGGGTCAATGATCAGTCAATGATGTGAAACGGTGACTATATAAATAAAGATGAAGAGCTTTTAGTGCTTCTTTTTTTAGCTGAGCATAATTAGATTCAGCATTAGTCAGAGCATGTACAGCAAAAGGTATTGGTTGTTCTTCTTCTGAAGGCATAATGTGTGAAACTACTTCCCCTACTTCATAAAGTGATGCATTGCATGCAAGCTGTAATGGTAGCTTTGGATTAAAATGAATCAATAATTCAGACGACTGCAAAGTATCTTTGACATCCTCATATGTTTTCTTACAGCCTATTGAACAGTCACATGACTGTTTCACATATAGTTAATAATGCAATGGCTTAATTTTGTAGCTAAGTTCAGAACAAATTTGGTGCTTTTATAATAGCATCCATCTTTTTAAATGCTCTATGTAGAGCTTTACTATCAGTAATGTGACCTATGTATTGGACTGAAAAAAGCCACACTTTTCTTTCTTGATACGCAGACCATATGCTTGAAGATATTCCAATGTCCTTCTGAATGATTCAAATGTTCTTGTTGACTGGACCCTGTAATCAGAATATCATCCAGGTAACATTGTATACCAGAAAGATCACTTAAAATCTGATCTATCGATCTTTGAAATAGCTGGCATGGATGTTACTCCAAAAGACAATCTTTAATAATAAAATGAATGAGGATGATAAGCAATGGTTGAAATTCATCTGTAAATATACTTGTGAAAGATAAATCTTATGGAATTTCCACCCACCTGATAACGCAACAAACAAATCTTCAATTAAGGGAAGTGGATATCGATCAGCACACAAAACTTGGTTTGTGATTGTTTTAAAATCATCACAAATATGAATTGAACCATTTGGCTTCATGACAAGTAGAATGGCAGTAGTTCAATAACTCATTTCAACCAACTCTAAAACATCAAGTCGTATTATTTCTTCTTCGACCTTGGGAGGAATTGCCTAAGCTTTGAGACTTTTTGGTTGACTATTAGGCTTTATCTTAAGTTTCAATTAAATTTCCTTCACTGAGTCAAGTGTTTCTTCAAAAACACTTTTATATTTACTCAGACAGTGTTGTATGTCTGTTTTGGCATCTATTGATCTGTTGACAGCACTTCAATTAAGCTTCATCTTCTCCAACTATGTTATTCCAAAGTATGAAAAATTACCATGGTCCACAAAGAGAATATCTCCAATGTTTGTCCACTCAACTACATGTTGATCACGATATAAAATTTTGACAGCATGATCTCTTTCATCTGTGTCCTTAAAACCACACTGATTTTAAAAGAAGATGTTTCAGTTTTTGTTGGTATGTTGTCTCAGGAACTAAAGATACAGCATCAGCAGCATCAATTTTCATCCAAATATATTGTTCACTTAACTTTGGAATCACCCAGGATTGATGTGATTATAAACATTCAATCGGAACTCTTAATCATATTTCTGAACATTCTGTTTTTCACAGTCGCAATTCTTCCATGTCGTAAATTGTTTTTGTAGAATACAACTGCTTCTCTTTTTTGGAGGTACCCAGATTTTTCTTCTCGAGAAAAATTCTTCTCGAGATAAGCTGGTCTTGCTCAACAAGCTTTTGGAATGTGACCCATTTTGCCACATTTCTTGCATTAACTATCCATGCTTCAGCATTCAACCGCTCAGTGGCCTATTTTGGCAGATCTGTGACATGCTTATTGCAATTTTGACTTCTTAAGAGTAGTTCCTAACTGTTAGATGTTCATTCCACCACCAAATTCTGAAGCCACTTTAACAACCAGTCCTATTGACACTGTGTTTTCCAGAGCTGTTTTAAAAGTCAAAGTATGTTCAGTAAGCAATCTTCTTTGAATAGTTTCATTCTGGAGACCACAAACTAGTCAATCTCAAAGAGAATCTTCAAATGACTCACCAACCTCACAATGTTGTACCAGTGTTTTTATGGTTGCCACAAACTGAGTAATGCTTTTGCCTTCCAATTGGTTAGTTTAGTGGAACCTGAACCATTCTATGATAATCAGTCGCTTTGGAGACTGACATCCTTCAAGGATCAACTTATTTAAAGTTTGATTCCTGGCTTTTCCGGATGAACCGAGTTCCTGAATTGAAGGTCTTAATCCTACTGTACTGGGAAAAACTGGTATGAGGAACTCATTTGCAATTATATTCATTTGTACAAAGTACTGAAAACAGTCTACATAGGAACTCCATGATTCATTTTTTTTCATTGAATGGGCCCATGGAACCTAATTGATCTGCCATTTCTTTTGCAGGCACAAGCAGCTCAAACCCACTCAGTCCATTTTTCTTATTTGATATCTTCCTAGCACTCCACTTTTTATCCTGGAGACTATTAGAACATAGAACATAGAACATTACAGCGCAGAACAGGCCTTTTGGTCTTCGATGTTGCGCCGACCAATTAAGAAAAAGCAATGACCCTCTAACCTAAACCATTCCCTTTTCATCCATAAACTTATCTACTAACCTCTTAAACCAAACTTGGCTCATCTATAACTGATGCAGGCAAGGCATTCCATACCCTTACCACCCTCTGGGTAAAGAACCTACCTCTGACATCTGAGCTAAAACTACCACCCCTTAATTTAAAGCTATGTCCCCTCGTGCTAGCTTTCTCCATCCTAGGAAAAAGGCTATCACTGTCCACCCTATCTAAATCTTTAATCATCTTATATGTTTCAATAAGGTCTCCTCTTAGCCGCCTTCTTTCTAACGAAAACAACCTCAAATCCCTCAGCCTCTCTTCATAAGACCTGCCCTCCATACCAGGCAACATCCTGGTACACCTCCTCTGTACCCTCTCCAATGCCTCCACATCTTTCTTATAATGTGGGGACCAGAACTGCACACAATACTCCAAGTGCGGCCGCACTAGAGTTTTGTACAGTTGCAACATGACGTTGCGGCTCCGAAATTCAATCCCCCTCCAATAAAAGCTAAGACTCTGTATGCCTTCTTAACAACCTTATCGACTTGACTGCCTACTTTCAGGGATCTATGCACAAATACACCAAGATCCCTCTTTTCATCAACACTATTAAGAATCCTACCATTAGCCCTATACTCTACACATTTATTATTCCTGCCAAAGTGCATTACCTCACACTTTTCCACATTAAACTCCATTTGCCACCTCTCAGCCCAGCTCTGCAACTTGTCCAAGTCTCGCTGCAAACTAAAACACCCCTCTTCACTATCTACCACTCCACCGACTTTAGTGTCATCTGCAAATTTACTAATCCATCCTTCAATACCCTCATCCAGATCATTTTTAAAAATTACAAACAGCAGGGGCCCCAAAACAGACCCCTGAGGTACACCACTTGTCACCGAACTCCACGATGAATATCTCCCATCAACCACCACCCTCTGTTTTCTATCTGCTAGCCAATTCCTAATCCAATTAGCTAAATCACCCTCTATCCCATACATCTGCATTTTCTGCAGAAGCCTTCCATGGGACACCTTATCGAACGCCTTACTAAAGTCCATATATACCACATCAACCGCCTTACCCCCATCCACCTCTTTGGCCACTTTTTCAAAAAACTCAATAAGGTTAGTAAGGCACGACCTACCCTTCACAAAACCATGCTGACTATCACCAATCAATTCATTTCTCTCTAAATAACTATAAATCCTATCCCTAATAATTCTCTCCAATACTTTGCCACAACAGAAGTAAGACTCACTGGCCTATAATTCCCTGGAAAGTCTCTCTTCCCCTTCTTGAACAATGGGACCACATTCGCTATCCTCCAGTCTTCCAGCACTATACCCGTAACCAACGACGACCTGAAGATCAGAGCCAGAGGCTCTGCAATCGCCTCTCTTGCCTCGCAGAGAATCCTAGGGTAAATCCCGTCCGGCCCAGGGGACTTATCTAACTTCAAACCCTCAAGAATATCTAGCACATCCTCCTTATCTACTTCAATACTTTCCAGTTTACAACCCTGTATCCCAGTGTTCTCCACAACTACATCTACATCTCCCTGCGTGAATACCGAAGAGAAATATTTGTTCAGTGCCTCTCCAATCTCTTCAGGCTCCACGCACAACTTCCCACTGCTGTCCATGACTGGCCCTAACCTTGCCCTAACGAATCTTCTATTCTTAACATATCTAAAGAAAGCTTTAGGGTTCTCCTTGATCCTATCCACCAAAGTCTTCTCGTGTCCCCTTTTAGCTCTCCATTGACTTGATGTGTGTAAAAAAACAATCTCAGCAGAGCAGAATACAGCAGAGCATCTACGGTTCTCATATATGCCAGATATTGGCTGGAATCTCAGCCTTCTCAGGTTGGAAAAAAAAGTCCTTTTTTAAAACCACACAGAGAGCCTTTTCTTACTTGAGATGTCCTTCACTGGCACTTTAATCTTCAATCCTGTTGTTGATTTTCCCCCCCAGCTTTCTAATATTCGAAGTGTGAGGACCCACAATTGATTATTTTCTACCTTAGGTTCTTTTCTCAATATTCTTGATGAAACTTACTGTCAATTTTCTTTCTGTATTTTAGGATTTGTGGATTTTAACAGAAAGAAAAGATATAAGGTGGAATTGTCCAAAAAAAAATTCTACGTGTATAACTGGTGAGAAAACTGTTGATTTTCACGTCCGATTTTTCAATGAGCTGAGGTTTGATAATTTACGGTATTCTGTGCAATACAGAGACCATCAAAAGATTGATACTAGAAGGGGGATGGGCAAACCCTAATTTTGCCAAGGAGGCCAGCAGAAGACTACTCAGGGCACCAGTGCACGTGAGCCCAATTTCCTCATATACCAGAAATCTCCTGTGTCCCCAACACCCCCTCTACGGAAATGGCCTCTCCCTAACAGAAATTAAATGCACCCCTGTCCCTTGTACCTGTCTCCTCCTCCCGCCTCCTCCACCCCACTCCCTCCATCCTCCCACAAGAGCAGAGTAACCATATTGGAACCTAAGCTTAATATCTGTGAGCAGGTTATAAGCAAATGCCACTTGATAGCACTGTTGGTGACACTGGTTGTATCACAATTTGGTATGGCTCTTGTTTTGTCCAAGACCACAATTGACTACAAAGGGTCATGATGAAGCCCAGTCCATCACACAAAGCAGCCTCCCATCCATTGACACTATCTTCCCGCTGCCTTAGAAAAGCAGCCAGCATAATTAAGGACCCACTCATCCCTGACATATTCTGTTCCATCTTCTTCCATTGAGAAAAGACACAAAATTCTGAGACCACATACCAAACGACTCAAAACAGTCTCTTCCCTGTTGCCATCAGACTTTTGAATGGACTTAACTCGCATTAAATTGACCTTTCTCCACACTCTAGCAATGAGTGTGACACTACATTCTGCACTCTCTCCTTTTCTTCCCTATGTACAGTATGCTTTGCCAGTATAGCGCCCAAGAAGCAATACTTTTCACTGTATACTAATACATGTGACATAATAAATCAGGATAATAAATCAAATCATATGACCCCTTTCTTTATGTCAGGTAGAGTGAATCAAATTGGCAGAAAAGTGGCATCTGTGATGCTGAGGACTTCTGAAGAGGGATGAGATGGATCAGACCCTTGATGCTTTGGCTGTATATTGTTGCAGTTTTATCTTCTGAATGAACTACTGAGCTCCTCCATCATTGAGGATGGGGATATTTGTGAAGCCTCATTTTTCAATGAGTTATTTAATTCATGACCGAATGTGATAAAACTGCAGAGCTTACATCTGATCTGTTGGTTGTCAAATTGCTTAGCTCTCTTGTTTGCTGAATATGTTGCTTGGCATGCAAGTGGTCCTATATAGTAGATTTACCAGGTAGACACCTTATTTTTAGGCATGCCTGGTGCTACTCCTGACACACTCATCTGCATTCATAATTGAATCATAGTTGTTCCTCTGACTTGGTAGTAAAGGTTGAGCATGGACCTCCTAATCCATGAGGTTACTGATTGTGGTTAAGTAGAAACTTGCTACTGCTGATGGCTCACAGCATCTCCTGGTTGCCCAGTCTTGAGTTGCTAGATCTGTTCAAGATTTATCCCAGTTTGCACAGTGTAGCCATACAACAAAAGAGAGTATATCCTCAATGTGAAGATGATAGTTTGTTTCCACAAGAACTCAGCAGATTGTCCAGAGTACATTCTGCATCTTGCCATGCTCAGTGATTCTTCCAATTTCAACATGGAGAAATATTGATTCATTAGCAGAGGACAGGTGGTAGGGTGATAGTGATAGGTGGTAGTAGTTCAACCATTTTTGGCCTGATTCCATGAGATTTCACTTAGTTCAGTGTCAATGTTGAGGATCCTCAGGACAACTCCCTGAGGACCATATATCATTATGCTGCTGCCATCCCATACACAGGGATAATGATAGAGTTTTATTTATATGGTATGATATCATAAGTATAACAATGTCAGGCTGTTGCTTTACTAGTGTGGGACACATCTTCCCAATTCTGGCACAAGGTCCCAGATAATAATAAGGAGATTTGTAGGTTTAACAGGACTAAGTTTACTGTTATTACTTCCAGGTTAATGCCAGTTGTTCTGTTTAATTCCTTCTTATAGGACTGATACAACTGAGTGGCTTGCTGAGATTCAGAGTTCATTTAAGAGTTAACCATATTGCATTAGATCTGGAGTCAAATGTAGGCCAGATCAGGTAAGGCTGGCAGATTTCCTTCCCTGAAGACATTAATAAACCAGATGGATTGTTACAATGATCAACAATGGCTTCATGGTCATCATTAGAATTTAATTCTAATTGTAATTGTGAACACAAATACTAGGATATAAATCCCATAAGCAAGCAATGACAGGATTTGCACCAGCAAGATCATGGCTAGAGATTTACCCCATCCTCCACCAGTGAAATGATCAGGATCATGCTTATGAAGAGCGTGAATACAATTTTCATGAATTTACATACTTTTAGATGTAATTAAATGGCTATACACAGTAACTCCTGTCCATGTTAGATCCTCCCCGCCCCCGGTGCCATAATGTCATATTGGTAGAAATCACAACATCTTTATAAACATGAAGAACAGTCACATTGATCACACCAGGGGGTGTGGAGGTGTCTCAAGGACTTGCAAGTTGAGGACCAGGCTGGGCTTGCCCTTGGCACTCTGGAAGTGCTTCCTGGTGGTGCTAGGGGAGCATCAGAGGCCACTGCCAGGAAGGGTAATGCTTGTCCATTTGGTCCCCATTATGTATGGTCAGTTTGGAGGGGGCTACTGCTGACTACACAGGTGGGGAGAGAGGGAAGAGGATATCCCCATGATTGGGGGGTGGGTGGATGGGAGCGAAGTTTGTTGGGGTGGTTCTACTTATCTTTCTGGGTTAGGCAAACTGATTTTAAATGCAGATTGGGGTACTCTTTAAAGATCCCAATCTCTATGCAGTCGGCCTTGCCAGTTCCATCAGGCCCTATCCCAGAGTGCTGGTGTAAATAAAATGGAATATAATGTAAGAAAGTGTGAGGTTACTCACTTTAGTCATTAGAATAGAAAAGAGAATATTTGTCGAATAATTGAAATTTATAAACGTTAATGTTCAAAGAGACATGGGTGTACTTGTGCAAAGAACATAGATGCTAGCATGCTGGGAAGGCTATCAGTTGTGAAGATAAAGTATGTTGGACTTTATTACAAGTGTGAGGTATGTTTCCTAGGTCAGGGAGAATCACCAGTTGAAGCCAGGGAGGAGTAGTGTGAAGTAGCATAGTTAGTCTGTTAGACACTATTTGTATATATCATTATTTGTTACTTTAGCAACAAAAGCCTTTGTATTCAGAAGCTTCATTGACAGGCACCATCTCAGTTCAGGAGGACAAGCATTTAGGACAGAGATGAGGAGAAATTTCTTGAAAAAAGAGTCATGAATCTTTGGAATTTTTTTCCCCAAGGGGTTGTAGATATTCACTCATTGAATATATTTAAGATTGAGAAAATCAGATTTTTAGTTTCCTACGTACTCTAGAATTGATGTCACAGGTCAGTAATGATCGTATTAAATTGCAAAACTGGCTCAATAGGTTGAATGTTTGATTTCTGCTCTTAGCTCTTATCTTTACTATTCCTTTTCATACATTTGTAGGAGCTACTACTGTTTGTTTTTTATATTTCTTGCTAGCTTGGTTGCATATTCTAATCTATCCCTTTTTGCTACTTTTTAAAAATCAACCTTTGCTGCTTTCTGTTATGGGCTCAACCTTCTAACCTGCCACTAAACTTTGCAGTATCCCATGTATTTTTCTGCAATTTGATACCATCCTGAACTTCCTTAGTGTGGGTAGCAAGATGGCACAATGATTAGCCCTGCTGCCTTGCAATGCCAGGGACACAGGTTCAATTCCGGCTTGGGTTACTATCTGTGTGGAGTCTGAACATTCTCCTCGTATCTATGTGGATTTCCTTGGCTGCTCCAGCTCCCTCCCATAGTCCAAATGATTTGCTTGTTAGGTGCATTGGCCACGTTAAATTCTCCCTCTGTACCCGAAGAGGCACCAGAATGTGACAACTAGGGAATTTTCACAGTAGCTTCATTGCAATGTTAATGCAAGCCTATTTGTGACAGTAATAAATAAATTTTAAACTTTAGTTATCTCTGGATTTTTCAAGTCTTTCTTTCTCAATGGCATGTATATTTGTTGAGAGTTTTGGAATACTTCATTAAATATCTATCACTGCTTATCTACTACCTTACCTTTTAGCCTATTTTCCAAGTCCACTGCAGACAACTTTGCCTTCATATCTTTGAAATTGCCTTTATTTAAGTTTTGGGCAGTAGTTTCAAAATTATATTTCAAAATTATACTTCTCACCCTCATCTGATGTGAAACTCCATCATATTTTGATCAGTCTTGTTAAGAGGTTCCTTTACGAGGAGATCTTTAACTAATGTTACACAATACACATAACTAATCCTTACACATTATCATGACTAAGACACATTTTTCTTTCAAAATGTATTGTTCTAAGAAACTGTCCAATATGAGGATGAAGTTGCAGCTTTTGCTGAACACAGATTGTTTGGAGTCAAAAAAGGAAGGTCGTAGAAAATAGTGAAAATAGGACAAAAATGAGACTGACAGGAAGATTGTGTCAGAAAAAAGGACAGGGTAAGAATGATCAGGAAAGCCTCCAGTATCCTCGACGTGTTGAATCTTGTGATCCATATCACTGTCAGGGAAGATAAAAGCTTTGTTGCAGGCTGGATGAGAAGAAGGTCGAAACAAGAGAGATGGAATTAAGGCTAAAACCACTGCAGAATGAAATGGAATTGGAGACAGTTCCAAAGAGTTGTGGTGAGGAAGTAAATTTTAACAAACGCATTATCCAACATAAAAAGGGAAATGGACAACAATGAAGGCGCATTGAGTAAAAAAGACAAAACAAAAATCATATTAAAGAAAACAATATAATTCCTCAACACAGATATTCTTGAAAGGAAAGTAGCAGTAAATCAAGCAATAAAACAAAAATAAAATATTGCAGACAGTAGAAATTGAAGTACAAACAGAAAGAACAGGAAATGCTTGGTAAATCTGGCACCTTACATGGGGAAAGAAAAGAGGTTAGATTAACATTTCAAGTCTATGACTCTATGACAGAAACAAGTGAGGCTGTATCCTGTAATCATTAGTACAGCAAACTATTTTTGTTTGAAATAAACCCAAACTCAAATGGATATCATTTTATGTCAGCCTGTTGAATCCAAGCATTTCCTTTACCTTTTAGAAACAGAATTAGGCTAACAGAAATCAGCAGTCATTTTGAATTGCAGCCAACAATAAATACTCACACAAAAATAAATTAGGATATTAAGAACAGTTGAAAAGCAAAATAAGATCGGGAACATAAAACATAAAAACATAAGAAATAGGAGCAGGAGTTAGTCTTTCTGCACTTTGAGCCTGCTCTGCCATTCAGTGAGATCATGGCTGATTTTCTACTTCGACACCATTTTCCGGCAATTCTCATATGCTTTGATGTTTTTAATATCCAGTGATCTATCAATCTCAGCCTTGAACCTACCGAGCAACTAAATCTCCCCAGCCTTCTAGAGAATTCCAAAGATTCCCCTCGCTTTGAGTGAAAAAATTCCTCTCCATTTCAGCCCTAAATGGCTTGCATCTTATTCTGAAATTGTGTCCCCTGGTTCTAGTCCTCACAGTATAGAAACATTCTTTTTTTCTCCACTCTGTCAAGCCATGTAAGAATTTTATATGTTTGAAGGAGATCACCACTCATTATTCTAAACTCCCGCACATAAAAGCTAAATCTATTTAATCTTTTCTCATAGGACAATACTTCCATCCCAGGAATTAACCTGGTGAACCTTTGTTGTACTCCTATGGCAAGTATATCTTTCCTTATGTAGGAAACTAAAACTGCAGACAATATTCCAAGTGTAGTCTCACCAAAGCTGTGTGAAATCGCAATAAGATACCTTTACTCCTCATTCAGTGTGAGCAGGATGTTCAACTTTTCAACATGGATATTATCCCAGTGTTATTGTCACCTAATGTTCACAATTTTGTACTTTCCAACAGGAATTACAGGACAGTGATCAGAAATCAGAGCTCTTATTGATTTTTACTTCTCAAATCTGGAGTTGTTACGGACAATTTGACATTCCTTTTGTTTCATCAGATGAGACGAGCCAAGCAATGTTATTTTTGTAAGTTGCTCTTTTAACTGCTGAAAAATATGTATTTTGCTGTGGGATGGAGAATGAAGGGGTGGGGGGAGAGTGCAATATGTTTTTTTGGGACTTTTTGATTGATCAATGCAACAATTGTGTCTTGTTTTGATCTGACATCATATTTATGCATATTGACTATTAGAAGTCAAATAAAAAGTGATTCTGGTACTGAGGCTATTTGAAGGATTGAAAAAATATGAAATCCTCAAGAGTCCCTTCAATCCACTGGCCACCTCTATGATAAAAGCAAAATCCATTTGGAAAGGGAAGCTCAAAGCAAGCTGTGGATAAAACAAATTTGTATCATTAAAATAAAGATCAAGTGATGAATAATCTTGGCTGAATTCTAATGTTATATGTGGAAAACTAACTCATATTTAAATTGAACTCTAGCCATCTTCAGTAACATTCATAACTTGTTTTATTGTCTCAAGAAGATTGCTCCACGATCACTACAGGAAACCATCTCCTTTTTCAGTTTGTCCTGAAAAACAATCACTTCCCAGAGAGCTAGAGGATTCAGCCGTACTCCAACACAAATATAAATTTCCCTTTTATTGAAGTGACTGCCAGGGATAAACATGAATTGTTTAATTGTTACTGTGTGACCCATCTAATGTCAATAGCTATTGGGAAGCAGGATGTAACAAATCTATGGCAAAGGAGGTAACTTATAACATCTACACCGTGGGACATATTTATGTCGCTATTACAGATGATATACACTGAAGTAAATATGATAAATCATTTTGCTGTCATAATTGTGGGATATGCCAAGTATTTATTTTACATGGAGGATATATTGTTTCAGGCACAGGATATATTAAATGTATCTAAGTTTCACGATTTGTAAAAAGTGTCTGTCACAGATTTATTGGATGTTTGGATGTTTGTTTGGATGTTTGCCAAAGATATGTGATGTAACATGCATCTGTCACAGATAAAGGTATTGCAAGATATGAGCATTTTGTTATATTGTTCTCTCTGCTGCCATCCACGTTATTATAGTGTAAGTAAAGTTAATTCAATAATTGCTGTCTGCTGTGAACCCATATGGCAGGTTTTTCTCGGTGCAACACACAATGCACAAGCCTGAGATAATATTTTCTTCCAGATTTCATTTGAGAAATTAAGGGCTGAAGAGCACTGTGGCATATTTTTTAGAATGCCGAAAGTTGATTCTGAGGCAGTTTGATCAACTTGAAAGAACTTGCTGTGTGCATGTCATGATCAAATATGCAATGAGTCAGCACAGTATGAAATTGAAAAATATGCACTGAAGATACATTTGAGGTAATGGAAGAATTTCACTCAAACAAAATGGATCAGTTTAATTACAAATATATGTTTCACATTGGATGAAAGCAAATAAAATATGAGATGAGGACAAAGTTAATGTTTTTCTCACTACAATGTGGCTGAATGCTTTGATGTAATTTTTAAAATCGATGAGCAGAAATTTCCTTCAATTAAATACTGGAAAAACTCAAGTCTTTGTTTTCAGTCCCTGTGCCAAACTCCATTCTCTAGCTAACAATTCCATCCCTCTCCCTGTCGTCAATCTGAGTTTAAAACAATCTGTTTTCAATTTTGGATTCTTCTTTGACCCTGAGATAGGTTTCCAAGCACACATTTGCATTATCAGTAAGACCACCTATTTCTATCTCTGTAACATCATCCAACTTCGCGTCTATCTCACCTCACCTGTTGTTAAACATTAATTTATGCTCTTATTATTTGTAAACCTGACTATTTCAATGCATTCCTGGTTTGTCTTCCACAGTCTACCTTCATAAACTTGAAGACATCCAATCTCTGGTGCATTTGTCTTACTCACACTAAGCCTCATGCACCTTTCACTCTCTAAATGACATTAGTAATGTCATACTAATGACATTAGGTCATTAGTATCATTTTGATTTTAATCTTTCCAGGCTCAATTGTCCTGGACAGTTGCACCAGTCAAGTAGTGCAGTGGGCCGAGAAATGTCAGCAGGGGATGTAGCGGGATTTGTGATCAGTGTCCAGCCAATTGGGATTGTCCAGGCCATTTTTTTAAACATAATCAGCCTCGCATCAGAAATTAGGGTCAGGCTGATTAACATATTTAAATTTGAATTTCAGTGTCATTAGGGAAACTGGCATGGTATTGTCCAGGCTCACAGATGTTTCCTCCTCCCTTCCTGCTGGGAGAGGCTCCCACCAATGGTGATTAAAGCTGGTCCCCATCAACAAGAACCAGGCATGATGATCTCGCTGGTGGCTACACTGAGACTCCACCCATGAGGTTGGGAGCAGAGGGAGGTGCCCTTAGGAACTGTCAGCTTGGCATGCCCACCAAGAACCCTGGTACTGCTAGCATGGCACCCTGGAACTGTCTACTGGGCACCGGATAGTGCCAAGAGGTGGGATCTGTGGTGATGAGGGGAACTGCCACACACTCTGCATTTGGGATTGATGGGGAGAGAGGAATGGGAGATTGGAGTTTGCCATGGGTGTTGAGGGCAGGTGGTCAGGACAACATCAGGAACTGGCGAGGGGGAACTAGTGCACATGCGCTGATCCCTTTACTGACAGATCACAGTGGCCTCCTCTGCATGCTGATGCTTGCCTCTCGAGCAAGATTAGCCCCCACCCCTCTATCCTCTCTCCTTCTACCCCCATGCCGCCACACTTATTAGTATAAATTCCTCAGGGAACTCTGTAAAGCTCAAAATACCAGAAATCCAACTAAATACACCCAAAAAATGGAAAGAGCCATCTGCCTCCTGCCCATTGGGAAAATTGTCCCCTCACCTTTACTTTCAAATCCCTCCATAGTCTCATCCCTTCCTGTTTCTTTCATCCAACCCCTTGATCTTCTGAGCTATCTGATTCTGGCCTCTTGAGCTCTCCAATTATAATCATTCAAGCATTGGGAAATCATAAACTCTGGAATTCCTGCCATGTGCATTTTTGCTTCTCCATCTCACTTTTCTCTTTTAAGACTCTTTTAAAACCTACTTCTTTGACCAAGATTTTGGTCATCAGACCTAAGATCTGCTTATGTGGTTCAATGCCATATTTTGTGTTATTGTGGTCTTATGAAGTGGGGTGTTTTATTATATTAAAGACACGCTGTTGTACTAGTGGTAGGTATATTCACAGGTCTCTTAACGCCTGTTAACACATAGTTTCCAAGGAGCCATCTGCTTGAAATGTAAAGACATATGGAAGACTTGTCTGCCTCAGAACAAAAACATCATGGCAACTTCCTAGACAACTTGCACAGATGTGCAAGATAATTGTAACTGGAGATGACTTGATATGGTTCCAGCAATAAAGCGTTATTAAACAAATATAACTATACACAAGATAAAGGTCTGACAAAATATATGAGCAGGCCTACTCTCTCCTCCTCCCTGGCTCCAATTGAAAGTCCTCCTTATTCCGGAACACATGCCTTTGCTACCAATTAGTCCAACTTCTTGCACCGCTGCTCCATTGGATCAGGCCTGATCACATGGCCCACAAAGGATCGTCCCTTAAAGGGGGCACATTGCCTCCTTCCCCCTAATCCTTGAGTCCACCAATGAATGAAAACAAAACAGAAACATCATTATAAAAAGGCACATATCACATTAGAGACATCAAAGGAAGGTCTATTTGCAAAGTCAATCAATCCAGAAATTTCCGGAATGCCACAACTCAATACAGGATTGTTAAACAAATAATGAATCCAGTCCAGCAGGAGCAAAAGGCAAACTCATCAGTTCAGAGTCGATGTCTTTTGAAGTGAATTCCTACTCCTCAACTGCAGCAGCTGGATGCTGCATGGTCTCCACAAAGGTCTTAGGTATTCCTAGTTCCGTAGCTGGCACACAAGGAGCATGCAGCAGGACACACCTGTTGATCTCCTGGATCAGGCCCAGCTCTCTTCCTCAAATGATTCACATGTTTTTTCACATGGTGACCTTGTACTTCCAATGCATTTGAAACTGACCCTGTTCTTTCCACAATTTTCCCAATACCCTGGCTGGTCAACTGCCAAACTTTCTCACCATGTCTAGGTTGTCTACCTCAAAGGCTCTGTCTCTTTTTTCTAGTTGTGATGTTCTTTCTGTGAGGCTTTCCTAGCCTCCACATTCCCAACAAATCTGGAAACACCAAATCCAAGCAGATTTGTAGGCATCACCCCTTTATAATTCAGTTGGTGTAGCCCCAGTGGTAGCATTTGTTATTGTATTATATAACAAGAAATTTGCCAAGTGAAAAGGCTGTGAACTTTGAGCTTGCTTTTTCATCACAGCTTTATATATTTGTATAGCTCCCTCTGCCAAGCCATTCGAGCTGGGCAGTAAAGGGCTGACCAAATGTAACATCCCATTTGACTTAACCAATTGGCAGAACTCCTGAGCTGTAAATGCTGTGCCATTGTGGCACTCTAAGACCTCAGAGATGCCGTGAATGGCAAAAATCTGCTGCATCCTGTCAGGATGAGGAACATACTGTCCAGCGAAGTCTCAGTGCAAATGTGACCATGGACAGTCTGGCCACTCCCATGGATGCATATTTGTTGTGCAAAAATAACTGTTGGGTTTGACAACTTGAGTACTGGCTAACCATTCTTTCAATCACTTCATTGATCCAAGTCATCAGACATATATCACCAGCACAAAGGAGCTGAAACGTGTGGTGATTGTCCATTTAAGGATCAACCTGCAACTTGACCCAGGGAACCTATCGGGAGGCAGGGTGGAGAAATCACTATGGTAAGCACAGGCATCTGTATTCAATCATATTGGGAACAAGCTGATTGCAGTCGCAAGCTTACAAACCTTTGCATAACTTAACCTGTAAATAAGTGAATTATGTTTTTTCTAAACTGGTGAATGAGTGGCTTCAGAGATGCAAAGAAATTTAGGGTTGTAGTGACTTTCAGGGATTGGAAGATGAGTGTGCAGTGATGCCAAACATTGTGCCTCAGCTCAATGTAATGGAGTTTCTGTCGTCTAGGCTGAGTTGCAGACCTGAAAGATTTTTTTTATATATTGGAACCACCAATGTGAGATTTTGATTATTTTTGATGCTAGTCTTTCAGGTTATTGTCACTGAGAGGTGCTGTGCTTCTTCATCTGACTTTCACGTAACTTTGCAGCTCCAATTTTATTTGAAAAACTCACCAGAAATCCACAAAACTGCCTGAAGATCAGCAGTATCACTTTTTACTCGCCGCTGCTGCCATGAGAGCACTTTTGTAAAATGGTAATTCAAATATCGGGAATCATTTTACAGCTCTGGAATGGGGTGGAGAGGAATGTTGGTGAAGAGATGGAGGGGGCGGTAGAGAGGTGAGGGAGGTTGATGGTTGGGGGCTTGGGGGATTGGGAGTGGTGGATTGATGGGGATTGTGAAAGGGTAAAGGGTGGAAATCGCAGAAGGTTAGTGATAGGAACTCTTGAAGGTGGATAAAGGTTGATGGGGCAAGATTAGTAGAATGTGATGGGGTGGGTGAGTGGATGAGAGGTGTGGGGAATGGGAGATGATGGAGTTTGGTGTGCTCACTTATAAACTTTAGTGCCACAAAATTAAATATTTTACAATTGTCAAATAGCAAACTAAATTTTCCATATATTCTAAAATATGTGATTGCAATTCTGATGACATGCTGCATTGATGCACCAGAGGCTTGAAAATCTTAAGCCTCATCAAAATAAGCATACGAAACTAAAAACAGGGAGCAATGCAAAACAGGATGTTGATTCATTATCGCACGTTTTGTAATTTCTTGCAAAACCTGGGTGTTAAATCCCTATTTATCACTCAAAGACTATTGTGATATCATGTATCATTCTTTGAAAAATTCAGGTCAACAATTCAATGTATATTTTTCTCCAGCTACTAATAGGTAAATAATGACAAATCCCAGGGATGCTGTCATGAGTGTAAATGGGGCCAATGTCACATATGGGTTTTGGTGCCAGAGAAGCCAGACTGATAAGGTTGTGTTAACTAGAGAGTTGAATTGTTTTGTAAATGTAGTGATTCTTTCTAGCTACTTTCCTAACATCAGTTGATTGCTCTATGATTAATTATCCTTACAGAATCAACACAGCCCCTCCAATTTCACTATTACTAAAATCAGTCTGCCGATAGCATGCAGATGTAATAAAAGAAAGACAAAGCCCACTTTTATACTACGCCTTTCACTCTTTTTCGAATCGCTTTACAGTTAATTAAATACTTTTGAGTTCTAGTCACTAGTATAATGTAGACAATGTTATGAAATGACAGAACAGGCTCAATGGGCCAAATTGCTTATTCCTGCTTCTGATATGCATGTTTGTATGTCATTTGAGATGGATAAGATAAACTGGGCTAGATGGTCTCTGTCATCCATAATTATTTTGTAGGCATGCGGAGAGATAATGGCTGATATTCTGTTGATTTTGTTATGAATGAGATTTTACTGTGAGCAGGCTTTGCAGAGTGAAATTGCCAGTACAGGAGTGCATAATAGGCACATAATAGGCACATAATAGTAAATCAGTAACTTGTTTTACACGGCACATGAGTCTTGTCCTTTTGCCTACTTATCTATTACTCTAGTCCATATTAGTGCTTTAATGAGTTTTTTTTAAGTTTTAAAATATTATGATAAATTTATGTGCATAGTAAACATTGAACATATATTGTAATGAAATGCAGCAATCAGCAGAGTCTTCAGACTTGCTAATCAAGAAAACATAGGTGTAAGGGCTCAAGTTCAGCTGGCTGAAGACAGGGGGTGTAGAGTTCTCTTCACAGTTTGTGCTGGCAGCGTAAAAGTTGGTACATAGGGACTAGGTCAGTTCTGCAGACAATGGTAGGACATCTTCAAGAAGAGATAAACTTTGAGGAACAGGTTGTTCTTCATTTAATTTGATTTCTTTTATTATTGTCTTCTGTATTAGTATACAATGAAAAGTATTCTTTACTTCAGCTTGGAATCCTGCTCTTAGTGTTCACCAGTAGGATGTTAAATAGCAAGCTGAGGTTTTCTTAGTCCTCAAAAGGATGTAGAGATTTCAAAATGGTAATTGACTCATGTGATTTTTTTTCCCCACAATGATTGGCAAGTCCTTTGATTCTGCTAGAGGAGTAAACTTATTAAGATGCAAAGATTGGCCCATCATTGGTCTGCTTTTGAAAAAGACTTGGGTAGTCCCAAGTGTGAGTTAAGTTTGTTAACAGTTTTGAGTTTCAATTTACAAGCGTCCTGGTTTCATGATTATAATTCCTTACAACCGGAAGTGAATTTTTTCTCCTTGGCCCTAGTTCTTGCCGATTAATGCCAATGCATACTCATCTGGTCCATTTGGAGATAAATCTTTTTCCAGGAGGCTGCAGATGTGAGCGCTGAGCTGTTACGAAAGTCTGAGCAATTATGCTCAGTTATGTTCAGAAAGTTGATCCTCTGCCTGTGTAACCTTAGTTGGGGTTATTGTCCTCCTGTGAATTAGAATTCTGTCCTGTTGAGTGGTGGATGGCTAAGGAAAGGGCAGCTGCAGCTCCAGCAGGTGTCATTCCTGTTGATGATCCTGATGTTGGTGCTACTCCTGTTTTTCATCAGAGGTTTAAGGTAGAGTTGTACAAGCTTCAGAAAAAGCTGATAGTTGGGAATTCCATGTGCTGACAGACAATTGCCACGATAGCAAAAATACTCCCAAAAGATTTCAAAATCATCTCCAAAGCAGTGAAAATGTACTCTCATAATTTTGTGAACAAAAGCTTTTCACTTATGCAAAAATCTGTAATCAATTGCTTTCCAGCCTGTCAAATACTCAGCCCTTGCAATCCTCAACAACGTTGTTGAACTTGGCAAGTTTCAGACAGGCCAGGTAACTTATGTGTCAGCAGTGAAAACCAGAATCTAAGCTAAAGTTGCAGTAAATTGGCTTTCTGTATTTTTAAATCTCAGACCCATCTGTCTCACCGGGCTTCTCAATGCACATTGCAATGCATACCAGTTAAATGTGGAAATTAGAGCGTTCTTTAGCATCAGTGTTTTTTTTCTTCTTTAACTACCCACACAGACTCTCAGCTGCTGCTCTTTGCAACAGGCTTAAATACAACTCATGACCCTTTCCCCCCATTCCTGCCCAAGGGTCTACTGTGTAATACTATTGCTATTGTTAATCTGAGTTTTAATGCTTGTTTCAATATTTAGACAATGAGATTATTCTCAAATAATCTATAGCTTGAGGATGCTTGCAGAAAGAGCTGTTCATTTCTCTATGTTCCACAGACAACTACTCCTCAATTGTATAAGTTAAAAGGCATTGTGCTGTAAGATCAATATAACTGCTAGGCTGGATCTGCAGCAGGTAGTGAAGGAACCAACAAGGGGAAAAAACATACCTGACCTCAGTCTTCCTAATCTGCTGGTTGAGATGCATCTGTCCATGACTGTATCGGTAAGAGTGACCACGACAGTGTTTAGGGAAACAAAGTCCCACCTTCACATTGAGAATAACCTCTATTGTGTGATGTGGCACTATCACTGTGCTAAATGGGATAGCTTTCGAACTGATCTAGTAACTCAAGACTGGGCATCCATGAAGCACTGTGGGCCATCAACAACAGTGGAATTGTACTCCAGCACAATCTGCAACCTCATGGCTCAGCATAACCCTACTGAACCATTATCATCAAATCAGGGAATCAACCCTGGTTCAATGGGGAGTGTGGGAGGGCCAGCAGCAGCACCAGGCATACTTAAAAATAAGGTGTTAGCTTGGTGAAGCTATCTAACAGGACCATTTGCATGCCAAATGGCAAAAACTGCAACTGATAGAGCTAAGTGATCCCACAACCAACATATTAGATCTAAGTCCTTCCACATCCAGCCATAAATGGTGGTGGACATTAAACAACTCACTGAAGGAGGTGCCTCTACAAATATCCCTACCCTCAGTAAAGGAGGAGACAAGCCTAGTGTGAAAGGTAATGCTGAAGTAGGCTGAAGTATTCGCAATAATCTTCACCCAAAAGTACCAAGTGTATGACCCATCTCAGTCTCCTCCAGTGGTCCCCAGCATCTTAGGTGCCAATCTCCAACCAATTTGATTCACTGCATGTGATATCAAGAAACATTTGAGGCACTAGATACTGCCAAGGCAACAGGCTCAGTTAACATTTTGGCTTGTGCTCCAGTACTTGCTGTTCCCCTCACCAAGCTCCTCCACTAGTTACAACATTGGTGTCTACCCAGCAATGTGGAAATTGTCCAGGTATATCCTGTACATAAAAAGCAGGACAAATCTAACCCAGCCAATTACAGCCCAATCAATCTACTCTCAATTATCAGTAAAGCGGTGGAAGGGTTCAGCAACAGTGCTATCAATAACATCTGCTCAGCAATAAGCTGTTCAGTGACACCCAGTTTGGGTTTCACCAGGATCACTCAGCTCCTGACCTCATTGCTGCCTTGGTTCAAACATCGAAGAAAGAGCTGAGTTCCAGAGCTGAGGTGAGAGTGATAGTCTTTGACACCAAAGCTGCATTTGATTGAGTGTGGCATCAAAGAACCTTAGCAAAACTGAAATCAATGGATATCAGGGGCAAACACTCCACAGGTTGGAGTCATATCTGGTACATAGGAAGATGATTGAGGTTGTGAAGGGTGAGTCATCTCAGCTCCAGAACATCTCTGCAGGAGTTTCTCTGAATATTGTCCTAGGCCCAACAATTTTCAACTGCTTCATTAGTGACCTTCCCTCCATCATAAGGTCAGAAGTGGAATGCTTGCTGATGATTGCACAATGTTCAGCATCATTTGCAATTCCTCAGACTCTGAAGCATCCCATGTTCAAATGCAATAAGAACTGGACAACATCTAGGCTTGGGCTAACCAGTGGCAAGTAACAATTGTGCCACACGAATGCCAGACAATGACCATCACTATAAAAGACACTTTAAACCTGCCCCTTGACATTCCATGGTGTTATCATCACTGAATCCCCCATTGTCAACACCCTTGGGGCTACCATTGACCAGAAACTGGAGTCACCACGTAAAAACTCAGTAAGAATTTAGCAACACCAATTTTTAATCCAACCGATTTATTTGATAGTAAAATTGCGAGCTTTTGACACTGTGTCTTCCTCAGGCAAATGCAGTGTTCTGGTCTGCAATAGCACACATCAGCACAGACAGTCAGAGATTGCTGATTAGAATGCGAATCCTTACATCTAACCTGCTATTCAAGTGATAAAGTGGCTAACAATGTGTGTGAAGGGAATCCTGAGCATTGTTGGAGAATTGTGTATTTTCTCCAGACAGCACAGTAAGTGAGGTTTTTTGCTAACCCAGGCAAGTTACGGGGGTTACAGATAGTGTGTCATGAAGCCAAGATCCCTGTTAAGACCGTCCTTATGTGTGCGGAGCTTGGCTATCAGTCTCCGCTCAGCGACTCTGCACTGTCGTGTATCACGAAAGCCCCTTTGAAGAACATTTACCCGCAGGTCGGAGGCTGAATGCCCATGACTGCTGAAGTGTTCGCCCACAGGAAGGGAACTGTTTTGCCTGGTGATTGCTGAGTGATGCTCCCTTCCTGTGGGCGAACACTTCAGCAGTCATGGGCATTCGGCCTCCGACCTGCGGGTAAATGTTCTTCAAGGGGGCTTTCGTGATACACGACAGCGCAGAGTCGCTGAGCAGAGACTGATAGCCAGGCTCCGCACACATGAGGACGGTCTTAACAGGGATCTTGGCTTCATGACACACTATCTGTAACCCCCGTAACTTGCCTGGGTTAGCAAAAAACCTCACTTACTGTGCTGTCTGGAGAAAATACACAATTCTCCAACAATGCTCAGGATTCCCTTCACACACATTGTTAGCCACTTTATCACTTGAATAGCAGGTTAGATGTAAGGATTCGCATTCTAATCAGCAATCTCTGACTGTCTGTGCTGATGTGTGCTATTGAAGACCAGAACACTGCATTTGCCTGAGGAAGACACAGTGTCGAAAGCTCGCAATTTTACTATCAAATAAATCGGTTGGATTAAAAATTGGTGTTGCTAAATTCTTACTGAGTTCTTACCACCCCAATTCAACGCCGGCATCTTTACGTCACCACGTAAATACAGAGGCTACAAGAACAGGTCAGAGGCTAAGAATACTGCAGCAAATAACTCACCTCCTGACTCCCAAAGCCTATCCACCACCTACAAGGCACATGTTAGGAAGGTAATGGAATGCTCCCCACTTGCGCAGATGGATGCAGCTCTAATAACAATCAAGAAGCTTGACACCAACCATGACAAAACATTTATTGGCACCACATCTACAAACATTCAATTCCTCCACCACCAACGCTCAGTAGCAACAGTATGTACTGTCTACAAGATGCGCTTCAGCAATTCATCAGAAATCCTTAGACAGCAGCTTCAAACTCATGATCACTTTTGTCTAGAAGGATAAGAGTAGCAGATAAATGGGAACACCACCACCTGCAAGTTCCCCTTCAAGCCACTCACCATCCTGACTTGGAAATATATTGCCATTTTTACTGTGTCAAAATCCTGGAATCCTCTGCCTAATGGCATTATGTGTCAATCTACAGCATGTGGACTGCAGTGATTCAAGAAGGCAGCTCATCATTACCTTCTCAAAGGCAACTGGGGATGTCAATACATGCTGGCCAGTCAGCAACACTCATGTCCCACAAATGAATAAAAAAAAGTACAAGAACACAACCCAAACACATAACCTAATTGTCAATATTTCTTTTTAAAAAATGATGCTATCACTTCCCAGTTAACATACTTCTACAAAAATCTCCAGAAAGTTCAAATTTGTTAGGGTCAGATAATAGGAGAGAAGACAGCCAGCTTACAACAAATATCTTCCTTGAAACAAATTAATGTTTAAGTCATCAGAATATTCTTAAATTACCTCCTGAATAAAAACATTTTCAAATTACATGTCAGAAAGCATTATAAATTGGACGATATATGTTGGAAATTCTGAAAGACGTCACAGATGAAATCAGATCAAATCAGAAATGCTATTCTTGAGTATTTCTGTATAATGTTGCAAACAAATCTAGAGTAATATTCTCAAAAATGTTTAGGAGAAAAACAATCAAATGTAAAATGTCTTAATAATTCTAAAAAGGAGAATTTGAAGAACAGATGCAAGTTTTGCTTGGCTGAGTTTAGAATTTGTGAAGCATGAAGCAAACTAAACTAATAAAGTTTATACTGTTAGAGACAATAAACTTCAACACTGCCTGAAGTCATGGAATTAAAAACACTAAGACATTAGACAATCCCACAAAAATGTAACTTCCAGAATTGGGTCTATTGAACTGAAGCTTTCTGAAAGTACTTGTACATTCTTACTAACATTAAAGTGTATCATGAGACATTGTATATCTTTATCAATCCTAGTAATGATATTAATATAAGATAATCCTTATATTAAGAAGAATGTAATACTTGGAAATCATGATTTCTGAGCCGTAGTCTAACAAGTATCATTTGAATGCAGCCTACCCTGACTAGGATTTGGAAATTTCTTACAGATCTATTTTGTAAGATTATCTAATACAGAGAAACATAATTATAATGTAACCCAATATAATTAAGAAAGAGACAAAGCATACAGAACAATGCAACCAGTGTAATGGTGTGAGGCAACACCATAAAGCTACCCAGAATAACAGAAAGAGATCAGTTCAACAGAGAGAGAGAGAGAAAAAAACAGAGACAGAGACAGAGAGAAACATTAGCACAAAATGGTGTAAGGTTGCAGAGGTGAAGCAATAATAGCACAATATAAAACACAGAACACCAAAAAGATGGAAAGGGAGAATTTAACATTCTGCC
Source organism: Sphyrna mokarran (assembly GCA_024679065.1). NCBI lineage: Eukaryota > Metazoa > Chordata > Chondrichthyes > Carcharhiniformes > Carcharhinidae > Sphyrna > Sphyrna mokarran. The sequence continues at coordinate 34,194,261 of JAGIQG010000022.1, read as the reverse complement.
AGCTGGATGTGCAAAACAAGACCCATTATGCACCTGCCTGATTTTCCATTGACATTAATGGAAAGGAATATAGAGTGGGGTATATAATACACAGTTGATGTGCCACTGTATAAGGTAGGGACAAAATCATAACAATGTTATCCAAAGTGGTACATTTCTATATTTCTGAATTTCCCACTCGGTTGAGAGAGAACAGCTGTCACCATTCAATTTGTCTTCAGTTTCCCATAGACCTTTCAAGGGCTTCTGTTTGGAGATTTTTACTCATCTCAATTCTTGTCTCAATGGAATACCTGCCACCATGTCTGAGCAGGACAATCAGATTGAAAAATTGGCTGATTGATCTGCTCCGATTGAAGAATCCTTGCAGAACCATGTAAAGTTTAACATAGTACGTTAAAAGTAGGAAATATACATAACAATTATTAGGAAGCAAAATAAAGATTGGGAAACACAGATAGAATTAAAGAGATGAAAGAGACAGAAGAACTTTTAAAACTTACTTTAACTGTTTAAAACCTCTGGTATTATTTTCTATTGCAAGGAATGTGACTCTATACCTGTAAATTAATTTTTTAGGGCCAGAGCTTTTTCAAAGATAGCTGTCACTTATTACATTGTTGAAAACTTGTTCACTCCTGAATGTCTTAACTTTTACAGCCATTTTTAGTGTGGATTTAGTGGGGAATCATGTTATGTTTATAAACATTCTTATTCTGATTGATAAAATGGATAGCACGGTGGCACAACGATTAGCCTGACAGTGCCAGGGACTGGGTTTTGATTCTTGGTTTGGGTCACTGTCTGTGGAGTCTGAATGTTCTCCCCATGTCTATGCAGGTTTCCTCTAGGTGCTCAGGTTTCCTTCCACAATCCCAGTGATGTGCTGGTTAGGTGCATTGGCTACGTTAAATTCTCTCTCAGTGTACCCAAATGGCGCTGGAATGTGGTGACTATGAGATTGTCACAGTAACTTCATTGCAGTGTTAAATGTAAGCCTATTTGTGACAATAATTTAAATTGGCTCAATTACATACCAGCCAGCCAGGACGTTTCACTTCATTTTTTCTGACAGCAGCAAAGGGACATATGAGCAAAGCCCTTACCTCCATACCCTAGGATGTCAGTGCCAGGATGGCAAGGGGCAATGCAACGTTGGTATTGTCAAGAGGTGTGGCCTGAAGAGATCAGAGGACATCACATCTCGGAATATCTCTGTTGTGGGGTAGAGAGGGTATCAGGTCACTTGCATGCCTGCATGATGTTGTTGAAGGGCAGATGACCAAACCTTTTAGTGATGTGGACAATGCCCCTATTTGCTGATAGGTTGGGGTGCTCCCCTTGTCAGCGGGGAATTGTCATGTCTGTGGTGGGAAGGGGGGTCCTGTCTCTAAATGTTGAGAACCCTGAACCATGTGAAGCTGGGCTGGTGAATGTGTTTTGTACTATGCATATTTGTACACCTCAAGGCAGGTAAAAGCCACCTAACAGATGCTGCTAACACAGCAGGAAATACTCCAATTTTCCTGATAGTGGGAGCACTTAAGAGTGTAAATGGGAGAAATGCATCCACCGGGCGAAATAGACGAAATTATTTTGGTGTCTAGCTAGTGTGAAAACAGGAGAGTTTCTGATTTTTTTTGGGTGAGTTTTCACTTCCAATATTATGCACTTCAATATTGAAGACATGGGCTAAACTGTTTCTAGCCACTAAAGGCAGTGGGTGGGGCTTAATTTGCCAGGCAGCCTATAGCTCAGATCAGAGCCACAAACTGTGTAAACACAGAAAAAGCTCAAAAACAGCAGCTCTCCTGAAAGAACCACCCCACCCCTCTCCTTTTAATGGTAACAAGGCAAACTACATTAAACTTGCTACAATGCTCTAATGGGTGAATGACTCAGCCAAACTGATTTGCCCTAACAAGGGAGAGCTCCATAAAAACCCCAAGAATGGACAGACAGCAGATAGTGCAGGAAGAAATGGCTTTGAAGAAGACAGCCATCAAATTGTCTGATGGAGATCTTACCATGTTGCTGGAGGCAATGGAGGCAAATCAAGTCACATTGTTTCTGCCAACAAGGGGCTGTCCCAGGGGAAGGGATGGAAAAGCAGCCTGAGAGGCAGTGTTAACATGTGTGAGTGCCAAGCCGAGAGGACCAGAAGGCAGTGCCACAAAAAACTGAATGACCTAATCTAGTCAGCAAGGGAGAATGTTTAACTTCATCTAGCATCTTCTCTCTAAAGATCCCCCAGGTTCCTTCACCCTTCCCTAGCACCCTGTATGTTTTCAACTCCTGACCCCCAAGAGTATCACAACCCTAGCCCTCTGAGGGCCACCCCGATACCCTGCAGGACTTCTTCCATTATATTTCACACGGCTCCTTCTGTCCCCACAGAAGAAGAATGCCCATTACCACTGGGAAAGGGCAAAGACAGGAAGTGGTGTGCCTGAGATCAGGGTCCTCACCCACTTTTGATACCGGGCACTGTAACATGCAGAAGAGAGGGGATCCATTCCACTAGCAACAACATGATCGGGCTAGACCACCGAAGTGAGCACTTGCCAATCCTCCACTGGTTGGACATATCTCCAATAAGTTGCATACATCCCAGTTCCTCTTCCTCCCTTGCACTTAACCTTCTGTTCTGTGTTGCAGGAAGGGATCTAAGTGCACTGGGGCCGTCAGCCATCACGTCCCCCACTGCCACTCACATTCATCCTCCGTCTGACAGCTAGGAAGATTCCTCAGAGGAAGCCGAAGATGAGATCTCCAAGACCAACATCAGTTTTCAATCTTCAGCTTTCACCTCATAATTCACCATCGCAGAGATTATCACATCAGTGAGTCAAGTTAATGGCGAGACAGCTGGGTTACTCTTTGGCATGCAGAGCACATCTGCTGATGTATATTTGTGGAGCAGGGAACATCCGAGGCCTCTGGCATGTGGGGGCCTGCCAGAGGCAAGGACTTAGCTAGCTCCAGGCTACATGCAATCACTTTTCCCTCAGCTGGTGGAGATGCAGCAACAGAGATAGGGAATGTAGGAGAGGCTGACAGCCACACTGCGAGGCTGTTGTGAGGAATCCCAAAGCTTTCAGGCGGACCAGCTATTGCCTATCTTGCATGATTCCCAGCCTAACACTGTAAGAATGGCATTTGCAGTGGAAAGTCTGGAGTAGGGAGTCCTCACCTTGAGTGGTCGACTCCAAATGACAATCGAGTCACAACAAGCCACATCAGAGTCTGAGAGGGCCACGGCTGAGATACAGCAGGTCACAGATGAGTGCCTGAACAGGCTTCTTGAAATTCTGTGGCCCAGGGCTGAGAGGCTCAAGAGCTTGCATGAGATCCAGCAGGACAGCGCTGAGACACAGTCAGCTATGGCAACCCTTGAGAACGTGGCCCACTCCAGAGTGTCATGGCTAAGAGGCTGTAAAATGTGGCTCAGTGTCAAAGGACACTTGCTGCTGCCATTGAAAGGAAGCATCAGACTCAAAGGGCCATTGTTGAGGGTTTGCATACCATGACAAAAACGCAGGACTGGCAGGGCCAAGTGACCCTGGAGTTTCTGAAACTTACAGCAGAAGCATCGACATCCCATTGAGTGATCCAGGGACCCACAGGAACCCCAAGGGTAGAGGTAGGGGTTGAGCCTATGCTGGGGCCTTCCACCCAGGAGACTGCAGCAGTGACTACAACGTTTCACTACCCCCTTCCTCTCACAAGGGCATCTCAGGGGCAGGGAGGTGAACAGGATGGCATGGATATGTTCATGATACTTGGAAGCTGGTCAGGGCCCTCAAGGTCCAGGTTCTTCAAAGAACAAATGTCAAGAGCATCACAGGCCACTGGGTATTGGAAGCAGGTGGCCACGTCCATTTCTGATGTATATCCTGGAGAGACATTGAGAAATAGTGGTAGGCCACATAAGATTAAGAAGTTGTAGCAGCACTAAGATGGCACAGGTGAAGGGCAACACTAGGTAGATAGAATAATTAGGCACTTTGTCTTTTTTTTATATTAGCACTTATTTTGAAGGCACTTTTATTGGCATCAATGAATGTTATTTCACCCCACACTTATGATTAATTTGTCTCTGATTAGCCTCCAACAGGAATGAACTTGCCCCAACAGTCGTCAGAGGGACCCTACACATTGATGTTGGTGGTTGAAGCCCTTCAATGCACTGCTACTGTGAAAATTAAGGCACTTAAATCATTCACTGGCTACAGCAGGTAGCATGCATTGGCAGCAATCTGCCATGGCATCCCCAGAACCCACGCAGAGCTCAGGTAGGAGTCAAACTACTTAGCACGATAACATCATCATAATGATGCCTGGTGAGTCATTGAACACCCTCCACCCCACCACTACTTTTTATCAGGGCCTGTTAATTGGCCTGTCAAGCCCCAACCTACTTTCTTGCTTTTCAGGCCTCTTTGACAGCTTCTGCTCTGGGGCCTGCTGTAACCACAGTATTGGCCACCACTTCCTGTGGTACTACTGACATTGAAGAAATTACCCTTTAATTGTTTGATAGATCTTCATGATGGGACATCTAGTTTCAGAGGACCAGAAAATACGACTGTGAACAATTAACTACCTGTTCAACATAAAATTCAGATATAGTTGCATCTGTCTAATTCACATTAGACAGATTTGTTTCAGAATTAAACATTTATGGATGAAATGGGCTGGATTAAAATTAACCAATACTTGGATTTTCACTGGCGGTCGAGTCATGATTCTGGGATCCCTGGCTGTATGATTTTTAGGAATTCCTTTTAAGAGTGTTGGCTGGTCCATGTCAAAAGTCCCTATCTGGCATTCCTAATCAAGCTGATTCCATTGTGGATCTTCCAAGAGGAAGATCCTGTAGAATCTTCCTGGCATTCTAATAGCTGTGTGGGCTCTCAGCCAAGATTATATAATGAAGCTTGGCTCAGATCTGCAAAGTTAATATAATAATAAAACACTGTTTCCCAGAATAAACATCGTTTGACTGACAACTCAGGCTTTCTGAACTCTGTGGTTAATTTCACAACGTTTGTCAAGTGGTTAAAATCACCCTTTCTTCACTAACATTCCATACTTAGCACATTGGATTTTCATCTTTCAATTTTTCCAACTCCTCTACCCACTTAGGAGAAAGTTCCCAAAAAGGCTGAGTAGTGAGGGGCAGTGCCAGCTCATTTTAGAGGTTTGTCATTTTTGAAACTTCAAAGGTTCTGGATTAGCTTGTAATTCAGGCTTTTTTCCAAGCAGGGGACAATGTTCTCAAAGAATTACTTATTTTCATTGTTTTTTACACAGCATTCTATATATTGTAAGCTCCATCGGTCAACCATTTAAATATATAACATCCTGATCCCTTTCCTTCTTGGTCATGATGCCAAATTACTAAAATACCAAGCCACAATAATACATAGACACAGTACTATCCATCATTAATCATTATACACAGGCAATAGTAAACACAATCAGGATGACTTTGTTTTCCTTTTTAACTGAATGTGACATTCTGGAATTTGGTTGTTCTTGACTGTAGAAGTTTGATTCTTGAATTGGTGGGAAAACTGTTCTAAATTCCAACTGTTTTCTCAGTTCAGCTTTTCACCCAAATCTCCATACTCTGTACACTGTAGAGGTCTCAGTCATGCATATCATTAAATGCTTGGGGTGGGCGATATTAGGGGTGGGGGGGGGGGGGGTGTACTATTCATGCCAAACAGCCTGAAATTGGTGGGATGAACGAAAACCGCACATGTGCAAAATGTTGGGAGATTGCTGAAAATATCCCAGCATCTAGATCACTGTCCTCCAATCCTTACACACATCACTGGCTTCATTGCTGGCCCCTATACCATCCACCCAACACATATCGCTAGCTTCACTGCTGGCCCCCAAAACCCACCACCCCTACACACATTGCCTGCCCCAATCACTATCCTCCCTCCATTCCAGATACTAATATAGAGAGGCTGCGGGACCTGCACCCCCACTGATCACATCTAAACCCTGCCCACAGTAGACCCCACCCCCTTGATACTGTCTGATGTCCGCTGGACAGTGTCAAAGTGCTCTCTGGGTAAGGGCACTTAGGACCTTGGGCAGCGCCAGGGAGCACAGGCTAGCACTGCCAGGGTGCCCATACCCAGATGGCACCACCCCCCACCGCTGAGTATCCATCTCTTTCAATTTATACCCATTTAAGTAATCATCTGTCTTCCTATTATTGCTACTGAGGATAACCTCCATTTATCCATATTATATTGCATCTGCCATGCAGATATACACTGCCTCAGCCTGTCAAAATCACCCTGAAGCATCTCTACATCCTCGTCATAGCTCATCCTCCCGCTCAACTTTGTATCTGCAAATTTGGAGATAATACATTTAGTTCCCTCTTCCAAATCATTAATATATAATGTGAACATTTGGTTGTCCTAGCACAGATCCCTGTGGAACCTCACAAGTCACTGACTACCAATCAGAAAAAGACCTACTCATGCCAACTCTTTGCTTCCTATCTGCTAACCAGCTTTCTATTCATCTCAAGACATTACTTGCAATCCCAGTTGCTTTAACTTTACATAGTAATCTGTCATGTGAGATTTTGTCGAAAGTCTTTTGAAAGTCTAAATAAACCAAATCCACTGTTCTCCTCGGTCAATTCTACTAGTTATATCCTCAAAGAATGCCAATAGATTTGTCAAGTATGATTTCCCTTTTGTAAATTCATGCTACATTTGTCTGATTATACCACTGCCTTCCAAATGCCAAGTTATGAAATCCTTGACAATAGACTCTAGTAAGTTCCCCAGTACCAATGTTAGACTCATTAGTCTATAGTTTCCTGTTTTCTCTCTATCTCCCTTTTTGAATAGCAGGCTTACACTAGCTACCCTCCAATCTGTAGAAACTATTCCAGAGTACAAAGAATTTTGGAAAATAACCACCTGGACTATTTCCAGGGCCCCTTCCTTAAGTATACTGGGATGAAGATTATCAGGACCTGGAGATTTATTCATCTTCATTCCCATCAATTTCCCCAAAACCATTTCTCTACTAATGCTGATTTCGTTCAGCTCCTCACTAAAACATGTTTCTCTCAGAACTTCTGGCACATTATTCATGTCTTTCTTTATGAAGGCTGAAGCAAAGTTCAAATTTAATTCCTCAGCCATCTCTTTATTCATGTAATGAAGTCTCCTGTTTCTTCTGTAAGATTTGTTTTTGTCAACTCTTTTTTCTTTACACATCTATAGAAACTTTTACAGTTTTTATATTTCCTGCTAGCTTATTTTCATACTCCATTTTTCCTTTCTTAATCAATCCCTTGGTCCTCTTTTGCTGAATTTTAAACTCCCAATCCTCACACCTATTATTTTTTTCTTGCCAATTTGTATACTTCTTCCTTGAATCTGATACTATCTCTAATTTCCCTTGTGAGCCAGAGTTTGGCCACAATTTCCTTACAATTCTTGCAGCAAACAGGAATAATCAATGGTGGTGTATTTCTTATTTGTGCACAGGATTGGTACAGTCCCATTTTTTCTTTTATCTGAGCATCCAAATCCAGCCACCAAAAATAACTAATTCCTTCATCTGGAAAAAATTCCACCAAAAATAACTAATTCTTTCATCTGGACTGTACAAGGATGTCCTTCATGTAGTTTTGTAAGAACTCTTTCACAGACACTGGGAGGAGTAATCACTTGGATTCCACACCACCCACCTTGGATGGTCAACCCAAGATTCCTGGACATTAATGGTTTCAAATCAGAATGTGGATGATACATTCCAGCTATCATTTCTTTCAATATTATATGCATCACTTTCCCTATCCTGGGAGAATTTCTGGTGTATCTCTGAATTTGAGAAACTGTTACAGCAATAAACAAAGAATATTAACAAAACCAGTTGGTGATATCCCTTTTACCTCAAACATTCTTGTGCTAAAAACTATATTCACTACTTCTTTATCTAGCTGAGCATAGTTAGATTCAGCACTAAACAGAGTACATGAAGCAAAAGCTATTGGTCGCTCTTCTCCTGAAAGGATAATGTGTGAAACTGTTGCTCCTATTTCATAGGGTGAGGCATCATAAGCAAACAATAATGGTAACTTCTGATTAAAATGAACGAATACTTCAGATTTCTGCAAAGCATGCTTTCTCACAGTCCGTGTAATGATTAAGTCTTATAATTGGTAAAAGTTACGCTATTTCTTTTTGTTATATTTCAACAGTTCGTAAATAAATTTTGTTTAATGAAAACTTCCTAGCAGGTCACTTGAATCATACCTAGAGTAAACATCTTATATTCACCAGTGCCAAAATCAAATGTAAAACTTAGAGTCTAGACTAACTTCACAAAATACCTTAGTTTCTCTGGTCTGGGTCTTAACAACTACATCATATTTGTACTTCTAAAATAGCATCTATCCTTTTAGGTGTTTTAGGTAGGTCTTTACTCCCAATAACATAACCCAAATACTGAACAGATAGCTGGAAAATGTACTTTTCTTTGTTATATCAGATCATGTGCTTGAAGACATTCCAGTGTTGCTTCTAAATTATTCATATGTTCTTGTTCACTGGACCCTGTCATTAAAATATCAAGGTAACACTGTACGTAAGAGAGATCACTTAAAGTCTAATCTAACAATCTTTGGATTGTGGTTGGTGCAGATGTTTTTAGGACATGTGTGGATGTTTTTACAAAAGGCAATATTTTGTGATGAAAATGATTTACAGGTAATGACAATAAGCAATGGCTATAGGCATCTGTGAATATGCTTGTGAAAGATCAATCTTACAGAATTTATGCTCACCTGATAACCCAAAAAACATAATTTTCAACTAAAGGAAGCAGATATTGATCAGCACACAAAACTGGATTTATTTTTGTTTTAAAATCACCACAGATATGAACAGAACCATCTGGTTTCATGATAAGTGCTATTTTAACTGTCTCCTACACACCAGTGTTAACAAGTTATACTAATTCTTCTTCGAACTTGGGATGAATTGCATCTGACTCCATTCTTGCTTTGAGGTTTTTTGATTGACTATTATGCTTTATCTTGAGTTTCACTTGCACTCTCTTCATTGAGCCAAGTATCTCTTTTAATGCACTCATGCATTTATCCAGGAGGTGCTGGAGGTCTGATTGGCATCAACCAAACTGTTGACAGCATTCCAGTTAATCATTATCTTTTCCAACCAAGATCTCTCAGACAGAGTTGGAAAATTATCATGACTACATGGAGAGGTAACTCCATTGTTTGCCCACTCAATTCTACATTGATCTTGATCTAACCTTTTAATGTCACAATCTCTAAATACATCCTTAAAATTACATTAGCTAGTTTCAAATGAAGATACTTCAATTTTTGTTAGTACGCAGTCTCAGTACTTAAGGATGCAGTAGCATCAGTGTCCATTATAATAGGTTGTTACTTAATTTCAGAATCCTCAACATCCATGTGATTCACCCTGAATGCATAAGAGGTTCAGCTGGAACGCTTCATCATTTTTGTGGACATTCTCTTCTTCAGTCATAATTCTTTTCCTCCATGTCGTAAATTATTTTTTGTAAATGCAAATTGTTCTTCTTTTTGAAGGTACCCAAGTTCTTCTTCTGAATATTCTTCTCAGGGAAAGCTGATCCTGTTCAATAAGCTTTTGTAATGTGACCCATTTTGCCACAATACTTGAATTGACTATATTTGCCGAAGCAGTCAGTCACTGAATTACCCAATTTGGTACATCTGTGGCATGCTTATTGTTGTTTTGACTTCTTAAGGACAATTTCCAATTTGTGGATCTTCATTCCTGCATCAAATTATGAAGACATTTAGCAGCCAGTTCCATCAACACTGTAATTTCTACTGCTTCTTCATCGTCAAAGCATGTTCAATAATCAGTCTTGTTTGGATAGCCTATTTTTGGAGACTACAAACTAGACAATCTCAAAGAATACCGTATAACAATTTCCAAAGTCAATGTTGTGCCAGCCTTTTTAAGATTGCCACAAACTGAACCATGTTTTTGCCTTCTGCTTGACCTCTGCAGTGAAACCTGAATCATTCCTCAATGGTCAGTGGCTTTGGAGAGTAATGCTCTTCAAGATCTTTGTCAAATCATCATAAGTTTTGACTTTGGCATTGCTGGATGAACTATGTTCCGGGGAAGGTTTGTATTGAGAAAAACTGTTAAGAGCAACTCGCTTTCAATTTTATTCATTTAGAGAAAATACTGAAATCTTTCTTCATAGGAATTCCAATATTCATTTTATTCATTGAATGGCCCCATGGATCCTAATTGAATCACCATCTTCTTGCAGGCATTAGAGACTTCAGACAGTTCAATTTTTTTTATACACTCTTCCAAATACTCCCCTTTTTACTCCAAAGGTCTGGTGACTTGGTGTTTTTTTCTTCAAATGACCCCAGCCATACTGCAAAGCTTCCTGCTTTTCAAATATGCTAGATACTGTCTCAAATCTCACCCTTCTCTGAATGGAATAAAAAAACAATTTTAAAACACATGCAAAGCTTTTCTCTTTCTTGTCTTCCTACACTGGTTCTTCAATCTTTAATCCTGTTGTTCATTCTCTCTTACAAAGAACAAAGAACAAAACAGCACGGGAAACAGGCCCTTCGGCCCAATGAGCTCGCACCGCCACTCTGATGTTCCCACCTCTACCCGTGATCCCTGTCTATGTTTATAGATCTATGGATTAAAAACCAAATTTTAGACAATTTAGGGAGAATTTATTTTGCCAATTAGCCTAAGAGCACATCTTTGGGATGTGGGAGGAAACCGGAGCACCCGGAGAAAACCCATGCAAGCACGGGGAGAATGCGCAAACTCCCACAGACACAGGCCCAAATCCATGTTTCTGCACAGCACAGCGATAGTCACTGAGCTATCATGTTGCCCATCAAATAGTCCAGGTCAAGCGTACACTAACGACGTGAAGCACTAGGATATTCTCGAAAAATCCAAGAGCAGCCCTCTCACGACCCATCACGTGTATGCCCCTTGTTAGACAACAAGGTGGACCAAAGCACCTGTAGGATAAAAACAAATACATCAATATCATCATCTATTTATACACTTCCCAGGGACTCCCAAGGGTCATGTTCCTTATTTTAAATCAGTTTTCTATACCCCTCCATTCCCATTCTGTTCATGTGCCCATCTAAATATCTCTTAAATAACTCCAGAGTGCCTGCCTTACTTGGCAATGCATTCCATACCCCCACCACCTTCTGTGTGAAAACATTTCCTCTAGCAACCAAATTATACCTTACCCCCCCCTCACCCTAAGCCTGATCTTCAGTAAGAAGATCAAGGGTTGTGGGGATAAGGCAAAAAAGTAGGGTTGGAGATTATGATTGCATTGAATGGTGGAGCAGCCTAGATGGGTTGAGTGGCCTATTTCTGCTTTTGTGTCTTATGATTGTACTGTCTCACCACTCCACAGGGAACGGCAGAAAAATCAGAGGTCAACACATTCTGCAGCCTTTGTGCAGGGGGAAGAGAGAATTAAATGGGGAAACAGGCAAGTTATTTTCTGCTTCTCTGTAGAAACATATGATGCTGAAGAACTAAAAGAAGGTGAGAAAATTAGTACTGCTGAAGGATGTTTGATAGACTCAAAGTTAGTGAATGTCATTCAAGGGCACAGTATATCAATGACATTGTACTTTTCAGGGGCAAAGCCCTGTGCTCTCCTCACAACTGCAGACTTCTTGGGTCAGGTCACATTTGTCAGGTCTAGTACCACTGGGGTCGCACTTGCAGGCAAAGCATTGTGGGTAGTCCCTGTAGCCAATGGCACACTTGTTGCAATGTTCTCCACTGAACTCCTTTTTGCAAAGGCAGTGACCACTTGTCACATCATACTGAAGACCAACAGATCCGACTCCTCTGCAGTTACAAGGCTGGCATCCACTTTTCTGTAAGTTTCAACAAGATCTCTTCTCATCCTTCTAAACTCCAATGAGTAAAGGTGCAAAGTCCTCAAGCATTTCTCATACGACAAGCTTCACCGATGATACAAAGGTCGGTGGTGTTGTGGATGGTCTGCAGGGATGTCAAAAGTTGCAGCGGGACATAGACAGGATGTAAGACTGGGTGGAGAAGTGGCAGATGGACTTCAACGCAGATAAATGTGTAGTGATCCATTTTGGCAGGAATAATGGGATGAAGGAGTACAATATAAATGGTAGGAGTCTTAGCTGTGTTGTGGAGTAGAAGGATCTCGGGGTCCGGGTCCACAGGACTCTTAAATCGGCCTCGCATATGGAGGAAGTGGTCAAGAAGGCGTATGGTGTACTGGCCTTCATTAATCGAGGAATAGAGTTTAGGAGTCAGGAGGTAATGATGCAGCTGTATAAGACCGTTGTCATACCCCACTTGGAGTATTGTGCGCAGTTCTGGTCGCCTCACTATAGGAAGGATGTAGAGGCAATAGAGAGAGTGCAGAGGAGATTTACAAGGATGCTGCCTGGATCGGGAGGCAGGTCTTATGAAGATAGGCTGAAGGAGCTGGGACTCTTCTCACTGGAGAGACGTAGGTTGAGAGGTGACCTGATAGTGGTTTATAAAATGTTGAGAGGAATAGGTAGGATGGACTCTCAGAGACTATTTCCCCGAGCTGAAATGATCACTACGAGAGGACACAGATTTAAGGTGCAGGGAAGCAAATACAGAAGGGATGTTAGGGGTAAGTTTTTCACTCAGAGGGTGGTGAGTGAATGGAATCGGCTGCCATCGGACATTGTTGAGGCAAACTCGCTGGGGTCTTTTAAAAGACTTCTGGATGAATACAGTGAAACCTTGACTTACGAGTGACCCAACTTACGAATTTTCCGAGATACGAGCCGTTGTTCGGTCGATTTTTTGCTTTGTGAAGCGAGTCGAGATCTGAGTTACGAGCGAGCGAGCTTACGCCACCTGCCACTAGGTAGCCCAGCGAGCGTTCAGTTCACGTGCGCGATTGCGAGTGGTGACTGCAAGATTAAGCCGCTACTCATATATCACTCTGAAAACCCCAGAGCCTTTAAGTCTCATAAGATACTTAAAGGCTCTGGGGTTTTCAGAGTGATATACTTAAAGAAAAGTTAAATTTAGCAATAAATAGAGCACAAAATGAAAAACTCCCCCAACCTCCTCCGACAGCATCTTCGTCTGATCTTCAAGGTAAATACACTTAATAAAACCAGTTTATTTCTTTACATTCTCTTTTATTATGTATTTTTTTATACATTATTTGTTATTTATAAAGTACATTTTTCTTATTTAGAAACACGTAACAAAAAAATTGGTGTGGTTTTTGGGGGGCTGGAACGGATTAATAGCATTTCAATTCATTTTAATGGGGAAATTTAATTTGATATACGAGCAAATTGAGTTACGAGCTCGGTCACAGAACGAATTAAACTCGTAAGTGAAGGTATTACTGTATATGGAAACGAATGGGATAGGGGGTTATAAATAGGTCTGTGGATTGGTAGATGTGATCGGCGCAACTCGTGGGCCGAAGGGTCTGTTTGTGCTGTATTGTTCTATGTTCTATGTTCATTCCAGGGATCATTCTCGTGAACATCCTCTGGACCCTTTCTAAAGCCAGTACATCCTTCCTTAGATTCAGGGCCCAAAACTGTTCACAATGTTCCAAATGGAGTCTGACAGAACCTTATACAGCTTCAGAAGTACATCTGCTCTTGTATTCTAGCCCTCTCGACACCCTAACCCACCATAAAGTACCCTCAAAATCTAATATGATTCATTAAGATCAACTCTCAAGGCTAAAGCCAGCCAGTCCAATCTTTACTCACTCCTTGCTTCTCCAATACCAGGTTCAGTCCAATGAACCTTCCCTGAAATTATTCTGAATCATTTATAGCCTCTCTTAATTGTGACCAAAACTTTACACAGTACTGAAATCACACAAATGCCCTGTACAACTGTAGCTAAACATCTTGTATTTTTATATCCCACACCCTTTTTAACAGATAACATTCCAATTGTCTTCCTAATCACATGCTGTACTTGCAATTCATGTACCAGATTCCTCTGTACTTCAAGAGTCCTGCAATCTCTCACCACTTAATTAATATGCTGCTTCTTCCTGCCAGACTGGACAAGTTCATATTTCCCCACATTATGATCCATCTGCCAAAGATTTTCACGTAATGTGTTCGGCTTTGCATGTTCCTTACGCCCTCTGCACAGATTATTCTACCTATCATGGTAATATCAATTTAACCATACATTTGGTCCCTTCATTCAAGCTGGAGAACCTCAGTCTCATTTTGGACTTCATGTTTAGCTGGTCAGTCAATAGTACCATAAATCTTTTTGCAAAGGCAGTGACCATTCGTCATGTCACATTGAAGACCAACAGATCCAACTCCTCTGCAGTTACAAGGCTGGCATCCACTTTTCTGTAAGTTTCAACAAGATCTCTTCTCACCTTTCTAAACTGCAATGAATAAGGGCGCAAAGTCCTCAACTAATATTCAAAGTGTGTGGACCCACAATATTTTCCTTCTACTTAGGATCTTTTTTCAATGTTCCCAATGAAACAATTTTTTTTGTTTAGATTGGCTTGCCATCAATTTTCCTTCTGTAATGAGATTGTAGGTTTTAAAAAATAGGAGAAATGTCATTGGCACATGTAGATTCAAATTAACACAAAAGCTTTATTAAAAGAGATACTCTCTGCACTGCACAGAGTATAAACCAAAAGTGAAACAGCAACCTGTGGCAACATTCTAACAACATCACCATCAAATCATGTGATCAGCTCTTAAAGCAACATGCAATCTTTTTAAATATGTAACACTTTTCCACTTATTTTAATGCCAACTGAAAATTTGGCATTAATTGTAGTACATTTACTACATTGTATCCCTTCATTCAAGTTATTAATATAAATTGTAAATAGTTAGGACCTAAAAACTGAATATTTTGGCATACCACTAGGTACACCTTGCCAATCAGAAAAAGACCCCTTTATCCCTGATCTTTGTTTTCTTTTGGTTAGCCAATCCTGTATCCAAGCTAATATATTATTCCCAATTCTGTGGATTCTTACTTTGTGAATTAAGCATTTTATCAAACAACTTCTGGCTGTCCAGATACACTGCATCTACAGGAGCCCCACTATCCATTTTGCTATACTTGTGAAGGCCCTGGGGCAAAACACCCTAAAGAACTCTAGCAAATTAGTAAAACATGATTGTTGATTCATAAAACCATGCTGACTCTGATGGATTGTATTTTAACTTTCAAATATCCATTACTACTTCCTTAATAATAGATTCCAACAATTTCCAAATGACAGACATAACTAGTCTGTAGTTTCTTACTTTCTGCCTTTCTCTCATTTATATTAGTCTTTTCCACAGGACCTTTTCCAGAATCCAAGGAATCTTGGAATACTATAACTAATGGCTCCATTATCTCTGCAGCCACTTCCTTTAAGATTGCTACCTTGGGATTCTACAGCCAATCGCGAGCCCCCAGACTGAAACGATTGTCCCTTCCATGTTGATTGATCGCAGCCAAAACCACCAGGCCCCTCTCTCCCACTGATCACTGTGCAGAATGCAGTCTGGCCCTGCCCCCTCATTTGACCTCATCCCCTTAGTTCCCCACCAGCATGGCACTGCTCAGTACCCAGTGAGCACTACCAGTGTGCCAAGCTCACAGTGTCAGTGTGCCAGGCTGGTACTGCCCAAAGGGCACCTCCCTGGCCTTGATCTCCTGGGAAGGCTTCAATGGTTCTATTGACAAGGCAATTGTGTCTAGCCCCCATTGATGTACGACCATAATTGATCCTCACCAGAGGGAACCTTCCCCAACTAGGCCTCAGAGGAAAGTGAACCCTGACGATTCTGTCCTGCGCTCGCTAATTACATTCAAATAAGAATTTGAATTCACTTAAATAATATATTCAACTTCAAGCGCTTTTCAGGTGCAAGGCTGAATGCGCCAGCTATCAGTACCAGTAAGATTGTAAGAGGCAAGAAATTGGGTGCAAACCCAATTTCTTGGCTCTCTTGTGATCTTATCATATCACCCTATCCTTTGGACAGCTGGGCATGAAAATAAGATTGCAGCTAAAGTCTTTAAATTTGTCCTATTATTAATTTTCCCTATTCTTGTACAATTTCCCTGTGTAATATGACATTCATACATTCTGTCTCTTCCTTTCATGATCTTCTGAGAATTAGGATCACTATTAACCTGTACTCCAACCTTCACCTTACACTAAAGTTAATGAAAAGTTAAATCAAACAGAATGTAAAATCTGTAGTTGATGAGTTTCTCATTGAGCAAATTGTTAAAAATACTTCTAATTAAGATTTTTTGGACTATAAACTCTGTTGTATTAATATCTGCCTTTAAGAAACATTTGTCTTCTCCATGTCTCACTTTAAAAGCTTCCAATCCAGTATTCAGTATACTCACCTCTTCCAAAATAAAACGTAGAAGGATTCCAATTGAGAACTTTAAGACCCTAATTTGCAACTGTATTGTCTTCAGAGTGAACTGATAGGGCAGTGAAAAACTTGACAGACTCTACAAAATATTAAACATTGATTTTTAAACACTTGTTTGTAGAACACCTCCTCTCTAAAGAGACAATCACAGAAATTAAGTTAACATAAACTCTTAAATAATAAAGCATAAAATCTCATTCATTGAAACTTTTCTACCTTTGTTTGAAGCAGGTGAACGGAGTGCATCTTTTGCCCTGGGCATGTGGTGGGCTACTTATGTGCTTGCTGTGTTTGTATCAATTTCGAGTTGACCAGATTGCATTTGTATTCAACCTCCTAATCCCCTTGACACTAAGGGGCAATTTGTCATTATCAATCCACCTAACCTGCACAAGTTTGAACTATGTGAAGAACCAGAGTACCCAGAAGAACCTTATACAGAAATGGGGAGAATGTGCAAACTGCACACAGACTGTAACCCGAGGCCAGAATTGAACCCAATTCCCTGGCACTATGTGACAGCAGTGTAAACACTGCGCAAACATGCTGCCCTTGTTGACTTGATTTCAGTAGCAAGTAATTATGGCTTGTCTTCATAAAATTACTTTGCAATCCACTCATTTTTCTCGTGTTAATTCACATATTCTTTTGCCCTAAGGGCCTTCCTGAGTATAGCAGCAGTCACAGTCAATGACAAATACTTACCATGCACTGTGCAAATACTTGCAGTTTAATAGGTTCTGTTGGACAGTTAGTTGGGATTTCATCTAGTGACTCATATTTCACAAATTGAGTGTAAGCAGACAATTGGTAGCAAGTACAGCTTGGGAGAGCCCATGTTGAAGATGCAGCCACTCCAAGTTTTATTCAGCTATTGTAACCTATTGAGCAACAATAAAAAGGCTAATCATTGAGGGGCAAGAGAAACTGGGCAAAGTACTGGCATGTCATCCACACACACTAGCCACAATAGTGGACACAATGAAAGAGTCCAATTTAAGTATGAATGGGTTGGTATTTGCAACATATTGCAAATATTGGCTAATTCATTGGAACTTGAATCATGGCAATCAAATGAATTCATACAATTATTGGCTATTGCTGCACAGACTGTGCAACATGTCTGGCGATTTAAATAGGATGATGCATACCTTACCTTTGACCAAGTGTCCAATTGATCTCCATAAACTGCTGTCCAGCACTGAGGTAGGACTGAAATAAAGGTAACATTGCTTTTTGAGACCTATTTAGTATCACATCTGACTATGGATCAGAAGATCAGAGTATGGTGTGCAGTCACCACCTTGCTCCTCCTGCGATTGTAAGCCTTGCTGCTGCTGAAATGTTATCCAGAGCACAGCACACCGCAGTAATTCCAAGCACCTAAAATAAAGCTTGGTTATGCTGATGGTTTATTCAATATTACATGACTGTCATTATATCACTCTTGAAATACAATGATGGAGTTCCTCATAGATGTCAATGGTCAAGTTTGAAAAGGATATATTTTGTCTTCCAGCAGCCACTCCTTAAGTCAGCCTGCATAGACTACCACGGGATACATATATCATGGCAGTTTCCTGGGAATCTGATACATACATTTTCTTGCGTGTATCTGCCTAAGATTGATAAGGTAAGATCTTTCGCTGTTTATAAACACACTTTGTTAACCTGGGTTTATCAGCCACCTATGTACATTCAATAACAGGCTGCACCTGATGAAGCCGGCCAGAGACATATACCTGAATACCTGCACATTCTGACTAGTGTCAGCTAGTCAAACTGATATAATTTCTAACTGTAATGCATGTACTTGTTGAAGAAGAGAAAGGGTTAATTAATTTAATTAATTTTGTACCTAGCATATATCACAAACATAACCCTTCCTCATGGCTGATCTCCTCAAGCTTATACTGCTCCTGGCATCAATGTAAATTATTTATGCATGTTTTCCTTACTTGTTCTTGTCTTTCATTCTTTAACTTTCATGTCCATAAAGACAGACAGTTAAATATGAATGTTATTTTACAGACATTGCAAACCTTACCTGTTTGTACTAGCTAAACATAGTTAAACAACTGCAGATTGTAGAGTGCGATAACAGCTATTTGACAGGAGGACTCCTGCTGGGAAGCCACAACCATACAAGTTACTTCAATGAAGAGGCTGCCAAAGCTGTTGGAAAAGCTGTGGGTCATGATTATACCAATGACTGCATTGTGACTGAAGCTGACAGATAAACTGCAGGTCCTGGCTAAAGCCGCTGGCTGCATCGTGACTGGAGTCAGAAGCGTTGCAGATTGTGAT
Source organism: Sphyrna mokarran (assembly GCA_024679065.1). Lineage (NCBI taxonomy): Eukaryota > Metazoa > Chordata > Chondrichthyes > Carcharhiniformes > Carcharhinidae > Sphyrna > Sphyrna mokarran. The sequence continues at coordinate 34,175,423 of JAGIQG010000022.1, read as the reverse complement.
TGGTGCTGGGAACCATGATGTATAAATACCCACGCTATTTGTATTCATGGAGAGGTCTGGTAAAGTGCTGTTAGGTGCCAGGTCTCTCCCAAAAGCTTTTGAAATAAAACTACATACTTTGACTCACTAACAGCCTCAGAGGTGTCCTTATACCTACAATAACGTGGTGCTGAAACCCAGGATTCTGTTTGCGAACCTGGTTAAAGGCCACTACTGGGGCACCAGAATAGAATACTGAACTTAATAGGGTGAGTCAAACTAAGTGGGTGATCATCTGTGATGAGAGTCTGTGATAAGAGACTGTGAGAGTGAAAGAGTCTAAGTTGAACATATACAGGCAAGAAGGCATTTGTATTTAACACCCAACCTTAGATCAGTTGTTAAGAGGGGAAATCCCCCACACGAAGATGAGGATTTGAAGTGGACGTATAGACTGGAGAAAGAGATGCCTGGAGTGTAATGTTCAGACATGAGTAAGAAAGAAACTGTTCTGAGTGATAACCGGAGTAGAAGGAAAAGCAGGCTTAATACTGTAAGCTTACTACTGTAAGCAGTGATACAGAAGGATCTGATCACCCCTAACGGGCATCACCAGACTTCGACAAGAGCAGCCTAAGGGGGGAGAGCAAGATGGAAGAATAGAAGACTCCAGATGGTAAATATAAATTTATTTGCATTATGGCAGGATCACAAGGACATTGGGAACCACAGGATCCCTGATAAATGAGTGAGACGGATAGACTCATTAAGCAGATGAGAAAAGGGAGGTGGGACTCATCTCATGTGTTAGACCAACAAGGAAATGGTTGCAAAAAGAAAAGAAAGACAGAACTAAGAAAATTGGAGTCCCCTTAGTTCACCAATTAGCCAGATTAATTGAACAAGTCTCATTCTCAGGTAAGAAATAGGCTGATGACAAAACAAAAATCAAAATGTTGAAATCACACAATAGAGAACTAGAAAAGATAAACCAAATTTATCCGGCTGGGGATCCTTGCCTCTCTATGGGTTGGCCATAAAATCCATGGCACCTCATTTGACCCTGATGAGGTAGAAGTCTATGATCTCACTCCCATAACCCAGAGCGGGACATTACAGAATTGCATTGCCTGATACAAATCCTTTCCCCTAGGAGAAAGACAACAAGTTTTGGCATCTCTGGGAAGGCTCCAGCCCCGGAGTAACAATAGCAAATTTTGGGCAGAACTGGACACCATTTGGGTTCGATACCAGTTATATTTGCAGGATGTACACCAGCTGATATGGGTCGCTTGCCCACAGACAAGTAGAGACTAATGGGTGACGGAGTGTGCCAGAATAACGCAGCCAATCAAACTCAGTTGGATTACCAAGGCGGAAGGTGGATGCATAAATGCCGAGATCAATACAATGGTGGAACTGCTTAATCGGTTTAAGGTGGAATTCTAACAAGTCTTGGGCAACACACCAATCAACTGGTCCAGAGTTACAATACTAAACAACAAAGGGGTGAAGGAGCCTCCAAATTTGGAGAGTGACTCTTTAGAGCATACCAAGAATGTTCGGGAATACCAGAAACTGCCCAACAGATAGGGCCTTTTCACAAATATTTAAAGACAGGCTGACACCAGCTTCACCAAAAAATCTTTAAAATGGGAGTTTTTGAAATAAAGCTTTTGAAATAAAAAGCTTTTTAAATAAAACTACATACTTTGACTCACTAACAGTCTCAGAGGTGTCCTTATACCTACAACAACGTGGTGCTGAAACCCGGGATTCTGATTGCGGGCCTGGTTAAATGCCACAACTGGGGCACCAGAATAGAATACTGAACTTAATAAGGTGAGTCAAACTACAGTGGATGATCATCTGTGATGAGAGTCTGTGATGAGAGAACAAAACAGGAGCACATAGCCTTAACTAATGGGATCAAGCCAAAAGGGATTTGTCATAATTGTGGGAAGCCAGGACATTTTGTCAGGACTGTAGGGCGCCGAAGTGGGGTAAGAGGAAAATGCTTATATGCAATTTTGCATTAAGGATGGCCACACAGAAGCCACTTGTTGGAGCAAACACAGACCACTTAGTCAGACTTTTCCACCATCATGGAAGAGTAGAATCTACATGTTTGCACTAGTAGGGGTCCAACAATGTGAAATGCTGGTGGACACAGTAGCATCCATATCTATCACTGACCTATCTTACCCACTACTAATAAAATGATCTATGTAAGAGGAATAAACGAACAGAAGACCCATGCCTACTTAAGCGAAACCATCCTAGTAGGAATTAATAACCTGTATATACCTATGCGATTTTATGTATATAAAAATACTGAAGGAACTATTATGGGAAATGACTTGATGAAGGAATACAAAGTCTTAATAGATTGTGGGAAGGGTGAATTGATTTGGCCCCGCCCCGAATCAATTTTGGAAGAAAAGGCAGGGTATAAACGTATGTAAACCATTTGGGAATTGTCCATGCCGCATCTGCAATCAGACACGACTGGAAGTTAGAAGATAATGGATTTAACGCCATTTGTGCCTGGTTCCAGGGGCCTGGGCAAAAACTAAATGGGATGCCAGGCTAATTAAGATAGACTTCATAATAGTGGAAAATTCGGAGCATAAAGCTCACTGACAATATCTAATTAAGCCGGAAGCCAAGAAGGCGGTTGAGGAAATTGTGAAGGGATTGGTGAAAAAAGGAATCCTGCGGGAGACCACTATACCACTAACTCCCTAACCTGGCTGGTGTCCAAACTAGATGGGAGTTACCAATTAACCATTGATTATACAGCTTTAATTAAAGTAACTCCTAAACTACATCCCATTATGGTCAGCCCCTCCACCATCATAAACAGATTGTCACCATTCTATGAGATTTTTAGACATTGTCAATGGAGTTTGGTCCATCCCTTTGGATTTTAATTTTCAAGGTAAATTTGCTTTCAAAGTAGGTAATAAGCAGTATACATGGACTTAAGTTCCTCAGGGATTCCATAACAACCCAATCATATTTCACCGGGTAATGAGTGAGATATTGGAACAAGTGGAGCCCCTGGAGTGGAGCACAATTTTATAGCCTCTTGATATCTTAATAGCCTCTAGAACTAAAGCAGAACATTAGATGGCACTTTACTCAGCCTTGAAGCACTTTGAAGATCGAGACTAAAGACAAACCCAAAAAAGGCCCAAATAGGAAAACTACGGGTATTATATTTCAGACATTTAATATCCAAAGGGACCAAGGAAACGCCTGTAGACAGGAAAATGGTAATACAACAAATGCAAAGGCCAGTAACTATCTGAAGAGTGAGGAAGGTTTTGGGATTGTTTAATTACAGCTGCAACTTCATACCAAAATGTGCCAAATTAACTGAGCCTATCCAAACGCTGTTAAAAGGGGAGAAAGCTTAGAAGCTGTGGAGTGGGAATCAGAACAGGAAGAGGCATATAATAACCTAAAGATAGAATTAATGTTGGCCCCAGGACTTTGGTTACCAGGTGCTAGTAAAGATTTTAGAATCTATTGTAACAATGAAGGAGGATTCTATTCTCGGCAGTAGTAACCCAAACCCATGGGGACAAATAGCAGCCAGTGGGTCATTATTCCATGGTGGAGAGCACCGTAGTAACTGGGTTACCCAGTTGTATAGCCACACTGAATTGTTCAGCATGGGCAGTAAAAGTCAGCGAATGATGGGAAATATAGTCTTGCACACCAAATATACCTTGATAGAAATATTAAACACAGGAAAATTATGGTCTGTCTCAAATATGAGAAGGACAAAATGGGAATCAGCACTTCTTCCCCCCTTTAAGTCCATCACCATCGTATGAGATATGAGAGAGAACCCTGCCGAAGGAATGTTAGGTGAAGGGAACTTACATAGATGCAGCAACGTAGATGAGGAGACAGAGGAAAATAGAATAAAGGTTGTGCCCCTGGGGGCACCGGAGCAGTCCCTATTTGTGGATGGGTCACCACGAACAGATGGATGGTGGTAAATGCGGACTTACACGTGGTCCAAGCTGGAAGGATAGAGGGAGGTATGTCCGCATAAGTGGCAGAGCTAGAGGCCTTGACCCAGGCTTTTACTGAGGCGGCAGGGAGAAGGGTCAACATTGACACTAACAGTAGATATGATTTGGAGTTGTGCATGACTATATGACCATTTGGGGAAGAAGGGGATTTGTTACGATGGGAGGGCACTCCAGTCAAGCATGGACAGATAATTGAAGCCTTATTGAATGCCAGTAAGCTCCCATTGGAAGCCGTGGTATTGAAAGTAAAGGCACACCAAAAAGAACCAGATAAGCAAAGCCCTCAATGGTATATTTTTAAGGGAAACCAGGCAGCCAACAAAGCAGCACAAAGCTTTAGAAACAGAAGTGCAAACCGTGTGAGCTGCTTCAGTTGAAGTTGAATCCCCGATAGACATCTCACAGCTACATGCTAAGACACCTGAAGAAGAACACATGAGGTAGAAAGCTCAAGGAGTTATGCCTGACGAAAAAGTGGCGGAGACTAAACAATAGGATTTTAGTGCCAGAATGTATCCAACACACTTTGATGCAGTTACATCATGGACTGCTCATGTGGGAAGGGATGTTATGATGTCCAGTATAGGAAAGGAGTGGTAGTGGAAAGGAATGGGATGGGACATTACATGATATTGTCATCGGTATGTAACTTATGCCTAGTTTAACCCAGGGAGGCCTGTAAAAATCAGCATCGGGCATTAGCCTCACCCTTAGGGTCCCTGGGAACAACTACAAATTGACTTTACAGGACCACTTCCACAGTCACATGAGAGAACATACTGCTTGGTGATAATTGACCAATTCACCAGATGGATCGAAGCGTTCCCAACTAAAAATTGTTCAGTCACTACGGTGGCAAGGATATTAGCAGAGGAAATTATCCAAAGATGTGGGGTACCATTATAATAGACTCTAATCAAGGCACACACTTCACGGGGAGGTAGTAAAAACCCATTTGTCAACTAATGGGGTAAAACAAATTTCACATACCTTATCATCTTCAAAGCTCGGGGATAGTGAAATGTATGAATATAATATTCAAGACCTCCCTGACAAAAGCCATGCAGGATTCAGGAAAGAGATGGACCAAGGTGTTGTCTGCCATATTAATGAAACTCAGAGCCACTACGAATCAAACCACCAGGCTGACATCATATCAGCTAATGATTGAAGGGATTATGCAACTGCCCAAGTCCATTATTACTGGTAGGGCAGATGGAGGTCCATTATGGGATAGGATTTGACGATATGTTTTAGAACTAAGTGCCCAATTGAAGATACATGAAAAACAGTAAGGGAACCCCAAATAGTGAAGGATGAACAAAATGATCTAGATCAGGACCCTGAGTTACCCCCAGCAAGCAGCAAAGTTATAGTGAAGACATTACCTGGAAAAGCTGTGTTTGCCTCCAAATGGAATGGCCTTTATGAGATTATAAGTAGTGTCGATACTTGGGCCTGCATTCTTATGCAAGGTTGGGCATTGGGAAACATTGGACTCAGTTGAAAGAATATATCGATATCAATTGCAAAAAAATTATGTAATGTGCTCAATTCACAGATATGTGAGACAGTTGACCTCCAAGCAAGCCAATCAAGTTTGCGGGAAATTGCGCACAAGTAACTGGGTTGCGGGAAGTTGTGCATAGGCTGCCGGGTTCGCAGGAAGTTGCGTGCAGGTGATCAGATTCGTGGGAAATTGCATGTGGGCAATATAGCCTTTGAAGCATTGTATAACAGTTGTGTAAGTTATAATTAAGTGATAGAATGATTCTTTTGCTGCTTCTCACAACCCTTGCCCTGCCAGACACAGAGGGAAAGTATAGGTGGAATCGTGTAGATTTGGGGATAGAGCATCGCAAGCATCTATATAATGATGACTGTGTCTATTGTAACCTTCCGACACATGGGATAGGACCGTGGGAGGTAACCTGTAGAGACCGTTACTCAGGATTCCTTAACCATACCATGTTGCCAACTCTGTTGGAGGGGCGAAGTGATTGAGGTCTCCCATGCAATATAACTTGATGAAGCTGGAATTTCTGGTGCTTAGCTGAGGGATCAGAATGGACTTGTGCCCGACAACAACAGAGGGCTTGGGAGGATGAGTGCATCAACATGAGATTTGGCTAATCCAAGCAATCATTATACCAACCTTTAAAATCGGATCCCATCACGTAAACACATCTGTGTATATATCCTACTTGTATGCATAACAATCAAATTTGACTAAGTGCTGGGTCTGCTCACACATTCCCATGCATGGAGGCGAGGGGGGAAGTCCTTTATTCTCTATCCCTTTGTGAACTTTGGAAATGGTAGAATGAATTTTAAATCAGAATGGAACCTAGGGCAGGACAAGGAAAGTGACATTTAAAACCCCATCAGGCACCACGATGCAAGGTATCTTCAATGTCAGCGACAGTGATGCTGTTTTAGGGTTAGGAGGCAGAGGGTTCACTCTATCAGCCTTGAAGAACCATTATCAGTCTAATTATAATAGATCAGACTCTCCTCCTCGCTTCTTAGTGAAAAATCAACAAAGGAGATCTATCTGATTGGTAAGAATCACAATCTTTCCTGTTGACCGTAGCTACTGTACTCAGCAGGTTAATGTCACCAATGGAGCCTGGGCTTTGGCATAACAACTTACAATCCATTGCCCCACAGCTGATTTCCCAGTCAATCTCTCCACTGCTGATGTAAGTTGTATGACTGCATATAATACAAGATGAAGGGAGCAAATATCATAATTATAGCCCTCCGGGATGGCTGGGGCAATGGTTCGGGTCATGGGGATCATACTTGATGCATGGGTTGATTATATTAATTGTCATTGTATCACTTGTTGTGTTTATGATGGCATTATTGAATGCTTGTTGCGAAATTATAACAGCCTGGATTATGCCGAGTGCAGGTGTACAGGCAGAAGGGGCAGACTTCCTGACGAAGGAGGTAGGCCCATATGCTGGTAACATTTGGCCCTGAATTGGTTGTGGGGCCATGCTTGGACCTGGCCACAGCCAAAAGGGGAAATAAAGAAGGGAAAGGGTTAATGAATTTAATAAATTTTGTGCCTAGCATATCACTAACATAACACTTCCTCATGGCTGATCTCTTCAACTTGTACTGCTCTTGGCATCAATATCAATTATTTATTCATATTTTCCTCACTTGTTCATGTCTTTCATTCTTTAACTTTCATTTCCATAAAGACAGGTAGTTAAATGTGAATGTTATTTTACAGACATTGCAAACCTTACCTGTTTGTACTAGCTAAACATAGTTAAACAACTGCAGATGGTAGAGTCGATAATGGTTATTTGACAGGAGGACTCCTGCTGGGAAGCCACGACCACACAAGTTACTTCAATGAAGAGGCTGCTGAAGCCAACAGAAAAGCTGTGGGTCATGGTTGTACTGATGACGGTGTCGTGACTAAAGCTGCCAGACGAACTGCGGGTTCTGGCTAAAGCCAAGGGCTGTGTCATGATTGGAATCGGAAGCGTTGCGGGTTCTGACTGATACTAGAGTTTGCGTCATGACTAGTGCTGCGAACCATGACATATAAATATCCATATTTATTTGTGTTCAGGGAGAGGCCTAGTAAACTGCCGTTAGTTGCCACGTCTCTCCCAAAAGCTTTGGTAATAAATCTCCTGTACTTTGACTCACTAATAGTCTCAGAGGTGTCCTTTTACCTACAACACTTGTAATGGATTTGGAGTACCGCGATGTATTTGGTAGTGCCCTGGAAAGAAACAGAAACAAAAAATATTGAGGACTGTGATTATTTTCACAGTCACCACTTGGTCCAGCAGGGAGCAGGTCTTCTTCCAGAAGATTGACATTTGCTTGTACTTTTGAGCCTTTGGAAATTGAATTTGTGACAATGTGAACCTTTGGAAATTGAATTTTTATTTATAAACATAGGTACAAGGATATTGCCTTCTGGTGATTTGATCTCTCTGCTGCTTACCCCTTTGCATATGACTTAAAATATGCCAAGCTAAGCCCAGAAATGGACTTTTGGATGTGCTTACATTTTTATCAATTTTAACAATGCTCCCAAATTTAAAATCCACATGCTCTTTACTGTTAAATTTCTATCCATTACTTCAGATATATTAGAATAGACACATTACATCAGGTATATTAGATTACACCTAAGTAATATGTTAGAATGATTTCATCATATACACTAAAGCTCCATGATCTTGTTTATTCAAGTTTCACAACTCAATATCCTAGTTGGATTTTCATGAAAGTTTGCTGGAATGTTTTGTGAAAACAAAGTTGTAAAAACTGTTGCATAGTTCAAGTTATCTGGTATATATTTGGAATGATTTACATTTTAATGCTGTACATGCACAGTCAAATCTTTCCAAGGAGACCCATTCTGTGGCTGGAAAGGATTGAATTCAATTGAAACCAAATGTCCAACATGTAAAAGAACATCTTGGACACTGATACCAAATGATTGCAGTCACATGGGCTGCTTGAGCAACACAGAATGCAAAGGACTATTGAATACTGTTGAATTCCAAGATTGTGTTTTATGTAACTAGGAAAAACTCTGTTTATTTCAATAAAATTCAAATATATTATTAAACCTCAATTTTACCAATCATTGTTTCCATCTTCAAGGTTACGTCGTCACTATAGAAGCTTCCATGATGTAAATGCTAGAAATCATGATCTTATCATAACTTTTTATTTCAATTTAAGATAAAGCAAGTTTTAATAATTCATTAGAAAGAATAGTGTCTATAATAACTGCTGCTAACCAACTGCCCCCCAATGGATTGAAATTGTCGTACATATCCCTCACCTCAAATGCTTTAATACACACTTTCAAATCAGCGGCAATATAGATTTTCTGATCTTTTTCCTGGTTTCCATTCAGGTCCAATATCTTAAGATTCCAAACCCAATATTCAGTTCCACTGCATAAAGGATGCAGACTCATAAATCAATCTCACTGGCCCTAATATTTATTGGGGGATGGGGGGAATCCAACTTTGCATGGGAAATGTGTAAATAAGTTCAGTATCTATCGGTGGATTTTTAACTAAGCTCATTAACGTTTTACTTCCAGGTTTGACATCTAATACCGAGCAGTGACTATTCCTATTGCATTTTTTTCTTCTTCATAGTCATCCTTAGCAAATGCACTCCATTAATTGGGTGAGCACATACTATTATATACGCTTTTTTTTCCCTTAATGTAAGACAGAAGTTAATACAAGAGGCAGGGAGAGGACCAGAGGCTGGTATCCACAGATTTGCCAGCTCACAAGCGCAAGCCCGGATGATCAATATAAATGGAGAGATGGAAGCTCCCAACTGTCCGGTCAAACAATAAAATATCAGTGATACTCAGTAACTTGATATCAACAGTGTGTGTGAAATATGTGTGATCTACATAATGATAATTGCAAAATTCCTTCTTTGACAGTACTCACTTGTTTTTTTTTTATCTCCAGCAGGGTCTTGCAGCAGCAGAAGTTGGTGCCAGCCACTACTCCTCTGAGGAACTCAATTTTCTGAAAATGCATTGTCACAGACTCATGCAAATCATATATGAGCTCTGATATGTAGCCAATTTAAATAATAATGACCCAATTGAAGACAATTTTCCTCTTGATATTTTTTGGTGGCAGAGTGGTCCCTCTGTTGTATAGGAGGGCCAGTTATGTGACTACCAGGGGACAGTGGAACTGCAGGCTTGCTGATGCAGAGAAGGGGCTGCAGGCTCTCTCCACAATGCAAATGTACCACTCAGATCTATCAATTTGTTTGGCCTCTCTGATTTTGAATTTAGACTCAGCTGTCACCTTAAAATGGAAGTGCCCTCTCCATTCATGAACTGCCTTAACAGGACTTACCTCTCTTGGTTGGATAGATGAAAGTTCAAAGTGTCAACCTTCTGACCTAGCTGGTAGTATCTACATCCCATTCACCATCCCACTGAGCAAACAAAAACAAGCCTATTGGATTTGTTTCTGAAATGGATGGTTGATTGTACTCTATCCGGGATTGTAGTTTACAATGGGCAACTTCCTGAGATAGGTGTAACCCGTACAGAAAACCATAGCCACATCTTTTATTACCTTTCCATGCAATCGTAGAAGGTGCAACAGCTGCCCTTTCTCCTCCTCCCTGCTCACCTTCCCTAGGCCCTCACACTATTTTTAGGTAAAGCAGTGCTTCACGTGCAGCTCCTTTAATCTGTCTATTGCATTTGCAGCTCTCGATGCAAACTATCCTACATCGGAGAGACAAAATGCAATCTGGGTGACTGCTTTACAGAACATCTTCAATCCACCCACAAGCAGGGCCCAGACCTTCTTGTTGCTTGCCATTTCAACAGACCATCCTGCTCTCCCATCCGTATTTTCACCATTTTACAATGTTCCAGTGAAGCCCAACATAAACTGGAAGTACAGCACCTCGTCTTCCGATTTGACACTTTGTAGCTTCCCAGACTGAACAACGATTTCAACAACTTCAGATAATGAATTCTCTTCACTCTACTCCAGCTCCATTTATTTTATTTCATTTCTTCTTTTTATCTCATTAATCCATTTTTATTACTTGATATTCTTATTTCTATTTTTCCACTTCTGAAATCTCACTTTCCATTTTGTTTCCCTCCATCACACACCTCACTAGGACCAACTGCAACATTCCTACACTCTGCATCTTTGTTCTGCCATTAAGACATTCCAATCTCTTAATGGACGCTCTTAGCACCACTCCTACCTTTATCATCACTATTTACATTCTCTTTGTCTTTTTGTCTTTGCCATTCCTATCCATTACAGACCCCTCCAACCTGCTTCCCTCCCCTTACCCTCACAGTATAAATCTTGTCTGATTTTCCTTGTCTTCAGCTTTGACGAAGGGTCATTCAGACTTGAAATGGTGGCTCTATTCTTTCTCCACAAATTGTTGTCAGACCTGCTGAGATTTTCCAGTATTTTCTGTTTTTGTTGTTATTACCAGGTGTTGGGCCAGGACACAATAGCCTGCATGGTAACCAGGTAGGTATTCCAAGTTCAATCAAAGACATGGGATGGAATCTTCCCAAAAAATGATTATCTGTCATTTCTGGGTGAGAAAACCGATGATTCACTCTTATTGAGCAGAAGCCAGATCACACCCAGCAGCAGCGGGTGTGAAAATACTGACACGTTTTGCACTAGAGATTCTCTAATCCCACTCTATTATAACACATTCTGTGCTGAGCGCAACTTGACCAGAAGATCACAGCCATGTCTCCTACTTATAACTGTGCCATTCACTGACAGATACAGAAGAGGCCACTTTTGCCCTCCTCATTCCCATTTAGGCCTTGGGAATGTCTTGGTATGAATCCATTCACATTCAAAGGGAAAGTATTTCTCATCTTTGTTAATTAGGATTCCCATTAGGTGGTGGTGGAAAAACTCCATGGCCTCACTTCTGCAGTAGAGATGCCGGCGTTGGACTGGGGTAAACTCAGTAACGTTTTGCAACACCAATTTAAAATCCAACCAATTTATTTGATAGTAAATCCACGAGCTTTCGACACTACGTTGTGCCTTCGTCAGGCAAATGCAGTGTTCTGATCTGCAGAGGCACTCATATCCACACAGACAGTTACATACTGCAGATTCTAATCAGGCCGACTACACAGGACTCATGATTTTCCCACTCTCCAGAAGGGGGAGACAGTATGGAAAAGAAACTTGCAGCAAGAAGATACTTTCCAACAACCAAGATCGTACGTGTGATTTTATCATCTCACCATACATGAACAGCATGGCGAGCTGAGAAACTAGCATGCAATTCTAAAAATCTGATTGCACTAGACACCTAAATGTTCGCTATGTTTCCAGCCCTTCTCCAGCGGTGCAACCTGCTTCATGCCCAGAAAGGCACAAAGCCAATTAGCATTTTTAAAGTAGCATTTAAATATGCGTACATCATTCGAAACCCAGTGCACAGAATCAACTAACCTAAAATATCCCCTCAACCTTCATGGAGACATGATATCTAAAGTTTTTTCTTTAGTGTCACAAATAGATTTATATTAATGCTGCAATGAAGTTACTGTGAAAAATCCCCTAGTTACCCACTCAGTGCCTCTTTGGGTACGTTGACGGATAATTTAGCATGGTCAGTACACCTAACCAGCATGTGCTTTAGACTGTGGAAGGAAACTGGAGCACCCAGAGGAAACCCATGCAGTCAAGGGAGAATGTGCAGAAATCTTTCCAATACTTCTTTCATAGACAGTGACCCAAGTTGGGAATCAAACCCCAGTTCATGTACCACTGTGCCATCCACTCTCTTTTGTGCATTCTGTTTTTGCCTCCACCTTCCCCGCTAAATTTGGAAATATTAAATCAAGTCTTGTCCGAAGACATCTTCCCATGAGCAATTCAGCAGAGGTAACTCTAGTGGAGACATGAAGAATTGTTTTGCACGTTAGTAGAAAACAGGCCAGTCGAAGTTGTAAAGGCACAGAGGATTGTCCTCTAAAGCAGATTCAAATGTTAAAATGGCTTTTTCAGCTAACCTGTTTGAGGCCAGATGGTAGACAGCTGTCCTAACATGCTGAATCCCATTGGTTGAAATTCCTTGCTCGTGGGCCCCATTGTCAGAGAACAGCATTTCAGGCAACCATGTATGGTGAATGTGTGTCATGGTTTATCAATCGTGGCTAAGGAAGTCATGGTCTTCAGTTCATGGATGTCCATTCATTTAGAGTGAATAATGAGGCAAAACATCCAGCCCAAGAAAGGACTGGCAAAATCGAAATGAAATCGCACCCAGTGCCAACTCTGGTCATTCCCTTGGGTGCCAAAGAACTGAGGGCACTAAGATTTGCTGTATTTGACATTGGTCACAGTGCCTAATGAAATCTTTGATGTCTTTATTAATCCTGAGCCTTCATATATAATGCCCAGCTAACACTTTTATTTTTGTCATTCCAGGATGTGCACAATGCAATTCTTGTAATAGTATTGTCCAAACAGGAGCAGGAATAATTACACTGGCTGCCCATAACAGTACTCCATCCTCGTAACTGATGTGAACCAGAAAAATCATCTTGTTTGACTAGGGTCGCTTTGGTTCATAACTTAATTTGTTGAACTAAAGTAGGTAACGTGTCCAGAAAATTAAGAGTGACTCCAATTTCCTTGGGCATTGATGGCAGTGGAATACTTTGTGGCAAAGGAAGGCAGCTTAAAATATATGCATTTCAATGTGGATGCTTAACTGATGTTGTATAGTTGTATGCCACCAACAGTGATGCCCTCACTGAAAAAATAGGGTGAATGGCTTGTCTTCTTTGAACAAATCTAAAAGCAGCTTATGACTGATAATTATCATAAAGTAACATCCATAAATGTACTAATGACGTTTTTTCACCCCATAAATAACAGCCAAAACTTTTTTCAATCTGAGATTAGGTCGTCTCAGCATCTGTTCGTGTTCTTGAGTCAAAAAGGATAGGTCTCCCTATGCCTTCCTCAAGTCTGTGGGACAATACTGCTCCTATTCTGTAGAGCGAAATATCCCAGGTCAGCACTATATCTTTTGTAGAGTCAAAATGAAGATTGCAACACCATTTTAACCCACTCAAATGCTTCCCTTAGACATTCACTTCAATATCATTTTTGATACTTCCTGAGAACTGCATATAAAAAGAACCAGCAAAGTGGACAATTTGGGGATAAACCATCAATGACAATGCAACATCCCCAAAAATTATTTTGGTTCTAATATGGTTCTGGGGACTAGTGCTCCCTGATCACTTTAATATTTTCCCCCACGTGATCCTTGAATGTTCTTGAGTGTAGAATCAAATTCCAAATATGTTACTTGGTGGGCTTGGGACGTATATTTTTTTCACTCGAGCCTTACCCCTGCTTTTTTAAAAATCTTTCCAACACTTCCTTCAGATTTACTAAGTGTTCTCCAGAACAAGCTTTCCATAGTACATTGGAATGTGGTGCATGCCAAAGATACTCTGAACGGCCACTGGATATATTTTGTGGGTGTTGACTGTTATGAATTTCCACAATGCCACATCTAACTTTTTCTGCTGGTAAGAATGACTTATGTCAAGTTTTGTATAAGCGAACCCTCCAGATAATTGGGATATAGCTCTTTGATTTTCAGCATGGGGCATCAATCCAGTTTTGCTACTTCGTTGATAGTTAGCTTATAGTCTCCACATATCCTGACAGTACAGCCTGGCTTAACAACAGAGATGATGGGCAGCCCATTCAGAAAACGGCACAGGCTTAATTATTCCTAACTCCTACACCATTTGAGCTTTGCTTTTTTGCATAGGGCACTAGCTCTGTAGAACTTAGGTGTTGACTTAAGATTTGTCTTTATATCCTGTTCGTTCTGAAACACACCTTGGTATTTCCTTAATGTTTCATAAAAATTGCATCAGTTAATGGGAAAATCTCTAACCAATTTTAAAAAATCCGATGGACACAATCTCAGCCCATGAGACCTGGCCCATAGTCCTTGAGTACAATGATAGAAAACTAGGCTGATTAATGTTGGTAGGTTATTGGTACCAAGCATCTTCAAGGATTCTCCAGTGTGTGTGTGTGTGTGTTTGTGTGGCCAGCCCAGTCATTGTGCTTTTCAATTTCACCTTGCAAATACCAACATGTTTATTCTCCTATGATGGTGACAGAGGCTCCTAGTATCCATTTCCACTCTTCGTGATCCATCATTCACTATTAACACAATTACAATTGAAGTTGACTTGCTCACTTTCTAATTGTTTAATCTGTAAACTTCAGATTCTTCTTAGGAATCATTTTCTAAATTATGCACCAGAGTCTTAGTTCTTTTTTTGTTGGTCCAGTCAGGAGAGGTCAAGGACAGAGCTGTGACAGCCAGGTTGGCCTGTGCCACATACATAAGGAGCCATAAAACCTCCTTTCATAATCTTTCTCAAGTAAGTTGCAATCTGCCCATATTCTTGCAATGAACAATGCATTTTCCGTTGTAGGGAATAGCCCAATGAGGTTGGGCCATTAGGAGTTGTCGTCCTATGCAAC
Source organism: Sphyrna mokarran (assembly GCA_024679065.1). Taxonomy (NCBI): domain Eukaryota; kingdom Metazoa; phylum Chordata; class Chondrichthyes; order Carcharhiniformes; family Carcharhinidae; genus Sphyrna; species Sphyrna mokarran. The sequence goes on along the minus strand of JAGIQG010000022.1, from coordinate 34,160,314 downwards.
CCTCGCTGAAGCATTGTCCACAACTCAGGAGGCAGTTCCGAAAAAACATTCAGCAATTCCAAGGAAAGCAGCTTGCAGACAACACAGCATCATACACAGCATCCACCAGCATTGAAACAGTTACCGCAGTGGGACATGTTCACTTTCACAGTCGTAGATGTACATCAATTAGAAGCTGAAACGTCCAAGGAGTCAAGCAGATTGAGATCTGCCAGAAACGAGGAAATAGTTAGCTATCAGCCAGCTGTTGGGCTGCTGGGATCAGTTCTCCCAAAGCTTCTGGAAATGAGAAGCAGAGCCAGTGATTGCAGAAGGGTCTGTCAATATAGCAGTATATGGCAGATTGCAACTTACTTGAGAAAAATCGTGAATTGAGGTTTTGTGGCTCCTCATGTATATGACACAGGCCAACCTGGCTGTCAGTCACAGCTCTGCAAGACTATTTGGAGAAGTCCCATAGCCTTCAGGTGCAGGACATGGCACTCCGGTCAGCACTGCAGTGGAAAGCTTGGGGCAGCAAATGGTAGCCATGGATGGCAGGATCCAAGGCATGGCTGACTCACTGAGAACCATGACTGAGGGTCCTGAGAGCATGCTTGGAACACAAAGGGTCGTAGCTGAGGGCTTTGGATCTTAGCCTAGTCTCAGAGGGCATTTGCTGAGGGGATCCAGAATTTGGCCCAACACAGAAGATTATTACTGAGGGCTCACACATCATGATGCACTGAGCCTCCACTATTGCAGAGCCAGGTGATGCAGAGGCTTCTTAAGCTCACTTCAACTTCTGTCCCATGGAGTATTCCAGGGGCCCAAAGGCACTTCAGGTGAGGAGGTTGATTCCATGCCAGGACATTCCATGTAGAAGACCCAGGCCATTGCCAGCCCTTCCTGACACTGATGCATCTCTCAGGTAGCAGGCAGAATAGGACGCCATGGGCAAATCCACGACACCTGAAAGTCAGTCAGAGCCCTTCAGGTCCTAGCTTCCCAGAAGATGCCCACTATGGGAATCAAAGACCATGGTGGGGTGCAGAACATAGCTGACTGTTTCCACCTCTGATATGCATCATGTGGAGTCACTTGAACGCAATGGTAGGCCACTTAAGATTATTAAGTATCGTCATTAATTGGGCATAGCTGAAGGCAGTCACTGTAGTCATGGTTAGGGTAGTTAGCACTGTAAATAATCACTATTAAATGTCACTGTATCCCACAGCTGTAATTCGTCTGTCTGTGATCTGTCTCCCACAGGAATGACTGTTCCTGGACTATTCCATGGAGCAGAGTGCCGTTCTGTGCAGGAGAGGCTCTTCAGCTCACCAACTCTGCAGCCCCCAGTTCCCAGCATCTGTACCAGAGTGCTGAAAAGCTGTGGTACTTTAAGCACTCATCTGAAATGCTGTTAAGGCCACAAGGTCAACTGCCCCCACCAATGACGGGATTGTCCCTGGCATGACCCCTTTTGCTCCAGCCCCACCAGCACGCAAGGTAGTGGGGGTCCTGTAGGCCCATCTTGACAGCCTGCAATGGCATCTTCCACACCCACCAGACTGTAGGATCAGCCCACCCAGCACAATCCACCCCAGCCCCAAGACATTGGGCCACACTGTAGTATGCAGTGTGGCTCTCACTCAGACATGGTCCTTGGCACCAGCATACAGTAAGAGAAGAGTTAGGAATCAGAATTGTGTTAGACCTGGAAAGTATCACAACATAGCAAATAGCGAATTATCATCAGTCCAAAGATGTATGGATTAGGTGGATTGGCCATGCTAAATTCTCCCTGGTGTTAGGGGGACTAGCTAGGTAAATTCATGGGGTAACAGGGATAGGGATTGTGGTTAGTGCAGGCTCGATGGGCCAAATGCCTTCCTTCTGCACTGTTGGGATTCTATGATTCTATGATCATCTTCTTGCCTGCATCAGGAACTCAATAACATGGCCAACCCAGCCCTATCACCCTGGCGGTGGCGTAAAAGTTGAGGGCCATTGTGACCTTCACTGCCAATAGGAGTGGGTGTCTTCCTGTCCCACAAGATGGCAGGTCCATGAGGACCTGTCTCCTTACTGAGACACAGTCTGTGGCAGCACAGCACCTGACAGCACCGGACATGCTCACCTGTACACGCCAGATCTCCTTCTTTGCCGTCTTTTGGTCCCCACACCCCTCCACCCGTTTCCGCGCCCCCCAACCACCACCACCCATGCACTGACAGCCCCCATCCTCCTGCTGCATGCTCTAGCCTGAACTGGCTTTGCAGATGGCAGATATCTCCCTCATATGCCATAGCAGCCATAAGACTCACCTTCAGGTCTCTTGGCTCCAATGCAAAATCTGTTGCTGGTTTTAGGAGAATGGGGCAGAGGGAGAAAGTAGCGGCTGGGAGGGTAATTAAGAAAGAGAGAGAAAGAGAGACAGTCCATAAGGTTATCCATCCTAGACCTCTCACTCCCTCCAAGCAGTCCATGTCCCCCTGAGTCTGGATGTTAGCAACCCAACACCATTCTTGGTGGCATGCATCACCTCAATAGGATGCTGATCATTGCCACATCCTTGCCACAGTGGGCACTGGGACATATGAAAGGCTATGAGGAAGACCTCATTGGGCACCCTTGAAGATTCGATGTATGTGCACCTACCTGAACAACTGGTGCAATGACTTCCAGGAATGACTGAAATTCAGGCAGATGGTGGAGAAGTATCTGTATGGCTTTTATGCAATGGATGGCTATTGTAGAGAGCACTGCAAAGTCCAAGCAATGTGGGGAGCCATGTTAACAAGCTCCCTTGATTGGGGAACCAACTGCCAGGCCTGGTTCATGTAAGTATTAGTGGCCCAGGGTGGACAAGAGAGGGGAATTATGTTTAGAGCCCGAGGGAATGGGGGGGATCCTGAATGAATACTTTGCATCAGTAGTCACAAAGGAGAGGGACTTGTTGTCTGCAAGTGTCTTAGAGGGAGTTGTTGACCCATTGGAGAAAATCTCCATTTCAAGGGAGAAAGTGTTAGGGTTTTTAGGGAACATTAAAATAGACATATCTCCAGGGCCTGATGACATTTATTCTAGGCTGCTCAGGGAGACAAGAGATGAAGTTGCTAGGCCTCTGACAGAAATCTTTGTCTCTTCTTTGGACACAGGTGAGGTCCCAGAGGATTGGAGGTTAACAAATGTGGTACCGTTGTTTAAAAAGGGTAGCAGGGATAACCTGGGTAATTATAGGCCTGTGAGCTTGATGTCAGTGGTAGAGAGGTTGTTAGAGAGGATTCTTAGAGATAGGATGTATACGCATTTAAAACATAGCAATCTGATTAGTGACAAGCAACATGGCTTTGTAAAAAGAATCGTGCCTTACAAATCTGGCGGAAGTTTTTGAAGACATGACAAAAACAGTTGACGAAGAAAGAGCTGTGGATGTCGTCTATATGGATTTCAGTAAGGCGTTTGACAAAGTCCCTCATGGCAGGTTGGTGAAAAAGGTTCAGGCTCATGGGATACAAGGACAGGTGGCTAGATGGGTTGAGAATTGGCTTGGCAACAGGTCTTTTTCTAGCTGGAGGTCTGTGACTGGTGGGGTTCCACGGGGCTCCATACTGGGACCTCTGCTATTTGTGATATATTTAAGTGACTTGAAGAGGGAGTAACTGGTGTGATCAGCAAGTTTGCAGATGACACAAAGATGGCTGGACTTGCGGATAGTGAGGAACAGTGTCGGACAATACAGCAGGATATAGATAGGCTGGTAAATTGGGTGGTAAAATGGCAGATGGAATTTAATTCAGATAAATGCAAGGTGATGCATTTTGGAAGAAATAATATAGGGGGGAGTTATTCAATAAATGGTAAGACCATTAAGAGTACAGAAACACAAAGGGACCTAGATGTGCAAGATCGCAAGTCCTTGAAAGTGCCAGCACGGGAGGAGAAGGTGGTGAAGAAGGCATATGGTATACTTGCTTTTATAAGAAGGAGTATAGAGTATAAAAGCCGGTGTCTAATGTTGCAGTTGTATAGAATGTTAGTTAGACCACATTTGGAGTACTGCGTCCAGTTCTGGTCGTCGCACTATCGGAAGGATGTGGAGGCCTTGGGGAGAGTGCAGAGGAGGTTTACCAGGATGCTGCCTGGTAGGGAGGGTCTTAGCTATGCGAAGAGATTGGGCAAATTGGGGTTGTTCTCCCTGGAAAGATGGAGAATGAGGGGAGACCTAATAGAGGTACATAATATTATGAAGGATATAGATAGAGTGAATAGTAGGAAGCTTTTTCCCAGGTTGAATGTGAAAATCACAAGGGGTCACGGGCTGAAGGTGAGAGGGGTGATATATAATTCAGATGTTACAGGATGTTTTTCACACAGAGGGTTGTGGGGGCCTGGAATGCACTGCCAAGTCGGATGGTGGAGGCAGACACGCTAGGGTTGTTTAAGGCTTACCTAGATAGTCATATGAACAGACTAGAGATGGAGGGATATAAAAGAATGTTCTAGTTGAGGATCAAGAGTCTCAGGACATTCCTGGGAATTAATAGACTCCTATTGGCCATCAAATAAATTTTATGGCTCATCTGTCTCTTACATTGGAGCTATTGAGGATCTTCTATTAGAACATAGAACATAGAACATAGAACATTACAGCACAGAACAGGCCCCTCGGCCTTCGATGTTGCGCGCCGACCAATATAAAAAGCAATGACCCTCCAAACTAAACCATTCCCTTCTCTTCCATATACTTATCAACTAACCTCTTAAACGCCACCAAACTTGGCGCATCTACAACTGCCGCAGGCAGGGCATTCCACTCCCGAACCACTCTTTGGGTAAAGAACCTACCTCTAATTATTACCTCTATTAATGTCTGTATAGGCTGTTGTATGTTTATTGATGTTTCTTTTTTACATCCACAGGCGATTTGGTCCACCTTGTTGGCTAACAAGGGGCATACATGCAGTGAGTTGTGTGAGGCCTGCTCTTGGATGTTGTTTTGAGAGTTGCCTAGTGCTTCACATCATTAGTGTATGCTTAAAGTGGACCAATTCACGGGCAATATGACAGCTCAGTGACTATCACTGTTTGCTGTGCAGTTATAGGAACCCGGGTCAGATCTCTGGCTTGGGTCAGTGTCTGTGGGAGTTGCACATTCTCCCTGTGCTTGTGTGGGCTTTCTCCGGGTCCTCCAGTTTCCTCCCACACCTCAAAAACTTGCTTTTAGGCTGATTGGTGTTAGTAAATTGTCCCTAAATTGGATCTCCCTTAATCTGGTGCACATATAATTCCCTAAATTCCCTAAATAGTGGGGTCCATTAGAAGCAGACAAAGGTCATAGGTAGAAGAAGGATTGGAATGAGTGTTAAAATGGACGGTGCGGGCTTGTAGGGCCAAAGGGCCTGTTTCCTGTGCTGTGCTGTTCTTTGTTATTTGTTCTTTGAACGTCAGCAATAAATTACAGAGTCTGTCCAGGAGACAGAGGGCAGAGTAATTTGACTGCATACATAACCATTCAGTCACCAAAATGCCAGGGCAATGAACACAACATAAGCCTCAGGCCAGCAGGACTCCCGACCTGAGGATCCCAGACCAACATGAGTCCCCTCAAAACCGTGCACTCATGCAAACCTCCTACCTCATTGCGCAGCAAGGCAACACCTGAGAGCCCTTCCATGTACCCAGAGGTTGCTGCTCGGTGATATTTAACTGCTCACTCACTTTTTGCTACTGCTGCTTCTGAACCACTCTTTTGTAGAGCAACAATGATTCACACTAGCATGATGTCTCATCTGCGAGCATCCAGAAGAAGAGGAAGCATTCATGCTGAACTTGCTAATGATATTGAAATTCAGTCAAATTCATCCTAAAATGCTTTACAGCCATTTTGGGTGCCATGCAGTTCACACCAGTAAAAAGGAGCTGAGAAGGTATCAAACAATTTGGCTCCAGGCACGAATCGAATTATTAATATTGCACATTGTTTTCCCGGTTGGCCACATTGGTGAGGTGATAAAAATACACAGTACATATTTAAATTTACATCTCTCCTGGGGTGCTCAGCCCCACAGCAGGAACATTTTTCAAAGTTTTTGGTCTGCAGACCTGATTTTCTGTATCTCTGTGCTCCATCCTGCTCACAGCTCTTCAGCTCATGACTTTCAGCATCCTCAGCCCTCATGTCACGAGTCCCTGAGGTTTCCAACCAACATTGGTTAATCTCAATTAGCAGCCTGGGCAATTTTTAATGCTCATGCCTAGGTACTTTCTGTCTCTCCTAATGGTTTTTTTTGATTGGTGAGGTTATTCACACCACAAACTAATCTATTTCTTAGCATATTGAGTGGCAATCCAAATTCATATTGATCAGCTAACTGCCATAACCATGATAATGTTGCTATCATCTCCCCCAGATTTCTCTTGTTAAATTAAATTTATATAACTGCATTATCACTGTTGGTTTTTGGTGATACGGATGGTATGGTGATATAGTTATTAGCACCGCTGCCTCACAGCGCCAGAGACCCGGTTTGATTCTCAGCTTGGGTCATCGTCTTTGTGGATTTTGCACATTCTCCCTGTGTCTGCGTGGGTTTCCTCCAGATGGTCCCATTTCCCCTCCTAGTCTGAAAGACTTTCGGGTTAGATACCCTGACCCAAACAGGCACTGGAGTGTGGTAACTAGAGGAATTTCACAGTAATACACAGTGCTGTTAATTTAAGTCTCACTTATGATGAATAAATAAACCTTAACTTTCGCCTGTATGACTAGCTGTTTGAACATTTCTACATCTAGGGAGTTTGGAGAAATCTAATTTGAATCAAAATATAATCTGAGACCTGCAGGCTGTCAGAAGGATTACCTTCTACTCTTTTTCCTCTCCAATTTCATTGGCCCTAAATGAAATTGGAGACACTCCACACAATGGACCCACTGTGCTGTTTCAAGGTCAATTGATTCCAATTTCCCAGTTAAGGGCACTTTAGTATTCAAGTTGATGCAATAATGCTCTTCAAGAGGGTTGTGATTCAAGGACTTCTCTACCAACTTGCAGCAGACAATAGAAGAAGTTCTGATTTACCTCATTGCCCAAAATATTAACTGTGTGGAATTGACAACAAACAAGGCAAATAAATGAACAGAGGTTTATTTGGGAAAAATAACTATATACAAAACAGATAAAAATGCTTCCAAACTCCACGATTCCCAGACTTCAACTGCTAAATATCCTGCACTCCCGGGCTTGATTCGTGTCTCTTATCACAACTGGCCCAAAGAGTGCTGTGACCCCTGACAACTATCCCTTAAAAGAACATGCCACTGCAAGTGCCTAGCACTTCAGTTCAATTAAGGGTGGGGGTTTAGTAGGGCATCTACTACCAGGGAGATCACGGGTCAACTAGGACTGATTATTTTTAAGTTTAAGTATTAGTGTCACAAGTAGGCTTGCATCAACACTACAATGAAGGTACTATGAAAATCCCTTAGTTGCCACACTCCAGCACCTGTTCAAGTATAGTGAGGGAGAATTTAGTGTGGCCAATGCACCTAACCCATGCATCTTTCGGACTGTGGGAGGAAACCGGAGCACTAGGGGTGATTTTATGTATCTGCCAAACAGGATTAAAATCATCCTACACAAGTAATTACAGCAGAAGATAATATTCTTATCATGCTAAGGAATGCAGATACAATTCACATTGAAAATAATTGTTCAGAGGATACTTTATCTTTAAGCTTTGTTGTCTGTGGTGAGGTCTATCTCAATTTGTTCTCATTATTTTTATTTGATGTGGTTCCTAAGTTTTGTTGCAGTCTTTCAAATTAATCACCTGTCATCTTAGTATTCTTACATCAATAGAACTGACTTGGTGTTACAAAGACAGATAGATATTGATCTGCCTTGGATAATGTTGCACGAAGAGATAGAAGTTGACCTGGTGATGTACTGTGTTATACACAAGGAGGACATTGTTACACCCAGACAGAGAGATGTGATTTGATATATTTGCGAGATGGATAACAATCTGACTCAGGTGATGGTCTGTTGCTACAGATTAGATTAAGCATTGTTATTTATGTTTTGTGATATTGTACAATGTTCCTTAATAAATTGGGGTCCAACTGTGATATGGTGCTGCTGTTTTATATTAAATGGTGAGTACTCACTTTTCTATTCATGTATATTCCAGTAATCAGACCAGCAGAGATTACAAGCATAACTGCAACTCAACCCTGACTATTCATTAATGTAGATTGATTTGATTAATTACAATAAGCTGACAATTCATCATCTTGCCCTCTTGATTGTGCCTAACCAGATCTAATGCAAATCTAACTTATTAAATACAGCTGTGTGCTGTGATGCCTGGGTATTGGAGACAATGGGCTCTGTTCTCCATTGCTTCATATTGTCCATTCAACATTTTGCTGTATTTACCCCAGTCTCATAAAAGGACAGCCTGCCTGATACTCCCATTGTTCACAACAGTCAACACAGCAGCTTTTGCCAAGACTGGTTTTCTACCAACCTATACCAGATTCTGGACAGTTTGTGCTCAATGCTTGAAATACTCAAAAGTTCAAGCAGTAGATGCGGAGAAAGAAACACAGTTAATGTTTCACCTAGTATCAATGAAAGATATAGCATGGAGGAGGCCTTCTGGTCCATTGAACCTATGCTCACTCTCTGCAAGAGCAATCCAGAAAGCCTGCTTACCATCATTCCCCTGTAGCCCTGCAATTTGTTTTCTCTTCATGAATTTATTTGATTGAGTCCTTTTTGAAAATCTTGATTAAATCTGCTCACCGTTCTTTCAGCCAACCATAAATTTTCGATGAGTGGAAAGATTTTTCCTCATGTCGCTTCTGTTATTTTGCTATTCACCTTGAATCTGTCCAGTGATTCTTGAACTTTTCATCAATGGGATCTATCTGACAAAATTCCTCATGATTTTAAACATTTCTGTCAAATTTCCTCTCAACATTCTCTGCTCTAAGATGGAAACCCCAGTTTCTCCAATCTATGTAATAACTGAATCACTAGTCCTGCATCCTCTCCAATGCCTGTGTGTTCTTTCTAAAGTGTGGGCAAAATACTCCAGTTGAAGATGATCTGGTGCTTGTTTATTGTACTCTAATGTGGGAGTTTCCAGCCATTCCTGCCAGCAGAATATTCCAGTCATGCTGACAATGATCCCCTGCTGTGGGTTTACCAGCGGCAGAGAGTGCAAACAACAGGAAGTGCCATTGACAGTGGCAGGAGTGGGAGATCCCACCACCAGCCAATAATGGGTCATCTCTGCCATTGCAAAGCACGATGTGGAAGTGCCAGTGTTGGACTGGGGTAAACACAGTAAGAAGTCTCACAACACTATGTTAAAGTCAAACAAATCTACTTGTAGCAAACACCACTAACATTCGGAACTGGCTGTTCCTTCATCAGGTGGGATCCCACCCAACTGATAAAGGAACAGCCATTCCAAAAGCTAGTGGCGTTTGTTTCAAGTAAACATATTGGACTTTAACCTTACAAAGTACACCATAAAATGAGTGGAAAATCTAGCCTGTCTCTATTTATAAAAGCCAGAATCATCTTCTTTTTAAATTGCTTTTTCAACTTGTCTGCCACTTTCAAAAATTTGTGCACACAAAGCAATGATTTCTGTCCCTACACCACAACTTTCCCCTCCCATTTGTTTCTTTAGGATTTTAGCCTTGGGTTTGTATTGTCTCTCCTTATTCATCCACCAGAAAGTATCAATCTGGACTTAATCTGCATTAAATTTCATCTTTCACCTGTCTGCCCAATCCACCAGCCTTTCTATGCCCTTTTAGATGTATCACAGACCTCTTGACAATTCACTGCACTTGCAAATTTTGTTATCTGCAAATTTTGAAATAATGCCTTACACAGTCAAATTCAAGTCACTAATGTTTATCATGAAAATCAGTAGTCCTAGTCCAAACTCCTGGGAAGCACTACTGTATATGTACTTCCAATCTGAAAAACCAATCATTTACCAATACCAAATTTCTAGTCATTATCAATTTTGTAACCATGCTACCACTTCTGATACTGCAGCTGAAGTTGGCTGGTTACCTCAGATGGTTAGAATGTGGTGCTAATAATACCAAGGTTTTGGTTTTGCTTCCTCTTACTGGCCAAATGCAATAATCTATGTCTGTGCAGTCTTGGCTGACGTTATGTTCAGTGAAAATGCCTTTGTATCCAGTTTGCTCCATAGTTCTGTGATTAGAGCATTAATCATAGCTTGGCTGTTTGATTCTTGTTGGAGCCTCTGGTCAAAATTTAACTGATGGTTACAAGTCAGATGATATCGAAATAATGTTTTCAGTTCCTCCTATGACCTAGTGATATAGGTCACTAAACTGGTAAAGCACACACCTAGTATAATGCACCAAGGTTCAAATCTCACTACAGTAGATGGTTAAATGTGAATTCTGAAATAAACCTATCTCTGTAAAAAAAATTTTGTTGATAAGCCTTTTGTATGGCACGTTCAAACCTCATTTGACAGACCATATCCACTACATCAATTGCATTTCCTTTGTCTCTGTTATCTTCTCACAAAACAAGTTCATCAAACATAATAGGCAGGATTTTCCAGTCACATTCACCCTGAAACCAGAAAATCCCACCCAAGGTAAACAGACCTTTCCATGGTCTGCCCCTCACCCACTATGATTCCCATGGTGGGCGGAATGGGAAAATTCATCTCAATTTGTTTTAAACAAATGCACTCTTTTCACTTGTATGGTTTATCTGGCATTTGTCATACATGCATTGTTTCAGGTTCATCTGAGCTTTTGTGTTGGTGCCCTGTCTTTTCCTCTACCGGAAAAGCCAGCTATTGCCAATTTTTGATTCCAATTTATTTGGGACAGATCCATTCTCAACCTGCTGAAATTAGTTTTCTTCCATTTAACTATTTTTACTCTAGATTGCTCTTTGCCTTTTTCAATAACTATTGTAACTTTATGATTTCCTAAATGCTTCCCAACTAAAACTTGCTGTACCTGATGCATCTCATTCCCTAGAACCAGATCCAGCAATTCTACCCAGCGGGGATAATGTTCAGGCTTGGTCTGATAATTGACAAATAACATTGGCCCCACACAAGTGCCAGGAAATGATTATTTTCAGCAAGGGAGAATCTAACCACTACTCCTTGACATTCAATGGCATTAGTATCATAGAAGCCACCAAATTAACAACCTGTGGGTTTCATTGATGTGGACTATTCATATAGGTCAGAGGCTGGGAGTGATGTAGTGATAACTCACCTTCTGACTCCTCAAAGCCTGTCTGCAAGGCATCCACAACGCACAAGTCAGTATTGTGAAGAATATCTCCACTTACTTGGATCAATGCAGTTCCATTAACACTCAGGCAGTGTGACTACCCAGGTCAAAACATTCCACTTGACTAATACATCATCCACCTTAAACATTCACTTCCTTACCAATAATGCACAGTAGCAGAGTGTGTATCATCTAGAAAAATCAGTGCATCAACTCCCAAGGCTCTACCATGATTTGGTAGAGGCCAAATCATGACCTCGACCACTAGAAGGACAAGGGCAACAGATACATGGGAATATCATCAACACGCAACTTATCCTCCAAGTCACACACTATCCTTATTTGGAAATATAACTTTCCTTTGCTGCCACTAGGTCAAAATCCAGGAATTCCCTTCCTAATGGCACTGGGGGTGTACCTACATCACATGGACTACAGTAGTGCAAGAAGGCAGCTCACTACCACCATTTCGAGGGTAATTATGAATGAACAATAACCGCCGGCCTGGCCAGCAATACTCATATCACGTGTTAATAGCCAGTGAAGACTAATGAAATCCAAAATGTGATTACCAGTCAAAAAAAAAATCCCAGATCCAGTAAGAGTGAAGTGTTAAAAAATAAACCCTCTGTTCTTTCCCTATTCCTATGCATCGTTTCCAGTGAGATGAGTCAGATTTTGCTTAGATTTACACTTGTCCATTGGTTTTTTTTATGGGCTTTTGAAAGGCAAATCACTATTATCTAAAAGATGCAGAGCTTTCTGCGCATCAGATGGTACCTACATAGGCAGGATAAGCAAATTTACATCTCTTTGATCACTCACTTCGCACATTTTTAAAAGGGTATCTGGACTGGGATGAACAAGGCCTAAACCTTTTGGTGAGTTTACTATGTATATATGTGGTAAATACAAGAAATATATATACATTGTTCAATGGCTTTGAATAGTGAGTCAAATGGTGAGATACTACAATACTGCAGCTTTTGGGCAGCAAGAGGTCTTGAACAGCAACTTCTTGATTTTTTGCATTTAATTAGAAATGTGCAGTTGACAAAAGTTGGCATTTGATCTGCACGGGAGTAACATTGAGTGATATCAACCTTGTCATTATTTTTATTAAAAAATCTGACTTATAGTGATATATTTACTGTAAAAGTTGAAGAACTTGAGTGAAGTTCATGTGTGAAATCTTGAAAAAGTGTCAATCAACAGCTATAATGAAATCTTGGCATTGACATGTTTACTTTGGTCGGTGAATTTCCTGATAGCATTACAATAATAATGCATGTTGCTTTTGGCTGTAATATTTTTTCCAATAGCTTTTAGAACACAAATATATTGGAATGACCATTTACTCTAGGCATTTTGGTCTGGGAATCTTAGGAAAACTGTCAACAATCGTTAATTACTGTGTGAGAAACTTATTCATTATTGTTCTGACTGTAACCGAATAACTAATGACCTTTTATACTATAATCATAAAATTAAACAAAAACAGATGACAAGGAATTGATAAGAAAAACCATTTCTGTGCGTCTTGTTGAAGATAGCTGACCTGAGATATCACTGGTTAGCAACTGTGATTTTTCACTTTTATCAAGAATTGTTTTTTGATGTAAAAAGTTAAGATTCATTGACATATTGTATCTTGAATTGCTTGAGTGGCACAAATAACATATTATACAAATATAACAATATCCTAGCATAATTTGAGTAAGATACTTCAGAAAGTTGATCTCCCCAATTATAACAATCATTTATTGAAACAACAGCTTTGTGTGTGAAAAATCACATTTTTTTCTCTAAGACAAGTTTTAATGGTTAGATCACTAAAGCCATGACAGCAATGGTTGCGAACAATTTAAAAACAATCAGAATATTTTGGAATGCAAGGCAAAGAGTATAATCTATAAATTCAGAGAAATAATTTTAAGACTGTATTTGGCACGTGGAGAAATCTTGCATTTTTGGGGATCATTCTAGCTTTGGGTGATGATATCAAGTCTGTAATAATTTAACTACTTCCAACAGCAAATGAGTTATTACATATGCATACATTCCACTGTATAGGAATGTTGAGGAATCGGCCCAATAATAAAACAGCATTGTGATACTCAGTACCCTCCTATATACCTGTGAAACGTGGACTGGCTATTCCAAGGCATGTAAGACAGCTCAGTCATTTCCACATGACTTGTCTTTGCAGAACATTGCACATCAGATGGCAAGACAAAGTACCAGACACTGAAGTTTTCTCTAGAGCAAGTCTACCATCAGTCCACATACTGCTGATGAGAGTGCAGACACGGTGGGCATGTCATAACATCCGTATGCCAGATGAGCGCATACCCAAGCAGTTCTTTTTTGGGAACTCTCTGCTGCAAGATGCTTGCATGGAGAGCAGAAGAAACGTTACAAAGACACACTCAAGGCCTCCCTGAAGTCACTTAACATAGATACGACCACCTGAGAAATGCTAGCACAAAACCGCCCTATCTGACACTGCCTCATCCACAGGGAAATCAAGCTTACGAAGCAAAGTGCATTGCTGAAGCACAACTTGAGCGCAAGCTGCGCAAGTCCAGAGCCACCAGCGCAACAACTACACTGCCTACACAAGTCTGTTCAATATGTGCTGGACATTCCATGCCCAAATTGGCCTGATCAGTCATCTTCGGACACATCGCATCCAGCCTCAAAATGACTAATGGTGTTGTGGTCCTCATTGACAACGTTGAGTGAACGAACAAATGAACATATGCACCAAGAACATACTGTGGCTACGACATACTGTGGTTAGGTAGATTAGGTGGGTTAGATGGATAGAAGATCTTCTGCCTGAACTATCTAAGATATAATGAATGGGCAGTTAGTTGTTGGAGTACATCATCAAAAGGTCACAGCATTATGATTCTCTATTGAGGAAAACAGATCCATTATAATGAATATCATCAAATTGTTACTATCAAAGTACTTAAACAAAAGCAGACAAAATAATATGTCTCTTCTTACTGACCAAACAGTCCAAAAATCACAGTTTCTACATCCTGAAGGCTGATTTAGAAGTGTTGAAAGTTTATTTATTTATAAATAAATATATTTATAAATATATAAATTTATATTTAGTCCCAGCTAGGCTTACATTAACACCACAATTAAGTTTTCTCTCCAACAAAGAACAAAGAACAAAGAAAATTACAGGACAGGAACAGGCTCTTCGGCCCTCCAAGTTTGCACTGACCATGCTGCCCAACTTAACTAAAACCCCTTACCGTTCTGGAATATATCCCTCTATTCCTATCTCATTCATGTACAAGAAGAAAGAGGTTGACTGCTTCCCTTCTTGGTAAAAGGTTTCACAACACCAGGTTAAAGTCCGACAGGTTTATTTGGTAGTACAACCTTTCGGAGCCTCAAGCTCCTTCAGCAGGTGCGTGACAAAGTGACAACTGAGTGAGTCAGCTAGTGCTGCCAAAAAAACCTGTGGACTTTAATCTGGTATTGTGAGACTTTTTATTATGCTTACCCCAGTCCAACGCTGGCATCTCCACATCATCTCTCCTTGGTGTCAGGGGATGGAGGTGTGTTGCTCACAGAGAAATATGGGGGAATGTGAGCCAGATATGCTCAGAGTTCTCTGGTTAGTGCATCCTGGATTGTTCACCTACTATTCCTCTTCCTTTCAGGTTCTGGGAGGCCATGTGCTTCTCAATAAGAAGGAGGGGCAACTTCACCATCCACTGATGTTGATATTCATGAATTCCCACCTTTGCCTGCACCATGCAGTCAAAACCCTACACCCATGGAAAGACAGTTTCCAGCCTTTCGGTCTGCTATGAAGGGCCTTTTCCCCATTGAACCTTTGCAACAGTTGTCCCAAGCTTTAGTGTGTCCCTGAGAATGCAATTCTAGAATTTGGATTGGACCAGTCTGCAACACTTGGTTGTGGACAACATTTTGCACTGCAAGACCAACAAGTTTAGGGCAGACCAAAGAGCCTCTTTCACTAAATTGATATTTATATTGGTATGCATTTCTGGGAACACAGAACATATTGTCCTGCAGCATAGAGCTACATTGAATAAACTGTGACAAAAACTACTGCATTTTCTTCCAATTTGCTTTGCATTGGCACATTCCAGATGAAGGTGGACGACAGGCCTTCACCACCCCAGCCATTTGAACAGCAACATGTGGAAGCAGGTAAGATTCTGGATGTGGAGGAATGTCTTGGGTGCTTGTTTGAAAGTTCTAGTGATGAGGCATTTTGCCAAATGTATTGCTCATGGAACTATCTGACAGGATCTACCATCTTTTCTGATAGGGCCTTAAGAATGTTGCATGCAAACCATTACCTGATTGATTGGCTTGTGGTCAAAAGTGTTTTTCTGCATAAATGAGGAATGGCATAGTCCAACTGAATTGAGCATTCCACAGCGATGTGGCCAGACCCCATCTTTGCAACACTGAGCACAGATAGAACTTCTGCACATCATGGGTGTTTACATACTAAGGGTCCACTTATGATGCCGCTACATACAAAGGTGGCCATCAGGATGGGGGTGACATTGGATACATATTTTTCCTCTTTGTCTCGAGATTTGTACATCATTCTCCTGGGGACATGGTCTATTTTTTGATCTCCAGATAAAGTGGGAGATGGCATGGGTAATCACCAAGGTACAAGAGTTGGGCCAGACCTGTGCCACGTATAGCAACACCAAGATGCCTCCCACCTGATTGATTAATCCGGGTTCATCACCAATGCCAGAGCAGATCTGACCCAATTGGCAATGACATCGCCTAATTCTGTAGCCCATATTTCATAGCAAAATGGATTGCTTTTCCTCTTCTGCATGTAGGTGAGGATGATAATGATTCCTTCATGGATCCTGACATGATCCCAGTCAGAAACATTCTCTACTACATTTGCAGCACGTCTGGGCTGATGCAGTTCCATAGAGTTAAATATGATTTAGCCAGTAAAACATTGCTTCCAGGTGTTCTGCTGGTCTTGAAGGATCTCACGGCCTTTGTTAGCTCATTCAGAGTTAACAGTTTGTCAAGACCTTCCCGAATATATTCATCTAAGACCTCTGTCATAGTAAGATCTAGGAGGCATGCTGTTTGTGGGCTTCACTTCCGTCCAGCATAAAAACATTGCTAAACATTAATACACCAATGATGTTACTCAGCCCTCTTCCTCCTTCAGATTGCTCATCGCAGAACTCACAGTAAGCACTTTTTGGGAGAAAAAAGGCAAGCATGACTCATCCTGCTCCACAGATGAGCAGATTCTGAACCAGAAGATGATCTTGGAGATCTCTACAATAAAGAATGAAATACACTGTCTCTTCAACTATTGAAGATTTTCTTTAACATTGATCCCTTTGATTGTAGTTGAGGCAGATTATACATGCTTTTCTGGAGTTTGGACATGTCCTTCTGTCTGTCTCTCTCACTTTCTGAGCACATTTGAGGATGAAAAACCTATTAATTGTTTGCCTTGATTGCTTCCCACCAGAGCATCAGAGACTCAAAGATCGGTTTCACTGTTCTCCAATCTTTGTAATCTGTTTTTGAGTTCCTCAACATTTTCTGAGACCAAAAATTTCACATTTAACTTTCATGTTTTCCTACGAGTGTCAGTCAGTCAGTAGAGGCAGTGCTCAGAGAAGAACAGCGACCTGAGGTCAATGGATCAAACTGTGAATGCTCAGGGTACAAACAGGAAGTCTATCTTGTAACAGACAAACCCATCTGGCCTAAACCAGGCTTATCTGCATAGTTCTCCATCTGCAGGGTTTCTAAAGAGATTGTGCATATTGATGTCTTTTATCATTTCTATCAGAAATCTAGACATGGCATCTAGTTTGGTGTCAGTTCTGCCAAATGGTTCAGCCACATTGACGATGCAATTGAAATCATTGGCCAGCAGCAACATCAACGGCAGAAGGACAGTCAGGTGTTTTGAGAGGATGTACACATTGATTAACTGGTGTGGAACATGTTTGTACACATGCTATGGTGAAATTGCTTTCCCACAGCAGTGGCAGTAGGGGAAGAGTTTTCTCCTGACCAAATCAAGGCCCATGGATCATCATCACGACCATTACCTCCAACTGCTGGGATTAAGGGATAAGTATTATCCCTTATCTCTGCAGAAACAGCAAGGCAGGTTTGGCTTTGGCAAGGTACCGCAACCTACTAACAGGAGGTTAGTAGATCTAAGACTACACACATTAATAGAAGCAATATTTGGAACCATTAAAAAGCCTTTAGGCTTCATTGTTTTTAAAACTTCTGGTCCTTTGTATGCCTGCATACCCAGAGTGTTCACAAGCAGACTCACTGCTTTTGGATTGAGAAAGCCATTATGACGCCATACCACTTGTATTTTCCTACTGGTACTATCAGGGATAGCCAATCAAGCAGAGCACAGATCAAAATTATAGTCTTTTTTTAGGACTACATTTCATTTCTTGGGGCTACCTTTTCCTTATCAGAAGCTCCTTTTTCATTTTCACTGACTCTTTTATTAAACTTCCTATGTTTTGACTTTGGGGTATCTTGCCAAAGCCAAAACCTGGCTTGGTGTTTCTGCAGGAGTAAGGGATACTACATCTCAGAAGTTAAAGGCAATGATCACGATAATGACCCATGGGCCTTGATTTGCTCAGGAGAGAACTCTTCCCTTACTGCCACTGCTGTGGGAAGGCAATTTTACCATAGCAGATATACAAAAATGTTCCACGCCAGTTAATCAGTGCACATCTTCTTCAAACATCTGATTGAGCAGTAGTTTACATTGCTAGTAACAACGTCCAGACTGGACATTCTGACCAGTGACTTCAACTCCATTATCGATGTGGCTGAACCATTTGGCAGAACTGACATCATATCTAGACTAAGCAATTCTGTATTTGTGTTGAGTATTTTTTAGAGTTTCCTCTTTTAGATAGAAAAGGTAATACACATTGTGTGCAATGTGTATATAATGTTTATTATTTGTATGTACTGTGAAATTTTTAACTTGGAATCTGCTGGAACTCTTATTCCTACCTTCATTACCTCTAGATGTTATTCTTCTAGCATACTACTAGCTGGCCTCTCACATTTTGCCCCTCTTAATCTTGAAGTCATCCAAAACCCTACTGCCTACATCTTAATTTGTAGCACATTCCATTCCTCTATGTTCATTGACCTATGTTGGTTTCCAATCAAGAAACAATTTGATTTTAAAATTTTCATCTATATTTTCAAAACCCTCCATGGCTTCATCCCTATATCTGCATCTCCTCTAGCTCCACAATCCCAAAATATTGAATTCTGCCATCCTCTGCATCCCCAATTTCAAGTGTTCTATCACTGGTTACCATGCTTCAGTTGCCTTTTGATTATTTAACTTATTATCTCCTCATGCGGTTTTGAGACCCTTCACTTCTCCCACTATCCCACTTTCAAACTTAGCCCATAAATTTCAGGGATTATAACAACATTTTGGTACCTTAAATTTCCCTTTCTATATCATTTCCATATTCCTTCAAAAATGTGCAGGCCAGACCAAGTAAGAGTGGCAGATTTCCTTTCCTAAAGGTAATTACTGTACCAGATAGAATATTATAACTATCAACAATGATTTCATTTTCATTGAATTCAAATTTCACCATCTGTTGCGATGAAGTTCAAACCTAGTTTCCCAGAGGATTATCCTGGGTCTTTGTGTTACAGCTCAGTGACAATACCACCGTGCCACTGCCTCCCCTTTGTACAGTTCACAAGCATAACTCCAATGTTCCTGCCATTTGCCATTTTAACTTTACCATCTTGCTTCTATGCTGACATTTCCATCCTTGGTATGCTGCAACATTCCAGTGAAGTGCAACGCAAACTGAAGAAACAACATTCCACTTTCCGATTAAGTACTTTACAATCTTTTGGACTTAGCATTGCGTTCAACAACTTCAGACCATAAACTCTCTGCTCTGTTCAGATTTTGTTTTCCAACCACAGACCCTAAAACCTGTTTTGTTTTCATGGAGTGTTGATCCTTGTTCTGCTATTAACATTCTGCTACTTTATCCTTATGCCATTATTAGCATTTTCTTTAGTCTTTAACACTATTATTAACACTCCATTTGCCAAGTGTTCATGACATCTTTATCAATCTTTCCTGAGCTCCCATTTATCTGTGATTTTCTATTCCACCATCTTCACACACTTCTCCAACTATATAATCCATCTCATTTCGACCTTTCTTCAGCCCTGAAGAGAACATATTCGATGGAATTTTCCCCCAAAACTTCTGAGACTGCAAGCTTATGACCTCATCCCCCAGTCCATTGGTGTGGCAGAGTGGTAAGATTGCATGCAAAGCGAAAAATCAGAAACATGCCCAGTTTCATGCAGATCCCAATCTTAATAGCCACTTTTCCTAGGTGTGAACAGCTCTGCGTCCAAAATAGCTGAGACATGCATTAGCATGCATTTGAATGGATTTCAATATCATTAACCAATGCACGGCCGCTTCCCCCTTACATATGTTTATTACATCGTTGTTGAGACATCACATTGGTGAGAATCACAGCTGCTCAGTGTAAGTGAGTTCCAGGCACAGCAATGAAGAAGGCGAGTGAGGAGATGAGTACCACGGTAGGAGCTTTTCAGAGACCTATATATTATGTCGGCTTTCATGTGAAAGATTTCTCTTTATTAAGTACAGCTCAGCAAATACAAAGAACACAGAGACAGCAATTCTGGTTGAAGATATATTTTATTGCCCAGGCCTAGTCCATATATATAGGAGAATGATTTGGAACAGTTCAGATTATTCTAAATTGCTTTGTTATCAGAATTACAATTATACATTTTTCAAAAATCATTTACCCAACTACTCTGCTCACTGTAACTGGACATGAGCCAATTATTTTAGTATGAATCATTTACCTTGGCCAACAACATTCTACTCTCTGGCAGCATAAGAATATATAGATCCGTACAGTCTGAAAGTTCTTGCCAACTGTCTCCTAACAACCCTGAATACATAGTTCTGTAGAATTCAAAAGTTCTTTTCCCACTGATTATTTAACAATCCTTATTAGGAAAATTGTATTACTCTATTCATTCTACTCTCTGGGAAGCTTGTACTTTCAAAGCCTACATTAACAAGAGAGTTTTTTTTATTTCACTCAGTAACTGTACTGTGATCCATCTCACTTACCTGTATCCCATCATGCCCTACAGTGTCATTAGCCAAGGTGTATACAGAATATAAAGATACATGTTCAAATTCTCTAACAATAGTTATACGTTTTTCCATGCAAATTGTACTTTTGTAATTCCAGGTACTTTATACATTTTCCATACTATTTCATGCTAAATTATTCTATCTTGATCGTTGTACATGTGCATAGCTCTCTGAAAGTTGGCACCCAGGTTGATAAGGTTGTTAAGAAGGCATATGGTGTGTTAGCTTTTATTGGTAGAGAGATTGAATTTTGAAGCCATGAGATCATACAAAACTCTGGTGCGGCTGCACTTGGAGTACTGCGTACAGTTCTGGTCGCTGCATTATAAGAAAGATGTGGAGGCATTAGAAACGGTGCACAGGAGGTTTACCAGGATATTGCCTGGTATGGTGGGAAGGTCTTATGAGGAAAGGCTGAGGGACTTGAGGTTATTTTCATTAGAGAGAAGAAGGTTAAGAGGTGACCTAATTGAGGCGTACAAGATGGTCAGAAGGTTAGATAGGATGGACAGTGAGAGTTTCCTCGGATGGTGATGGCTAACATGAGGGGACATAGCTTTAAATTAAGGGGTAGTAGTTACAGGACGATATCAGAGGTAGGTTCTTTACTCAGAGCGTAGTAAATGTGTGGAATGCCCTGCCTGCAGCAGTTGTAGACTGGCCAACTTTAAGGGCGTTCAAATGGTCAATGGATAGGCATATGGATAATATTGGAATAGTTTAGATTAGATTGGTTCCACTGGTCAGTGCAACATCAAGGGCTGGAGGACCTATACTGCGCTGTAATGTTCTGTGTTCTAATGTTCTATCATCTATTAGTCTTGTTGCAAAGTTGGGAGAATAATTATAGATTGCGAGGTAGGAAGTTAGAGATTGTAAAATTGCAAAATGCTGGGGGCAGGGGGAAGCATTGTGTGGTCCCATTAAAAAGCTGTGCTTTTTCTATGCTTAGTGATTTAAAATGCAAGTGCATAAAGAGCCCAAACTGAAATATCAATATCAAAAAGCCAAACAGTAGTTTTTATCAAGACAACAGGCTTTTGAATTTAGCCACTCAATTTGAGTCGGGCATTTAGATACCAAAAAATATAAATCTGATGTTTTGATAACCTAGAACTAATCCTATTGTAGGAAATATTGATATGTCATCACAGTGGTATAAAAGAAGGAGGCAGTGGAACAGAAAGGGAAAGCAACTGCCACTGCCTGAGCTAATAGCTCTCAGCTCTCAACTCATTCTTCTCGAGAGAGACAGAGGGATTTGGGATCGGACAGAGAGATGACATATTCCCTTTTCTTCGTGCTCTGCCACTTTTCTTTCAGCTCACATCTAATCCTTGCTGCCTTGCCTTTATCCTGTAAGGCTTCTTCTTGACTTCTGGGCTTTTTCTTCTTATATATTATGTCTGGGTTAGTATTTTCTTGTGTGGGCTGTTGTCTGAGGGAAAAGAACGTGATGGTCTGCTTCTGTCATGTTTTACATGCTTGGAGGGAGGTGGTTATTGAGGTGGTGTGTGTTAGGAGGAGAGAGCTGTTAGGTTGGGTGTCTACATGTTTTCCGTTGCTGGGGTAGATGTCCAAGTGTTGTGTGTGTTGAAGAGTTGATTTTTTTGGGGAAGGAGTTTCTTAGATGGGGAGGTTTTGCATCTGTTGCTGGGTCAAGTTCTGTTTTTTCAGAGAGGGGTCTGGGGGGAAAAAAAATAAACTTTTGTTTAGTGAGTAGGCCATAGAGGGGGTAATAAATGGGCTACTGAGGATTGGGGGGGCAAGAGATCAAGCAGGGGGATGAATGTCCTGGAGGTTTCCTGATTGGGATATCAGTGGGCAGATTGTTGGTTGAAGAATGGTTTGTTATTCTACCCTGTCTTGGCGATTTTGTCCCCCATGTGTGTCCATTAGGATGAATGAGGTGGTGGAGACATCCAGAACTGGTGGGATAGGGTGAATTTTTATTCTTTGTGGATGTTTTATGTTGTGGTGGGCAAGATGTCATGGTGTAGATTCGGGTAGTATATGTTGGATTGTCGTGGGGGCACTAGTTTGCAGAGCAAGTTGGTATAGGGACATTCCCATTTATTTAGATGGTTTATGGGTTTGGTATGAGAATTGCAGAGTTGCACTTTTATAGCTTTGCTTTTTTTGAGAGGCGTTTTTTTGGATTTCATCTAGTCACCATGTGGTCAGGAGTATCATTCATGCAGATTTGAACTTTTATACCTTTGCTTTTTCTGGGCGTTTACACTTCTCCACATGGATTAGTTTGCCTGTTCTAATACATTCTCATGTGTGTCCAATTACTCCTTTCCATTGAGGTAAAACTAGAATGATCCCCTGGCCTTTTCTAAGACCATGTCTGAGGATCTTTTGTGTTTCTTTTTTTTACAAAAAAAATTTTTTAAACTTTCTCACTCACTCTGAAGCCATTTGTAAATCAAATCTGGGCCTGGCTGGGGTTCATTCAGCTCCTATTCATTCCACAGCTGGGCATAGCTGCAGATAGTGTTTGGCCATTCTTGCCATCTCTTTCCATTAGAGCCATAACTTAGGCTTGATTTTGATCTCTTGGCTTTGTATTCTGACCAGTTTTGCTGCTCTCTTGACTTTATCAAGGGAGGGGAGAATTGGTTTTGCTGTTCTTGACTTTTTGTATCCTTTTTTTTGATCCTTTTTGGATCCTGTCTTGTCTGTTCAGATTTGATCCTGCTTATCTCTGTAGGTAAAGGAAGCTACCTGTTTGGACTTGTCCTTTATGTAGGCTTAAATATGCCTCTTCTTGTTCTCGAGTGACAGGAAGATTTTGCAGCACAAATGCTTCCTGAGTTTGGGATCCACCCCCTCATCCTTGAGTGAAAGGAGAATCCCCTCCCTGTACCTATCCTGTTGAGAGGCATGAGTGCCATCCTCTCTCATCCTTGAAGCTGGGGAGGAGGAGAGAGGGAGAGAGAGATGGACTGAGTCCAAGGAGAAAAGAGGGATAGAGAAAAAAAAGATTTTTCCTTTTCCCAAGGGGTGAGGAGGAAGTGAGAGAGAGGGAAGGAAGGAGAGGGGGAGAGAATGGTCTAGGGAGAATGGGGGTGTGGGGGTGGGATGCGAGGGAATGGTCTTGAGAGGAAAAAGAGAGAGAGAGAGAGACAGGCAGACAGACAGAATAGTCTAGGGAGGAAAAAGGAAGAGAGAGAGAGAGAGAGAGAGATAAAAATAGTCCAGAGAGGAAAGGGAAAGAGAGTGAGAGAGAATGGTCTGGGGAGAACAGCAGAGAGAAAGAGAGAGAAAGCTCATGCGAGAGCAAGGGAGATTGTTTGGTCCCCTGGTGGTAGGGTGTTTTCTCTAATGTTTTGGGTTATTTCCTTTCTCCTTTTTTTCCTTTACCTTTTTGTGGGGTCTTGTTGGGTGTGAATAATAAATGTTGCCTTCATGTTCAGCATCAGGTTGTGTGCGAGAGTGAGAGAGAAGGGGCAGGAAAGAAAGAAAATGAAAGTGTCTTTTTGGTCTGGGGATCTGTTTGTTGGGGGATACTCAGTAAAGTTTTACAACACCAATTTTAAATCCAACCAATTTGTTTGATAGTAAATTCGCGAGCTTTCGACTTTATAGCCTTCGTGGTCAGGAGGGCACTAGGATATTGAGTCGGGTACGTTTGGTTAGGGAGTGGGATATGTATATTAGTCCCTCACTGCCATTCCTTCTATGTGCTGTTCACATTTTGGGCTTTTTTTTCCCTTTTGTTGGCTGTGGCATTGTTGAGCATGTCACAATATTGGCTCATGTTCAATCTTTGCTGCTCCCCATGATGCCTTGCTTTTATTCTGTGGCTTGTTGTCTCCTTGCCTCCTGCACCTTTTTGTTCTTATACATCATTATCCGTGTCAGCTTTTTCTTGTGTGGGGTGGTGTGTGGGGCAGAGATGCATGATGGTCTGCTTCTGTCATGTTTTAGGTGGTTGGGGAGAGGTGGTTGTTGATGTGATGTGTGTTAGGAGGAAGGGATTGCTAGGTTGGGTGTTTATGTGTTTCCAGTTGCTGCAGCGGATGTCCAAGTGGGTTTTTTTTTGTGGGGGGGGTGGTTTCTCAGCTGGGGAGATTTTGCATCTATTGCTGGATCTGATTGTGTTTATTCGGAGAGGGGTTTGGGGCTTTTTGTGGGGTCTTGTTGGGGATGAGTGATAAATATTGTCTTTGTGTTCAGTGTCAGGTTGTGTGTGAGAGCAAGAGGGAAAGGGAAGGAAAGAAAGAAAACTAAGAGGTGTTATTTGGTCTGGTGGATCCCTTTATTGGGTGCTGGTTGGGAGGAAACCGGGATATTGAGTCGGGTACATTTGGTTGGGAAACGGGAAATTTGTGTTAGTCTCTCATTGCCATCCTTCTATATTCTTCATATTTTGAGCTTTTTCTTTCATTTGCATCATTGGGGCGGGTTGGGCATGTCACAGATATAGAGAGGTTTTTGGGGTCAGACAGAGAGAGGATATAACCCTTTTTCTTCATGCTCTGCTACTTTTCTTTCAGTTCACGTCCAACCCTTGTTGCTCCCCGTGATGTCTTGCCTTTATTCTGTGGCTTGTTGTCTTCTTGTCTCCTGGGCCTTTTACTTCTTATATATAATCCGTAGAACCCTACAGTGCAGAAAACGGCCCTTCGGCCCATCGAGTCTGCACCGAACACAATCCCACCCAGGCCCTACCACCATATCCCCACATATTATACCCACTAATCCTTCTAACCTAAGCATCCCTGGACACTAAGGAGCAATTTCTTAGCACTGTCAATCAACCTATCCTGCACATCTTTGGACTGTGGGAAGAAACCGGAGTACCAGGAAGAAACCCATGCAGACACGAGGAGGATGTGCAAACTCCACACAGATAGTGACATTGCCGGGAATCAAACCCAGGAGCTGTGAAGCAGCAGTGCTAACCACTATGCTACCGTGCCATCCAATCAGTGTTAGTTTTTTTCTTGTGTGGGATGGTGTGAAAGGAAAAGAAACATGATAGTTTACTTCTGTCGTGTTTTACATGGTTGAGGAGAGGTGGCATGTGTTAGAAGGAGGGAGCTGCTAAGTTGGATGTTCAGGTGTTTTTGGCCCCTGGAGTGGATGTCCAAGTGTGTGTTGGAGAGTTTTTTTTTGTGGGAAGGGCATTTCTTAGATGGGGAGGTTTTGCACCTGTTGTTGGGTCAGGTTCTGTTTTTTTGGAGAGGGGTTAGGCGGAGAAAAAAAAGAAATAAATTTTTCTTTAGTGGATAGGCCAATGAGGGATAATAGATGAACTACTGGGGATGATGCAGGGCAAGTGGTCAAGCAGAGGGTGAATGTCCTGAGGGTTTCCTGATAGAGATGTTGGTAGTTAGATTGTTGGTTGAAGGATGGTTTGTTGTTCTACCCTGTGCACTTTTGTTTCTCATGTGTTCTGCTGGGTGGCTGGGGTTGGGAGGTTCCCAGAGCTGGTGAGATGGGGTGACTTTTGGTACCTTTGATACCTAGATAGTGCTTTCTCTAAGACATAGATGAAATTATGAGAGCTAGCAATTCTGTCTCTCTCTCTCTCATCTTTTTTATTCAGAAATAGTTAATTGAAGGGATTTATTTGATTTGTTAAGAGTTTAGTTAATTTGTTCACTATTAGTTCAATAAAAAAATTATGTCTTGATTTTAGGGTGTCAGGAATTTATTTTTATATTCAACCACTAGAAGTTGCTGAAGAACAGATCACACTACTTTATGCATTTTTTACAAATTATAGGGCAGAATACGCCTTACTACCAGAAGAGCATGGAGACTCTGGAGAGGGTGCAGAGGAGGTTTACCAGGATGCTGCCTGGTATGGAAGGTCTGAGTTACGAAGAGAAGTTAGGCAAATTAGAACTGTTTTCCTTAGAAAGACATAGACTTAGAGGAGATCTAATAGAGGTGTACAAGATTATGGGGGGTATAGATAGAGTAAACAGGGTTAAGCTCTTTCCTAGGATGGACTCGAATAGCACAAGGGATCACGGGCTCAGGGTGAGGGGGGTAAGGTATAATTTGGATGCTAGAGGGAGTTTTCTCACACAGAGGGTGGTGGGGGTATGGAATGCGCTGCCAAGTAAAGTGGTGGAGGCAGGTACTCTGGAGTTATTTAAGAAATACTTAGATGGGCACATGAACAGAATGGGAGTGGAGGGGTATAGAAAACTGATTTAAAAATAGGGATCATGAGCCTTGGGAGTCCCTGGGAAGTGTGTAAATAGATGATGATATTGATGTACTTGTTTTTATCCTACAGGTGCTTTGGTCCATCTTGTTGTCTAACAAGGGGCATACACGCGATGGGTCGTGAGAGGGCTGCTGTTGGATTTTTTTCGAGAGTATCCTAGTGCTTCACGTCGTTAGTGTACGCTTGACCTGGACCATTTGATGGGCAACATGACACCTCAGTGACTATCGCTGTGCTGTGCAGATACATGGATTTGGGCCTGTGTCTGTGGGAGTTTGCGCATTCTCCCCGTGCTTGCGTGGGTTTTCTCCGGGTGCTCCGGTTCCCTCCCACATCCCAAAGATGTGCTCTTAGGCTAATTGGCAAAACAAATTCTCCCTAAATTGTCTCAAATTTGATTTTTAATCCATAGATTTATAAACATAGACAGGGATCATGGGCAGAGGTGGGAACATCGGGGTGGCGGCGCGGGCTCGTTGGGCCGAAGGGCCTGTTTCTCATGTTGTTTTGTTCTTTGTTCTTTGTTCTTTGATAGTCTTTTTGGGTGTTTAGTGTTAGTTCTCTGGAGATGTCATGCTAAGCTATATTTCACTGCAGGTCTACAGGGCTTCCATTATTGTCTGCTTCAAATGGGCGCTAGGAGTCCCATGCTAGCCAGAAATTTAACTTAGAAATAATAGGGTGAATAAGATGGATATTACAATAGAATGAGAAATATAATAGATAATGGTGAATAATACTTTGAGAATAAAAAGGAAAATACTATACCCCATGGACAAATTCAAATCGTGTGCCTGTTGAATATTTCATGAGAACAGTAAAAATCCTGTAATACCTGATGATCCAGGAGCTCTCTTATCCAGAACAGTTGTTCGTTCAATTGTACTGATAGATAGATAGGTTCTTGATTAATAAGGGGATTGGGGTTATGGGGAAAAGGCAGGAGAATGGTGGAGCAGGTTCAATGGGCCTAGTGGCCTAATTTTGTTCCTATGTTTTATAGTCTTATGGTCTACTGTGTGTGATGATGAATACTGAATTTGCTTGCTTAACAAGTACATTCCAAAGTACTTAGTTGGATATAGAATATTTTGGGAAGAATCTAGAAATGTAATCGGTGATGTTCAAATGTACATGAGGAGGCTGCTAAAATTTTATTTCTTAGTATCATAAATTGGCTTACATTAATACTGCAATGAAGTTACTGTGAAAATCCTCTAGTCTCCACACTCAGGCACCTGTTCGGGTATCATGACCAATGCACCTGAGCAGCACATCTTTCAGGCTATGGGACGAAACTAAGCACCCAGAGGAAATCCATGCAGGCAAATAGAAAATGTGCAGGATCCCTGTAGATAGTGACCAAATCCAGGAATCTAACCTGGGTCCCTGGCGCTATATCACAGCATGTATCACAGCTGTCACTGTGATACATGCACTATTCTAACAGTTACAAAATGCTGACAATAAATTTCACAGGTTCATACACAACAGGGAGCCTTAATGACATTGTTAAATTATTAAGTATAGTTGACTGAAGAGGTCCTTGAACCAGGGCATTTCAGTTACAGAGTACCGATAATATAATCTTGTGAATTCAATCCTATGCTGTTTAGAAACATGCAGCCTGATGTAGTCTGGAACTTAATTTAGTTTAATAATGTCTGAAAGTTAACCAGTGGTCTGGAAATTAATGATGCTTTTATGCTCTGGTAGTTATTTAATTCTGAAATGGCAGCTAAGTGAATCAAATCTGACAGTCTTGAGTGAGCCGAGTGTGACACAATCTATAAGGGAATTGAGTTTGATACTGGGCGGAATGTGAATTGAATATGATGCAGTCCAGGAGTGAATGATGACTGAAACGATCCAGATGTGAATAGTTTTCAATAAAGTCTGGAAGCAAATTATGTCAAAATAGTCTGGAAGTAAATTGAATCCAATATGATCTGACACAACTAATTCCAACTGCGTCTGAAATTGAATTAAGTCCAATAAAGGTTTGGTAGTAAATTGATTCCAGAACAATTTGGAAATTAATCAAATAAAATATGGTCTGGAATTGAAGTTTGCTGCATTTCTATTTAGTACATTAGGTGGCATAGCAATTGGGTGCAGCCAGAGGTGACTGTAACAAGGACAGGTGTTTGTAAATGTGATGCTGACGGTTGCTGTAAGTGCAGATAGATTGGATAGGGGTGCCAATAATAGTTTCTCAGAGTCCCTAGTTCAGGAAATAATATTTAACTCTGTATTTGAATATTGTTTCATAATGTGCTTTGTCTTTAGTGATAATGCACAGAATTGTCACCACTGTCAAAAATAAAAGTGATAGCTATATGATCAGTAAGAGGGTCACAGATACTAAGCACATTTAAGATATCAAGCAATAATCCTAAAGGGATATTTCAAGAAAGGGCCTAGGAATGAAGGAAACCTGGCAGACACAACTGAAGCTGAGCCTTGAGGAAGAAGAGAAGCCAGCCAAAATCATTTGAATGTGGGCCTGGAAGAAGGAAGTAACATTGCCAGATAAGGGCGAATGTGGAACTGCTGGAAGATAATTTACCATATGATGGTATCCCTTTTTTTTTATTTTCTCATTAAGTTGTCATATTTTATCTATTTTGTTTTGTTCTTTTATATTTAAAATTAGTCAATCTCTCATAAAACGATACATGGGCAGTTAAAACTAAGTATAGTCTGATCAAGTAGGATTATGTGCTATGGAATAATTGGTTAAGGTGTACAGACTTAACACAATTCACTTGTGCAAAATTATGCACCATAAAATCAGTAGTTTTGGTGGTAAAGCTACCAATTTAGTACCAATATGACATCTATATTGCTCCTATTGCTTTCTGGTTTATCCAACTCTAACTTGACCAGTGAGGGTATTAGTGCAGGTGTTAAGACCATGCACCCCAAAGTATAGGCACATCGTGATATCAATCAGTATCTAACATTGATTCGTCTGGCCCTGTCACTTGAGACTTCTTTGCTCTAGTTAATGCCCTCCCTTAAAACATGCACAACTGAAATTGCATTCAGCAGCTACTCCTGCCCCAATATCTTAGAGGTTAGTTGCTGATTACTTCCTTCCTATCTGTTTGAATTTGTGGAAGTGCTGTCTGATTTGAGGAGTCACTGAAGTCTGCAGATAATGGAACTGTACGTGGGGGTGTTGGATGTAATTGTAAGAGAAATGAGCACAGAACTTGTGTGTGTAACTTCTCAGTGGCTGCAACAAGGCAGCAGGAAAACAGTTGAATTTCAGTCAGGGAAACTGTAGATGACCACATTGGATGCCTTCAAATAGCTTGAAGGACCCACTTCAAAATGCTTCACCTTGACATGGGGACAGCACTCTAGGCTAGCTGACAGGTCATGATGTAGCGATGCTGGCATTGGACTGGGGTAAACACAGTAAGAAGTCTCACAACACCAGGTTAAAGTCCAACAGGCTTATTTGATAGCAAACGCCATAGCTTTTGAAGCTTTGCCCTTTGACAGGTGAGTGGGGAGTTCTGATCACAAACAGGGCATATAAAGGCACACACTCAGTTTACAGAATACTGATTAGAATGTGGTCCTTACAGCTAATCAAGTCTTAAAGATACAGACAATGTGAGTGGAAATAGCATTAAACATAGGTTAAAGATATGTGTATTGTCTCTAGACAGGGCAGTAAGTGAGATGTTGCAAGTTCAGGCAAGTTACTGAGGTAACAAATAATGTGACGTGACTCAAGATCCCGATTGAGGCCATCCTCATGTGTTCGGAACTTGGCTATCAGTCTCCGCTCAGTGGCTATGCGCTATCATGTGTCACGAAGGCGACCTTGGAGAACATTTACCAGAAGATCAGAGACTGAACACTCGTGACAGCTGGAGTGTTCGCCAACAGGAAGAGAACAGTCTTGCCTGATGATTGTTGAGCGGTGTTCATTCATCCACTGTCGTAGCATCTGCACAGTCTCCCCAATGTACCATGCCTTGGGACATCCTTTCCTGCAACGTATCAGGTAGACAACGTTGGTCAGATTGCAAGAGTATGTACTGTGTACCTGGTGGATGGTGTTATAGAACATAGAACATTACAGTGCAGAACAGGCCCTTCGGCCTTCGATGTTGCGCCGACCAATTAGGAAAAAGCAATGACCCTCTAACCTAAACCATTCCCTTTTCGTCCATAAACTTATCTACTAACCTCTTAAACGCCACCAAACTTGACGCATCTACAACTGCAGCAGGCAGGGCATTCCATACCCTTACCACCCTCTGGGTAAAGAACCTACCTCTGACATCCGTCCTATAACTACCACCCTTAATTTAAAGCTATGTCCCCTCGTGCTAGCTTTCTCCATCCTAGGAAAAAGGCTATCACTGTCCAACCTATCTAAACCTCTAATCATCTTATATGCTTCAATAAGATCCCCTCTTAGCCGCCTCCTTTCTAACGAAAACAACCTCAAATCCTTCAACCTCTCTTCATAGGACCTGCCCTCCATACCAGTCAACATCCTGGTAAACCTCCTCTGTACCCTCTCCAATGCCTCCAAATCTTTCTTATAATGTGGGGACCAGAACTGCACACAATACTCCAAGTGCGGCCGCACTAGAGTTTTGTACAGTTGCAACATGACGTTGCGGCTCCGAAATTCAATCCCCTACCAATAAAAGCTAAGACTCCATATGCCTTCTTAACAACCTTATCGACTTGATTGCCAACTTTCAGGATCTATGCACATATACACCAAGATCCCTCTGTTCTTCAACACTATTAAGAGTCCTACCATTAGCCCTATACTCTACACATTTGTTATTCCTGCCAAAGTGAATTACCTCACACTTCCACATTAAACTCCATTTGCCACCTCTCGGCCCAGCTCTGCAACTTGTCCAAGTCTCTCTGCAAACTAGAACACCCCGCTTCACTATCTACCACTCCTCCGACTTTGGTGTCATCCGCAAATTTACTAATCCATCCTTCAATACCCTCATCCAGATCATTATAAAAATTACAAACAGCAGGGGCCCCAAAACAGATCCCTGAGGTACACCACTTGTAACCGAATTCCATGATGAATAATTTCCATCAACCACCACCCTCTGTCTTCTATCAGCTAGCCAATTCCTAATCCAATTAGCTAAATCACCCTCAATCCCATACATCTGCATTTTCTGCAGAAGCCTTCCATGGGCACCTTATCGAACGCCTTACTAAAGTCCATATATACCACATCAACTGCCTTACCCCTATCCACCTCTTTGGTCACTTTTTCAAAAAACTCAATAAGGTTAGTAAGGCACGACCTACCCTTCACAAAACCATGCTGACTATCCCCAATCAATTCATTTGTCTCTAAATAACTATAAATCCTATCCCTAATAATTCTCTCCAATACTTTGCCCACAACAGAAGTAAGACTCACAGGTCTATAATTCCCAGGAAAGTCTCTATTCCCCTTCTTGAACAATGGGACCACATTCGCTATCCTCCAGTCTTCCGGCACTAAACCCGTAACCAACGACGACCTGAAGATCAGAGACAGAGGCTCTGCAATCGCCTCTCTTGCCTCCCAGAGAATCCTAGGGTAAATCCCGTCCGGCCCAGGGGACTTATCTAACTTCAAACCCTCAAGAATATCTAGCACATCCTCCTTATCTACTTCCATACTTTCCAGTTTGCAACCCTGTATCCCAGTGTTCTCCACAACTACATTTACATTTCCCTGCATGAATACCGAAGAGAAATATTTGTTCAGTGCCTCTCCAATCTCTTCAGGCTCCACGCACAACTTCCCACTGCTGTCTGTGACTAGCCCTAATCTTGCCCTAACCAATCTTCTATTCTTAACATATCTAAAGAAAGCCTTAGGATTCTCCTTGATCCTATCAGCCAAAGTCTTCTCGTGTCCCCTTTTAGCTCTCCTCAGCTCACTCTTTAGCTCACTCCTGGCTAATCTATAGCTATCCATTGCACTAACTGAGCCTTCAAGCCTCACCCTGACATAAGCCTCCTTTTTCCTTTTAACCAGCGAATTAACTTTTTTAGTACACCACGGTTCCCTTACTCGACCATTTCCTCCTTGCCTGACAGGGACATACTTATCAAGGACTCGCAGTAGCTGCTCCTTGAATAAGCTCCACATTTCAGATGTTCCCAAGTTGTTTTACTGCAGTTATACAGGACTTGAGGCAACAGCTTAGTTGTGTCTGCAGTTTTGGTCTCCTAGTCTGAGAAAGAACATTCTTGCTATTGAGGGAGTCCAGCCTGATTCCCAGAATGGCAGGGCTGACATAGGAAGACAGACTCCATCAACTGGGCTTGCCATCACTGGAATTTGGAATAACGAGATGGGATCTCATATAGAAACAAAATCCTGATGGCACAGGGTGAAAGGAGGAAGAATATTTCCTAGTCCAACCTATGCACCCTAATTCCCTCCTAATGGCCTCATAATTATCATTCCCCCAGCTATAACTACTGCCCCCAGGTTCATGCCTATCCCTATCCATCACTAAGGTGAACGTAACCGAATTGTGGACATTACCACCAAAATGTTCACCAACTTCCAAGTCTAACACCTGGTCTGGCTCATTGCCGAGCACCAAATCCAATGTAGCCTCACCTCTAGTTGGCCTATCTACATACTGAGTCAAAAAACCTTCCTGCACACTTTGTACAAAAACTGACCCCTCTAACGAACTAGAGCTATAGCTATTCCAATCAATATTAGTAAAGTTAAAGTCCCCCATAACAATTACCCTATTGCTTTCACTCCTGTCCAGGATCGACTTTGCAATCCTTTCCTCTACCTCTCTAGAACTTTTAGGAGGTCTATAAAAGATTCCCAACAGGGTGACCTCTCCTCTCCTGTTTCTAATCTCAGCCCATACTACCTCAACAGACAAGTCCACATCAAACTTCCTTTCTGTCACTGTGATACAGTCTTTGACTAATAATGCCACTCCTCCCCCCTCTTCTACCTCCTTCTCGACTCCGACTGACGCATTTGAACCCTGGAACCTGCAACAACCCCATTCCTGTCCCTGCTCTATCCATGTCTCTGAAATGGCCACAACATCGAAGTTCCAGGTACTGATCCAAGCTGCAAGTTCCTCCACCTTATTGCAAATAC
This sequence comes from Sphyrna mokarran, assembly GCA_024679065.1. Lineage (NCBI taxonomy): Eukaryota > Metazoa > Chordata > Chondrichthyes > Carcharhiniformes > Carcharhinidae > Sphyrna > Sphyrna mokarran. Next base: position 34,126,419 of record JAGIQG010000022.1, on the reverse strand, counting down.
TTCTTGCATTGAAGTATACGCATTTCAAACCATGCCCTACTCCACCCATACGCTGCTGTACTTTACAGTTCTCATCTATGACCCCCCTATTCTCGTCCCTCTTAACATCCAAGCTACTCAGGATCCCACCCCCTCTGAATCAGTTTAAACCCCCCTGCATAGCCTTTGCAAATTTTCCCCCCAAGATATTGGTTCCCCTCTGGTTCAGGTGTAGACCATTCAGGTGTAGTCACGTGAGGTGTTCTCACGTGAGATGATGGCATCTGTGTCGATTATCCAGTCTACCTGATATGCTGCAGGAAAGGATGTCCCGAGGCACAGTACATTGGAGAGACCATGCTACGACAATGGATGAATGAACACTGCTTGACAATCACCAGGCAAGACTGTTCTCTTCTTGTTGGCGAATACTTCAGCAGTCACAGGCATTCAGCCTCTAATCTTCAGGTTCTCCAAGGTGGCCTTCACGACACACAACAGTGCAGAATCGCTGAGCAGAGACTGATCGCCAAGTTCCACACATATGAGGACAGCCTCAACTGGGATCTTGAGTTCATGTCACACTATTTGTAACCCCCATGACTTGTTTGGATTTGCAACATCTAACTTACTCTCCTGTCTGGAGACAATACACATCTCTTTAACCTATGCTTAATGCTATCTCCACTCACATTGTCTGTACCTTTAAAACTTGATTCGCTATAAAGACTTGCATTCTAATTAGTATTCTGTAAACTGAGTGTCTGCTTTATATGCCCTGTTTGTGATCAGAACTCCTCATTCATCTGACAAAGGGGCAAAGCCCCAAGAGCTAGTCGCATTTACTACCAAATAAACCTGTTGGACTTTAATCTGGTGTTGTGAGACTTCTTACTGGGCTGACAGGTAGCAGCAAGGTCACTGATGGAGTGACAGCAGTGGTAGTACAAATGCTGTTATCTTGAGACGATAGCAGATTCCTGTTCCATAACTACACTGCCATAGTCCAGAGATAGGGTCTCAGCAATCTGAGTAATGGAGCATAGATTGTTTGACTACTCAGAAGCCATGGAAGTCCCATCAGCCTCACATTGCTGTGCACTAAATTGACTGCTGCAATTCCTGTACTTCCCACTGCCTTGGAAAAATAGCCTGAATAATCAAGGACCCAACACATCCCATCTGCTTTTGTCAGGAAAAAAATACAAAAGTCTGAGGTCACATACAAATCGATTCAAGAACAGCTTCTTCCCTGCTGCCATTATGCTTTTGATAGACTCACCATATGTTAAGCTGATCCTTTCCTACTCCCTAGCTATGACTGTAACACTATATTCTGCACACTTTCTTTTTCCCCTATGTATTCTATGAATAGTATGTTCTGTCTGTATAATGAGCAAGAAACAAAACTTTTCACTGTATCCCTATACATGTGACAATAATAAAGCAAATCAAATTACAACAGTTACTACACTTCAAAATTAATTAATTGGCTATAAAGTGCTTTGAGATGTCCAGTGGTTGTGAAAAGTACGATATAAAGGCAAGTCTTTCACTTTTTTTTTGAACCCATGATTTACTTTCCTGATACGAGTGTTCAATTTACTCTGAGTAACAGTAGAGTACGCATAAAATGTTCATTAAGAAAATATACATATGCATTTGTATTAAAGTATTACTTGTTAACTCGAGAGTAGCTTTGAACTATTAACACAACTTTTTCAATGTTTAGACCATTCAAGGATGTTGATAATGCTTACATTTATAATGCTGACCAGAATATGTTAGCAAAATAATTACAGCTTTTTCCACATCCCATTGATATTGAATAGTGCATTCACATGCAGAGTTAAGTTGAATGCAGAAAGACAGAGTCCATAAAGAGAATGAGGGAACAGATCTCCTGCAGAGAACCAGGCTCTAGCAGAAACTTCAAAAACGAGTTGGTATGTTATTAACACATTTTTTCCATTGAGGCCTCTCCAAAGTTCTTAGTGCTAAGGGAGGCATAAAATGATTTGTTTATGAATATATATGTATGACTAATATTTTTGAGGTTGCTCTTTTCTACCCAGACATCAAGAGGGTGTATATTCATACAGTGCATTTGTGTATAATTTATCATTGTTAACTATAGCTATAGCTATAAATGTTGACAATTTGCATTTATTTGCATCATATTAATGAGAAAGCATTATTATTGTATGAATGTTGATATCAGGAACATAAGATGTAAATATGAATACAATGGACTATGATGTGTCTGTAATTCCATTTCCAGATATAATGATTACAGATGATAGATATCTAAAGGGTTACTAGAAGGCTTGCTTGCAAGTTCATCTCTCACTCCGGACATACACTCTTCCACCTTTTTCCATCAGGAAAAAGATACAAAAGTTTGAGGACATATATCAACTGACTCAAGAATAGCTTCTTCCCTGCTGCTATTAAACTTTCGAATGGAGTAGGGGATATATTAAGCTGATCTTTCTTTTCACCCTGTCTGTAATGGCAATGCTATCTTCTGCACCCTATCCTTTCCTTCTGTCCTATATCCCCTATGAACTATATGTTTCATTTGCATAGCAGAATGGGTTAAACTGTTTCTAGCTACTAGAGGCAGCAGGCAGGGCATAATTCACCGGTCATTCTGGTCAGGCAGCAGAGTGAGCTATTGTACAGATCTCTGGCTGCACAATTTCAACAGCACAGGCCTGACAGAGAGAGAGAGATCTATCAGGCCTCTGCGTAGGAACTAGCCTCAACACATCGCCACATCACCTCACAATCTAAGAGGTCCACAGTCAATCACCATCCCCACACCGCACAAAAACATTGTCCCGCCCCACATAGACCCCACCACCATGCCCTGCCCCATAGGCCCCACCCCCTTCAGGCCCTGCCAGCCAGCCATTACCGAAAGAGCACGTCTCTTGTCCTTTACCTCCCTGGGGAAGCTTCAATTGCCTCCAATTGTAACAGCGAGGACAACACAACTCTTCACCGTTCATGGGGAGCAAATGTTTTCTTCGCCAGAGGGAATCTCTTCCAGCAAGGTCATAAAGGCAAACAAGCCTGGATAATTGAGCTAAATACATATGAAACACTGTTTAAATATATTTGCATAATATATTTGCATAATATATTTTGCATATTCAACCTCTTGCCGGAAATGGGCGAGAGGCTGACCATGCCACAAATCCAGTACCCGTAAGATCGAGAGAGACAAAAAATCAAGCATGATCTTGATTTCCTGGCTCTCACATGATTTTATCAGCTCCTCTGGTCATAGAATTTGCATGCTTGCTACAAACACTCCTGTCACTTGCCCAAAGGCAGTTGTTGGCAAGGATCAATGATCACATCAGTAATTGTCAAAGACAGAAGTATGCATTTTATTGCTCTCCATGTGACTTTAGGTAAAAGGTTATTGTGTTTTCTTGCCCTCAGAATGGATAGTCCCAATTTCCAACTGCAAGCTTTTAGTGAATTTAAAAATAAAGAGAATTATTTATTAGTATGCACTTGCCCAGATTTAAATATGATATTTCACATGCACTATCATACACACAAAGATTAGATACAGTGGAAGAAAAAAATAAAGTTACTATCTGGTATTATTTCTTTCTCTTTCATAGCAGACATATGGTCTTTTAGACGAATTGATACTTTAACGGAGTGGATGTCTTAAAAAGCAAAGAATTCTCAATAAGCTGTGAGGCTTCCTGCAGTTGAACTGCCAGGAGGTCGCCTTTCAGGTGAACTTGAAGTTGGTGTCGTGAAGGGTAGGTCATGCCTTACTAACCTCATTGAGTTTTTTGAGAAAGTGACCAGAGAGGTGGATGGGGGTAAGGCGGTTGATGTAGTATATATGGACTTTAGTAAGGCTTTTGATAAGGTGGCCCATGGAAGACTTCTACAGAAAATGCAGATGTGTGGAATAGAGGGTGATTTAGCTAATTGGATTAGGAATTGGCTGGCAGATAGAAGACAGAGGGTGGTGGTTGATGGGAGATATTCATCGTGGAGTTCGGTGACGAGTGGTGTGCCTCAGGGGTCTGTTTTGGGGCCCCTGCTGTTTGTAATTTTTATAAATGATCTGGATGAGGGTATTGAGGGATGGATCAGTAAATTTGCAGATGATACTAAAGTTGGTGGTGTGGTAGATAGTGAAGAGGGGTGTTTTAGTTTACAGAGTGACTTGGACAAGTTGCAGAGCTGGGCCGAGAGGTGGCAAATGGAGTTTAATGTGGAAAAGTGTGAGGTAATGCACTTTGGCAGGAACAATAAATGTGTAGAGTATAGGGCTAATGGTAGGGCTCTTAATAGTGTTGAGGAACAGAAGGATCTTGGTGTATGTGTCAATAGATCCCTGAAAGTAGGCAGTCAAGTGGATAAAGTTGTTAAGAAGGCTTATGGAGTCTTAGCTTTTATTGGTAGGGGGATTGAATTTAGGAGCCGCAGCATCATGTTGCAACTGTACAAAACTCTAGTGCGGCCGCACTTGGAGTATTGTGTGCAGTTCTGGTCCCCACATTATAAGAAAGATGTGGAGGCATTGGAGAGGGTACAGAGGAGGTTTACCAGGATGTTGCCTGGTATGGAGGGCAGGTCCTATGAAGAGAGGTTGAAGGATTTGAGGTTGTTTTCGTTAGAAAGGAGGCGGCTAAGAGGGGATCTTATTGAAGCATATAAGATGATTAGAGGTTTAGATAGGGTGGACAGTGATAGCCTTTTTCCTAGGATGGAGAAAGCTAGCACGAGGGGACACAGCTTTAAATTAAGGGGTATGAGTTATAGGACGGATATCAGAGGTAGGTTCTTTACTCAAAGAGTGATTAGGGAGTGGAATGCCCTGCCTGCAGCTGTTGTAGATGCGCCAAGTTTGGTGGCGTTTAAGAGGTTAGTTGATAAGTATATGGAAGAGAAGGGAATGGTTTAGTTTGGAGGGGCATTGCTTTTATTTTGGTCGGCACAACATCGAAGGCCGAAGGGCCTGTTCTGTGCTGTATTGTTCTATGTTCTATGTTCTATGGTGTGTGGAGGAAAATTCTTCTCACCCACTTTTAAACATTAGTTATTTTTACAGTGGCTGTATGACAAATTTGCATCTAGTTTGATGCCTTTTTGGATGATGTATTAGATGGAATCTCTCATGATGGTGACATTCTCCAACTCTTCCATGGCAGGACTCATTACAAGCAAGAACAGAGAATTTGGCTTTCCAGCCAAAGCTCCATTCACTCTCAGCGGCACCAAAAAATCCCAGCCATGAAAGATGAGAGAAGATTTCAGCCAGTATTTCTGATTTGAATAGCTTTCACTGTAACTTTTAAAGGCAGATAAAAACATGATTGCCTTATTCATCTGACCTGTTACAAGCCACAAGTCCTTTTCCAAATAAGGTGATTTTTTGGACCAGTAAGCATTCTGTTTCGTGAGTTTTTGAGACAACCCAGGGGCAAGGTTCTCCCAGCTGCGTGTTTCTCAGTGGCGGGAAGCAGCATGCTTTTTGCTGCTGCAGGATTCTCTAGTACCATCATTGTCAATGGCATCTCTCATTGATGTCACCACACGCTGCCAAGAAATCCATGGAGAGCTGCCACCCAGGCCAGAAAATCCCACAGGCATGAATGACCTGAGAACTTGGGCCGTGGTCTTTGTGTTTGAAATAAGGAACCATCACAATATATTTAAAGGTCAATGAAATTCATTTCACATTTGTCTAATACCTCTACATTCATCATTTCTACTGTCAATGATGAGTCAGGCAGATAAATTGGTTGACATATCATAGTCCTGTTTGTTTAAAGTCCATTCTCAACAAAAGGATTCGTGAATTGCACAAGTGGCTGTGATTGTTCTGTAATTCCATTTAATGAGTTGAGTTTCAGGTCTTGTCTGGAGCTGATATTGCTAAGGTCACGTGATAATTTGCCTGCCATCTTAAAAGCTGTTGGGTCCATTTTAAAAATTAACATCATAGTAAAGCAATATTTGGCTATACATATCAAACTTATATATTACAAAGTATGAATGATTCATAACCATGAATTGCTTAATATTTCATTGACATTTCTATTTAAATCAGATGCAGTTACTCTATAAGAACATAAGAACTAGGAATAGGAGTAGACCATCTGGCTATGATCTTATTGAATGCCCCATCATTCAATAAGATCATGGCTGATCTTTTCGTGGACTCAGTTCTACTTATCTACCTTAATTCCTTTATTGTTCAAAAATTTATCTATCCTTGCCTTGAAAATATTCAATGAGGTAGCCTCAACTGCTTCACTCAGTGGGAATTCCACAAATTCACAATTCTTTATGTGAAGAAGTTCCTCCTCAACTCAGTCCTAAATCTGCTTCCTCTTATTTTGAGGCTAAGCCCCCTAGTTCTAGTTTCACCCGCCATTAGAAACAACTTCCCTGCTTCTATCTTATCTATTCTCTTCATAATCTTATATGTTTCTATAAGATCTCCTCTCGCTCTTCTCAATTCCAAACAGTATAGCCTCAGTCTATTCAATCTCTCCTTATAAGCCAACTCTCCCAACTCTGGAATCAAACTACTGAATCTTCTCTGCACCCCTTCCTGTGCCAGTATATCCTTTCTCAAGTAAGAAGACCAAAACTATACACAGGACTCCAGGTGTGGCCTCACCAGCACCTTATTCAGCTGCAACATAACCTCGCTGTTTTTAAACTCCATCCCTCTAACAATAAAGGACAAAATTCCATTTGCCTTCTTCATTACTTACTGCACCTACAAATCAACTCCTTGAAATTCCTGCACAAAAACATCCAGATCCCTCTGCACACAGCATGCTGCAACATTTAAATAATAGTCCACTTTGCTGTTATTCCTACCAAAATGAATGACCTCACATCTACCAATATCGTACTCCATCTGCCAGACCCTCGCCCACTCACTTAGACTATCTATATCCCTTTACAGTCTTACAGTATTGTTTACACACTTTGCTCTTTCACCATCTTAGTGTCATCTGCGAATTTTTATGCACTACACTTGGTCCCCTATTCCAAACCATATATGTAAATCATAAACAATTGTGGTCCCAACACTGATGCCTGAGGCACCCCACTAGTCACTGATCGCCAACCAGAAAAATACCCATTTATTTTCTGTTAGTTAACCAATCCTATATTCAAACTAACACATTACCAGTAATATCATGCATCTTCATCTTATGTAGCAGTCTTTGGTGCAGCACCTTGTCAAATGCCTTCTGGAAATCCAGATACAGCACATCCACAGGTTCCCCATTGTCCACTGTACATGTAATGTTCACAAAGAATTCCACCAATTTAGTCAAACATGACCTTCCCTTCATGAACCCATGCTGCATTTTACCAATGGGACAATTTATAACCAGATGTCTCACCATTTCTTTCTTGATGATAGATTCAAGTATTTTCCTTACTACAGAAGTTAAGCTAACCAATCTATAGTTACTCGCCTTTTGTCTACCTCTTTTTTTAAACAGTGGCGTCACATTTGCTGTTTTCCAATCTGCGGGAACCAGAGTGCAGCAAATTTTGGTAGATTACCACTAGTGCATTGTTATTTCTCCCGCTATCTCTTTTAGTACTCTGGGATGCATTCCATCAGCTCCAGGAGGCTTGTCTACCTTTATCCCCATTAACTTGCCCAACACTACTTCTTTCGTGATAATGATAGTTTCTAGTTTCTCACCTGCCATAGTCTTCTTGTCATCAATTTTTGGCATGTTATCTGTGTCTTCCACTATGGATATTGACACAAAATATATGTTCAATTGCTCAGCCATTTTCTCATTTCTAGTTACTACATCCTCCTTCTCATCCTCTAAAGAATCAATGTTTACTTTCGCCATTCTTTTTCGTTTTATACATCTATAAAAACTTTTGTTATCTGTTTTCATATTCTGAGCTAGTTTACTCTTGTAATCCATTTTAGTTTTCTTTATAGTTTTTTGTGGCTATTTGTGGCTTTTAAAGGTTTCCCAATCTTCTAGATTCCCTCTAATCTTTTCCATTTTGTATGCATTTTCTTTCAGTTTGATACCCTCCTTTATTTCCTTAGATATCTCTTTTTCTACAGTCCTTCCTTATCACTGGTATATACTTTTGCTGAGCACTGTGAAAAATCGCTTTGAAAGTCCTTCACTGTTCCCATATAACCAGATGCAAAATACAGCACTGATCTTGGTAGGTTAACTCTTATGATCTTGCATTGAACCTGCTGGATTGAGTCCCAGACATGACGCACATGACCAACCTTGATCCTAAACCTTTTAATCATCCCTGTGAACGCATCTATTCTTCATCCCTAATTGCTCCTGAGAAAGGGGTGAGATACTGTAGTCAATGTGGTGTGGGTAGACCCACAGTGCTGATAGAAAGGAAATTCCAGAATTCTGTTCCAGCAAAGGAATAATGATATAGTTCAAAGCATGTGAATAAGCAGATAGTGTGTACATCATCTACTGAATGTTTTTTGGGGGGTGGTGTTTGGTTTGAGCCTTTATTTCTGGAAGAACTCAGACATGATTTTTTTCAAAATGGACCGGATGTCATCAAAAGTGGTTGCTTGCATTGGTAGGCCAGTATTCTCCACATATGCAAATTTGCCCAACTTTGTTGGTGACATGTTGCCCAGATAGAAATTTAAAAATGTTAGTGTTCATTATTGATCCTTGTGGCAGTCTGTTATTTGAGGGATCAAGACAAACTGACTTTGCCACCAAGTTGTACACATAGCCATCTTTTGTTCATCATCGCTCAAAGCTGGCAAGGGTGTGATTTTACAACCTCATTGCATCTGTTTTTCAGCAAGTTAAGGTTGTAAAATCGGGAGTGAACCAACTAATGGGAATGAAGCTTGTTTCATGTCCATTTCCATCTTACCAGAAAAAGGTTGGTGTGATCAGTAGTTCTTCCAAAATGGCTGAGACATCAATTAGCACTCATTTTTGCATTCATCTCAGTCTCATTAACTAGCTTCACTTGCAATCTTCCCATCTCACTTGCCTAAACAACCTCATTCGCTGCAGCTGCAACCAGTGAGTAAAATAGATACTGTATAAAAGTCTGCAAACACAGCAGCACTGAGGGTGAGCAAAGAGGTAGATAGGGGGTGAGGGTAGGGATGATTGAATCATAGCGGCCATGTTGTGTTTCGGGTGGGGAGGAGGGCTGCATGTATTTTGGGTTTAGGGGGATGTTATTGGTCATGGCTCCGGGCCTCAGGTTCTCAGCGCTGACCTTTGTCTGAGCGCTGACCTTGGGTCTTAGCGCTGACTTTAGGTCCTAGCACTGGCAGCAACAAAAAAGGTTGGTGGTGGGGGTATAGAAGGAAAGACTCATAACCAGCAGCACTGTATCCTCAGGCCTTTGTCTAGGGTGGGGACGGGGGTAAGCAGCAGATGTGTGGGGGATTTCTAGGCGAGGACGGGGCAGAATTTTCTAACTTATCCATCTCTCTCCCCTTTCCCCACCCTCCCAAAACTCCACCTCTCTCCAGATTTATGATGGCTATGCAAAGCAAACAATAGACTTTACGGTCACTTTAGTTGCTGCTGAAGCAAAGAGGAGGAGGAGAAGGAATTGCAGGCCCAGGCCATACAACTGGCTGAAGCAGAATGAAAGAGATATGGCCAGATGCAGGAAGTGGCCAACAATGGTCCCAAGGGGGTGGGAAGGAGAATGAGGGAGTGGAAACCCCAACAGTTCTGGACGCAAATGTCGTTCGAACAACTATTAAATATTACATGCCGCTGACTGCTCTGCTTACAGAAGTAGACCGTGCGGCACCAGTACCATGTGCTTCAAGACTTGGTATCTCAGGGCACAGGTGGGATACCCACTTCTGGTGGCTGTGAAAATGACAGCTGCCCTAAATTTTTATGTTTCCAGATGCTTCCAGACTGCCAGGGGAAACTTTTGTGGCATCTTGCAGTCTTGTGGTCCTCTATGCACAGGTGATATACTGGGGGAGTCCAATATATTAAATTTGACATGAATCACGCCCAGCAGGAAGACAAGCCACAGAATTTGTGGCCATTGTGGGGATGCCAGATGAACAGAGGGACTATAGATTGCACCCATATTGCCCTCAGAGTTCCTGGGAAGTATTCAGCATGATTCATGAACAGAAAGGGGTTCCATTCCATCAATGTATAGTTGGTGTGCGACTATTGAACAGGGTGGCATGGATACGTTTGTGACATCTGGACGGTCGCCAATGCCCTCAAGGTCCAGGCCCTGTAGAGGACAATCACTAAGAGCATTACAGGCCAGGGGCATCATGCTGCTACACATCATATACGTGTATACCAGTCACCCCGGAAATGTGCAAAAGTTTCATCTTGAGAAGCTCTAATGTTCCTGGGTCTTTGAGGAGGAGCCCAGTGTGCATAGAGTGTCTGCTTTGGACTTGACTGGTGAAATCTGTGGGGAGACCTGAAACCGAGGCAGAGACCCAATATAATGAAGTCTGCGCTGCCATCCAATCCATCATGGAACGGTGCATCAAACTCCTTAAAATGCAGTTCAGGTGCTTGAATCACTCTGGTGGGGCCCTGCAGTACAGTGCCTTGACATTGTGTTGGTGTGTTGCTCTCTAAACAATCTATAACAGCAGTGGAGGGACCTCCTGGATGAGAAGATGGAGGCAGCCAGCTGCCTTCCATGTACTATGGCCTGTAATGTCCTTGGCGATTGTCCTCTAGAGGGCCTGGACCTTGAGTGCCCCGGCTGGCGTCCAGGTGTCATGGATGTATCCATATCACCCTGTTCATTTTCCTGCCCCTGAGATGCTCTGGTGTCAGGAAGGGGAGAGTCAGAAGTTGAAGGTACAACCACAATCACCTGGGTGGATGGCTCCTCCCTTGGTGTTCCTGTGTGCCTCTGGGTCACTCCATAGGATGATGGTACTTCTTCAGTGAGCTTCAGAAGCTCTGGTGTCATTGACCCTGCCAGTCTTGAAGGCCCACCTGTGATCTTGCTATGGTGTGAGAGCCCTTGGCAATGGCCTTTGAGTATGGAGCTATTTTTCAATGGCAGAGGCAAGTGCCCTCTGAGACTAAGCCACATTTCCTGACATTCCCTGGCTCTGTAGTTTCATCTCCAGTAGCTGAGGGGGAAGTGATCGCAGATGTGCAGCATATAGCCTGGGGGAAGTTGAGTGCTCGTCTCTGGCATGCCCATGTACGCCAGAGACTTCAGACATTCTCTCCTCCACCCAATATACATCAACAGATGTGTGATGCATCCCAAGAAATGACCTAGATGCCTCATCACTGACTTGACCCATCAATATGAGAGTATCTAGGATGCTGAATTGTGAAGTGGAAGCTGACACAAGACCAGGGTCGGCTTCAGAGATTCTGATGTTGCCTTCCTCCAAGGAGTGTTCTGAGCTGTGATTGTCATCAGGACTGCACCAGAATCTGGACTACAAGCAACTTACTTCAGAAATTTCCAACAGGTGGAGGATTGGCAGTTGATCACTTTTGTGCTCCAGCAGACCTGGCTGTCATTGATGGTGCGGGCCCCCTCATCTCCTACAAGCTCCAGTGCCCACTCTTCAAAGGGAGTTAGAATATGGATTTTGGGCATAATCTTGGTTCTCTCCCAGTGGTTATGAGTATTCTTCTCCTGTGGGGACAGAAGAAGCCATGTAAAATCTGATGGCACGAGATTTGCAGGGTATTAGAGTGGCCCTCAGAGGGCAAGGGTTGTAAGCCATTGAGGGGGAGTAATTCGAGGGAGGTGTTACAGGTCAGAGGCTGGAAGCATGCAGCGTTCTGGAGACGGGGTACCTGGGGACTCATGTGGGGAAGATGCTAGGTCAGGTTTAACACTTACCATTGCTGCCTGGATTAGGTTGTTGAGTTTTTTCCGGCTCTGGGATCTAGTTCTCTGTGCCAGTTCTCTTGCACTGACAGCTACTGCCATTGCTGCTTTGCCATCCTTTTGGGATAGCATCCTTCTGCGCCAAATAGAGTGTCCCTTCTATCTTCCACCTCTGGCTAGCACTCCATCAGAGAAAAGGGGGCCATCTTTCTTGAAGCCAACTTCTGAATTACCTGCCTGACAGCTTTGGGGTTTTTATGGAGCTCGCCCTTGTTAGGGCAGATCAGCTGCAGGCAGTTCAGGTGAGTCATGCTCCCATTAGAGTATTCCAGTGAGCTTAATGGAGTTTATCTTGTTGTCATGGAGGAGAAGCCAAATCAACACTTGCACATGTGCTGATGGAGTGGTGTGCAGTTGGTGGGGGGAGTGGCATAGGGAGAATGATGTTTGGTGGCAGGGAAGAGAGAGGACCATGTCATTCAGTGATTGGCAACCAATTTATTTGATAGTAAACTCATAAACTTATGAGGTTCTCCTCTTCATCACCTGACTTAAACCTGGTGTTGTCAGACTTCTTACTGTATTTACCCCAGTCCAACGCCAGCATCTCTACATCATTCAGTGATCGGAGCGGGGGAGTGATGAGAGAGACCATGTGGGGGGAGGGAGGCAGTTAAGAGGGATGGTAGTGTAGGAAAGGGTCCCCAATGTCCATAGGGAAGACAGGGAGGCTGTACCTGCACCAGGACGGGAGAGAGAAGAGGTCTGGAGTTTTGATCATATTTCGTACATGCGTGATCAAGGTTATTGTTAGATATTGCTCTTCTTTGGTGTTCCTGTTGAATGGTTCTTTTGTACTCTTCACCAATTTGGAGATTATGGAATGTGCCAAGCTATTGGAGCCCAGTATTCACTGGATTAGCAGCTCCAAGTCAACTTGGAGGCCCAGTCATGGAAGCTAAAATTCATGAAGTCCAGGTCTTCACTGCTAGCCTCTGGCTGAATCCAGAGAATCAAGCAGAGTCTTTGGGACCTGAGGGTTACCAGACTGATAGAATTTCCAGGGCAGGTCCAAGGTTCCCTTTGTTCTTTTTTGAACCTTAGGGTGATCTTTTTGGGGGCAGCACTCAGGAGATCTACAAGACAATGATATCATCCCAGTCTGAATCCCAGGGATTCAGGTCACAACTTTTTCAATAGCTTCCATATAGCAGTCCTGGTTTGCTTTGGCTAACTTCCAGTATGGGGTGCATTTTGTTAAAGTCACAGAGATTTCAATACCAGTATGGGTGATGATGGGCCAATATTGGCTGTTTGAGGAGTCAGAAAGTATTTTGGGACATGCATGCAAAGTGTTCATGCTTTCGGCATCACAATGAGGTCCAAGCTTGTAGTCTGGGATCAAAGATAGTGGCAGGACTTCTAAAATTTTTCACTATTAGCTTAATTAGCTTAAGTCTTCACTATTAGCTTAATATGACTGGGATTGGTATGCTTGGGAATGTTTGACATTTTGAGTTAGACACTTCAGACACATCAGTGATGTACAGCTCCCCTATATTGATGGCACTGCTGTGAATGATTTCTTATTCAATTTGAGGGCATCAAAATCTGTAATGGTTTCTTTACACATGTAGCCAAGCCATATTTTGAGTGGTACTGACTGATTGTGAGAGTGGTTGGTCTGTTGGAAATGTGAGTTTCTTGGAGTGTAAGGACATTGATGCTGTACATCTACAGAATGTCCCCTTCTACTGTTCTAGCATCTGATGTGGATGGATTAACATTGATGTCTCTATGTGTGAAAGCCAGTAGAAATGATAAATAAACACCAGCTGAGGTAGGGCAATAGGCAGCAATCAGCAAGAAATTCTGTTGCCTATGCTCAGCAATTTGATAAAAGTTGTCATCACCAGTGCTATCAAGCAATACTTACAAAGCAATACCTTGCTCATGCATGCTCAGTTTGGATTCTGCCACTTGATTCCCATCTGCATTGTATTAAGTTATCCCAAGAGAGCTTGTCTATTGCTAAATGTTAAATTCTTCTAGCCTGTATCAAGCTATTTCTGCCATATACTATAATATAATATTCAATTTGCTATCACAATATTACACTCATATTACATCTGCATCTCTGAGTAGTGTACTGTATAATATTCTATCTTGACATACTTCCCCAGATTTCCTAGTAACATTCAATCCAAGCCTCTTAATATTACACAAAAACACAGGAGAGTTACACAGAAGAACATTAGACAGTTTTGTTGGTGAATTTCAATCCATTTCACAGCATTCCTTGTGAAAAATAATATAAATGTCACCCTACAATTCTTAATGGGAAACATTAATTTTATGGACCAGCAAACTGCTGAAACTAATTGGTTATAACCTTCAGAGGAGAATATTCATCCTCTGTGATTGTTTTTCACTCTAAATTTCTGTTGCCTATTTTTCATCTCTAACTAGACAGGAAGCCAAAGAATTAACCTCTAAGCCTCAGTCATTTCTCCTTCTCAGGTATTAGTTAAGCTGCCAAGTAAATCTGCATCAGACTCTTAAGTCCTATTGGATTCATACAACGAGATCATTCTGCCACTATAATAACTAGGAGAAGGAATAAGCCCTTTGAATTTGCTAAGTCATCCAATAAAATCATGGCTGACCTGATTGTGGCCTTAACTCTACTTTCCTACCTGTCCCACTTAACTCTTGACTCTTGAGGATTAAAATTTGTTTAATTCCTCTTTAAATATATTCAATGACTCACCTTCTACTGTTCTAGCACCTGATGTGGATGGATTAACATTGATGTCTCTATGTGTGAAAGCCAATGGAAATGATAAATTAACACCAGCCCAAAAAGTTTGAATCATTTACATGTAACAGCATATATTTGCACTCATCTGACATCAACTGCACTCATTTGATATCCATCGTGCTCAAGAGCAATTGTTTAGCTATCATTTAATATCAATTACATTCAAAACCATTTAGCTATCACGTAAAATTACATATATTAAAGCCAACATCATGTCATCAATAGCTCAAACCACAGGACTCAAACATTCAGAATTAGCATTATCACTTAAACATTCAGACATCAAAAATTAACAGATAATTTATTTTCCATATTTCTGAATTTTAATAGCTTCAAACATCACAAAAACTAAGCAACTTTACAAAACCCAGACCCTATTTTGGTGAGTTATTTTTATATATATTTCTATATAATCTATTACTCATGAATTACAACTGTGCCCAACTCCATGCCCACCCACCTCCTCCCCCCCAACCCCAGATTGCAACAGTTCTCTTCTATCAATTACCAGAGTAATCTTCTCCCCCACCACACCCTGCCAAACAATTTTTGTTTCACAGCATCCTTCCTTGTCTCAAAATGATATAATATGCATGATACATAATTCTATCAACCAGGTCAACGCATGATTCTAGTGTTGAAAATGCTCAATATACAGTTTGTAGGGAACATATATTTAACCTATTTAATATATACTACATTAACTGTGATATCCTGATATAAATTAATCAGAAATTCCTCTTATGCTAAGTAAGCAAAACTCTCAAAACATGTTAAAGATAGATATTTATAAGCACTCTGTTGACATGTTTTCAGTTCTCCAGCTTAACCACCTCTCAATCTGAGTGATGCCAGTATTTCCACATTGACACTGCTCCATCTTATGCAAATTTTCAAGTTTTTGAACAAGTAAGTGGTAAATTGGGCTTTCAACCTTACAAAGAACAAAGACAAAACAACACGGGAAACTTCGGCCCAACGAGCCCGCGCCGCCACCCCAATGTTCCCACCTCTACCCGTGATCCCTGTCCATGTTTATAGATCTATGGAATAAAAACCAAATTTGAGACAATTTAGGGAGAATTTGTTTTTCCAATTAGCCTAAGAGCACATCTTTGGGATGTGGGAGGAAACCGGAGCACCTGGAGAAAACTCACTCAAGCACGGGGAGAATGCGCAAACTCCCACAGACACAGGCCCAAATCCATGTATCTGCACAGCACAGCGATAGTCACTGAGCTGTCGTGTTGCCCATCAAATGGTCCAGGTCAAGCGTACACTAACGACGTGAAGCACTAGGATACTCTCAAAAAAAATCCAAGAGCAGCCCTCTCACGACCCATCGCGTGTATGCCCCTTGTTAGACAACAAGGTGGACCAAAGCACCTGTAGGATAAAAACAAGTACATCAATATCATCATCTATTTACACACTTCCCAGGAACTCCCAAGGCTCATGATCCCTATTTTAAATCAGTTTTCTATACTCCTCCATTCCCATTCTGTTCATGTGCCCATCTAAGTATTTCTTAAATAACTCCAGAGTACCTGCCTCCACCACTTTACTTGGCAGCGCATTCCATACCCCCACCACCCTCTGTGTGAAAAAACTCCCTCTAGCATCCAAATTATACCTTATACCCCTCACCCTAAGCCCGTGACCCCTCGTGCTATTTCAGTCCATCCTAGGAAAAAGCTTAACCCTGTTTACTCTATCTATACCCCTCATAATCTTGTACACCTCTATTAGATCTCCTCTAATCTACGTCTTTCTAAGGAAAACAGTCCCAATTTGCCTAACCTCTCCTCGTAACTCAGACCTTCCATACCAGGCAGCATCCTGGTAAACCTCCTCTGCACTCTCTCCAGAGTCTCCACGTCCTTCCGGTAGTAAGGCGACCAGAACTGGACGCAGTATTCCAAATGAGGTCTAACCAACGTTTTATACAACTGCAACATTAAAGGCCAGCTCTTGTACTCTATACCCTTCCTATAAAGGCTAGCATACTATATGCTTTCTTCATAACTTTCTCCACTTGCTCTGCCACCTTCAGAGACTTGTTCACCTGCACCCCCAGGTCCCTCTGCGTTTTTATATTCTTAACAGGTCTACCCTTTATCATATACCTTTCCCCTACATTCTTTCTCCCAAAACGCATCACCTCACATTTATCAGGATTGAATTCCATCTGCCATCTATCTGCCCAAGCTACCAGCCTATCTATGTCCTGCTGCATCGCCTGACAATGCTCCTCACTATCCGCAAGTCCAGCCATCTTTGTATCGTCTGCAAACTTGCTGATCACTCCACTTACTCCCTCTTCCAAGTCATTTATATATATTACAAATAGAAGAGGTCCCAGTACCGAGCCCTGCGGCACACCACTAGTGACTGACCTCCAGCTAGAAAAACACCCTCCCACTATTACTCTTTGTATCCTATTACTAAGCCAGTTATTTATCCATCTAGCTACCTGTTCTTGTATTCCATGAGCCTTGACCTTCTCAACTAACTTCCCATGAGGGGCTTTGTCAAACGCCTTACTAAAATCCATATAGACGACATCAACGGCTCGCCCTTCATCCACCGTTTTCGTCACCTCCTCAAAACATTCTACCAGATTTGTAAGGCACGACCTCCCCTTAACAAATCCTTATTCTGTGTTAATTTGGTCAAGATGGTGTCTTGCACATATAGGAAAAGAACACTATAATTAAAAGGCTGCAAATTAGCAAATTATTCAAGGGTCCACATTGAGATCTCTGCATACTTACACAGCTTTGTTCTGTAAAGATTTAGTAGAAAGTCCTGCAATTAGACTGCATAGATTTGAATTTTGCTATGTAGACAACCAGCATTTCTTCTGACAAAGAACCTGTCCTCCCTAGCATGGTGAGCAGTATAAGTCAATATAAATGTATGTGTCCTTTATCCTCCTGTAATTGTGACAGTGCATATGGACACATGTCATAACGTGAGCAGCAGAGGTGCAAAATTTGAGAAGAATCTACGTGTTTCTCAGTAGCCATTTACTGGGTGCTGAACCCTGAATATATTACTATTGTCCAATATCCCCACAATACCTTCCAGCACACTCCAAACTATTAGCTATTTGATTTAAATATATCTTTTTGGTTAAATATTTGCTTTTGAACTTTGGAAAGTCAAGATGTATGGAAGTGGAGTTTCAGACCTCGATGTTGAAATGTCCCTTTCCTGCATGTTTCAACCAGGAGGAAATTGAGGTCTGATATTGAATGCTGGCTCTTGTGCCTGGTGCAGGATTTCAGGTTTGGCCTGTGAAATTGAAACAAGAGAGTTTCCTGCATTGGAAAACATCTAAGTGGGAACACAATGAAGCAGCCACTTGAGACAACAAGTTACTCAGATCCAAGCACATAAACAGATACATTATACACAGCGAAGTACATTCTTCAAATGAATTTTGAAATTCTATCCTAGGTTAAAATAAGTATCAGAAGTCATATCTCATGAAATAACAACTTTATTCAAAGGTTTAAGATTTCTGCATCATCTTAAGCCATATAATATGGTTCAGGCTTTGCAAACTATAATATGATTTGATCTTAATGAGCCCTCCGAGTGAGTACTGAATTTCCATATGAGCATGGAAACAACTCTAAGATGCCAAACCTTTGGAAAATACAAATTGCTCTCAAATTCTCCAAGGGTTTGCAAACTGTGTAACTTGTAAATTTGATTTAAACTTCACAAGACCAGACTGGCTTTTTGCACATTCCAGCTGGAACTCAATCTAAGAGAAATGTGACAAGATTTGTGAGAGGCTTGTGAATCCTGTCTGAAATCAGATGCCAAAGACCCGCACTCAACTGAACTCATGTGATTATGCTATAAAAATGCCAACACTCTGTTCAGAATTAAATGTACATTAGACCAGTTTTAAAGATGACATTCTGAGTAGTGCTCTCAACCTCGTAGTAGAGATGGCACCATGAGAACAAAAACATACTGAGAATAGAATCTAACCATGTATGTGTTTGTGATAGTACCAAGCAGCAAAATCAATCCTGTATTGGAATTGCACTGTAAGAAGTCTCACAACACCGGGTCAAAGTCCAACAAGTTTATTTGATAATAAACCCACTAGTTAGTGGGCTTACTACCAAACAAACTTGTTGGACTTTAACCTGGTGCTGTGAGACTTCTTACTGTGTTTGTCCCAGTCCAACGCCAGCATCTCCACATCATAACTACCATTGGAATTGCATTGTCAGAGCTCTGAATAGTAAAGATGGCAGGTATGATAAATTTGCCAACTGAGGTAACAATATGATAGGAACATCAACAATGCCATTTAATACCATGCATGTATCACCAATCCTATACAAAAGCTCTATGGAAACTGTGAATTGCAGAACAGCTTGAATGAAATTGGATTAATAAGGTAATACCAGTTTGGAACTGAGAGAGGGGAGTTTTGAAAATAATTGTTGGACTATCTAATACTGTAAATTATAGAGTGCCACAGCAAATAGAAGGTGCAACACGCTTGAATTAAAAAAATAGAAGCCATTAATGATTATACTACAACACTGAGTATCAGATATAATTTTATTTAATATTCTTACATGGAAACGTGTGTGACTGGCAAGGTCAGCAGTTGTTGTTGATCTCTACTTGCCCTTGAGAAGATGATGGTGAGTCACCTTCACAAACAACTACAGTCCATGTGATACGGGCAGCACAATGGCCTCAAGTACCAGAGATCCGAATTTAATTCCCAGTTTGCGTCACTTGTCTGTGTGGTGTCTGTACGTTCTCTGTGTGTCTGCATGGGTTCCCTCCGGGTGCTCTGGTTTTCTCTCACAGTCCGAAAGATGTAGTGGTTAGGTGCATTGGCCACACTAAGTTATCCTTCAGTGTACCCAAACAGGCACCAGAGTGTGCTGACTAGAGAATTTTCACAATAACTTCATTGCAGTGTAATGTAAGCCTACTTATGACACTAATAAATAAATTTAGACCTGTAGTGCTGTGAAGGGGGATCCAGGTTTTTGATTCAATTACAATAAAGGAAAAGTGATATTGTTCAATGTTAGGATGATATGTGGTTTGGAGGAGAACTTACTGGTGGTAGGAATTCCATGTGTCTATTGTCCTCGTCCTTCTAGATGATATTGATCGTGAGTTTGAGAGGAATTGTTGAAAGAACTTCGAGGAATTACTGCAGTGTTGCCATTAAAGGTGAAGGGACTGAATGTTTGAGGCAGGGAGGCTGAGGGGAGCGATCAATCAGGTTGTTTTGTCCTGGATTGAATCTAGCTTCTTGAATGTTTTGGAGCTGTATTCTTGCAGGAAAATGCAGAGTATTCCATCATATTCTTGACCTGTGCCTTGCAGATAATGGATAGAATCTCTACAGTGCAGAAGGAAGCCATTTGGCCCATCAAGCCTGCATTGATTATAATCCCACCTACGCCCTCGCTCTGGAACATCAGGTATTTAACCTGTTAATCCCTGGACACTAAGGGTCAATCAATCTAATCTGTGCATCTTTAGACTGTGGGAGGAAACTAGGCACTCAGAGGAGAATGTGCAAATTCCACATGGTCAACTGATGCCAGAAACAAACCTGGATCCCTGGTGCTGTGAGACAGCAGTATTAGGACCAAAGGACTCTGAAGGAAGATTTGATAGGGATGAGCAAAATAAAGGCAGATATGGATAAGCTAAGCAAAGAAAATCTGTTCCTATTAGCTGATGGTATAAAGACAAGGGCACAGATTTAAGGATTTAATCAAATGGGAAAGGGGAGTGGGGAGGAAAAATTTTTATGCAGATTAAAAAAAGGCCATTTGTTTTTTTCAGTTTCATTGGATTCCATTCCTTACATCTACTGAGTGTTTGTTTTAAATGCTCGGGCTATAATGAATGCTTGGTTGTGTTTCAAAAGATTCAGAACCATTTATCTCAGCAAAGGGCTGTGTTGTAATTTTGATTGACAATTTTAAGAAGTTACTTATGGTTATCTGTCTTTAGTGTTATAAGGGTTCATTTGTTTTTATAACAGATTCATCGCATGAAAGGATTTACATTTTTGAATGGCTTTGATGAATAGGGATTTTTCAATTTGAAGTGTTTTGGAATATGATGTCTCTATTAAACTGTTTGAAGATTTTTATGTCTCTTTCAAAAACATTCTGAGGTCTGCCCAAAGTGGATACTGAATGAACAGACATGTAGGATACATAGAGAGCATATAGGGGATATAGGGAGTATGAGAGATCACATAGAAATGTGGAGACATGAAGTAGTGAGGGATGATAGTTAAGAAATATAAGAACTATATTAGAAAGTTGGGCTAATGTCACAGAATCACAGAATACTACAATGCAGAAGAGGCCCTTCAGCCCATTGAGTCTGCAACATGCATGAAACGCTCTGAGGCAGGCCTCCTAACTGCTGTCTTACATGGCAGATACATCCCTCTGATGCTATCTCATCACATAATTGAATGGGCCAACCATGGTCCAAATTTGAAAATTTTTCAACGTCAGTGAACATGTGTGAAGCCGTGATCATGCACATTTCAGCTGCTTCTGGCATACACAAAGGATACCTATACAAATATCCTTCACAGCTTGGTACTTCATGTGGTTTGCATCAAACGGACTGTTGACACAGCACCATTTCATCTAATGAAGGAGCAGCACTCTGAAAGCTTGTGATACCAAATAAACCTGTTGGATTTTAATCTGGTGTTGTGAGACTTCTTACTGTGCCCACCCCAGACCAATGCCGACATCTCCACATCATAAAGAAAAAAAGGAGAGAATCCAGAATATGTTTCTGTAGTCATAACTAACTGGAGAGAACGGTCAACTTAATATAAAGTAGGTCCATTGTAAAGTCTGATGGCAGCAGAGAAAAAGATGTTATTGAGTTGGTTGGTACATGTCCTCAGACTTTTTCCAGCTGGAAGAAGGTGGAAGAGAGTATGCATGGAGTCCTTAATTATACTAGCTGCTTTTCCAAGGTAGTAGAAAGTATAGATAAATTCAACGGGGGAGTAGAATCATAAAATCATAGAAACCCAACAGTGCAGAATGACGCCATTTGGACCACCGAGTCTGCACCGACCACAATCCCACTCAGGCCCTACCCCCCCATATCTCTACATATTTACCTCTAACCTGCACATCTCAGGATTCTAAGGGGAAATTTTTAGCATGGCCAATCAACCTAACCTGCACATCTTTGGACTGTGGGAAGGAACCAGAGTATGCAGATATGAGAAGAATGTGTAAACACAGACAGTGGCCCAAGTCAGGAATCAAACTCAGGTCCCTGGAGCTGTGAAGCAGCAGTGCTAGCTAGTATACCATGCCACCCTAGTCTGGTTTGCATGATGGACTGGGCTTTGTTCACAACCCTTTATAGTTTTTTGTAGTCTTGGATAGAGTAGGAGTCATACCAAGCTATGATACAACCAGAAAGTTTGCTTCCTATGGTGCTTCTGTAAAAGTTGGTGAGAATTAGCAGACATGCCAAATTTCCTTTGAGATCTGAGAATGTTTGTGGGCTTTTTTAATTATAACATTGGTATGAACAGAACGGGACATGTTACTGGTAATCTGAACACCAAGAAACTTGGATCTCTTGACCATTTCCACTTCATCCCTGTTGATGTAGATGGGGGCAAATCCACATCATGTCTCCTGAAATTGATGACTATCTCTTTCATTTTGTTGACATTGAGGAAGAGGTTATTGTCGTTGCATTAGTTCTCTATCTATTTCCTATACTCTGTCTCATCATTGTTTGAGATCCTACCCACTACAGTGGTGTCATCAGCAAACTGGAAAATCAAGTTGGAGGTGAATTTGACTACACGGTCCTAGGTGTATAAGGAGTAAAGTAAGGGGCTGAGGACACAGCCTTGTGGGGCACTGATGATGAGGATGATCATGAAGGAGATATGGCCTATCCTTACAAATTGCAGCCTGTGGTTAGAAAGTCTAGAATCCAATCACAGAGGGAGAAGCCGATTCCAGGCCCAGGAGTTTGGAGATGAGTCTTGTAGGAATAATAGAGTTGAAGGTTGACCTATAGTCAATACATAGCAGTCCGACATAGAAGTCTTTATTATTCAAGTTTTCCAGTTCTGAGTGTACAGCCATGGAGATGGCGTCGGCTGTGGACTGTTACAATTGTAGGCAAACTGTAGTGGATCAGGCTAACTGAGAGGCCGGAATTGATTAGTGCCATGACTATCCTTTCAAAGCACTTCATAATGATGGATGTCAGAGCCACTGCATGGTAGTCATTAAGGGATGTTGCCTGGCTCTTTTTGGATACTGGAATGATGATTGTCTCTTTAAAGCTGATCAGGATCTCAGGTTCATGTAATGAGAAGTTAAAGATTTTTTTTATTCATTCATGGAACATGGGTGTCACTGGCTGACCAGCATTTATTGCCCATCCTAGTTGCCTTTGAGAAGGTGGTGGTGAGCCAGCTTCTTGGAATATTATAGTCCACGTGCTGTTAGGGAGGGAATTCCAGGATTTTGACCCAGCGATGGTGGAGGAACAGCAATATATTTCCAAGTTAGAATGATGAATGGCTGGGAAAAGAACTTGCAGATGGTGGTGTTCCCGTGTATCTGCTGCCCTTGTCCTTCTAGATGGAAGTGGTCATGCATTTGAAGGTGCTGTCTAAATATTTCTGGTGAATTACTACAATACATCTTGTAGATAGTACCCATTGCTACTACTGAACGACAGTGATGGAGGGAGTGGATGTTTGTAGATATGGTGCCAATCAACAGGTTGCTTTGTCCTGGATAGTGTCAAGCTTCTTGAGTGTTGTTAGAACTGCACCCATCCATGCAAATGGGAGTATTCCATCATTCTCCAGATTTGTGAGCTTTTGCCCATTTACAAAGTCCCTTGTCCTGATGCACTCATGAGTATCTGATGCAACACCACATTTTGGCACTTACCTTGCAAAGGAGGCCATTCATCTGTTCCTGGCACTGGATACAGGATCTTATGTGGATCCATAGCTGCTCACTTCTTCTGATCTCCATTCAGCTTTATTGGTCAAGCTGGAAGATCTCCTATTTCCATCCCCTGGAAAGGCAGGTCCGGAATTCTCAGATGCCAAGGATGAATTCCTTCTGGGAAGCATCACTAAACCATAAGGACATTCTTTGACCATGGCAAAGGGTTGGATGAGGATGAGTTATAGATAGGTGTACAAAATTATAGCTATGTAGTTGAAGGAGGGACCTTTATATGAAGATATAGGGGGTCCAAGGGCATAACTTGTCAAGTGAAGGATAGAGGAGGGTGTATTGGTCAACTAATAGAGGCTGTCAAGGGGGGAATGGAGGCTATGAATCATGTAAAAATTTTCCAGATGGTCTGGCAAGTGGACGATAGCTTTTCCCAATCAGAATAATATTTCCCTGTGCCTGCAGAAACTGGATGCTTGCAGATGCAAGTCTTTTATAGCCCACTCTGACCTGGAAGTGAGTCAGTTTATGACATTTCCACACTGTTGCAATACACCATTAAAACATTGAAGCATGACATCACTATAAAGAAGTGTGTCATGCGATCCAGTTTTAGGTTCACTTTAGTTTTTCAATGAGCATATAGATTTGCAGCTCTGACCTCTTCAAGGTTTACCTTTGTATAAACATTCCCATGCATCTCGTCTCAATAACACAATACATTGTGGGTATGTTGCTCTTCCAATACATGAGCAGAAGTGGCATACATTTTCAGTTCTGCATCGAGAGCCAATTCTTTCTATTAAATTCCACCCATAATGTCAGTACAAGCTCTTTTAAGAAAGCATCTGATTAGTTTTTTTCCCCATAATCTTGCAAATTTGTTCTTTCTACGCAAGTATCCAATTCTCTTTTGAAACTTGAATCGACAGTAAAGTATTTAGGTTAGTATCGTCAGAGGTACCATCCTTTGGGCTTGTTTTTGATTGAAATTCCTCCTCTTTGTTCAGATGCATACTAATAATTACACAGCACTATTCATAGAACATAGAACATATAACATTACAGCGCAGAACAGGCCCTTCGGCCTTCGATGTTGCGCCGACCAATCAAGAAAAAGCAATGACCCTCTAACCTAAACCATTCCCTTTTCATCCATAAACTTATCTACTAACCTCTTAAACGCCACCAAACTTGGCTCTTCTACAACTGCAGCAGGCAGGGCATTCCATACCCTTACCACCCTCTGGGTAAAGAACCTACCTCTGACATCCGTCCTAAAACCACCACCCCTTAATTTAAAGCTATGTCCCCTAGTGCTAGCTTTCTCCATCCTAGGAAAAAGGCTATCACTGTCCACCCTATCTAAACCTTTAATCATCTTATATGCTTCAATAAGGTCTCCTCTTAGCCGCCTTCTTTCCAACGAAAACAACCTCAAATACCTCAGCCTCTCTTCATAAGACCTGCCCTCCATACCAGGCAACATCCTGGTAAACCTCCTCTGTACCCTCTCCAATGCCTCCACATCTTTCTTATAATGCTGGGACCAGAACTGCACACAATACTCCAAGTGCAGCTGCACTAGAGTTTTGTACAGTTGCAACATGACGTTGCGGCTCCGAAATTCAATCCCCCTACAATAAAAGCTAAGACTCCGTATGCCTTCTTAACAACCTTATCAACTTAATTGCCAACTTTCAGGGACCTATGCACATATACACCAAGATCCCTCTGTTCTTCAACACTATTAAGAGTCCTACCATTAGCCCTATACTCTACACATTTGTTATTCCTGCCAAAGTGAATTACCTCACACTTTTCCACATTAAACTCCATTTGCCACCTCTCGACCCAGCTCTGCAACTTGTCCAAGTCTCTCTGCAAACTATAACACCCCTCTTCACTATCTACCATTCCTCCGACTTTGGTGTCATCCGCAAATTTACTAATCCATCCTTCAATACCCTCATCCAGATCATTTATAAAAATTACAAACAGCAGGGGCCCCAAAACAGATCCCTGAGGTACACCACTTGTAACCGAACTCCACGATGAATAATTTCCATCAACCACCACCCTCTGTCTTCTATCTGCTAGCCAATTCCTAATCCAATTAGCTAAATCACCCTCAATCCCATACATCTGCATTTTCTGCAGAAGCCTTCCATGGGGCACCTTATCGAACGCCTTACTAAAGTCCATATATACCACATCAACTGCCTTACCCCCACCCACCTCTTTGGTCACTTTTTCAAAAAACTCAATGAGGTTAGTAAGGCACGACCTACCCTTCACAAAAGCATGGTTTTGGTTATGAGGTTAGTAAGGCACGACCTACCCTTCACAAAAGAATGGTTTTGTGAAGGGTAGGTCGTGCCTTACTAATCTCACTGAGTTTTTTGAAAAAGTGACCGAAGAGGTGGATGGGGTAAGGCGGTTGATGTGGTATATATGGACTTTAGTAAGGCGTTTGATAAGGTGACCCATGGAAGACTTCTGCAGAAAATGCAGATGTATGGGATAGAGGGTGATATAGCTAATTGGATTAGGAAATGGCTAGCAGATAGAAGACAGAGGGTGGTGGTCGATGGGAGATATTCATCGTGGAGTTCGGTGACAAGTGGTGTACCTCAGGGGTCTGTTTTGGGGCCCCTGCTGTTTGTAATTTTTATAAATGATCTGGATGAGGGTATTGAAGGATGGATTAGTAAATTTGCAGATGACACTAAAGTCGGTGGAGTGGTAGATAGTGAAGAGGGGTGTTATAGTTTGCAGAGAGACTTGGACAAGTTGCAGAGCTGGGCCGAGAGGTGGCAAATGGAGTTCAATGTGGAAAAGTGTGAGGTAATGCACTTTGGCAGGAATAATAAATGTGTAGAGTATAGGGCTAATGGTAGGACTCTTAATAGTGTTGATGAACAGAGGGATCTTGGTGTATATGTGCATAGATCCCTGAAAGTTGGCAGTCAAGTCGATAAGGTTGTTAAGAAGGCATATGGAGTCTTAGCTTTTATTGTAGGGGGATTGAATTTCGGAGCCGCAACGTCATGTTGCAACTGTACAAAACTCTAGTGCGGCCACACTTGGAGTATTGTGTACAGTTCTGGTCCCCGCATTATAAGAAAGATGTGGAGGCATTGGAGAGGGTACAGAGAGGTTTACCAGGATGTTGCCTGGTATGGAGGGCAGGTCTTATGAAGAGAGGCTGAGGGATTTGAGGTTGTTTTCGTTAAAAAGGAGGCGGCTAAGAGGGGACCTTATCGAAACGTATAAGATGATTAGAGGTTTAGATAGGGTGGACAGTGATAGCCTTTTTCCTAGGATGGAGAAAGCTAGCAGGAGGGGACACAGCTTTAAATTAAGGGGTGATAGTTATAGGACGGATATCAGAGGTAGGTTCTTTACCCAAAGGGTGGTTCGGGAGTGGAATACCCTGCCTGCGGCAGTTGTAGATGCGCCAAGTTTGGTGGCGTTCAAGAGGTTAGTTGATAAGTATATGGAAGAGAAGGGAATGGTTTAGTTTGGAGGGTCATTGCTTTTTATATTGGTCGGTGCAACATCGAAGGCTGAAGGGCCTGTTCTGTGCTGTAATGTTCTATGTTCTATGTTCTATGCTGACTATCCCCAATCAATTCGTTTGTCTCTAAATAACTATAAATCCTATCCCTAATAATTCTTTCCAATACTTTGCCCACAACAGAAGTAAGACTCACAGGTCTATAATTCCCAGGAAAGTCTCTATTCCCCTTCTTGAACAATGGGACCACATTCGCTATCCTCCAGTCTTCCGGCACTATACCCGTAACCAACGACGACCTGAAGATCAGAGGCTCTGCAATCGCCTCTCTCGCCTCCCAGAGAATCCTAGGGTAAATCCCATCCGGCCCAGGGGACTTTTCTAACTTCAAACCCTCAAGAATATCTAGCACATCCTCCTTATCTACTTCAATACTTTCCAGTTTACAACCCTATATCCCAGTGTCCTCCACAACTACATTTACATCTCCCTGCGTGAAAACCAAAGAGAAATATTTATTCAGTGCCTCTCCAATCTCTTCAGGCTCCACACACAACTTCCCACTGCTGTCTCTGACTGGCCCTAATCTTGCCCTACCCAATCTTCTATTCTTAACATATCTAAAGAAAGCTTTAGGATTCTCCTTGATTCTATCAGCCAAAGTCTTCTCGTGTCCCCTCTTAGCTCTCCTCAACTCACTCTTTAGCTCCCTCCTGGCTAATCTATAGCTATCCATTGCACTAACTGAGCCTTCAAGCCTCATCCTGACATAAGCCTCCTTTTTCCTTTTAACAGCGAATTAACTTTTTTAGTACACCATGGTTCCCTTACTCGACCATTTCCTCCTTGCCTGACAGGGACATACTTATCAAGGACTCGCAGTAGCTGCTCCTTGAATAAGCTCCACATTTAATAGAACATAGAACAATACAGCACAGAACAGGCCCTTCGGCCTTCGATGTTGTGCCGACCAAAATAAAAAGCAATGCCCCTCCTAACTAAACCATTCCCTTCTCATCCATATACTTATCAACTAACCTCTTAACGCCACCAAACTTGGCGCATCTACAACAGCTGCAGGCAGGGCATTCCACTCCCTAATCACTCTTTGAGTAAAGAACCTACCTCTGATATCCGTCCTATAACTCATACCCCTTAATTTAAAGCTGTGTCCCCTCGTGCTAGCTTTCTCCATCCTAGGAAAAAGGCTATCACTGTCCACCCTATCTAAACCTCTAATCATCTTATATGCTTCAATAAGATCCCCTCTTAGCCGCCTCCTTTCTAACGAAAACAACCTCAAATCCTTCAACCTCTCTTCATAGGACCTGCCCTCCATACCAGGCAACATCCTGGTAATCCTCCTCTGTACCCTCTCCAATGCCTCCACATCTTTCTTATAATGTGGGGACCAGAACTGCACACAATACTCCAAGTGCGGCCGCACTAGATTTTTGTACAGTTGCAACATGATGCTGCGGCTCCTAAATTCAATCCCCCTACCAATAAAAGCTAAGACTCCATATGCCTTCTTAACAACTTTATCCACTTGACTGCCTACTTTCAGGGATCTATTGACACATACACCAAGATCCTTCTGTTCCTCAACACTATTAAGAGCCCTACCATTAGCCCTATACTCTACACATTTATTGTTCCTGCCAAAGTGCATTACCTCACACTTTTCCACATTAAACTCCATTTGCCACCTCTCGGCCCAGCTCTGCAACTTGTCCAAGTCACTCTGTAAACTAAAACCCCCCTCTTCACTATCTACCACTCCACCAACTTTAGTATCATCTGCAAATTTACTGATCCATCCCTCAATACCCTCATCCAGATCATTTATAAAAATTACAAACAGCAGGGGCCCCAAAACAGACCCCTGAGGCACACCACTCGTCACCGAACTCCACGATGAATATCTCCCATCAACCACCACCCTCTGTCTTCTATCTGCCAGCCAATTTCTAATCCAATTAGCTAAATCACCCTCTATTCCACACATCTGCATTTTCTGGAGAAGTCTTCCATGGGCCACCTTATCAAAAGCCTTACTAAAGTCCATATATACTACATCAACCGCCTTACCCCCATCCAGCTCTCTGGTCACTTTCTCAAAAAACTCAATGAGGTTAGTAAGGCAT